>CAWUFW010000441.1:1200000-1800000 GCA_963921515.1 Calotriton arnoldi
TGTTAGCTGTCCAGGGTGACCGAGTACCATATTGGCTAGTGAGAATTGCACAGTGGTCATGATAGCTAGTCATGGTTACTCAGTGTTCGTGCTAGTAAGACAGGGTTACAACAATCCATCCATTCCTAGTAAGGATCGCTCATTTCATTTACTAGCATGTCAGATTAACTTAGATCTTTAGCTAGTTAGAGGTAGATGCCTTGCTTAATATCTTGTGAGGTTTTGATGCCATCGATCTTACCGAGTTAGATGTCTTTCTTGAGCGGTAGTTATGTATAGATGCCTTCATGTGAATGTTTTTTTTCCCGTTCACATAACGCTGGGATTACTAATCAGGATTGCGACTCCGCCATGTTAGTACGGTCTGCATGCTTTCCTTTTGAGCGCGTTAGGTTTAGTTTTGTAGGTCTCCTGGTTAAAAAGCCAGATTGAGGTGCTTTCTAGGTCTAGTCCACCAGCTTCTCTACCTTCTTATCTAGTTAATGTGATATGCCTTCTACAGATGCTAGTGAGGATTACAAGTAAGATCATCTCGTTTCACCCCTTCCATCCTAGTTGGTCAGGTTTAGTGTTCACTAGCTGCTCAGGATTACATGCCGTCCCTGTTAGCTAATGTGGGTTGCATTCCTTCGATGTTACCTACAGCGGTTTGGTGTCTTCTCTGGAAGCTACTCCGGTTGACATATCTTTCCTATTCGTATTTCAGTTGTACCTGCCCTTCCTGTTGGCTAGTTGGGTGTTTGTGTTTTTTCTCGATAGTTAGGCAGGGTGTCTTTGCTGTCGCCAATATGTTGTGTCTGTTTTTATCTAACGCTTTATGTTTCTATATTACATTTTAACTACTCTGCCTGTACCCAGCTAGTCAAATGATTCCATGTAAGGTGTATTTGTTTTATGTATTTTGTTCATCATTGTGTGTCATGCAAACCCAACACTGTTTCTTGTCATTGGCTTTATTTGTTAAAACTTGTCTTTTTTCCTTTCCCATCCCCTTTTGCTGCCTTGTGCTTCCTCTGGCAGGTCAATGAGGTAAGGGAGACCTACTTTAAATTGTAGAATGCACCACTAACCACGTCGTATTCACCTAGAGTACCATCAATAACCACCCTCTGAACCATCTCTCTTTTAAATGAAAGCAGCAGCACCCCAAATGCTATATCATACATTTTCGGGTGCCTGCTCATCAAAGCATAGAGGCATCATACCTCATACTGGTAGTCTCCATGTAGAACTCAAGCCCTGGCAGTAAAAAAAAGACATTTCCATCCTCTGCGTTATCTTACCAAATATGTTCTCTTCTCCATGTCTGTCACTCACTCTTGTTCACATGTGTGTTTTTCACCTATCTTGAAATCCTTCCGTGAGCGCATTCAGAAATAGCTTCTTGTATTTCAGCTTCGGAGCTCCTTCAAGCAAGCCTTTGGGAAGAAGAAATCCCCAAAGTCTGCGTCTTCGCATTCGGACATTGAGGAGATGACGGACTCCTCGTTGCCTTCTTCACCAAAGTTGCCCCACAATGGCTCATCCCTGTCTACTCCGTTGATGAGGAATTCTCATTCTAGCTCACTGTAAGTGCCAGAAGGAAATTTACTTGCTTGTATCGGAGCCAATCGATAGCTCAAACAGGCTTTTTATTTGTAATTAGTTTAGTGTTTCGAATTACTAAATGTGAAAATAAGAGGTGCTTTTTTTTCTAATTCTACATGGATATTGCCCACTACAAGCACCGCGTTTTGTTATTTGTTATTTTATATACATATATTGTAACAAGTGGTAGATTACAAGAGGCTGCCACCTTCCTTCCCAGATACTCTTGTCCATTTCTAAAGTTTATTAGCCTCATACTTTTGTGTGGGGGAAATCTTAGCAGCAAGGATTCCATGTTCGTAGTACAGAAAATGTGATGCACATTTCAGAATGGTTCCATGGTATGCGACGGGTACATGAAGACCAGCTTAAGTCTCCACACAGGATCTCATGGCGAACTGATAGTTGAAACTCTCTCGTTGCCCAGATCCATTCTGCTCATAGTCAACTCTCCGTCCGCTCTCCTTCCATCTTCCTTCCTCATGTCTTCGGCTCTTTGTAGCCCTGGCGCCTCTACCTGTAGGTACAGGCCACTTGGCCCACACCTCTGCCCATGTCGCCACTCTCAAGCCAACCTAAACTGATATTTAAAAAGAATACAAAGTAAATGTTATGCAGTTTGCAAGTTGAACTGTACTCTCGTCCGGGTACCAGAGCCGAACTTAATTTGGATGTTGATGGAAGCAACTTAAAATAGTTCTCCCTACTAGATAAGGGAGCAGTTGAAGATGCACTTGTGTCATATTGATGGCAGAAGATTGATCTGCCATTCCAAATTTCCATATTCATTAGTCAATTGTTTTTGAACTAGAATAATGCCAGATTTATTACAGAAGAGCTGGCCTGCCCCAAGCCCAAATTGAGCGTCTCTTTCGAAAAAAAACTCCAGTCTTTTCTGGCAGTTGTGCTCTTAAACATGATGCTAGTGATGGGATTGCTTGGGTGAGACCTCCATTTTCATCAATGGACACAGTTTAGCCCATGATAGTTAATTAAGTAAGTCAACCTTGCTGTTGTGTTCAATGCTGCTGCTCTCATGGAAACGTTCCCTCCCCTGCCCTCTATTTATGTTACACGTTGCCCTTCTCTCTCCTTTCTCTTATTATCTCCCTTCCTCTATTCCCTTGTCCTTGTTTGAAGTGGACCCAAGATGACTTAAAACAGTATACTAAAAAACCACCATGAAAAACGGATAGCCGGTGATGAGCCAATAAGATCCCCACACACCCCAGGTCTACGCTCTCTGCCCATTCACATGAATATATTTCATTACCTGTTGAGTCTGCCTAATCTCACACCGCACACCAGTTCTTACTGCCCCTTCATGCATCAAAGCATTTAACATCTGGACTATATTTAAGGAGCCCATTAACCTGTGATGTTTATTTTCTCTTGAGCTAATAGCATTGAAATGTTTTTCCATTATTTACACAAACTTAGCATACTTTTTTGGTAAGATGGTAGCTGGTCTTCCTCTAATATTTTGAGGCACAGCTCACTACATGTAAAATTTGCTAATGGTCTTGTTTTCCAAAGATTAAAAGCACTTTAATATGCAGCTCTGATAGATTGCATTGAAAAATAAATGGATTAGCTGTGTTATGTTGTGAGCTGTTGCAGGTTCTGTTCCTTATATGTCGTGTCTGTTTAGCACTTGCAACACTAACCCTTGTACAAAAGAGAGGAGGGTCACATCTGACTGGGTCTACAGGAAGTGCGTACATGGCTCTGACCAGAAGAGCCGGCTTTTATGGTAACCAAACACCACCCCAAATATTTGAATTCATACCTGTAGAGTATGTGCTCATGGCAGTAGAAGCAAAAAAGCCTTCACTAGTGATTTCTCTTACGCCATTATACCAAATGGTTTCTTGGACATGCCTTTAATGTACCTACTGTTTTGTTCCTTAAAATTATTCTTTAAAAATCTAAGCTGTAGTAGGGTCCCAGAATGCAAAAAAGGTCAATTCAAATTTGAACTGATGACTGACTGCCATGATTTCATACTCCACGGCGCACTTGGGTGTTGGGTGTTCCTGGACGAATGTATCTCAAAAGAAACCTCACGTGGTGATCTGGAAGAATACACTGAATTTGCCAGCTTCCTCTCCCGGTTTAATTCTATGCTTTCCAGTGATTGCATTTTGCTTTTTTTTGTTTGTTTTTGTTAAGGTACCAGAGACGGGTGTATTTAATTCTAATGTGATAGATTGTGTTACTTCCCAGTGTCCGGTGTGATTTTGAGTTCCACGAACGGACAGCGGACAGCTACGCCGCCCACAAGAGCGCCACCCGCAGTCACCATCACCTCATCAGATCCGCCAAAAGGGCCTCACTCAAAGACCGCCTAGACAACAACGCACACGACAGCAAAGAGCTCTTCAACATCGTGAAGGAACTCTCCAACCCCAGCTCCAACACCAACGACATCCAGCCGTCGCGAGACCTGTGCGACTCACTGGCCACCTTCTTCCACCGCAAAATCGCCGACATCCACGACAGCTTCAACACCACGACCGCCCCGGCAACCACCGAGACCACTGCCCCCACAACCACCAACCGCCTGCTCTCCTGGACCAACATCAACGACGAGGACACTAGCGAGATCATGAACACCATCCACTCCGGTTCACCGCTAGACCCGTGCCCTCACCACATCTTCAACAAAGCCAGTACAGCCATCGCGCCCCATCTCCGGAAAATAATCAACATCTCCTTCGAGACAGCAACCTTCCCGGAAAGCTGGAAGCACGCCGAGATCACCGCCTTACTCAAGAAACCCAAGGCAGACCCCAAGGACCTCAAGAACTTCCGACCCATCTCTCTGCTCCCGTTCCCCGCGAAGGTCACCGAGAAAATCGTCAACAAACAACTGACCCGCTACCTCGAGGAGAACAACATCCTGGACCCTTCCCAGTCCGGCTTCCGCAGCAACCACAGCACCGAAACCGCCCTCATCGCCGCCACCGATGACATCAGGACCCTGCTAGACAACGGAGAAACAGCAGCCCTCATCCTCCTGGACCTATCAGCCGCCTTCGACACGGTCTGCCACCACACACTACGAACACGCCTTCACGACGCCGGGATCCAAGAGAAGGCCCTGGACTGGACCACATCCTTCCTTTCCGGCAGAACAAAAGCGTCCGCCTCGCCCCTTCCGATCCAAGGCCACCAAGATCATCTGCGGCGTACCCCAAGGCTCCTCCCTCAGCCCAACGCTGTTCAACATCTACATGGCACCCCTCGCCCACGTCGCCCGACAGCACAACCTCAACATCATCTCCTACGCCGACGACACCCAGCTGATCCTCTCCCTCACCAAAGACCCTCACACCGCCAAAGCCCACCTCCACGAAGGAATGAAGGCCGTCGCCGAATGGATGAGGACCAGCCGCCTGAAGCTGAACTCGGACAAGACGGAGGTCCTCATCCTTGGTTCCAACCCTTCAGCCTGGGACGACTCCTGGTGGCCAACATCACTGGGAACAGCCCCGCCACCCACCGACCACGTACGCAACCTAGGGGTCATCCTCGACCCCACCCTCTCCATGACTAAGCAGGTCAACGCCGTTTCCTCATCCTGCTTCAACATCCTCCGAATGCTCCGCAGGATCTTCAAGTGGATCCCCACCGAAACAAGAAAAACAGTCACCCAGGCCCTCGTCACCAGCAGGCTGGACTACGGAAACTCCCTCTACGCAGGAACAACGGCTAAGCTCCTGAGACGGCTGCAACGCATCCAGAACGCCTCTGCACGTCTTATCCTCGACATCCCCCGACGCAGCCACATCACACCCCACCTGAGAGACCTGCACTGGCTCCCTGTCAACAAGAGGATAACCTTCAAGCTCCTCACCCACGCACACAAAGCACTCCACAACTCCGGACCAGCCTACCTCAACAGACGACTCAGCTTCTACACCCCCACCCGCCAGCTCCGCTCGACCAGCCTCGCCCTCGCCACAGTCCCCCGCATCCGGAAAACGACCGCCGGCGGCAGATCCTTCTCCCACCTCGCCGCCAAGACCTGGAACACCCTCCCCACCAACCTCAGACAGACCCAAGACCTACTGGCCTTCAGAAGACTCCTCAAGACCTGGCTCTTCGATCAGTAGCAGCACCACCCCGCTCTTCCCCCAGCGCCTTGAGACCCTCGCGGGTATGTAGTGCGCTTTATAAGTGACATGATTGATTGATTGATTGAGTTCCAACTGCCTCAGGAGTTTCAATAAGTCAGGCTAAAGTTTCCTTCACGCCGAATATTTAGCTTGGCACAGAAGCTCATCTCGGACTCCATTATGCAGACCTAGAATGTTGTTCCTAATTTTCATCACTACATCAGATAGCTTTCTTCGGTCATTATTGTATTTCTGTAGCTGGCTTGGCAGGACACTGAGCACTGTCTATGTCAAACCCTGTTGAGCTGACCCTGCTTCATCCAAAATAACAGCAAAGCACAAATATTAGAAACATGATATTTAGAGATGCTGCTGATGCTTGTCAATCTTTGAGGGGAAAATTATGAAAGTAAAGACCTATTCCTGAGTCTTGGGATCAAGAATGGTGGACTGTTACCCTCTAAAATATTTTGTTCACAAGGAAATTCGGTCATCATGGTGAACATTTCCAAATTCAGGGTTGGGGGTGAGTTTTTCGTAGGTTGTGTGGGAATTGACCTGTAAAAATAGATTATCACAAAAAAAACTTGTGGGTTTTTGATTGTTCAACTAATGGTGTACAACCGACTTCCAACTGTAAATCGTGTGTAAATGTACTCTGGTCAGCGGCAAAAGTAAGTAGGTTTTCAGGGTGGGGATAGGACAGGAAACTCTCCTAAATGAATGAGGTCTACAGGAAGGGTTTTCTCCATTGGGAAAAAATGGTTCCATGTGGCGAAACAAACAAAAAAAGTTTGTGTACGCATTCACAGTTGTAGGCCTAGTGATAATCCTACTTGTAGAAACTTAGTTCTTAGTTGAGTACTCACCAAAATCTCCAACTGTCTCAAATTTCCACAGATATTCCAGCAATTCTGGAGAATTCTAAAAGTAACCGCTTTGCTCCAAGCAACGGAATAATCCTTTAGGAACAAGTGTCCATTTTTTTTCTTGGATTTTGTAAATCAGGCTTTAGATGAGCAGCCGCAGCATGTTAAGTTTTGTAAAAGTGATACCTCTGTATATGTAGGAAGTAGGTACCATATTGTGCTGAATCCATTCTCCGCCTATTCTTTCCAGCTCTAGTCTGTGAATATGCATACCACACCCTAAGTTGGGTCACATAGGAAGTGATTAAATGGCTATTTTTGATATATCCAGGATTTTTTCCCTTTACTGTAGTATTTAGAGAAATATGTATTTAGTGTAATTAGTTGCCTTACATTCCCTTGCCTCCGAAATTCTAATTGCCAGCCTCTCACTCGCCTGGCCTCTCACTCGCCTGGCCTCTCAATCGCTCAGAATGCGGTCACATGATACAATTCATATACTGAGCCAGAGGAGCGGTGTGACCCAACATAAATGCCTGTGGGAAATTCTAAAACATAATTTTATGAAAGTATTTAAAACAATCGGAAAAAACCATTAGTTGTTGGTTAATTTCACTTGTTAAAAGCAAAGGTGTGAATTTTGTATTTTAATATAGAAAAGCAAGAAGAATTGAAAAGTGCTATTTGGGCCCCTTTCCTTCCTTCACAAATGGCTTTTGTGGTGGAATCTTAACATTTCCACTTCTCCTGCCCTCATGATGGCAGAGGTACTACAGCGGTGCTGCCTCGTGCCAGTGTGTCCAAGAGGGAGAGCCATGCAACTACCTGTGCGATATTAGTTTTGTGTCCCGTACCCAGTCTTTGGTACAGTAGTTGCTTTAGTGAATGTTGCAACTCTGGTTCCAAAATGCATGTAATTGAGCTTTTTGCTTTAGTGCCTGCCACTGTTTGTGACGTGAAACTACTTAAAGGGGAACTATCTCTCAAAAACATTAGCCAAACCTGGAATTGATGGCTACTTGAAAGGGGACACCCTTAATCTAAATAAAAGTACACACAACTGCCTGCCCCTGCCTTGCGAGCCATTAGATTTGATCTGGAAGCGTCAGTGACATCCCCTCAACAACCTCTCATTGTGCCACATTTTCTATAGAACTGATGACAATGGGAATGAAATTCTTTTTTGTTATTGTATAGTTTTCAGGAAAACTGTATTCTGCAAACAAGGGGCCATTTCCTGATTTGCAAATATGATCTTCATTTTTTTGATACTTCCAGTTCTCGTTTGTATTTTTTTTGTTTTTGATTTTTTATGAATGCTACTCCAATCCCAGGAAGCAATTTCTAACGTGGGAGACCTCTGTTTGTTACAGGGGCACTTTAGTTGTGTAAGAATGAAGTGATGGTCTTAATTACATCCCCCTTGATGTTAGAGGTAGCACTTTACACTTCTGCAGGATGAGGTTATTAAAAAAACATGTGAAACATGCTCTCACAACTGTACACACTCCTAAATTCTGAATCATATGTAGAAGCTTTCACTCCTACGCATTAATGAGCAGAGTAACTTCTGAAAATAATCTACTAACTTCACTAAAGCAAACGTTGTCTTTTGCTTGCTGTTAATCCTCTAAAGTCGCCATGTTCTGTATTGTTTAGCATATCTGAATGCATGGAGGCCGAGGCCGAGAGCGTCATGCAGCTGCGCAACGAGCTGCGGGACAAGGAGATGAAACTTACTGACATTCGGCTTGAGGCCCTGAGCTCCGCCCACCAGTTGGATCAGCTGCGGGAGGCAATGAACAGGATGCAGGTAGAGAAGGTCGCGGGCTGGGGGAGGGGCATTCACAATGGGGCAACACAGCACTGGCACTAGCATTACTAAGGGGGAGATAGTTCACCTTATCTTGCCCCCATGAAACAGTTCACCGAGATTTCATTGCAGTGTCAATGTCATGCATTTAGTTTCCTACTGCTATTCAGGTTGACTCTTGGTACATCCAACAATGACCTTAAAGATGATCTGAGCTCAGGCTGGGTGTGGCCCTGTAGATGATCCAAGCTCAGACTACTTTGAGTAGCCCCCTAAATAAACATTTGGTTTGTTTCGGACACCTGGAAGCAAGAGAGACAGTCCATTATGTGACCTGCAGACGAGCTGCTCCTAATGTCATAATCTACCATGGCTGACCTGCCTTCCTTCAGCAAACACCCAGATCTATCAACTTGCAGTATCTGAAGTCTTGACAAATGTCACTCTTACTTTGCACATTAGGGAGGTAAACATCTTCTATTGTGATACATTTTCAGCAAATCCGGACTCTAATTTAGCACCTCCCTTTTATTTAGATTAAAAAAAAGTTAAAAGGCTATAATTGTGTAATTTAATGAAGGGGTTCCGCTTCTGAAATTTCTAGATGCACTGCTAATTTGTAAGAAGGGAAGGGTCCATTGGGTTTGTCTTGTCCCACCCGTCTGCACATTCCTGTCTTCCCTTGTGGTTGTGGCTGGTTTTGCCTACATCACACTGATCAGCCTTCTTCAGCCCTGGCTTCCTTGCCATCTTCTCGTGGCGCCTGGCCATGATGGTCAGGTGGGCTCCTTCCAGTCAAATCCTTGCAGAGCCCTCAGACCCAGTGAAAATAACATAGCACATGAAATCTTCACCGCAATCACACCGCTGTTGAAACTCTTTGAAAAGTGATCACGACCCAGGAGCCAAACCAAACAAACAGCTTGGAGTTGGAATTTTGCAACAATCAGGCTAGTTGGTTACAAATGTATGAAGTTCAACAGTTCAGCAGAGAACAATCCTGGCTCTAGGCACAGTCGCCACACGTTCCCCACTGATAACCTTGTTCCTTCATTTTGCAGAGCGAGATTGAGAAGCTGAAGGCAGAGAACGACCGGTTGAAATCTGAAAACCATGGCGGATGCAGCCACGCACAGTCACAAGTCTCCATCTCCTCGTCACCCCGGCAGTCCATGGGCCTGTCCCAGCACAGCTTGAACCTGACGGAGTCCACCAGTTTAGGTCGGTGAAACGTGTTGCGATCTGCCTGGAGCTTTCTCCGCATGTCTTGATTTTTTGCAAAGTGCAATTAAAAGAATTGCATGGAACGAAACCAGTGCACCTGCTGCAGGAGCTTGTGGTTACACCAGTGCCAATGTTGGCTTCAGTTCTTTAATTCCCAGCACGTCAGTGTGAGAGTGTCAGTTATGCTGTGGTGGTTGGGGTTTGGTCTTTGTGCCTGTGTTTAATTGCAAGTGTATTCAGGTAAGGAGATCAGCCTGGTGCTTGTGTGAACTGTGCCTCTGATTAGCTCTTGGCCGGTTTCTACAGTCGAAAAACTCCCAGCACAGAGGACACCAGGAGCAGTTTTCTTGGACAGTTTTACCCGGGCAAGCGAAGGTTTTTAGAACTTGCAGCACACTGGGAGGGATGCTGGCCAAGCAGTCCAGGGTTGGAATGGATACAGGCCTCACCATAGCACTAGTGAAGTAGGGAACCGTAAATGGTCTGGTTTTGCTGCTTCTTTCTTAACGAATTGTAGTTTGGGAAAAGAGACCTTTGTGTACTTTCACTTTACAGTCAACCCTGAGTAAGCACCTTTATGTTCTATTGAGGTCCCTGTCAACAGTTTGAGTGTGTTAAATTGAACTGCTGTCGTGAGTGGAACTCACTCCTGGAACGGGGCTGCTATACGTTCTTAGAAAGGTTACTGTACTCCTTCCTTAGGGGTGTTAACCAGTAACAAACGGCAACGTGAAGCGTGGTCCAGAAGTTAGACCACGTTACAGAGAATCTATGACCCCCCTCGAGTTTGGCTGTTAGCCAGGGATTGAGAAATAAATAAAATACCAAGCTGTGGGTCTGCTTGCTTCGGAGATTGCTTTCGAATACAGAGCTTGATTTATGGCTTCCAGACACACTGGACATGATCACCTGCGATGCAAGGAAGGCCTGCACGTGATGTGTCTCTGTCTCCCAGTTTAGAATTTGAATGCCTCCCACTGCCCTACTGTGTTTGTTGGCAACAGCAGAGAACAATTCCCACCGTAAATGAGTGATCTTGGGACAAAGGCCTTGGGCTATATTTCCAGGATCTGACCTCATAGTTATGTAGGCCTGCCTCATAGCTCATAACCATGTTTTTCTCCTTTTTTGTAAAAGACGAGAATTGTGGTAGGACGCAGGGCTGGCTTTAGCGCTAGTGGTGCCCGGTGCGACAATCATTTTTGGCGACCCATGCCCGCCTCCTCGGATTCTCTCACTACCACCAGGCAAAAGTGCCCCTCATCTCTCCAATTAAAAGTTATTGCTAAACACAGCGCCCCCCACAGTGCAGCCACACCAGTCCGCACTGCACTAAAGCAGGCCCTGGAAGGACAGTGGTTGGGCAGGCAGAAGAGAACTTTTATAAGACCAGAACCAAGCAGTATAACCACTGTTTTGGTGACAGTGTAACAGTCTTTCCCCCACCTCCTCCCACCCCATTGTAGGCTGTACTCTTGCATAGAAAAGCTCTCCAGTAATCAACGAGCACGCAGACATCATGACGTCATCACCCGCATAGTCCCTGGTACCTAAGCAGGGTCATAATAGACCTAAGCAAAAAATAAAACATCACTGGGGTCAACGGGGAAACCGAAGAGGTTTCACTGACAGTGACCTGACGCAGGCCCCCACATCCCCGGTGGCACAGGAGGGCCCCCGATCCTTCGGGGGGGAGGTGGGGCATTCTACCCTAGACCAATGAATATCTGAGATATGGGAGTCTTAGGGTCCCCGCTCACATTCTGTAGGGGCTCCATCATTGTGCGCTGTGCCACTTGTTGGACACCCCTCATTAACTGGGTCTAAGGAAATGAAAGTGTGCTAAAAGTGGTTGGTTCAGCCCACTAAGTGCCCATTCATGGAGTCTGGTTGAATGTTTATATCCTGATTTGACAAAAAAAAAAACATATTTCTGGGCCAGGCTGCCTTTGGCAGTTTAATAAATTAACAGCTGTTTGCACTTGTACGTGTAGTGAGTTAGATGTGCATTTTATTTGAAAGCGTTGCGTGGGAGCGAGAGTTTGCGGGACTGTTCTCAGAGATGACTTGTTTCGGCTCAGATTGTGCCTTTGGGGCAGATACTGAAGCTGCCCCATTCTGGAGCTTCTTCACATGCCTTCGTGTAACCCAAGGAGCTTGCCTGTCAGCGAAGAATGCCCAGGAGTCGCTAAAAGGCGGATGTTGTGTTCTTTTCATTCACAGACATGCTGCTGGACGACGCCGGGGACGGCGCCCTGCGGAAAGAAGGCCGCCACGTCAAGATCATTGTCAGCCTGCAGGAGGAGATGAGGTGGAGGGAGGTTGGTGGAAACTCGATATTACCAAAACTAACCCACTCCACCAGTGCCCCTTACACTGGGTCAACCCCTTTCCTACCAGCTTTAGGCTCCTAAAGCTACCCCTAACTCAATATTACCAAAACTAACCCGCTCCACCAGTGCCCCTTACACTGGCTCAACCCCCTTTCCCTCCAGCTTTAGGCTCCTAAAGCTACCCCTAACTCAATATTACCAAAACTAACCCGCTCCACCAGTGCCCCCTACCCTGGGTCAACCCCCTTTCCCTCCAGCTTTAGGCTCCTAAAGCTACCCCTAACTCAATATTACCAAAACTAACCCGCTCCACCAGTGCCCCCTACACTGGGTCAACCCCCTTTCCCTCCAGCTTTAGGCTCCTAAAGCTACCCCTAACTCAATATTACCAAAACTAACCCGCTCCACCAGTGCCCCTTACACTGGGTCAACCCCCTTTCCCTCCAGCTTTAGGCTCCTAAAGCTACCCCTAACTCAATATTACCAAAACTAACCCACTCCACCAGTGCCCCTTACACTGGCTCAACCCCCTTTCCCTCCAGCTTTAGGCTCCTAAAGCTACCCCTAACTCAATATTACCAAAACTAACCCGCTCCACCAGTGCCCCTTACACTGGGCCAACCCCTTTCCTACCAGTTTAGGCTCCTAAAGCTACCCCTAACTCAATATTACCAAAACTAACCCGCTCCACCAGTGCCCCCTACACTGGGCCAACCCCCTTTCCCTCCAGCTTTAGGATCCTAAAGCTACCCCTAACTCAATATTACCAAAACTAACCCGCTCCACCAGTGCCCCTTACACTGGGCCAACCCCTTTCCTACCAGCTTTAGGCTCCTAAAGCTACCCCTAACTCAATATTACCAAAACTAACCCGCTCCACCAGTGCCCCCTACACTGGGCCAACCCCCTTTCCCTCCAGCTTTAGGCTCCTAAAGCTACCCCTAACTCAATATTACCAAAACTAACCCGATCCACCAGTGCCCCTTACACTGGGCCAACCCCTTTCCTACCAGCTTTAGGCTCCTAAAGCTACCCCTAACTCAATATTACCAAAACTAACCCGCTCCACCAGTGCCCCCTACACTGGGCCAACCCCTTTCCCTCCAGCTTTAGGCTCCTAAAGCTACCCCTAACTCAATATTACCAAAACTAACCCGCTCCACCAGTGCCCCTTACACTGGGCCAACCCCCTTTCCTACCAGCTTTAGGCTCCTAAAGCTACCCCTAACTCAATATTACCAAAACTAACCCGCTCCACCAGTGCCCCCTACACTGGGTCAACCCCCTTTCCTACCAGCTTTAGGCTCCTAAAGCTACCCCTAACTCAATATTACCAAAACTAACCCACTCCACCAGTGCCCCCTACACTGGGTCAACCCCCTTTCCCTCCAGCTTTAGGCTCCTAAAGCTACCCCTAACTCAATATTACCAAAACTAACCCGCTCCACCAGTGCCCCTTACACTGCTTCAACCCCTTTCCCTCTGACACCCAAAGATACCCCTAACCTGTCCTCCTGCACAGCCTTTACCTCCCATCCTGAGTGGTAGAGGCGGGCGAGTCAACAAATTAACAGTGAGAGCCGAGGCAACAGCCTGGCTTGGCTCTAAGGCTCTGTGCACAGGCCGAGCAAGGAAAAGGATTGGCTTGTACTGTGTGCAACAAACCTCATGTAAAATGTGATAAGTGCCAAAAAGTGCATTTTTCTAACACACGAAGCGTCTCACCTTCATACATCCGCTTATATCACTGCATTGAGTGGTAATTATGGAAAGTTTTTAAACTTGAACTTAGAAACATTCAAGGTCCCTCCCCCCACCTCACATACACCCCTGGATGACAGCGCTATTGGTAAAATAAGAGGCAAGTCATTTGTTATGGGTACCGTCTGTGTGGCCTCCCTAGATTATTAACTCGAACACAAGAAAGTTTTTTTCGTAGCACACATCCGGAACTCGCCTATTTTGCAGGCCTTTCATGTGCAATAATGAAGAAAAGCGAGGCACAATTACATAAAATATTTGCTTATGATCATACAATTTGTCAATCTGGGAAGCTGGGATTTAACCCAGTTTTTCTGGTTTCACATTGTGCAGTTCAGCCTCTAGATGGGAAGCTCTGATTCCTATCCACATCAAAGGTTAACGCTTTGTCTTTAATTCTTGTGCATGAGGGTAGCGCGTGGGTGACGGGCTGAATCCACTTGAAAGCTCGGCTCGTTTTGGGCTCGAGGGTCCCGGAGAGCCTGGATTTGGCTCAAGCCTTCAGTCGCTCGCCCACCTCTACTATGCACCACTTGTATCCCTTCTCTCTCGCCTCTATACAATCCTGTCCTCCACCCTCTTTCATAGTGAACAGCATTCACTGAGCGAGTCAGTTACTTCCCTATGTAATGTCATTCCATAGCAGCTCTTAGCTCTATGCTTGCAGTGAATGTCGCATGCACTTTTTTTTTTGCAGGTGAAGGGAGTAGATTTTTTTTTTTTAATCTTGTGACCGGGAAGCTTTTTTATCACTTCAGTAGGTCTTCTATTTAAATAGGTACCCCTTTTTTTTGTCTCTGCCACATAATTTTTTCCTCGGTCATTGCCTGATAGATTCTCCTGTAAATTCATGTTTACATTACACTCTGCCAATTTATATTGCGCGCATCACACACTGAATTGCTTCTTGGCATTAAAAAATGGAAGATGAAAGGCTGTTCCAGCCCCGTATCATTGGAACTAGTGATTAGAAGATGTCTGCACGGCACCATCTGACCTGCTGTCTAACACGGGGAGTAAATGTGTGAAATGGATGGAAGACCCATGGCACGCGCTCATTGTACCGATAGGCCATGCACCCCTTGCCTTTTGACAACATTTCATCCTCAGATTGCATGTAAACCCCGTACTGGGGTTACATGTGGCGACCTGTCATCACCGTAGTAACGATTAACCAACTATTAACCAACGTATTTCACCTTGATCCACGCTGCATGGTTGGCACCGCCAGATACGTGACGCCTGCCAATCATATTTCAGTGAAAGCTGTGCCCAGCTACAAACGCGTTCATGCGTTAAAGCCTAAAATAATATTCACCTCGTTTTAGTTTCTCAAGACCACCTGACCATTGCCAGACTGATTCAACTGCTGCTCAAAAAATGCAGCGGACTGAAATCAAAACGGCTCATAATTGGACATTGATTTTACTAAAAAAAAATCTGCAATTCGGGCCCCCAGAAGTCTGTACAGTCGACTGAAAAAAACTTAATATCTATCTTTTTATCCATCCATCATTTATTTATTAACTTGATGACCTTTCCTTAAAATGCCGTGAAGACCGTTAATTTATAGCCTGAAACCTTGCAATTTCCAGACACAAATCATTTACTTGCATTAAATAGAGATATTATTGAGACAATACTCCTTAAGGTTCATGAAATAAGTTGAAATATAACTGAGATTCTCTTTTCCCGTGAATCTGTTCCAAATGTATTTGTGTGAGAGTGCATCAGTGGTGCTGCGCTGCCCCCTTGTGGCGGCAATCCATAAATATTTGCGTATGTCTGAGGACGGACTTTGCTTGACAAATAACGGGTAACTGTGGTGAGGTAAGCAATAGAATCAGAATAGTGTCACGTAGATAGAATCTAGAATAGGGAACGTTGGTAGTAGAATAGTGACACGTAGATAGAATGTGCACTAGTGAAACGTAGTAGTAGTATAGTGATGCGTACATAGAATGTGCACTAGTGAAACGTAGTAGTAGAATAGTAACAAATAAATAAAACGTAGATTGTTCGGGGAGTGGGGGTTTGAAGGCACTTCGCAGTGAACTGGAGGTGGCTATGTTCATCGCTGCTGTGTTACTGCTGGGGCTGAATTAAGGAACCTATCTTAAGCTAAGCATGGAGTGTTCTTTAGGAAAGTAACATTTAAGGCCTTGTCATTTTGTTCGCATTGATTTTGGGAAGACGGTATAATCTACCCCCAAGAAGACCCAGCAAACAAAGCTGGCGCAGCTGCCCCTCGCGGGTCACGAGTTCCAATCCCAGCAGAGCCAGCTCAGTTAATTTCATACTTTATTAATGTTTAGACACAGTCTTTAAAACATACATTCTTAAAACCAATAACAGTTATATATAAATACACTATATAAATACCAATTCATCATACTTAAACTAAAACCACTGGAACCCTTACACCTAAGGACATTAGGATTCTAATCCAAACATATTTTAAGAAATTTAGCCAATGCGCAAGCCACATCGAAGAATTCCATTCTTAACAAAAGTGCAAGTGCATCACTTTGACCATTTATATTTTATTTTTTAAAAAGAGGTTTTCAAATCGAACAACGGGGCCTATAAAAATGACGACCATCGATTAAAACATGAACATTGAAGTTTTTTAAAGGCAGTTAACATGTGCAGTTATTCTCTTGATCTAATAGTACTTCAAATTTCTCTGCTCTTACATAACGCACATTTAATGCTACCCGAAATTTTAATAGTACTAATCGTAACCAGGCATCTGGTAGTGCAGATAAATACTGGAATACATTTGTTGTTTCCCATGAATCTACCATATATTTTGCAGAGGGTCTATTCCTCTACATACTTCAAGTCTCCCAACCTAGATTCTTTTTTACATGCCAATTTAAATTCTGCTTTCGAAAGTGAGGCCTCAGCTGTTTTTAGGTTGAGCCTAGAGTAGCGCGCAAGCGCTGCTTCTGGCGAAGCATTATGTAGGGGAATCCAAAAGCTGACCAGACGCTCGTGCGTCATGGCCTTTTTCGGGCGGTTACCCGCGCGGCCGACATCTGTTTTGCATTATCGTGCCCAGACTCGTGCGCCATAATGCAAAACAGATGGCCTGCTCCCTCACACAAGCGCGCGCGCTCTCTCGCGCACCACTCGTTTTCATTCCGTTGGAACGGAGAAAGTTTCAAACGCAAGAAAGCTAACAGAACAGCATTTTATATTTAAAAAACGTGGCGCCCCAGCTTAATTCGGGACTATTGACACGCGAGGCATAGTTTGAGATGAGGATGGGAAACACAATTTGAGCTAATAATAATGACATTGACTAGAAGTCGCAGACTGAGTGACGTCATCTTCGAGCGCGCCGGAGGCATACTTCCGCTTTCCCTTCTGCAGACTGTCGGCAAACAAGCGGCTGCATCCACTATCCCAGCACCATGTACTACAAGTTCAGCGGCTTCACACAGACCCTAATCGGGGCATCCGCACCTGGAGCCTACAATCCCCAGGTAACGCGAAAGGGTGGGAGGCACTGTACTGGAAATCTAGCCTAATTCGAACACCGGCGGATTAGTATTGTCTCGACCCTGAAACATAGTGCACGAGAGCGCTAAAGCTGTTGACCTTTAATGCATCTCACACAGGTGGAGTCACCCTGCTCTTCGCTCTGATAAGTTTCCCCTGCAGTCCAGCGAAGGATTTGATGATTGTACAGCCCTGACCTTCACACGAGAGCTCGGGTGAGGACTGAGGTGAATGCACACCTCTGACCTTCATACAGAGAGAGGGCTGAGGGCTGAGGAGTGCGACCACCTTTGACGCTCACAGCGATGGCTGGGGCGAGCACACACCTCTGATCTTCATATTCAGTATAGAAGAGTGTTTACCGGGACTCAAAGCGATTGAATACTTAAACCTTTCGACTTGGAGGATGGGGTGGAGGGACTCAAGGACTTTTATATTTCGCTTCCTTGTCGTTAAATAGACGGTCCAGAGTCGTTTTTACCAAAAACTGATTAATGTTCTGTTGAAATTTATGAGACTGTATGAATATTTTGGGGGCTTACAAAGGGACGTGGTTAGTGATTCATTTCCACATATAGCAAATAAATGGTGTTTTGCCTTTTAAATGAGGATCACTTGTGAGTCACCATTAAATACCTAGAGAGACAATTATAAAGCATTGCAGTTGGAAGAGCATGCAAACTTCTCTAATAAATCCAGCGTGGAATTTTTGTAGGCACTTTAAAATCAAGTTTATTGAATCACGTATTTGGTTGTTGTATTTTTACTTTGAGGCACTTTAAAATCACGTTTTTGGATCCAGTATTTGGCTGTTTAAATTAAACTACTTACAGTGGTTTTTCAACTCGTTTTCCTTGCCACAGAGTAGCTCCTCGCCCGGAGAATGTGTGATGGGAGCTGGTATTGTGTGTCACAGGGTGACACCGTGTGAGCTGGCAGGTATGGAGACCAGCTCATGGGTATGCAAGAAACTGCAAGAAGGTAGCATGCATTTGCCTGTGTTTGTGGGAGCGTGTCTCTACATGCCTGTGAACGCAAGTCCAGTGGGAGTTCCTGATCATGATGGCGCTGACTTACACGAGGAAACCTGAGCACAGGGACATGGACCAGTAAACAGCAGAAATCCTGGAGGGCATTGCTGAATTAATAGGCAAAAGTGCACACCTGGATGAGCCACCGTACGCACCAACATATAGGAATGCGTGACACATCATGGCATTGACTAACATGATGGAGGTAGGGTACCCGGTACATGATAATGACTGGCAATGATGGTGCATTAAAGCACAGCATGGCAATCTTTGCAATTGGATAGTAATACCAGAGAACATAGCGGAAATAGCACACATACTTTTAATAACCAGCACTGGCATAGCCAATAGGTCTCGCCTTTGGGACCTTATAAGTGTTTAGCCATGCAACAGTTCATGTTGTTGCACCAAGGATATTGTGCTGCATAACTAAATACTTATAAGGTCCTAAAAGCGAGACCTATTGGCTATGCCAATGCTTGTTAATTCTAATTTTAGAGTTCCTGGGATGTCTTCCAATCTTTTCTTTACCTTCTTCGCACACTGTAATTCACATTGTGCTATTGCAGTAACACAGCAGGCTGAAATCTTCTGCGTATTTGGGACCATGAGTTTATCCCAAAAACGCAGAGTTGACTTATAGACTAAGAAGTTCCTGGCCTTCAAATTTCCTTCTAATCTTATCGCCTTAGACATTGCACTTTTGGGGAGACAGCTCAGCCTTTCATCCTTCCGAGATTCATGCAAGGCGAACCTTTACTCGTAGTAAATGTAACCCCTGTTTTATGGCGTTCTTCTAAATTTTTCTATCACACGGATTGGTGACTGAGTCGGGTCGTGTTTGCCATCCATGCTAAGGGTTTCCTGTAAGTAACGTCGGTGCATTATGTTTCCAGTCGTACTTCACCCGTCTCTCTGTCTCTCCCACCAGGACTCCCGGCCACGCTCATTCCTCATCGGCTGCATCGGTGTGAGCGGGAAGACCAAGTGGGACGTGCTGGACGGTGTGGTCAGGCGCCTATTTAAGGTGAGTGATGTCGGGGGTGGAGGGGGTGTATTTGGAGGAGACTGGAACCTTGGAATTGAATGTATGTCTTTTGTTCAGCCCAAATATGCCCCAGTCTGAGTCTCCCTATTAATTTGTTTATGCTGTACTGCAAGGCGCATGGAATGCTGCTTCTCAGCGCTGTGATCATGCAAACACGATAGCATGTCTGTTTTACTTTCATGCCTGATAACTGCTCCACTATCACGGCTGTATGAATCCTCTTTCAAATACGGATTCATTTTTGAAGACCAACACTATTCACATTAACACACTGTTTTCTGACCTCAGTGTTTCACTGTGATTTTAACTGGATGTCGTTAATATTCGCCCCATCCCCACGTCACTCAGCCTCAACCCCATCTGCCCAACATGGCTAGAGATTGACAGTTCATTAAAGCAGCCTAGATTTGCAATTGGTATTAATAGGCTTTTTAAAGTTGTAAAATCTGTCAGACCTCAGTCTTTACAGCAGTACAACTCATTCGTCGGTGACCAACACTTGCCGCCCTACTCTTGTGTTCAGACACCAATACCATTGCTTCCATCGAAAATAAAGGCAGTTATAAGAACAATGACCACAAAGTGCTTTTTATATTAAACGATGAAATGAAAACAATGACAATTGGATTTGAGGGTAGAAATAATGTTCTTCTGCAGAGAGTGGCTTTCTTAGGCACTTCTCGGACGTCTCGTGACACCAGAAGTGCCCAGTCCACTACGCTGTTGTGTCAGTTAGGAGTTCCCCTTGCTAGTGTTGAAAGCACTAGAATACCAATTTTTGAGGCCTTCTATGCTCTACTTAAGCATAAAATAACATAGATGCCAGCGCTCAGGACATCTGACTTGTGCAGGTAATGGTGTGCTGTGGTCCAGGCCCCTCCAGTCATTGGGGAAAGTAACTAGATGCTACCATCACTTGGCCCCTCTCACTCAAAACTTAACTTTTATTCCTACCAACAATCTTATTGTTGTCTGCTCCTGGTTGTCTACTTCCCTACTGTGTCTCTTTCTGCAGCACAACAGGCACCTCCGAGTTTCATGGTGAAAAAAATAATCTGAAGGAATGCTCACACAAAGGGAGGTTTAAAAGCCAACTCTTCAGGGGGTCTGGTCTCATCCACCCACCCCCCCCTCAAAAAAAATACAAAGAGAAAATTCTGAAAATAAGTAGTGTTGTTGGACGAAATACTCTGCAAGAAAACACTTTAAAATGGAGAATTCCCTCTGTAAAAATTGAATTCCAGAAATATTTTTCTCAAAAATATTGTCTTGTGCAGAAAACTGGTCTTGCAAGTGAGGATGAGCTAGGGTGTTAGTACTGACAAAGTGTGATCTTTGTCAACATCACTGACCACCAATTTGTGCCTCAGGATCCACTTGAGTTTAATCTCCAAAGTGATCTTTTGCAACACACACACTCGGCGGTCCATTGGTCTCTGAATGGATATTGAATATTCATTTTAGCAACATGTATGTATAATACTTATTATTTTATGGCCTTGTGCCGAATAAAGTTTATGAATCAAATCGGATATTCCAGAATCTCATCATCGTTGGTGAGATTCGCGGAGAAGTTTTGGATGCTTTTTCTCCCTTTCTATGAATCCATAATGTTGCTTAAAAGTTTGGCAAAGCTGCTTGACGCCCTATCCAGAGCAAGTTCTGAATTTGGCCAAACTGGTCTTTGAAGCCTGCCTGCTTTAGCCTGTGAGTGAACGTGACCGGTCTCCGCCCGTGAGGGTTCTCCTGTGCACTGCTCCCAGAACATGGCAATATGAAGAAGACGGATGAAGGACAAGGGATGGGTTACTTAATCCCTGTTGTATTTTTACTCCACAAGTCCTTCCTAATGTCCATCTGCCATCTTAAATATCTTTTTTGGAGTGTCTCTAGGTGTAAATCTCCTCTGTAACTCGTCTGCTACTTTGATCATAGCTAAAAGTGAGGGGAAATAGAAGTCTTTCTCAGAGTGGGGTAAGGCCGCCCAAGCTCGCACCTCCATGTATAGTAGTTCAGAATAAAGTAGCTCATTCTGGTCCTTTTTTGCCAGTTCATGGCAAAATTCACCAAAATTCAGATTATAAAGGAGACTTTGGCTTTTGAGTGTCACAGTACTTAGCTCTGTAATACTTACTGCTCATTCAAACATTTTACGATACTATACATATCTAATGACATTTTTGGATGTACAATTTATTGTTGATGGAAATTCTTTTTTGTGACGGTCTGTGTAGTAGCCCAATGCTTCTGTTAGCCTGTCGTGTCAACCATCTTGTTTTACAACTGAAGTTGGAGTTGCTGACGGCGTTGACATTTCAGCTGCCTTAAAAACTTTTTTGTAACTAATACTTGGAATGCTGACTGATGGGAATAATTTTCACAGCACAAAAACACGCAGACCATGTTATGTCATGTTATTTGTTGCATTGGCGCAGCTTGCCAGTTTTGTCGAGCAGAGATTGAAGTGGAACACATATTGCTAATATGGCTATGTAGAACTGAGAATGCACCTTTGCACCTACAGGAATACATCGTTCACGTCGATCAAGTGAGCCAGTTGGGGTTGAACACCGACAGCGTTAT
Organism: Calotriton arnoldi; assembly: GCA_963921515.1. Classification (NCBI taxonomy): domain Eukaryota; kingdom Metazoa; phylum Chordata; class Amphibia; order Caudata; family Salamandridae; genus Calotriton; species Calotriton arnoldi. The sequence continues at coordinate 1,221,878 of CAWUFW010000441.1, forward strand.
TGGTTACTGCATTGGAGACATCAAGCGCACAAACAGCACAGAGACACCGGAGCTGCTGCCTTGTGGGTATCTGGTTGGAGACAACAACACCATCGCAGTGTCTGTCAAAGGTAATGTGATGTGTAACCCAAGTACGTAGACTCAGAGTGCCTGGCTTCGACATTTAAACAAAGCTGCTTATCGTGTCTGTGACCTCAAGCTATGTGTTGCAGTGAGTGTTGTGCAAATTAAGACCATCCACTCTCTTTAGCCACAGGCAAGTGTGGCAGCAAACAAAGACTTTACTATACTGAAAAGCAGCTCGGTATTTTGTTATGAAAGATGAGTGGAGGCGCATGTCCAAGCAAAACAGTACCTTTATCTTCTCGCCAAGGGTAGAAAACATGAGCAGGCTCTCTCGGTAAGGTAAAGCCCCTCCTCCTGGAGCACCAATGTACTTCAGATTTTGAAATAGATTAAGTAACAATGTGATGTGTCTTTTCATTCAGCACCAAATATGGCGACGTCTATGAGTCATCATCTGCACTTGTTTATGTTGCACTGCAGGGCACTGTGTAGCATCTCAGCACTGTGAACAAGCAAAGACAACATGTCTATGAGAGGGAGGAGAGAAGTCACTGCAGTCAATGCAGCAGAGTTTAATCTTTATGGCTTGTAAGAAGCAGTTAGCTAGAGGCAACGACGTCAGAGCATAAACAAATATTGAAAGTCCTTTTGAAGGAATGTTAGTCTGTTAATGGTTTCCAGGTCCAATGTCAAGTGGTTCTGCATTTGCACTGCAATGTAACTGTAGTGCCAGCCTCAAATCGTGGACTCTGTGGTTTTGGAAACCGATGGCAGGTATGTGTGTCTTGATTCCAGGGTGGTTATTTAGGGTAGATTGTAGTGATGCAGTAGATTCCGGGCTGTAGGATATGCAGGTAAGGCGAGCAGCCTGGCTTTGGGCGACACCTCACAAGTCAACTAATTTCTGCAGTATGGTTACTAGGTCACTGCAGTAATCGAACACACATTGTGGTTGCTCTGCTTAAGGTTTCAGAAACAAGTTTATTTAGGCATTTGTCCATAAAACATTCTAAAAACACACTTGACAATTAAAACCTTTAAAAGAACCCCCCTCCTGGCTACCCCACCCCCCCCCCATTACATTTCATCATTAAAATTCTGTTTGACAGGTCGTAAAAACCGAGCAATCCCAACTGCCACATCTAAATAACGCATCTCAGACAATAACTCCACCGCTTTGTTCCTATGGAGAGCATCATATTTAAAAAACAGAGGTCTTAAAAACTTGATTCGATTTGCAAGATAAGACGCAGTCCATAAGAATATGCGTAAGGGTACATTTGGCTTCCAAGGGGCAGGGGCAGAGACAACTATTATTCTGCACCCTAATGCTATGTGGGCGGGATGAATAGATTGGATTACATCCCGTCCTAGCCCGTAATATTTTGTTTCTCAATCCTGGGTCTGGTAACCGTGATAAATAAGGGAAGACCCTATCCCGGCCCAATGTAGCAAACGAGAAGCTAATGGATGATTTCTTCTTTAAATACAGTAAATCGATCGATTCTGAAGCCTTTGCAGCAGATTCTCTCAGTGCTCGTCTGCCTGGAAAGAGGAGCCAAGATATGACTGTACCACTATTTAAATGGAGGTTCTTGATTGCAGTTATTCTGGTTCTTACGGCCTTTGCCCACATCCTTTCACTACTTTGGATCTCTTCCCAACACAATTTGGATACTTTAACCACCTCATCATCCTCCAACAATGTGTTAAAGTATCTTAGACCCCGAGTATAGGCCGCCATGTTCCAAGAGACCAGATTGCCCTCTCTCCTTATGGCCTGAACCATGGTACCTTGGGGGAGTCTTTTAAGCACTACCCCTTCCAGTCTGTCCCATTCATAGGTTGGATCAAGAGAAAAAACCTCTCCCTCATACAGGCCTAATGGAGGTATCTTCCCTTCATAAGGTTTCCTTTTTAGGTCTCGGCCTGCACCAGCGCTTGCGCTGGTCTGGCCGAGAGTTTTAGTAAGCGGGTTTTGGAAGTGCAAACACTGGCTTTCGGCTGGCGACCAGCTTGAGTTCACGATGGCGTGCACGCGCAGCTGCCACCTGTTGTTTCCTATCTCTTCCTCATTTCCTCGTCATGGCTCATTAACTCTCTGGACTCTGATGTTTCAATCGCAGCAGCAGCTCACATTACCAACTGAGGGCCCTGGACTACAGTCACATGAAAAACAACAGCGATTAGCATTGAAATGCAAGCTTTTTTTGTCTAGTTAGAAATATTGCTTCGGTGGGTTGATTTCACCTTATATCGCTATTTGTTTTATATTGGGAGTCACAGCCTAATTACCAGTATTTTTGTCTCACTGTTTTTTTAAAAATATTTATTCGCGCAAAGCACAAAGCTATATTTAAGGTTACTTTTTCCGCGTCACTTATTCACTCTATTTAAACTCCACACCCCCCACTCTTATTGTCTCTCTCCTTCTCTCTCTCTCCCCTCTCTAATTCTCTCTCTACTTAATTAACTCTCCCCTCTCTATCTTTTTTAGCCTTTCATTCTCTCACCCCTTTATCTGTTTCTCTTTCAAACTCCTTCATTCACTCTCTCTCCCCTTCTTTCTCTCTCTCTATCCCGCTCCACTCTTTATTCTATGTACACCCTTTCTCTCTCTCTCTTTCTCTCTCACCACCCTCTCTAATTGGGCATTATATCTTCACTCTATCTCTCACTCAGCAACACCACAGCATCACTCAGCGCAACCACAGCATCAATCAGAGCCAGCACAGCATCACTCAGCACCAACACAACACCACTCAGCACCAACACAACACCACTCAGCACCAACACAACACCACTCAGCACCAACACAACACCACTCAGCACCAACACAACACCACTCAGCACCAACACAACACCACTCAGCACCAACACAACACCACTCAGCACCACCACAGCATCACTCAGCACCACCACAGCATCACTCAGCACCACCACAGCATCACTCAGCACCACCACAACATCACTCAGCACCACCACAACATCACTCAGCACCTCCACAGCATCACTCAGCACCACCACTCAGCACCACCACTCAGCACCACCACTCAGCACCACCACTCAGCACCACCACTCAGCACCACCACTCAGCACCACCACAGCACCACCACACCACCACTCAGCACTACCACAGCATCACTCAGCACCACCACAGCATCACTCAGCACCACCACAGCATCACTCAGCACCACCACAGCATCACTCAGCACCACCACAGCATCACTCAGCACCACCACAGCATCACTCAGCACCACCACAGCATCACTCAGCACCACCACAGCATCACTCAGCACCACCACAGCATCACTCAGCACCACCACAGCATCACTCAGCACCACCACAGCATCACTCAGCACCACCACAGCATCACTCAGCACCACCACAGCATCACTCAGCACCACCACAGCACCACTACAGCACCACTACAGCACCACTACAGCATCACTCAGCACCACCACCACAGCATCACTCAGCACCACCACCACAGCATCACTCAGCACCACCACCACAGCATCACTCAGCACCACCACCACAGCATCACTCAGCACCACCACAACAGCACCACTCAGCACCACCACAACAGCACCACTCAGCACCACCACAGCATCACTCAGCACCACCACAGCATCACTCAGCACCACCACAGCATCACTCAGCACCACCACAGCATCACTCAGCACTACCACAGCATCACTCAGCACCACCACAGCATCACTCAGCACCACCACAGCATCACTCAGCACCACCACAGCATCACTCAGCACCACCACAGCATCACTCAGCACCACCACAGCATCACTCAGCACCACCACAGCATCACTCAGCACCACCACAGCATCACTCAGCAGCACCACAGCATCACTCAGCAGCACCACAGCATCACTCAGCATTACCACAGCATCACTCAGCATTACCACAGCATCACTCAGCATTACCACAGCATCACTCAGCATTACCACAGCATCACTCAGCATTACCACAGCATCACTCAGCATTACCACAGCATCACTCAGCACCACCACCACAGCATCACTCAGCACCACCACAGCATCACTCAGCACCACCACAGCATCACTCAGCACCACCACAGCATCACTCAGCACCACCACAGCATCACTCAGCACCACCACAGCATCACTCAGCATCACTCAGCATCACTCAGCACCACCACAGCATCACTCAGCACCACCACAGCATCACTCAGCACCACCACAGCATCACTCAGCACCACCACAGCATCACTCAGCACCACCACAGCATCACTCAGCACCACCACAGCATCACTCAGCACCACTCAGCACTACCACAGCACCACTCAGCATCACCACAGCCCCACTCAGCACCACCACTCAGCACTACCACAGCATCACAGCACCACCACAGCACCACCCCAGCATCACTCAGCACCACCACAGCATCACTCAGCACCACCACAGCATCACTCAGCAGCACCACAGCATCACTCAGCACCACCACAGCATCACTCAGCACCACCACAGCATCACTCAGCACCACCACAGCATCACTCAGCACCACCACAGCATCACTCAGCACCACCACAGCATCACTCAGCACCACCACAGCATCACTCAGCACCACCACAGCATCACTCAGCACCACCACAGCATCACTCAGCACCACCACAGCATCACTCAGCACCACCACAGCATCACTCAGCACCACCACAGCATCACTCAGCACCACCACAGCATCACTCAGCACCACCACAGCATCACTCAGCACCACCACAGCATCACTCAGCACCACCACAGCATCACTCAGCACCACCACAGCACCACCACAGCACCACCACAGCACCACCACAGCACCACCACAGCACCACCACAGCATCACTCAGCACCACCACAACAGCATCACTCAGCACCACCACAACAGCATCACTCAGCACCACAACAGCATCACTCAGCATTACCACAGCATCACTCAGCATTACCACAGCATCACTCAGCATTACCACAGCATTACCACAGCATTACTCGGCACCACCACAGCATCACTCGGCACCACCACAGCATCACTCGGCACCACCACAGCATCACTCAGCACCACCACAGCATCACTCAGCACCACCACAGCATCACTCAGCACCACCACAGCATCACTCAGCACCACCACAGCATCACTCAGCACCACCACAGCACCACCACACCACCACAGCACCACTCAGCATCACCACAGCCCCACTCAGCACCACCACTCAGCACTACCACAGCATCACAGCACCACCACCCCAGCATCACTCAGCGCAACCACAGCATCAATCAGAGCCAGCACAGCATCAATCAGAGCCAGCACAGCATCACTCAGCACCAACACAGCATCACTCAGCACCACCACTCAGCACTACCACAGCATCACTCAGCACCACCACAGCATCACTCAGCACCACCACAGCATCACTCAGCATCACTCAGCATCACTCAGCACCACCACAGCATCACTCAGCACCACCACAGCATCACTCAGCACCACCACAGCATCACTCAGCACCACCACAGCATCACTCAGCACCACCACAGCATCACTCAGCACCACCACAGCATCACTCAGCACCACTCAGCACTACCACAGCACCACTCAGCATCACCACAGCCCCACTCAGCACCACCACTCAGCACTACCACAGCATCACAGCACCACCACAGCACCACCCCAGCATCACTCAGCACCACCACAGCATCACTCAGCACCACCACAGCATCACTCAGCAGCACCACAGCATCACTCAGCACCACCACAGCATCACTCAGCACCACCACAGCATCACTCAGCACCACCACAGCATCACTCAGCACCACCACAGCATCACTCAGCACCACCACAGCATCACTCAGCACCACCACAGCATCACTCAGCACCACCACAGCATCACTCAGCACCACCACAGCATCACTCAGCACCACCACAGCATCACTCAGCACCACCACAGCATCACTCAGCACCACCACAGCATCACTCAGCACCACCACAGCATCACTCAGCACCACCACAGCATCACTCAGCACCACCACAGCATCACTCAGCACCACCACAGCACCACCACAGCACCACCACAGCACCACCACAGCACCACCACAGCACCACCACAGCACCACCACAGCACCACCACAGCATCACTCAGCACCACCACAACAGCATCACTCAGCACCACCACAACAGCATCACTCAGCATTACCACAGCATCACTCAGCATTACCACAGCATCACTCAGCATTACCACAGCATTACCACAGCATCACTCGGCATTACCACAGCATCACTCGGCACCACCACAGCATCACTCGGCACCACCACAGCATCACTCGGCACCACCACAGCATCACTCAGCACCACCACAGCATCACTCAGCACCACCACAGCATCACTCAGCACCACCACAGCATCACTCAGCACCACCACAGCATCACTCAGCACCACCACAGCACCACCACACCACCACAGCACCACTCAGCATCACCACAGCCCCACTCAGCACCACCACTCAGCACTACCACAGCATCACAGCACCACCACCCCAGCATCACTCAGCGCAACCACAGCATCAATCAGAGCCAGCACAGCATCAATCAGAGCCAGCACAGCATCACTCAGCACCAACACAGCATCACTCAGCACCACCACTCAGCACTACCACAGCATCTCTCAGCACCACCACAGCACCACCACAACAGCACCACTCAGCACCACCACAGCATCACTCAGCACCACCACAGCATCACTCAGCACCACCACAGCACCACCTCAGCACCACCACAGCACCACCTCAGCACCACCATACCACCACCTCAGCACCACCACACCACCACTCAGCACCACCACAGCATCACTCAGCACCACCACAGCATCACTCAGCACCACCACAGCATCACTCAGCATCACTAAGCACCACCTCAACACCACTCAGCACCACCACAGCCTCACTAAGCACCACCTCAACATCACTCAACACCACCTCAGCATCACTAAGCACCACCTCAACATCACTAAGCACCACCTCAACATTAGAATAGGTAGGAAGAAGTTGCCAACATTGCAACGACAAAATAAACGACAAGACCTTTCTTATGTTTATTCTTTTTTAATTGGGTCATTCAGTTGTACATAATGTCGTCTTAGTTATATATAAAGTAACAAAAATGCTTGTCTTTTTATTATAACTTTTCAACATGCTGCACAGCAGCCACAATGCTCTTAAAAACATTGGCAAAACCAATAGCTCTGCCTAAACACTTATAAGGCCCCAAAGGCGAGACCTATTGGCTAATAGGTCTCGCCTTTGGGACCGTATGTGTTTAACCAGGTGTCAGTTATGCAGCACAATTGTTGCATGGCTAAACACTTATAAGGTCCCAAAGGCGAGACCTATTGGCTATGCCAATGCTTGTTATCGAATGTAGCGAGGTGAGTGACTTTATCTCCTAAAAGTTTGTGTTTCTGTTGATCACTTCTGCATGTGGAGTAAATGAGATTTTGGTCAAAGGATGTCTTTTAGCTAGGGCAGTCTATTGATGGGTCATGAGTGTTAGATTTAAAGCGTGCTCATTAAAAGGCCATATCTGCTGTCCTCAGTTCTCACTTAGCTTAAGATGAGAATTTGTTTTGACTCTACAAGCCTCAAGTTTGGCCATGTCCAGTTTGGTGTTCACTCTTCTGAGATGAGGGGGCGGGATAAAAAACAGAAACTTTGCATGAAGAAAGCTGGACCTTTCTAATGAAGGAGTGTATAGTCGGGTCTTGATATGTTATCATTCTTGATTTTTAAACTCTGGGTTATAAACTTAGTAGTCCGTCTTAATCTTGTATATGACCCTTTTCTCTGACCCCTGCGGATTGCTAAGCTGTAGGGCATTTCATGCATTTAAAAAGTGAGCTATTACTTAAAGTATAGTAGCAGTGCTCCTAATAAACCAGTTGCTGTAAATTCAGTATTTGGAAGTAAATGCATTATTTTGAAAGGATGGGTCTTATGTAAGAGAATCCTTCTGGGTGAGGGGGGCTTGCGACTCCGAAGTAAACTAGGACGAACTCTAATGCTTCCCCCACCCACTGTTCATTTTTCATAAATGGAAGTGTTTCTCTGCATTATAGATCTGAAAGAAACACATAGTGATAGATTCCTTACCTTAGAATATCCCCAGGCGTCAGACTGGATCCGGAAAGCTTTCGTCAGCAGAACCCCTGCGCGTCGGTAGGTGGCGTTGTGCGGCTCCGCGTCCGTCGTTGGCGTCGTGGTCGCTGAGATGACGTCGCGGGCGCTACTTAGACGCCGCCCACGCGCGCTGACGTCAGTTCTTTATTTTTCCGCGCCAGTAAGCGCAGATCCGGGAAGAGCAGGAACCCCCAGTCAATTTTTGACTGACTTTTGTCTCCATTTTTTCATCGAGTCTTCGACTCCTACGGTGCAGTTAGGATGCCCGGTTTCAAGTCCTGCGGGGATTGTCACCGCATGATGTCGGTGACGGACCCGCACCGTGTGTGTCTTTTCTGCCTGGGGCGCGACCACGACCCCAAGTCGTGCTCCGACTGCCGGGCCATGGCGCCGAAGACTTTGCGGGAGCGGTCCCGAAAGTTGCTGGAAGCCCAGCAGTCGGCTCCGCGCCGTTCCAAGTCCCGGTATAGAGGGAGGTCGAGGGACCGTGCGCGGAGTCATCACCATCGATCTTCGGGATCCAAGTCTTCGCACTCGGGGTCAGGTAAGGCGAAGCACAAGAAGTCGAAGAAACACCATCGTTCTCCGACTTCCCCTCGCCGGTCGCGCGACGCGGCTGAGGGTATGGGTGGAGCCACCCCCGCGGCTCCGGCGCAGTCCATGGAGTCGCCGCCCGACTACCTGCCCTTCCCGGGGTCGTCGGCATCTCCGGCCCAGATACAGGTGTTCCTGTCGGCCATGGCTCGCCTCTTTGGGCCGTCGGGTCCCGCCAGTGCGCCTTCGTGCCCCGCGGTCCAGCATGGGTGTCCTCGCGTTTCCTCGCTGGCGGCTCCGGCATCGCTGTCGGCTCCGGCCACGGCGCCGCAGGACACCCTTGGATCCAGGCCTGGATCCCGGTCGACGCCGGTTGACCTCGTTACGCCTCCACCGACGTCGACCCCACCGGCACCGATCCTGACGCCGCCCGCTCTTCGGGACGACGTCGACCTAAGTTTCAGCCCCGAGGTGGACATGGCGCCGAGTCGGCGTCGATCGATGCCGTTCTCGACCCTGCTTGGGGAATTCTATCCCCATGTCTCTGCTCCTTATTTTCGGCCTGTTGAACAGCCTGAGAAGCAAGGGGAGGACTGGGAGGGGTCTGAGGACCCTCTCGCTGCCGCTTGCGATTCTGAACAGGACTGGGCTGAGGAATTGGGTGACGCCAGTGGTCTGGATACCTCACCAGACCTTGGCATGCTGTCTCCTCCTACCGTGGCTACGGAGGAGGGCGCCAGTTATGCAGTGGTGTTGCGTAGGGCGGCTGAGGCCCTACACCTCCAGCTCCCTACTGTGGCCGTCAGGACTAACCTCCTGACAGAGGTGCTTCAGCCAGCAGCTACTTCTGCGGAGCCGCTGCTTCCTTTCAATGAAGCCCTCTCTGACGTTCTTTTGGGCAATTGGTCCAGGCCCACCACAGGGGCTCCTGTGGATAGGAACGTGGCCCGACGCCATCGCCTGGCTCCGGGTGACCCCATTTTCCTCTCCCAACACCCCACACCGAGAGCTTGGTTGTCCAAGCCTCTGCTTCCCCTACCGCCTTCCCTTCCGCACCATCGGATAGGGAATCCAAGAAGCTGGATCAGTTTGCAAAGAAGATTTTTTCTTCCACCAGCATTGCGCTGCGGTCCGTGAACACCGCATGCCTCTTGGGCCGTTATTCCCACTCTCTGTGGGATACGGTGGCGAACGTGCTGCCCCAGTGTCCGGAGGAGGCCCGGCCTGCTCTCTCCCAGGCTGTTGCAGAGGGGAAAGACGCAGCAAAGTTCATGATTCGTTGTGGCCTAGACACCGCCGACTCACTGGGCAGATCGATTGCAACGACGGTGGCGGTTCGCCGTCACGCCTGGTTGAGGACCGCTGGATTTTCGGGGGATGTCCAAAACACCCTTATGGACATGCCCTTTGATGGCCGTCTCCTCTTAGGCGACAAAGCGGATAGCGCGCTGGAGAGGTTTAAGGACTCACGGGCTACGGCCAAGTCCTTGGGACACTCCGCAGTCCGCCCTCCTCCGCCTTCCGATTTTCGCTCCTTTCGTGGCACAGGAAGGGGCGCCCTGCAGCGTTCTCAACAGAGCCACAGGCTTGCGCAGCAATCATCCCAGCGAGGCCGCGGACGCGGGTTCCGCCGTGGCGGACAAAGGGGCCAGCGGTCTGGTCAGTCCACCACCACCCTGGCCACCACTGCCTCCAAACCTTCCTAGTCCGAACTTTCAGGCCCATCAAATGCCAGTGGGCGGCAGGCTCCGCCATCACCTCACCCACTGGCGCACCATCACTTCGGACAGGTGGGTTTTAGAGATAGTCCGGAGGGGCTACTCCCTCCCCTTTGAGACTACCCCCAGCCATGCCACCTCAATACCACCGCATGTCGGGGGATCACTTAGTGCTTCTTCAGCAGGAAGTTGCGGCTCTCTTGGCCAAGGGGGCCATCGAGCGCGTTCCGACGCACGAAGTAGGTCGTGGTTGTTATTCCCACTACTTTGTGGTGCCCAAGAAGGACAAAGGCCTGCGTCCTATCTTAGACCTCCGGAACGTCAATCGCTTCCTCCGCAAAGAGAAGTTCAAGATGCTCACTCTAGCTCAGGTCTTGTCTGCTCTCGACCCACTAGACTGGATGGTGGCGCTGGACTTGCAGGACGCCTATTTCCACATCCCCGTCCTGCCAGCCCACAGGCGTTACCTACGGTTCACGGTAGGCCACGAGCACTTTCAGTTTACCGTGCTCGCCTTTGGCCTTACCAGCGCCCCTCGGGTGTTCACCAAGGTGATGGCGGTGGTCGCAGCTCATCTGCGCAGATCAGGGGTCTCAGTCTTCCCCTATCTCGACGATTGGTTGTTGAAGGCGGGCTTGCCCCAGACAGTCGTCTCCCACCTCCAGACTACGGCCGACCTCCTGCACTTGCTGGGGTTCTCCATCAATGTGCCGAAGTCGCACCTGATTCCCTCCCAGAAGCTCCTCTTTATCGGAGTGGTTCTGGACACGGCGCAGTTTCGGGTCTATCCTCCCGAACAGCGAGTCCGGGATATTAGGGCTCTGATTCCCATCTTTCAGCCCTTGTCCCGGGTTTCGGTCAGAGTGACTCTGAGGCTGCTGGGCCTCATGGCCTCCTGCATCCTGCTGGTCAATCATGCCAGGTGGCCTATGCGGGCTCTACAGTGGGACCTGAAGTTCCAGTGGGCGCAGCATCAGGGAAACCTGTCCGATCACGTCCAGATCTCGGAGGGCACTGCACGACAGTTGCAGTGGTGGCTCACGGACCGGCATTGGGTCGACGGCAGATCCCTCTCCCTTCCCCAACCGGAGTTCACAGTGGTGACGGATGCGTCCCTCCTGGGATGGGGCGGCCACATGGGAGAGGCGGAGATCAGAGGCCTCTGGTCTCCGGCGGAGTCCCGACTCTATATCAACCTTTTGGAGTTGCGGGCGATCAGGCTTGCACTAAAGGCATTCCTTCCCTCTGTCAAGGGGAGAGTAGTGCAGGTGTTCAGACAACACCACCGCCATGTGGTACTGCAACAAACAAGGCAGGGTGGGGTCGTGGACCCTCTGTCAGGAGGCTCTGCGTCTCTGGACATGGCTGGAACATCAGGGCATGTCCCTGGTGGTTCAACACCTGGCAGGTTCTCTGAACGCCAGGGCGGACGAACTCAGCAGCAGGTGCATGCTCGATCACGAATGGCGTCTTCACTCGGAGGTGGCGCAAGGTCTCTTTCAGCAGTGGGTGAGCCTTGGTTAGATCTATTCGCCACCGAAGAGAACACGCAATGTCATCAGTTCTGCGCGTTGGAATTTCCAAGGCGGCACTCGCTCGGCGACGCTTTTCGTCGTGAGTGGAGTTGCGGTCTGTTGTACGCCTTTCCGCCTATACCACTTCTGCCCAGAGTGCTGAAGAAGATCAGGCGCGACCGGGCCCAAGTTATTCTTGTGGCTTCGGACTGGGCTCGAAGAGTATGGTATCCCGAGCTACTGAGTATGAGCATCGATCCCCCGATCCAACTGCCTCTTCGGGAGGATCTTCTGTCGCAGCAGCAGGGGACGGTCCTCCACCCAAACCTGTCCAGCCTCCACCTCTTTGCGTGGAGATTGAGCAGCGGCAGTTGATTCCCTTCGACTTGCCTCCTGAAATTTGTGACGTTATTCTGGCAGCCAGGCATCCCTCTACAAAAGTGGTATACGCCTGCAGGTGGAACAAATTTGGGGCATGGTGCACAGCAAAGGCTGTGGATCCCCTTTCTGCCCCTCTTTCTGAAGTACTACTGTTCCTTCTTTCTTTGGCCCAGCAGGGCTCTGCTCTGGGCACTATCAAGGGCTACCTTTCTGCTATTTTGGCCTTTCTCAGGCTTTCTGATCAGCCCTCTCTTTTCAAGTCCCCTGTTGTAAATGGATTTCTCAAAGGCATTACACACCTTTTTCCTCCTATTCCTTTCGTGATGCCTCAGTGGGACTTGAATCTGGTTCTGACATACTTGATGTGCGCTCCCTTTGAGCCCCTTCACAACTGTCCTCTTCGTCTTTTAACGTTAAAGACTGCCTTCCTGGTGGCCATTACTTCAGGCGGGTGAGTGAGCTCCAGGCTCTTTCTTGTAAGCCTCCTTTCCTTTCAGTCCATCCGGACAAGGTTGTGCTCAGGCCCCGACCTTCCTTTTTGCCAAAAGTGGTTACGGCCTTTCACATTGGGCAGACGATTACCTTGCCCACCTTCTTTCTGCATCCTTCCAGAGAGGAAGAGCGGCTCCACCGTCTGGACCCAAAACGTGCGCTCTCTTTTTATCTCAAACGCACACAGCAGTTCCGGGTGGACGACCAGCTTTTTGTTGGCTACGTTGGCACCAAGAAAGGTCGGGCGGTCCATAAGAGAACCATCTCCCGCTGGGTTGTTTTATGTATCAAAGCCTGTTACTCTTTGGCTAAAAAAGAACCTCCGGTGGGGCTGCGTGCTCATTCCACCAGAGCTACGGCAGCCACTACTGCATTGGGACATGGTGTTCCCCTGCAAGACATCTGTCAGGCAGCCACGTGGGCCTCGCTGCACACGTTTACCAAACATTATTGCCTAGACAGTCAAGTCCGGAGAGACGGCTTCTTTGGCCGTTCTGTTCTCCGTGACTTTCTGGTGTGATCTTAGTTCGCAGACTCACCACCGGGGTTGGTATTGCTGGGGTATCTATTCTAAGGTAAGGAATCTATCACTATGTGTTTCTTTCAGATGGACAAGTTACTTACCTTCGGTAACGATATATCTGTAAGAAACATTAGTAGTGATAGATTCCTTACCGCCCCACCCATCCTCCCCGTTCTGCGAACTGATTTCTAGGGTTAAGGTCATCCCTTTCAGGGCCCTAGTTTCAATGCACCAGTGGTCAGTATCTTGCATGGCTCTGCGTTCCTGGCACGGAAAGTCGTGTACAGAACTGACGTCCGTGCGCGTGGGCGGCGGCCAAGTAGCACCCGCGACGTCATCTCGGCGACCACGACGCCAACGACTGACGCGGAGCCGTACGACACCACCTACCGACGCGCAGGGGTACTGCTGACGAAAACTTTCCGGATCCAGTCTGACGCCTGGGGATATTCTAAGGTAGGAATCTATCACTACTAATGTTTCTTACAGATATATCGTTACCGAAGGTAAGTAACTTGTCCAATTGGTCGATAATATTATATCTTGGTTACTAATGTCTCAATTTTTTTTTCCTTGCAGGGCTTGCTGAAAACAGTTTGGATTCGCTCGTGTTAGAGACTCTTATCCCAAAACCGATACTGCAGCGATACGTCTCTCTTCTAACGGAGCACAGGCGGATTATCTTGTCGGGACCGAGTGGCACTGGAAAAACATACCTGGCGAATCGATTATCTGAATATATGGTGGTGAAGGAAGGAAGGGAACTGACCGATGGTGCCATTGCTACCTTTAATGTGGACCATAAATCTAGCAAGGTAAGACAAAAAAAGTTTTCTTTTATTGGTATATTTCTTTTATTGTTTGTGCAGAGCACTCGCACTGCCAATCAGCAGTTTTTTGAGCACCATCACAAAAGACTGAGGCAGGATGAGTTCAGTGACAGTTCACAGTGAGAAAGGACATCATGGTCCTTCCCCCAGAGACTCTGGGCCACGAGCTTGATGAGAGAGGTGCATATTTATGTGTTTGTAGGATTACTCAACCCTGTTCTCAATCTGAAGTTCTGGTAGGTTTTGTAGATGCTTTGAGAATTAATGCATGTTTCCGTAAGTATATATGTAAAAAAAAATTATACCGCGCTGACTTGGAGCGTGAATAATACATGTGTAGCAAAAGCGACTTAAGCCATCAAATAGACACTTTAAATGGGGACATAAATGAAGCACCCTGGCTTTTTGGGAGAGTGGACATATGAATGGTATGTGCCATTAATCCTTGTAGACACTGAGGCCAGAACGCAGAGATAATTAAGAAAAAATGCTAATCTTCGGCTCAAAAAGACTTTGCCAAAATATGTTATCAGTCTGCAGTGGACCCGGGAATATCTCCGCCAGTTATTGGCAAAGAGGGAGGCGTACTTGAATTTTAACAATCTTGTCTATAAATTGAAGAGCTCTAGTCGACCAATTGGTGACATATACCGTTTCAGACTTCACAAAGTCCTTGAACAAGAGATAATCACCTTTCTGTGCATTTGAGGTCCTGAAATAATAATAATTTGTAAGTCCTCTTCTCTCTGTGCATTTCAAGGTCATCAAGTAATATGTAGTTTATAGATGTTCTCTTTTTCCATGCTTTTCAAGGTCATGGAATAATATGTAGTTGATCTCATGTCCTTGAGTTTCAAGGTCATGAGAAAATAATAAGTAAATGTTTTCATTGTTATGAAATAACAGGTTTATAATATCCTTTCTGTCCATTTCAAGATCCTGAAATAATGTGTAGATGATCTCCTGTCCGCGCATTTCTTGGACAACTAGTGTTGCATCATGTGTTGTCTCAGGTCTATCTCATAAAGTTGTGCCTTCAAAATGCCTAGAATCTTGTATGTCCAGGCAACCTCTGTTGCATTATTATCAGACCATTGATGGCGATCTGTGTTTGATTAACAGGTTTATCGCCATTCTTAGTAACAGAATGCAAGTCGCCAATATGAAATGAAAAACAAATGCCCTAAGTGGACTATAAGAACATTAGCTCCATGAAGTGTACACCAATTGAAATGATCAGTGGACAGAGAGTATGTGGACCCTGTTTATGGATATTGCCATAATCTTGGTGAATGGCTTCAAATGGCTTGAAGATGTGTTCTTAATTGATAATTTTCTAACTGATTGTGTGGGAACGCTGAGTCACATGTGAATTTCTGTCTTGAAATCATATGATAAATATTTTCCTTCCATATGGGTCGTCAGAAGATCATGGTAAAACGCATTGATCTTCTCTAAGCAGCATGAGATCAAGGCTTATTTTGTATGGTAGTCCGATGTGAATCGCGAAAGGGAAAGATACAGCTTAGGAATAGTTTATGCTAAACTATGTCTGAATAGGGGACCTGCCATTCGTTGCTAATAAAGAAGGCGGCTTCATACCTGGTGCCAGTAGCAAAACGCAGCAACCACAGTTCCTTAGTTTTACAAAAGCTCTGTTGGCTCCTAATCGCCTACAACATTCAGGACAAGGTATTCCTAGCCACTAGCCTTTTGTCTTATCTTTACCAACTTTCTTGAACTTTGAGTTCACTACTTGGCTACCATAATACTTCCTACATCTCTTCTTGAAGAACAATTTTCTGTTCTTCTAGACCAGAACATGAAGAACCTTTTTCATCCCGCTCCAAAACTATGAAACATTTCCAAGGTACTGAGGGTTGCTTGACCTTCCACAGGGGGACAAAATTTGGTGGATTTTTCTGTGTTATCATTTTGGTGTCTGTGTCCTTACTCGTCAAACAATCTACGAAACCTTAAAAGATCATAATCTGAACAGGCCAGATTTGGGGTTTTGCTAAATCAGAGTGTGTTAATAAATGTATGTCTTTGTTTTCCAGGAGCTCCGCCAGTACCTGTCCAACCTTGCTGATCAGTGCAACAGTGAACATAATGCCGTAGATATGCCGCTCATCATCATTCTCGACAATTTACATCATATCAGCTCTTTGGGGGAGATTTTCAATGGGCTTTTGAGCTGCAAATATCACAAATGGTAAAGATGTATTTAAGGCCATATTCTTTACAGATGTGTCCAAATGTTACTTTCCTACTATTTTGACATGCTGCTAAATACATAATCATTTTGGAAGGTTTTTCTTTGAATATGTTGCATTTTTTAAATTAATGACTTTTTCTTTATGTAGTAAAATATAAAAAATTTAGTTTTATTTTTACTTGTTTTATGTCTTTTCAAAACATCTGAATGCTCTGCGCTATGCATATCAAACCGGTATAGGTGAAATATGAACTGCATGCCTGTACATAAGAATTGTATGTTGAAGACAACTATAGTTGTCATGATGATAATAAAATAGATTGCAATGCAAATCGAAGCCAGCCTAGTAAAACAAAATGTAGAAACCCACATTTTAGTATTGGGATTACTGATATAGCACATTTGAATCGAGAATTAAGAATTACCAAGATGTTAGGCATATTGGAACACTTCAGGAGTGGCTTAAAGAGTAGGAAAAGGAAGCACATTGTTTTGGCTCTTCGTGTAGAGTATCGTGTCCATGTTCTTAGGGCATAATCTCCAGAAGTGCAGTACCAGGTTAGAGATTCCAGAGAAGAACTACAGAGATCCTAGGAAAAGGTTGTATAATTCGAAAGAGTTGCTTAAGGTATTTGTATAGCAGAAGCACTGAGAGAGCACAAGTTATGCATATTCCATCTGAGTGCTCAATAACCGGGAATGGTAAAATAAAACTTGTGAGCGAGTCGGAGGGTCTTATTATTAATTTAAAAAAGATGGTGGATGCTTGGAACGGCTTCGTGGGGTTCCAAGCATTAACCGACTCGTGGAGCATGTTTTATTACTTAGACCCAAGTTTCAGAACCAGATCTTAATGTGTAACAAATTTTGAGAGTATTAAGGGTAGTCCAAAAACTGGCCTGCTTTGAATAGTTCTATGCTTCTCTGGCACATATAAGTGATGGGCATTGATATATCAATCAGTTTTTCCCCCTCTCATGGTCAGATCTTGAAAAAAGTAAACCTCTTTTTGATTAAAAAAAAATTTAAAAATTATTTTTAACGTTCACAAAAACGATTGAAAATTATCTCATATTTATAGTTAAAGCACAAAATCGGTGATATAAATAGTATCAGTAAACAACTTACTTAGCAAGCCAAACAAGCCAACTCTTTTATCCTTTCTTGCAATATTGCAGTGATTGTGGGGCAACTGTACAATTTTCCAGGCAGCCTGTAATAGTGACACCAGCTATCCGTAGTGCAAGTTGATATCGGGAGGGTCAGTACGCTGGTCTAAATCAAGCATAGATTAATGCGGAGTGTCCTTCTGAAGACAAAGGCGACTGGAGCAAGTCCACAATGCAAAATAGGCTTGGGGGGGATGTGTGTGTGTGTGTGTGTGTACCCACTCAACTGTGAGAAGGAGAGATGCCCGGAGGATGCATCCATGTAAATAATGCACATCTGCAGTGATGCATTCATAATGACGCATTGCTAAACCCGATGAGCCATCTGGACGTAGTTCAAGTGATGCGGATATGAAATGGCTACCTACTCAAAAACCCCGTTGTCTTTCTAGACAGATACTGATGTTGTGCTCTTATGTGGAGGCCACTCTACTATTTGACAGTCTGTCCATTGGTTAGAAGATTTACGTATCCGCCTGCCATTTCACAAATGCTTAAAAGATGGCTATAAAATCAGTGATCCTACAGTGACAACCCCCTAGTATTGTATAGTTGAATTCTGAAAGACCCGGGGAGGTGAAGCTAGAGATAAAGGTAGCAAACAAGTTTTACTAAAGTAGGAAAAACTGTGGAAAGACTTTGGGGTAAAAGATAGAAGCCAAAGATCAAGGTGAAATGCAAAATCCAGTGATAGAGGTTAATTTCTGATTTCATTTTAAATTGTTCTATAGAAATGACGTTTCTGTTCCCCACAGCCCCTATATTATCGGTACGATGAATCAAGCCACGTCCTCAACACCCAACCTTCAACTCCATCACAATTTCAGGTATGTGTGCTCCCCAATTATACACTGAAAAACTCAGTACATTTTTCCTGATCATGCTAAGTAATTTAAAAAAAGTTAATGCTGTATTTTGCGTGTTCATGTGCATCCCGTCTGATATTCTGATAACACTGGTATTGATCAGATATACTGATACTGAAATACTGTTACCTAGGGCCAAATTATTTTATTTTACTGTAACCTTAAAAGAAATAACTCAAAACCTCCGAATTTGTTTTAAGTAAAGCACCGGGTTAAATGTGGTATCGGCTGAAAAAGAGTAACTTGATTTCAGTTCACCAGTGATAGTTTATTATAACAAATGCACCAGTGGCAGTACATCATTACACATACACCAGTGGTAGTACAACATTACACATACACCAGTGGTAGTACAACATTACAAATACACCAGTGGTAGTACATCATTACAAATACACCAGTGCTAGTACATTATTAGAAATACAACAGTGATAGTTCATTATTACAAATGCACCAGTGGTAGTACATCATTACAAATATACCAGTGGTAGTACATCATTACAAATATACCAGTGGTAGTACATCATTACAAATATTACAAATGCACCAGTGGTAGTACAACATTACAAATATACCAGTGCTAGTACATTATTACAAATACACCAGTGGTAGCACATTATTAGAAATACACCAGTGGTAGCACATCATTACAAATGCACCAGTGGCAGAACATCATTACAAATGCACCAGTGGTAGTACAACATTACAAATACACCAGTGGTAGTACATTATTAAAAATACACCAGTGGTAGTACATTATTAAAAATACACCAGTGGTAGTACAACATTACAAATACACCAGTGGTAGTACATCATTACAAATACACCAGTGGTAGTACATCATTACAAATACACCTGTGGCAGAACATCATTACAAATGCACCAGTGGTAGTACAACATTACAAATACACCAGTGGTAGTACATCATTACAAATACACCAGTGGTAGTACATCATTACAAATACACCTGTGGCAGAACATCATTACAAATGCACCAGTGGTAGTACATCATTACAAATATACCAGTGGTAGTACATCATTACAAATATACCAGTGGTAGTACATCATTACAAATACACCTGTGGCAGAACATCATTACAAATGCACCAGTGGTAGTACATCATTACAAATATACCAGTGGTAGTACATCATTACAAATACACCTGTGGTAGTACATCATTACAAATACACCTGTGGCAGAACATCATTACAAATATACCAGTGGTAGTACATCATTACAAATATTACAAATGCACCAGTGGTAGTACAACATTACAAATATACCAGTGCTAGTACATTATTACAAATACACCAGTGGTAGCACATCATTACAAATGCACCAGTGGTAGTACATTATTATAAATGCACCGGAGTAGTACATCCTTATAAATACAACAGTGGTAGAACATCATTACAAATGCACCCATGGCAGTACATTATTACAAATGCACCAGTGGGAGTACATCATTACAAATACACCAGTGGGAGTACATCATTACAAATACACCAGTGGTAGCACATCATTACAAATGCACCGGTGGTAGTACATCATTACAAATACACCTGTGGCAGAACATCATTACAAATGCACCAGTACTAGTATATTATTATAGATACACCAGTGGTAGCACATCATTACAAATGCACCAGTGGTAGTACAACATTACAAATATACCAGTGGTAGTACAACATTACAAATATACCAGTGGTAGTACAACATTACAAATATACCAGTGGTAGTACAACATTACAAATATACCAGTGGTAGTACAACATTACAAATATACCAGTGGTAGTACATTATTACAAATATACCAGTGCTAGTACATTATTACAAATACACCAGTGGTAGTACAACATTACAAATATACCAGTGCTAGTACATCATTACAAATACACCAGTGGTAGTACATTATTAAAAATACACCAGTGGTAGTACATTATTGAAAATACACTAGTGGTAGTACATTATTACAAATGCACAAGTGGTAGTACATTATTACAAATGCACCAGTGGTAGTACATTATTACAAATACACCAGTGGTAGTACATTATTACAAATATACCAGTGCTAGTACATTATTAAAAATACACCAGTGCTAGTACATTATTACAAATACACCAGTGGTAGTCCAACATTACAAATATACCAGTGCTAGTACATTATTGCAAATACACCAGTGGTAGAACATTATTGCAAATACACCAGTGGTAGTACAACATTACAAATACACCAGTGGTAGTAGATTATTGCAAATACACCAGTGGTAGAACATTATTGCAAATACACCAGTGGTAGTACATTATTAGAAATACAACCGTGATTGTTTATTACAAATGCACCAGTGGTAGTACATTATTACAAATGCACCAGTGGTAGTACATTATTACAAATACACCAGTGGTAGTACATTATTACAAATATACCAGTGCTAGTACATTATTAAAAATACACCAGTGCTAGTACATTATTACAAATACACCAGTGGTAGTACATTATTGCAAATACACCAGTGGTAGTCCAACATTACAAATATACCAGTGCTAGTACATTATTGCAAATACACCAGTGGTAGTACATTATTGCAAATACACCAGTGGTAGTACAACATTACAAATACACCAGTGGTAGTAGATTATTGCAAATACACCAGTGGTAGTACATTATTGCAAATACACCAGTCGTAGTACATTATTAGAAATACAACAGTGATTGTTTATTACAAATGCACCAGTGGTAGTACAACATTACAAATATACCAGTGCTAGTACATTATTACAAATACACCAGTGGTAGTACAACATTACAGATATACCAGTGCTAGTACATTATTAGAAATACAACAGTGATTGTTTATTATTACAAATGCACCAGTGGTAGTACATCATTACAAATGCACCAGTGGTAGTACATTATTACAAATGCACCAGTGGTAGTACATTATTACAAATGCACCAGTGGTAGTACAACATTACAGATATACCAGTGCTAGTACATTATTAGAAATACAACAGTGATTGTTTATTATTACAAATGCACCAGTGGTAGTACATTATTAGAAATGCACCAGTGGTAGTACATTATTACAAATGCACCAGTGGTAGTACATTATTACAAATGCACCAGTGGTAGTACATTATTACAGATACACCAGTGGTAGAACATTATTACAAATACACCAGCTGTAGTACATCATAACAAATACACCAGTGGTAGTACATTATTGCAAATACACCAGTGGTAGTCCAACATTACAAATACACCAGTGGTAGTCCAACATTACAAATACACCAGTGGTAGTAGATTATTGCAAATACACCAGTGGTAGTACATTATTAGAAATACAACAGTGATTGTTTATTATTACAAATGCACCAGTGGTAGAACATTATTACAAATACACCAGTGGTAGTACATCATAACAAATACACCAGTGGTAGTACATTATTGCAAATACACCAGTGGCAGTCCAACATTACAAATATACCAGTGCTAGTACATTATTACAAATACACCAGTGGTAGTACATTATTACAAATATACCAGTGCTAGTACTTTAATACAAATGCACCAGTGGTAGTACATTATTACAAATATACCAGTGGTAGTACATCATTACAAATATACCAGTGGTAGTACATCATTACAAATATTACAAATGCACCAGTGGTAGTACATTGTTACAAATACACCAGTGGTAGTACATTATTACAAATATACCAGTGCTAGTACATTATTAAAAATACACCAGTGCTAGTACATTATTACAAATACACCAGTGGTAGTCCAACATTACAAATATACCAGTGCTAGTACATTATTGCAAATACACCAGTGGTAGAACATTATTGCAAATACACCAGTGGTAGTACAACATTACAAATACACCAGTGGTAGTAGATTATTGCAAATACACCAGTGGTAGTACATTATTGCAAATACACCAGTGGTAGTACATTATTAGAAATACAACCGTGATTGTTTATTACAAATGCACCAGTGGTAGTACATTATTACAAATGCACCAGTGGTAGTACATTATTACAAATATACCAGTGCTAGTACATTATTAAAAATACACCAGTGCTAGTACATTATTACAAATACACCAGTGGTAGTCCAACATTACAAATATACCAGTGCTAGTACATTATTGCAAATACACCAGTGGTAGAACATTATTGCAAATACACCAGTGGTAGTACAACATTACACATACCCCAGTGGTAGTAGATTATTGCAAATACACCAGTGGTAGTACATTATTGCAAATACACCAGTGGTAGTACATTATTAGAAATACAACCGTGATTGTTTATTACAAATGCACCAGTGGTAGTACATTATTACAAATGCACCAGTGGTAGTACATTATTACAAATGCACCAGTGGTAGTACATTATTACAAATACACCAGTGGTAGTACATTATTACAAATATACCAGTGCTAGTACATTATTACAAATACACCAGTGGTAGTACATTATTGCAAATACACCAGTGGTAGTACATTATTAGAAATACAACCGTGATTGTTTATTACAAATGCACCAGTGGTAGTACATTATTACAAATGCACCAGTGGTAGTACATTATTACAAATACACCAGTGGTAGTACATTATTGCAAATACACCAGTGGTAGTCCAACATTACAAATATACCAGTGCTAGTACATTATTAGAAATACAACAGTGATTGTTTATTATTACAAATGCACCAGTGGTAGTACATCGTTACAAATGCACCAGTGGTAGTACATTATTACAAATGCACCAGTGGTAGTACATTATTACAAATGCACCAGTGGTAGTACAACATTACAGATATACCAGTGCTAGTACATTATTAGAAATACAACAGTGATTGTTTATTATTACAAATGCACCAGTGGTAGTACATTATTAGAAATGCACCAGTGGTAGTACATTATTACAAATGCACCAGTGGTAGTACATTATTACAAATGCACCAGTGGTAGTACATTATTACAGATACACCAGTGGTAGAACATTATTACAAATACACCAGCTGTAGTACATCATAACAAATACACCAGTGGTAGTACATTATTGCAAATACACCAGTGGTAGTCCAACATTACAAATACACCAGTGGTAGTCCAACATTACAAATACACCAGTGGTAGTAGATTATTGCAAATACACCAGTGGTAGTACAACATTACAAATATACCAGTGCTAGTACATCATTACAAATACACCAGTGGTAGTACATTATTAAAAATACACCAGTGGTAGTAGATTATTGCAAATGCACCAGTGGTAGTACATCATTACAAATGCACCAGTGGTAGTACATTATTACAAATGCACCAGTGGTAGTACATTATTACAAATGCACCAGTGGTAGTACAACATTACAGATATACCAGTGCTAGTACATTATTAGAAATACAACAGTGATTGTTTATTATTACAAATGCACCAGTGGTAGAACATTATTACAAATACACCAGTGGTAGTACATTATTGCAAATACACCAGTGGCAGTCCAACATTACAAATATACCAGTGCTAGTACATTATTACAAATACACCAGTGGTAGTACATTATTACAAATATACCAGTGCTAGTACTTTAATACAAATGCACCAGTGGTAGTACATTATTACAAATATACCAGTGGTAGTACATCATTACAAATATACCAGTGGTAGTACATCATTACAAATATTACAAATGCACCAGTGGTAGTACATTGTTACAAATATACCAGTGGTAGTGCATCATTACAAATGCACCAGTGGTAGTACAACATTACAAATATACCAGTGGTAGTACATTGTTACAAATGCACCAGTGGTAGCACATCATTACAAATACACCTGTGGCAGAACATCATTACAAATGCACCAGTGGTAGTACAACATTACAAATGACCCAGTACTAGTACATTATTATAGATACACCAGTGGTAGCACATCATTACAAATGTACCATTTGTAGTGCATCATTACGAATGCACCAGTGGTAGTACACCATTACAAATACACCAGTGGTAGTAAATTATTACAAATACACCAGTGGTAGTACATTATTACAAATACACCAGTGGTAGTACATTATTACAAATACACCAGTGGTAGTACATTATTATAAATGCACCGGAGTAGTACATCCTTATAAATACAACAGTGGTAGAACATCATTACAAATACACCCATGGCAGTACATTATTACAAATGCACCAGTGGTAGTATATCATTGCAAATACTTTACAGATGCACCAGTGGTAGCACATTTTTGCAGAAAATATTTTTCATGCTTAGAATGAATAGGTAAGAGGTTAGAACTCCCAGCAGAAGTGCTACAGCAGAGGCCCTTGGTCAGGACTCCAACGCTGGACACATCCATCTTGTTCACTGTTGCAGGCAGATGTTTTTGTTAGAAAATATGTGGTCCCAAGGTGGAAATTGTGGATGCTGGTAAATGTTCTAATGGGGGAAAGTATTTCATCGCTTTTAGAAGTGCTTCAGAGTTCTAGTCATCCTTCAGCTGTTAGGCTATATTTCATAATTGTCCGCACTCAAGACCCGGGATGTACCTGGCCCAGGAAATAGCGTCTTATGTATGACATATGTTACCCGAGATACCTGATGAGAGAGCATTATGCTGTTTTCATCCAGTATCGAGTGACCCATAACAAACAGGGCTAGAAAGACAGAGAAGAGGTTATAAAACATGAATAAACTTGACACACGTGCGTGGGTGCCTTTATGGGAGTAACTAAATGGTCTGTTTCTGGTGATCGCAATATGTTTTGCGACAATGGGAAATTGCCTTATTTGATCTGTTCTTTGCCGTTATCAATGCTATTTTATGAAAACAACAAAAAATTGTTTGTGATTTTAAGTGTTGCACAAAAGAAACATATATGTATCTCACTCGACTAAGAGACAAAAGATGAGTTTGTTAGTACATTTGTGATCCTAATGAAGGTGTTGTGTAGAATAAAACCACATGTGTTTCTCATTCATTTCTACCTTATGGCAATTCCAAGAATTCATGTGCCTCTAACATGAAGCATTAGGTTGCCCCTGCAACCAGCAGGTTATAGTCAAAACCCATTGCACTGGACTTGGCTTCAACTAGCGATGTGTAGCTCTGACCATTTCTTAACTGATCCTGCTGTGTTCGTTTTGAGTTTCTGCTCCTCTGATAAAGTAACGAGATGTATCTTTGTTAATACAGAATTAATATGCAATGGTGTGGCTTCTCCTACAGGTGGGTGCTGTGTGCCAACCACACAGAACCCGTTAAGGGCTTCCTCGGCCGCTACCTCCGTAGAAAACTCATTGAGAAGGAAATTACAAGCAGAACGCGAAATGCTGAGCTGATCAAAATCATCGAATGGATTCCCAAAGTATGGCAGCATCTCAACAGGTTCCTGGAGGCCCACAGCTCCTCAGATGTTACCATTGGTGAGTCTGCCCAAACACTGTCGTATTGTTAAATATACACCATTTTCAATGTATACTACAATCCTTAGTTCCTGTGAAAGAAACTGTGCCGGTAATAAAAACTTAACACTCTAAAATTGAGAAACTGTAAATAACCAGCAAAGGCAATCTTCATTTAGTTCAGAAGAAATATTTGAAGACCTCTAGAGCATGACTTTTAGAAACGTTCCGGTAAATATTACATTTTTCTTTCTGTAATCAGAACACATTTGGGTGGTTAGGATTTTTACAACATACAGTTCTTTAGATTGATCAGCGCAGTTTTAAAGGAATTTGTAATGGGTAATAGAGTGAATGGTGTTGCAATGCACTGTAAGTTTGGATTTCTTTACTGGGAAGATGCAAAATTAAATTAACTGAGAGCTCTCTGAGCTTTGGGTCACTGTCTGCGTGCAGGGCAGAGGCACTTGCTTTTTCTAATCGAGCTCCTGCTCTGCACTTCTTACAGATGTTTTCTTTGTTTTGTATCAATTTGGTTTCAGTTCTACTCATAAGAGATCTGGAAATTAATAGATTTAAATTAAGCCAGTTACATGTCTTCGTCCAAGTGACCGTAATGATCTGAAACCCTCTTTGGTGAATCTGTGGTAAGATGGCCTTGTTGGCTCACGGATCCTAATCTAGGATCATCCACACTTACCTGCAACACCCACGATGAGCAGGGTGTGTAATTTCCATTGTATTCATTTACAAAGCACTCGCGTCAGTGCATTAGATCATAGGTCCTGGATTGGTTATGTTTAAGTTTTTGTAGGTGCCTTATCAGATGAATGAGATCATACAATGACAGTGCATTGCATATGTTGACAATCTGCTTAGCACATATAATTAGAATTATATCGCTGCAGTTTGAGTCTGGCAATGTTTTGGTTACGGGCTGTACCTGGGATCAGAATTCTGTTCTGCAAGTTCTGAGAGCAACTTAGCCACTAGACCAAACCCGCTAGCACAGGTCAGTGCTTCGCAGCTTCCAGTGTAATACGCCTTTGTGCTTCAACAGACAGAGCGTGTAGCCTGAGTTCAGCAAATAAACCAACTTACATTGAGTGTATGTTCTGTTTAATGTAGCGTTGAGTCTGGTGGATTCGAAGAGGAATGGTACAGACTTTTCTTGTGAATTTACAGGTGTTTTTCTTTCATAGATTAAAGTTGCATTGGAATAGTGTTTTTCTAACTTCCAGCAGGTATTGATGTAGTTAGACAAGTGCATTAATCGTTTGTTAACGTACTCGCTGATATACTCGCTCATGGGAAGAACAGGAATGAGCAATGCATTATCAGCGCTGGCATCATTCATGTTCTTATGTTGAAGTTAGTTAACTTCCACTTAAAGATTGATGGCGTGGCCCGGTTCATACTAATACATGTTTTTCTCGTTTGTGCAGGCCCTCGTCTCTTCCTCTCCTGCCCAATAGAGGTGGATGGCTCCAGGGTCTGGTTTACGGATTTGTGGAACTATTCAGTTATTCCATATCTTCTGGAGGCTGTGCGCGAAGGACTACAGGTGAGCGGCTGTTCTACGAGGAATGGGTAGCTTCATATGGGTGTAAAAGGTCAAATGGCTATGCAAGTATTTGGGGGGCTTTAAATACTTTACTGTTTAGTTCTTTGGACCATACCAGGTTAACTGCATCCTCCATTCTCAAATGGAGGATGTAGTTAACCTAATGCGGTGGTACCTGCTTCCTTGCTACTTCTGTTTAACACCTCAGTTAGGATGTGACTGTTCTGTCAATAGAGCTTCATCTCACTTACTAAGCATCACAGTGCTCTGCAGTGTTGGGTGTTATGCAGCACTTATTTTGTAACAGTATTTTTAGGTCGAGCCTCGAGTAGTGCGCAAGCGCTGCTCTGGCAAGACTTTATGTTAGGGGCATTTGAAAGCTGACCAGACGCTCGTGCGTCATGGCCTTTTCCCTGCGGTTACCCGCAGGGCCGACATCTGTTTCCAATTATCGTGCCCAGACGCGGGCGCGATAGTTGGAAACACATGCCGGCCGTGCGGGTAATCGCGGGGAAAGGCCACGACGCACTAGCGTCTGGTCAGCTTTCAAAGCCCAGGCTGCCGCGCTCGCTCGTTTTCTCAGGCTTCCAGCCACAGCCGATATTGCCAGGGCTCCCAATAGAATCCGTTTTGTCAGACCTTCCTCCCCGTGTAGTGTTGTCAAGTGTCCTACGAGAGCCACTGTAGCTAAAGTCACTATTGCCAGACATTTCGATAGTCGTTTTCAGCAGACAGGAAGTTGTTGCCACTGTTGTCAGGCCTCTTCCTTCCACCACTACAGATAATGGCACCGATTTCAGACCTATTGGCAATGGTAGTGTTGTTAGGCCTGCTGACACTAGGATGGCCACCATGTCTCGTGCTGCAGCCATTTTTGTCAGGACGCTTGCTGTGCTCGCTCTTAGGCGCCACACACAAGTCCTTACTGTCGTGCCCCATGCTGCGCTCACCACTGTTCGACCTTACGGTTTCAGGCCTCTCAGTAGAGTCAATACTGTCAGACCTCGGACTGCAGTCCCTGCTGTCAGTCACCATACTGCAGTCTCTGTTGTCAGTCCACCAGCTACACCCGCTACTGTCATCCGCCATTGTGCATTCACAGGTACACTCGCTGCTGTAAGGCTCTCGGAGGCCATCACAGTTGTCAGCCCTCAAGCTCCACCTTCTCTGGCCATGTCTTCGGATCGAAGCTTTGATAAGGCGTCTCTTGGCGAGAGACGTCCTTGTGCGAGATCTCCTAGAGAGAGCCCTCTCAAGACTACTCTTTCTCTGGCAGGCAGTGCCTTTCAGACGGATGGAACTGTGCTTCCGTTTACAAGTCATGCCCTTTTAAACACTAAGTTTGTTTGAAGTCCCTTTTCAGACGAATCCTTCAACGACTTTCTAAACGCTCTCTCTAGCTGACAGGGTGTCCACGGTTTCTCCAGACCCCCAACGCCCTTTACCTACAGGGGTGCCACAATCTTCACCAGCAGACAGCTCGAAGACCGCACAAAATGACAGTTGCTCTTTCCGACAGTCATTATTCTCGAATGCCTGAATTCGGATTGGTCAGACCTTAGAGTTTATGTTCTCTTCATTCAATCAGGTTGTTCGGAACTTGAAGGCGGCAGCATTCTTTGTACCTGACAATCTGTCTCCTCGAGTGGCAGATCACGTTGTTTTGAGCGACTGACCCGTGACCTGCCTTGCGAAGGCACACTTCAAACGTGTGAAGTGTCTAGGCGCTAAAAAGAAACCAGCATTGGCATAGCCAATAGGTCTCGCGTTTGGGACCTTATAAGGATTGTGCTGCATAACTAAATACTTATAAAGTCCCAAAAGCGAGACCTATTGGCTATGCCAATGCTTGTTGAGAGAGTCACTGCCATTCTCCCAACTGAATATTAGCAGCTTAGGTAACTTCCACCCAACCTACCTAAGCTAGAAAGCTTAGATGGCTTGTGTGCCTTCTGGTGTAGCTCACAGGTGGATTCATGCACACTTCAATGAAAAGTTATTGCTGTTTACAGCCCACAGTTCAAGATGACCGTTTACCTAGAATTTCCACCTTCTGCTTCCTGCTGTAGAGCAGACTTACCTTAGTGCCCAGCCTTCCGTCACTTCTTCCCTACTAATGCACCCTTTTCCTTTCCCAAGCTCCCCTAAGTTGGGTTACTGTAATGTACTTATCTCCATCCCTCAGCTGGAATTCTGATTCTTACTGAATCAGAAACTGGTGTGCCAGGCTGCAAGACTAGACCCAAGTCATTCAACTCCATTGTGAGGCAGTTGCAGTGTAAGTCCACTCATGGACAATGTCAAGAGAACTCTTGTGATTAATGTTCCTGCTAGAGAGAGAGAGATGGAGTTTTGTTTAGTGGCAGTTTTGACTTACCACAAAGTAGCACAGAGGGTTAATATGCCTGCTGCAAAGAACAGATCTGTATTTTATGTAAATAGCTCAGTGGATTAGTAAAGCCAGCCTTTACCAGTGCTTTAAAACAAATTAAATGTATGTGAGAGAGGGGATATGGAGAGATGGGTCACGTTTGCTGGGTGGTAGTGAGTAGGGGGATGCCAAAAAAGATTGTCGCACCGGGTGCCACCAGCGCTAACGCCGGCACTTAGTCCGCTAAAGTCTAGTCTTTAGAATCTACACTGAAACCTAACTCGAGGACATTGGGGATGACACAGTAGGAAAGGGCAGCAGAGCACAATGGATGAAGGCTTAGAATGTATTTTTACAAAGGTCTAAAACTGGTCAATGTGACTTAACATGAATTCAGCCGATCAGTGTAGCACCATGGAAACCAGTATTGAGTGTAAAATACATTGACCGCTTACAGTGAATGCAGCAACATATGATGATGTGTAAGACTGGACACCCGAATGCTGTGGCCAATTCATGAAAAAAAACAAATCAGCGTTAATGTTTTATGGATTCACATGCTGTGCTTTAGTCTAGTTCATAAAACATTTTTTTTAATGTCAGGATTCAACTTACTGTAGGGCTACACCTACAATGTGAGTTTCTTTAAGGGGAGTCACAAAAATCTCCTGGGTTACTAGTGGGATTGCACGCTCCTAGTATGTTTCCAGGCATACCCCTTCTTCACACACATGTTGAATGCAGAGTGGCTGGTCATAATGAGTAAATTGTATTTGTGCATCGGTTCATAAAACGTTCTTAATTCTCACCATGGTGCATTATATGCCCCATGGAAATCTTCACCCGCATAATGAACCATAAAAAATGGGGATGCTCCACTCCCATTCCAATTCTGGAAAGGTATTTAAGTGTATTTCAGAGTGGGGAATGGCCATGAAGAATTATTGTGAATACCCACAAAAGTTGCGATTTGACCACTCTGTTCGTGATTGCAATGCAAAATACAGTGTGGGTAAGCCGACAGCTGACTTTGGGCAGTTATGTCTTTTTTGTATATCAACAGCAATACAAATTCACTGTGTCCAGTTGATTTTTTTAATTTTGTTTATCCTGAACTATAGACTCCTTTTTGCAGTGTGGATCTCCTCTAGATTCACAGGCTGTGCGTTCTTATTGAGGTAAAATGAGAAAATATTGAACATTTATGGTCCCATTGCAAAAAGCCCTAAACACCTCTGCTTAGACTTGGGCTGCAAGCAAACTACAGATTTCTGCCAATATGTTGTACATGTGTGTGTTATATCTGAGATCAGTAGTGTCTCTTTGTATGTTATCGTATGATGATGGTTTGTCTTAAGATACCAGACACATGGCATTATTTAATCTTAATTTTTTCCCCAAAGTTATACGGAAGGAGAGCACCATGGGAGGACCCTGCCAAATGGGTGATGGACACTTACCCATGGTCTGTCACGCTACAGCAGCACGAGTGGCCTCCTTTACTGCAGTTGCGACCAGAAGATGTGGGTTTTGATGGGTACTCTGTGCCACGCGAAGGAACATCCAGCAAACAAGCTCCTCCGAGTGACGTAGAAGGGGATCCTCTGGTATGTTTTCATAAATCTAGAAAAGGTTTTGCTGGCCTTAAATGTAAAAACACATTTGATAGTCTATATTTTTCTTCCATGGTGTCAAAAATCCCTGAGGTAAGATCAACTTTCGCTGTCCTATAGCCGCATTTATGGAGTAGCCTTTATTGTCATGAAATGCACGTGCAGTATGCAAAGCACTGCAGCAAGAAGGAATTAACTTACTGGGTGTGATCTGCTAACCTTGGGGGACCTTAGGACCCAGACGTGGATCCCATGCTCTCTGTGCCACTGTAACCAAGCTACACACGACTTATGAGCCTCAATCAGAGTGGAGCCGGTCTTGGGCAGTTTGTTTTCTGGTTCAGGAAGGACATGGCCTAGTCCGTTCCCATTGGAGCAGGATCAAGACTGATTTGCATATGGCTGAGTCCAAACCGAGGCGGCATGGTGGGCTAACTAGAGCGATTGCCAGTAGTTCGACTGATTGCAATCATACTCCCATTACCTTTTTTTGTGTTTTATTAGAGTTTGAATAATAGTCCCGGTAAAGGGACAGCACGCTCACCTGAGCCGCTGAAGGACTAATGTGCTGTGCGCATACTGTTCTGTCAATGCATTAGAACAGTTGGTAACATCAGACACATTTTAAAGAATGAAAACAAAAACTGAGTTGCTATGATTCAGTACGTGTATTCCAAGCTCTTTAATTTCAAATGTAAAAATTGATGTCAAACAGATTGATATCTGCATGTGTCTCGGTTACCTTATGGAATAGTACCTGGTCCAACTTCAAAGTTGATGGATCTCACAGGATTTATGTGCCTCTGGCCTCCACAATGATGAGACTCACAATTAAAACCATAGCAGTTTTAGCTTTGTTTTACATAGCGCAGAAAGTAGTCTCATGTCACTGTCGGAGCACACTGGCAAATGAAATTCAGGTCCATATTTGCAGTAGGGCCAGGCCAATGAGTTAAGCAGCCTACCGCTTTCACGTCCAGGTGAATTCCTTCATTTTAGTTAACAAAAAAGAAGTTGGCGTGGCCTGACTTACTTTGGAAACTTTGTCTTAAGTAATGCAGTTATCCGGTGTTTTCTAAAGAGCCAGTTGGACTCTCACACGCTTCTCCACTTTGTTCCATATTCAAGGGCCCTCAACTCTGAGAGTCCTTGATCGTAGGTCAGCAGATTGTGAAAAGATGTCTAGATTTTGGCTTCCAGCTCATGGTACCTATAATAAGAGGCTAGTGTCTGGAGGTTCAGTTCAGTTCCAATCCTTATTTCGGTTCTTTATACCCTAAAAGCATGTTAAAACACTGTACACAAGACAATTTGATTACTTTGTCAAATATATTAGTTCTATGACATACTTAAAAAAACCGTGAGACAGCTTTTGCTGATATGGGATCTATTAAAACAAGTAAAAGGAAAGTTCACCCATGCGCAGTCAATCACCAATTTAGGTGAGTGAAACAGGAGCCACATAAAAAAGATTTCTAAAAGGATAGATATAGCAGCAGTCACATTTCCATGAAAAAAAGTGCAGTAATACAATTTTCAAACCACGTCGATCTTAGGACCTTCAAGGGTCGCATGTAAATGATCTAATCAAAAATAAGCAAAAGTGCATAAGCAATTAGTGTCTGTAGATATTTGGAATTTTTTGTGTTGTGTTAGGTGGGCAAAGACCACTTCAAGAGATCCTGTTGATCTTAGGTCAGCAGATTGTGACAAGATGCCTAGATCTTCTCTTCCTGGTTATAATCTATATATAATAAGGCACTAGTGTCTGTAGGTATTCTGAACTATTCGTATCATCTGAGGTGGGCAAAGATAATTCCAAGAGATCTTCTTGATCTTAGCTCAGCAGATTGTGAAAAGATGTCTAGATCTTATCCGGGTCAAGGTGTTTATAAACAGGAGCTAGTGTCTCATGTCTGTAGAGGTATTCCAGATTATTTGTATTGTCTTAGGTGGTCAAAGACCCCTCTAAGAGGTCTTCTTGATCTTAGCTCAGCAGATTATGAAAAGATGTCTACATCTTCTCTTCCGGGTCAAGGTGATTATAATAAGGAGCTAGTGTCTGTAGGTATTCCGGATTTTTTGTATTGTCTTAGGTGGTCAAAGACCCCTCCAAGAGGTCTTCTTGATCTTAGCTCAGCAGATTATTGAGCGGTATTTAGGTCTTATCTTCTTGGTCATGGTATACATAGTAAGCCACTAGTTTCTGCAGGTGTTCTGAAATTACTTGTGGGGGGGGGCAAAGAAATGCGTGGTTTTAACATGTCATGTGTATTGTCTCTCTTAGATGAACATGTTGATGCGCCTGCAAGAAGCTGCCAACTACTCAAGCCCCCACAGTTACGACAGCGACTCCAACAGTAACAGCCACCACGACGACATCTTGGACTCTTCCCTGGAGTCAACGTTGTGACCTTTGCACTGACAAGACCGCTGATCCTCTTCCTGTTTTTTTTTTTTTTTTTTTATAACCGTTCCTCAACTTTCTTGCGCCCCAGCGGAACTGAATGCGGGCCATTGAAGAGCTAAACTCGCTGCTGGGCTGGCTGCGCATCCCAGCAACGAGTACCACAGGAACCAGACACTTTATTTGAATTGCTCGTGAACGTGGGTGCAGGCAACCCAGCGAACAAATGTGTGTATGCGTGCGCGTGTGGGTTTATTCTTTTTACAATAACATGAACTGCACTATTTCTTTTATATATTTAGTTTCCGGAGGTATCCTTGCCTAAAACACTGAAGATATGTAACAAGGATAAAAACACTTTGAGAGCTCTGAAAAAAATCAGTGGTGTGCCACATACTGTCCAGAAAGTTAGCATGCATTGTGGGTGGCGGGAGGCATGTGAAATGCTGATCTACGCTGTTTTTAACCAAACTCCAAAATGGTTGCTGGACTTGACACACACAAACTAACCTCAAATACACATTGGTATGGTGCTATACTACTTGTCTTGTTCATGAGGATTGAAAAATCAGGCTAGTGGAATAGGGATATCAAGTACAAAAAAAATACATCGAAAGATAACCGAGCATTAGGGCTGTCTATTAAATGCTTAATTTCTGGTCAATTTGCAATGAATACGTTCAATTCCGCTTCACTGTGCTGCAAATGTGACAAGTTTTTAAAAAAATTATTTCATCCTAAAATGTGATTCGGCATTTGGTACTCTTTTTCAAGAATGTTCTCTCCGTATACTAGGAAAATGTTTGGATTATTTGCATTTTTGCTAAAAATCCTTTACCGAGACTCTGCTGCTATCTAGTTGGTGTGCAGAGTAGACGCTTTCCTTAGCTCACAGCTGAACGCACTGACCAATAGGTGCTCTCTGGCTGTGTCCAAGCCAGAATCTGCTCTGCCATTTTTGTTCTTTTAACAAGCAGATGCAAGATTTCAGAGTAAATACTTGTACCTGTTGGGAGAGAAAACTGCAGTTTACAAAGAACTGCTCTTATGTTTTGCAGGAGTGAATGCATAATGTATAAAATAAATCTGTTACCCACTGCTGTGCCTCCTCCCCAAGCCACAGTCCTGAACATTATGCGTCCACGCCTTATCAAACATTATATTTTTTTGGTGCTGACTCAAAGTAATGCCTTACTTGTTTTAGACAATTTGTGTTGATGACATTTAATGCTGTGTTGTAATGTGGTTTTGCAAATGGGGCTAAAAGGTCATCTCTCAAAATATGCATCAGATGCTGTGAATCTCTTTTGGTTGACATTTTAGATTGTGTTTGTTGTCATCATGACAAGAAGAGAAGTTTCAGCTTCATTTCTCTCTCACAGCCAATATTGTTACTGGACAGTTCTTAACCTCTCACCTGGGGGAAGAAAGTTGAGACTAATTTCCAAAGGAGTACACCATTACAATTTTGACAGGTGCATACACTACATCAAAACACTTTTGAATCATTGTGGCGAAGTTAGAATGCAGATATCTTATTTTGTTTTATAGTGGGGAAAAACATCCGGTATTCTCAGTCTCAAACGTGGAGAAAGACTGCCACCCAGTGGATAATACTCGAAAAGATGTCAAAGCTTTTTTGCACTGAAGCCAAAGATGCATGTATGGTCCTTCCATGCGCCCTTGTCCATATGCGTGCCTCATCCAAAGTCTTATTTTTCAATGGCTAACCAAGATTTGGGTATGAAGAAGCCACATTTTATTTCCTCTTTCTTAATCCCTTGGACCTCTTAATTAAAGGGTGTTTTTTTGATTTTTCTAGTCTCATCAGTACCGAATTTGTGGCTTACTTTCACTACATCGGTTGCCTGCTCACAATTACTCTGTTCTATTTGCAGGCTGGAATCTCCTCTCAGCAGAACTAGACTTGAGGCAGAAAGTGTAGGTCTCTTCACACAATTCCACTTGTCACCTTCTCAGACAGAGGAAACAAAGGACCTAGGTGCTGTGTACCAAGGAGGGCTTTGTCTGTGGTACCCTGGAACAGGGCTCCGCCTCCTTTCTGGGTGAATGCTGGTACTGGGTCAAATTCTCTCCCCCATCTTAGTATAACTGAGCCGGAGATGGTGCCCCTGGTCTTGGGATAAGCACATTCCTTGACTTACCCTTCATTATTCCTCAGCTCTCCTGTTTTCATGGTCACAAGTATTTGATTTCCAAGTAAACTTCTGGTTTCTTTTCGTACAAGTCCACATTGATGGATTTTCACTGGTCAGTGGATCGTCCTGTTGACTCCACGTCTCGTGATCAGAAACATACACATTGTGGAATCCAAGAGTAGCCAGGTTTCGCCCCCCTCCACAGTCCGTAACCCAGTGTTGCCCCCCACCACCTCTAGAAACCACCTAGAAAGGATTGACCACAGATCACCAGAAGTTAATATTCAAAAGTTGTGTACTTTCCCTCCTGTTTGGTTCGGTCACTTGACAGTGCCTCCTATGAGGGTTGAGGTGGTGATCTTGGGAAATTAGTATTGCAAGATCATCAATTCTGCAGAAGATAACTTTAAACTTCTAAAGGGCCAAAGCCATCCCATGGAGATGAGCAGACCACCTCTGTGCTTCAGAAGATTATTCATATAATTGATCTTACCTCAAGCAAGTACCAGCATGGGTTGGTGTCCTTTCAGAGAGAGGCACAGGTAGGAGTGTTAGTGTTGTGTTCACTGATACCTCTGTCAAGCAGATCTGCAAAGCTATGACAGCAGTTGTACCTTTGAAAGCCTCCAGGGGTCCAGCAAGTATCCAGACGAGGATATGAGAGTTGTTCACACCCATTACAATGGCTGCTGCAGTGGAACACTTCAAAACCAGCGTTTTTATTCGTGAATGCACGTGTGATGTAGAACCTGTGAACCTGAGTAAGGAAAGGGTGCTTAATGAACTGCCACTACCTAGTCTGTCCCTCAAGGTCAATAATCATGAAAGTTCTGAACCTTGCAAGCCTTTTTGAGCCTGTTTCCAACAATACATGTGGCTTAAATGTGCAACAACCTGTCCGATACCATAATATCTGCCGTTTATCCTTGCCAATTCTTCAAAACGTTCAGCTGCTCTGAAAAGCCTATCACCACTTTGGGAGCTCTGAAAAACCTAGAATGTGCACCAATGTCTCAATTGTGCCCCTGAAATTACCAATACTGGGAGGGTCCGTAAGTTCGAGATCTGGCGCTACCCAGGAATGTTGGGTACAAACCTGGTAGATCAAGAGTATCATACTAACTTATGCAGATGATTCTAAGGTAATTTTCTGGGACCAATTCCTCCAGGTTTAACCTGATGGTTTCATCTTGAAAGGTCATGTCTCATCCTGTAACCATGGATCATTCAGAATTTTCACTTAGCGACCCTAACTGGTCAAAACCCCTGAGGCACTCGGAGGAGGGTCTCTCTCACCTCTGCCATCCCATCCACTAGTTCCTTCTGCCACATTATCAGGTTCCCATAAAGTTTCCTTTGGTGGCATGTTGGCATGTCGAAGCTTAGGTTGTTACATGAATCCAGTTCGTCCCTACTAGAGATTTATTGGCTAAGATTCACTGTCATACTAACCCCGAGATTCTGAAGATAAGGTTTTTATGGCACTGAGAAGGGGGTTTAGCACCCCCTGCATTTTGTCCATGAGTTGTTTCACAGGAAAATGTAAGCTCTGGAACAAATGTACACCTATCTTTGTGACATACATAAAGAAAGTGTACAAGATACTGATAATCAACCAATGTCCCACCCTTGCCAGGTGCATACATGCGTTTTTGAGCTTGGTATTTTCTACCTTTGACACAATTAATAATACTGTCCTCTAGATGGCGCCGTTCCCATATGTTCTGAATGAAGGGTGCTTAGGGCTGTGAATACAGATGTTACGAAGAGCCACGTGTTAATTATACCTCATTATGACAACGTGATTGCAGCATTCCTTTGTTATTCTCTAATGGACTTGAGAAATACCAGTGTCATGGAAGCAATATTAGTTTTTTGAGCCATTTAGAGCCTCGTTTTAAAGACTCCCAAGAACTGAGCATAAATTGCCCGTATTTTTAACTTGGAACAAAACATAAGCACAGCCTTTTCTTCTAAACAAGTAGAAGGGGTTTCCTTCCCAACACTGACTTCTATTGGTACTACTGTGAACTGGGTCTTTTAAGAAATAAACCTTATCATATCTAATTTACTCAACTCGACATTTGCAGGTAAATCGGTTTATATGTTTAACCATTAAAAACAAGTTCCAAAATTAGAGATATTATATTTACAGAGTTGGATCTATCCATTGCACAAGCGAAATGATGACATGTGTGTGTGTGTGTGTATATATATATATATATATATATACGTGTGCATATATATATCTATATAACAGAAATAATGTCATTATTTCTCTGTGCAGAGTGACGTATTGATCTTATCTATAAACATACTTTTGTTTATTGCCACGTGGGTGCCCGTGCCATTGATTAGTATAAAGTGACGGAAGCCAGCAACCTCTTTTGTATTTTAGTATTTTAATATTTATAAACACACCATCCTTTTATCAACTTCGATCAGTAGGATTATCTGTGTGCACAGTTAATTCGGCCATGTTTATGAATAGGTTAAATGCCTTTTCCACAAAACAGAACTTTCCTTTCTTTTAGAATCTGTCCAGATGCTTCCAGTTCACTTTTTTCCTATAAGGCTGGGACATTTCTAAATGTACACAAGTCTATGCAACATTTACAATGAATTTGTTAGGGTAATTTTAAAAAATGCACATAATTAAAAAGGATTTATTTTTCACTCGCAACTGCCGAAAATGTTACCTCCGTTCGCCAATAAGATATGACATTTTTGTTCTGCTGGCTGACTTTTGTGTGCAAGTTTGGCTATTTTTATTTTTCACGGTAACCCTGATTATATTTCATCAATCTGTCTTGAACCATGTCTCATTGTGGCAGTGCTCTTCAGAAATGTAGATATTTAATGGAAGGTTGCTGTTTTGCCCAGTTTCCAGTGGAAATGTTTATGAAATGTGTTCTACAAAGATGTACATTTTCTCACTGTAACATAGACCTGTAAATATTTGATTAAACTGCTGCATTTTGATGAATCTTTTCTAGTAATTTTTTTTAAAAAAGAAACTAGGAAGCAAGTATTTTGTGTATGGTATAATGTTCCCCCGTCCAGTTTTGATTTAATTTGAATTTTAATTACATATTTGCCAGTGATCTCTTTGAGATCATTCCCCCGTGACAAAGAATAAAACTCATGATTGTACCAGTCTTAAATTATTCTTGATTCAATAAAATTCATGATTATTTATTCATATATGTTTTATCTGTTGAAAATTTCTTTAATTTAAAAAAAAAATGTATTTGACGTCTCGTTCCCCTCTTTTTTCTCTACTTTGGGTGGCTTCTTAGCTAGGATTCCGAGGAGCAGCACAGCATATAGGAGAATTTGTATCGCTGGGCCTTGGACAAGGAGGATATTGGCTCCAACTTTCATAAAGACAAGACTCCTATGAATAAAAAAAGAAATTGTATGCGGATGGTACAATACGTTGTTAATTATGTGGTTTTAGATACACATGCTCTCGATACTTTTGGCATCTAGTGTTGGGCTCGGATGTTGGAACTTGTTTTTGTTCAAACACATAGTCATAGGACATGTTGCGCATAATGCAGGACACTTGCTCCACCACAAATTTCATTCTTCCGCCATCAAATTAGGACGTTTCCAGCAAGAGTTCGAGGCTGACGCATGGGGGGAGGGGGGGCTGCCTTTTCAGGCCCAGCTCTTGAACACTTCAACACCTACGATTTGAAAGACAACCACTGCACCCTCTGCGCACAGCAGTCTCTCACAGAGTCCTCAGCGACTTGCAGTGGGCGCCCTTCATCGCCTTGGCAACCCATATTACCGCCCCAACCACCGGTCAATGTCCTTCAGAGAAACACAGGTCAGATGGTCGGAGAATGCCTAGAGGAGGCTATGGAATGTACACACTTCAACTTCTACCCTAGCTGCAACACTAAATACTTGTGGTCTGAAAACTTTGACTCTTCCTTGATCTCAGTGACACGTCTTTTGACTTCTACTGTAAGAAGAGACTGCGCTACCAGGGAGAGACAGTGGGCGCATCATAAGATGAAGCGACAACCCTGGCCTGAGACCCCCAATATCTTGAGGGAACGAGATCCTCTTGAGGACCAAGAAGAAGAAGCCGGTCCCTAAGCACAGGGCACGCCCAGCCACAAGGCAGTTTCCTTGGCACCTCAGATGATGAAGCCAAGTCTCTGGCTCTGAGGTATTCTGGGGCACCAGGACCACATCCAGGTCTGCAGCTCCGATGCGAAAGGCCATGTAACAAAGCCTCTTCCCCAAGAATCTGCCCATGACGAGGCAGAGCACCGCTCCTGCGTTAGCCCCAAGCCGTGACATAAAAAGCAATGCAGTTTAGGTCAGGCTCCTGTGCCCCTTGCCGGTCAAACCTGAGACCAAGCCTTAGTGCCCACCCAGCCTCTGCCCAAAAGTATGTCAGCAGGCAACTCCACCTCCACCCCTAGGCATCGAGCAACCCTTCCTCGTACTAAAATCAGCACTGAAAGTTCAGCTGAAAGTGGCTACCAGACCGAAGCTAAAACCAACTTCCATCGGAGAGGTCAGATTCTACAGAGGCCCCGATTCTCCTGCCTCTGCCCGAGGTAGTCTCTGCCAAGCAGAGGACACTTTTTATCCACCCGGACCCCAGCAAGATCCTCACCAAGGTGCCTATAGTCGAGCCTCCACATGCCCTCATACATACCAAAGAGGTGCAGGCTCATCTTTGAGGAGGAGCTGGCTTTTGAGGCACTTAGACCTCCCTATCCCTACAAGCGAAAGTACAATGGCACAACCCCATTACCCTAGCATCCCACTACACAGAACTCTTCACCACCACCATCTCCTAACTACTTGGACATGTCAACCACGCTATCTTGGACCCAGTGAGCCCTCAAGAGCTGCTAGATCCCTAAGATGAACCCATGGGAGGACTACATGGTCGACGCTCTAGATGATCACAACACAGAATCCTAGCCCACCAAACTATCGACATCCGGCAATGCTACGCCTACAATTCAGTCAATGAGAGATCTGCCCAGCACTATAAGTTGGACATGCATATCCTTCAGGTTGAGGATGACTACCTCCTGGAGACCTTCTTCAAAACTGAAAGGACAGTGCAGTTCCTTCCCATGCTGAAGGGCAAGTAAAAAACCATCCCAGACTACTTGAGGGTAAAGGTGAAGGTTAAAAGCCTATAGTGGACAAAAAAAAACAGACCTCACCTGGTCCACTGTACATCTGAGGTAATTTTTCCCTAAACTCCCTTGTTGCCCACACCGCACAGAAACACGCTCCCGCACAGGGACAAGTGACACCTCCATCAGCAAAGAGATCAAGCGTATTATTGCAGCTTGCAAGCGAATTGTGGTGGAGGCCGCAAGCCGTTGGTGGTTTGCTAAATTGTATGAGCCTCCTATCACGATATGATGGGTATCCTTGGGAGGAGATGGAGTAGCTGGTAGAGGAACTCCTGGAAAGCTATACACAACGGAACTTTGACAGGACGGTGCAGAAAATTGTTTTTTTTATTGAAGTTGGTGAAGACCCTTCTCGAGCAAAAGCCGCAATCCCCGTCAGGGTGAACAAGAAAAGTCACTAAATTAACCTGTGCTTAACCCTCTGGTAGCTTGGCACAAAAGCAGTCCGGCTTAACTTAAAGGCGCTGTGTTAAGTTATTCTAACACAAACAGCAATAAAGTGAAAACACAACACATGACCAATGCCACACCAATTTAGAAAAATTATGGAAAATGTTAATAAATCATTTGATACCAAAACAACAAAAATCCAATCCCGCCTTGGCTTGCCCCAGGTGGGTTGTCCGAGGTATATCATGAGCCAGACCCAGTACAAAGCCCTGTAACACTGGGATTTGTTTGGGGGTGGGGGGGTTGCTCCAGGCTCAGGAACTTTAGGCTCACTATGTAGGAGGTCAATGTTATGGATGACTGCGAAAGAGGGCGTGCCTAAACATTAGGGGAATTGGGCCTGATCTTGGCTTACCTTCGGACTTAGAAGAATTTTTGGAGAAAAATGTCTGAGAAGGTAAAGATCAGCGGGGTAACAGTGAAGGGGCGTCGACTCCGCCGAGAGCCAAACCCAGTGACAGGCACTGTAATAAATCACAATGCCTTTAGGCTCAAACGCCAAAGCTCTCAATCATGGCCTTTTAACAGATTTTGGTTTATCAAGGGCCGTGA
The DNA here is from genome assembly GCA_963921515.1 of Calotriton arnoldi. Taxonomy (NCBI): domain Eukaryota; kingdom Metazoa; phylum Chordata; class Amphibia; order Caudata; family Salamandridae; genus Calotriton; species Calotriton arnoldi. The sequence continues at coordinate 1,264,089 of CAWUFW010000441.1, forward strand.
CTGAGATCTGGAATTGAGGCTGAAGGCAATGCTAGTTTCTCACAGTGCCCGTCAGTGGGCCAAAAAGATGAAGAAATTAAAAAACCACAGCTCCTCGTCCTCCTTGAATGCAGTTAGTGGGAGTCTCCCTGGAGCCTCGGACAACTCCACTCTATGAATCCAGATGCTTCTTTCATGCTGCTGATAATGTTAGCAGCATGAGAGAAGTGCTAGGCTTGGTTGGAGCGGGCTGCCTTGATGCTCCATCAGGCACTGGGGGCGTGTGCCTGCTCTCTCCCCCAAGCTGTCTAAGACAGCTAGGTGGAGCGCTTTAAAGTGCGCATGTCAGGATGGCTGTCGTAAGACAGCCGGCCAAAGTGACATGCGCACTTTAAATGGAGTGAACACCACACCTCCTCTGCTGCCACTCAGCAGCAATGGCCCCACCCTCAAACACTGCTCGTCCTAGGAGCAATGGAAAATAAAATGGTAATTTATTTTTATTACCGCTTTATTTTTCTCCTTTGCTGCACTGGCAGCAGGGGTGCACAGCTCCTCCGCACTAACTGGGGCCGGCGGGGCAAGGCAGCCAGCGGTGTCTGAGGAGGAGATGTCGGTGGGGAGCCTCTAGACAAAGTTGCAGTGTACATCCCTACGTTCGTACTTGGTCTCTTTTTTTGAAAGTCGTAAATCTCCAGCGGGTTGAAACTGCAGGCTATAGCTGACAAGGGCTCCACAAGGCCAGATACCCATTCTGCGAGGTGCCACTCAACAGGATTGCTGCTACGGAGAAAAACATAGGCTGATCAGCGATGCACCTTGGGCAGATCAGCGGGCAGATAGCTCCCGGTCTCCTGTCTGTCCATTTTGGCTCAAATTTGTTTACATCCCAAGTTTTGGGTTTTGGCTCTTTGGGCAACTTTAGCACCACTCCAAAGGGTGCAGGAGTGGGTGGGCACCACTTGAGGGTAGGACTCTCTTTAGGGAGAGAGTCCAGGTGCAGCGTTCATGTTATTGGAGCTTTTTGTGTCCCTGTAGCTTAGAACAGGAGACCAGCCTACTAGCCCTTGCAGTCAATCTGGCAGTCCTGGGGTTCAGGCAGCAAGGTAGTCCTCAAGCAGTAGGGAAGTCCTCTGACTATTCAAGGAAGGCTTTCAGCAGCCGGCAGTCCTCTGGGAGCAGCAGGACAGTCCTCTGAAGTACAAAGCAGGACTTGTGAGTGTCCTCTGCAGGTCCACGAGTGAACTGCAGAGGTCTGAGGATCTTACTTCTATACCGGAGGCCAGCTTTGATGTGGAAAAGACTTCTAGAGGTTTCCCTTCACGAATTTCAGCAAGCAGGAGGGGAGTAAGCAAAAACAGTTTGGTGGAAAGGTAAGGCTAATTTGGCAAATATTTGTACTTGGGCCTGAGGATTACCCTATGGTTGTGGACCTGAATGAAAGGTTCCTGTATTGTCAGGGCTGAGGTAAGCTATGGCTATTGTGAAAGCGAACTTCCAGGACAGAAACTGTAAGTTACAGGAGCGTAGGGGTTTAAAGTCTGACCCAGGAGTTATTTGAGGACTGTATGAGATTATACAGGTGGAAGGAGGTGTTCTAGGAGAAAGCACTCTCGAGCCTCTCCATGAAGGCCTTCACAACAAGAGTTTTGAACAAGGGCAAATGTTCCCTATTTTGGACATATGCTGCAACTGCGGCTACGTGTAAGCAGGGCTACTAGAATAATGTAATTCTTAGGCGTTTTGCGCCTAATTATGGATTTGCCACATAGCTAATTATCTGCTGCATAGTCTGCTGATTTTAGCATTAAAACAATTGTTTATAGCTCAAATGGATTAAACGTTACTAAAGTTGCAAGGGTCTGGGTCGCCGCACAGTGGAAGGCCTTATGCAAAGTTAACTTGTCATTCAGTTGCTTATTACTGTATTTGGAGGCTCAACTGGTACTAAGAAGGTGAAACTGTTGCCCAGACATTGTTAACATATGGACAAAATTATCAAGTAATACTATCACAAAATGTGCCACGTTAGGTCACCTAATTTGCCTTTTTTGTGCCTTTTTTTTGCAGCATAACTTAGTCAGCCCTACCGCATAATTTGGTTCTCCCCTGCCACATAATTCCAGTGGCCCTGCCCATAAGCATATGTAGATGTATGCAGTCTGCCTTTTGCAAGTGTAGGAGGAAGCAAATAATATCCTGTACTGGGACCTTAGTGTGGTCTATTTATCTGGAGATGCAGTAGAGGAGAAATCACATGGTGGATTTACGGGCTTTGTGCAGTATAAGCATACACTCACGCCTCTGGGAGGTTAACTCTAGGACTAAGTTGAGGTGATGGGGTCCGGGTGTCTGAGTTGACACTGATGTTGCATTAAAAGGTCTCGCCTGAGCAGCAGCTGCCCATGGGCCTGAGGGACATCTCTAGTAGCATGGAGCTCTAGGAATGTCTGGTCTAGGTTGACGTCACTAAGGTAAGTGTTATGAACACCTGTTGCATCTTTCTTGCCATGTATGGGATGAGAGGGGGAGGTAAAAAAACAATGGGCAAATATCTCTGAATAGTTCGCCATAGTGCATTACCCGTGGACTGTGTGTGGGGGTACTTTGAAGCAAAGTTCTAGCAGTCTACCTTTGCAGGGGTGGTGAAAACGTTAATGGTCTGGGTGCTCCACTGCTAAAAGTACCTTTGAAGGACTTATGGGTGGCGTTCCCATTCATGGATTTGTGATGCATCCTGCAAAGTTGTTGTCCACCCCCTACAAGTGCTCCACTAAGAGGTGGTTCTTGTGGTGGATTGCCCAATGGAAGAGCTCCTGAGCCAGTGCAGAATGCTGTAGGTAGTGAGTCCCCAACACTTCTGAATGTAGTACATGGTGATCATGTCCATCTTTATGAGAACTGCAACCTCCCGGATGAGCTGCAGGATCTGAGAGCTAGACGGGCTGCTAGGAGTTCAAGTTAATTGATGTGATGGCACTAGATGCAGTGAGTCCAGGCGACTTGGATATGTGATTAACTAAAGTGCATTATCCCCCCCCACACACCCACCCACCCAGAACAGTGAGGCATTGGTGGTAGCGGTCAAGGAAAGGCCTGGCAAGCAACAGGTTGTTCCACCACTGTAGAGCGGCAGAGAGTGCAAAGTATGGGTCTTTACCAATACTAGATTTTCTCACTGGCCCTCTGCTTGTGACCATAGTCGTGCAAGGCACTCTTGGTGAGGGTACATGTGGAGACTTGCATGCGGCACAATGGCAACATATGAGGCGGTCCTCCCGAGCCATTTCACTATGTCCATTCTGAAAGAGGAGGGCCCATTTGAAAAAGAGACAGCAGCTGTCGGAATGCCATCACCCTCTGCTCGTTGGGGTATGCTTGCCCCATAATGGCATTTAGAATGGAGCCTAGGAAGGGCTGGATTTGGTGTGGTTAGAGATGAGACTTTTTACATTGATATTTAATCCTAAACTGTGGATGAGGAACACTGTTACCAGAGTGTGTGCTAGGAAGTTTTGGCTCCTGCTGTTTATCAGCCAGTCGTCATAGTAAAGGAAGACCTGGATGACTTGTTGCGCAAATGTGTGGCCACCACTGCTAAATTCTTTTGGAACCATGGTCACTCCAATGGGCAGAACTTTGAACTGGTAGTGTTGTCCAGTTTTGCAGCGTGAATCTTTCTGGATTCACTATGCTGTGCATTATTCCGCCATTTAGTGGTTGGGTCCGGAATTGTTGTATTTCTTTTTTTGTTGTTGTTTTTTTTCCGTGGCCCAGGTGGGCGTCGACATACCACCATTTGGTGCCTCTTCGTGACGTCGATGCGCTTCCTCCCGGAAGCTCCCACCTTTGGCCGCCATCTTCAGATTCTTTTTTTTCCGCCATTGGGTCTGGATCATCAGTGAAGGAGCTCCACAACTTTGGAGAGAAGAATCCACGGAAAACAGCAGGAAAACGAAAACTCACCTTACAACATACCAGACTACGAGTCCGGTCACGGGGACGACGAAAGAGGAGGAAAACATCGAGAACTTCGACGTTTCTACAGAGAATGCGCACACGGGGCTCCCTGGGCGTGGTGATGGACAAAACACCCTTTAAATTCTGCGCCAACTGCCACCACAAATACGCGCAGAAGGACCAACATCCAGTTTGCAATCTCTGCCTGCCGCTCGACCATCGAAGCGAGGACTGCAACGCCTGCGCAGCATTCACACCGAAGACCCTCAGAGTAAGAGAGGCAAAGAAGGGCAAACTACAGCATGCAGGGGCAGGGGACACCTCCATCGCTCCGAGATTTGGGCCTCTCCAGTGGAGAAGAGGACAACCTCGCCGAAGGACCGGAGGACGCCGCAGTCGTCTAGGTCGTAAAGAAAACGCCAAAGGAGGTAAGAGTCGTCGAACCTCAGACACTCTACTGATACTCGAAAGAGTGAGTCCAAGTCCTCGAAAGGAGCTTTGCCGTCGAAACACTCGACGTCCGCAACTGCATCCAAGGACAAACAGCCAGTCGGTTCCTTTGACAAGGACTCCCAGACGGCAAAACCCCAGGATAAGGCAAAGGCGTCGAAGAGCGGTCACCAAAGGGACTCTTCGACGTCGAAAGATGAAGGGTTGAAAGCGGCTACAACTTCGACGTCCACAACCGCGAAGAGAAAGGCCGAAACTCTCGACGCCGAACACGCGTCCGAGATGGAGAAGAAGCAGAAAAGGCTCGAGGCCGAAATGGCAAGCATCTTGCAACGCAAGAGGGACTTCGATGAAAAGATGGCGCAGTTCACTATTCCACCGAAGCCCACGGCCGAAGCCCAAAGGTGCGTCGAGGACCTTCAACCACCAACGACACCAGAACCAGTTGAGGAACAGGAGGAGGAAGACCTGTATTACGGCGATGCCGAAGGTGAGGAGGACGAACAAACTTACCAAGGCTCGACATCCTCGGAGGCGCAAGACTTGCAGTGGCAGGATCTCAACGCCGAATCCCCGGAAGAGGGAGTAGAATCCTATCCTTCGAGGCCTTCGCCGCCGGACAACATAGGAATCTATAACCAGGTCATTAAGAGGGCTGCAGACACGTACGGAGTGCAGCTAGAGGAGGAGAAACCTCAATCTTGCTTCCTGTTGGAGACATTGTTACCAACCCAAACAAGAAGCCAGTTCCTTCCCATGCTCCCAAGTGTGCTGGACCAGGGGAAGGAGGCCTTCAAGGAACCTGCTATGTGTAAAGCAGTAACTCCAAGGACTGAGAAGAAATACAAACACTCATCTAAGGACCCTATGTATATTAGGGGATCAGTACCAGCAGATTCCATCATAACATCCACGGCTAGGAAAAGGGCCAATATACCCACAAATACAGGACCACCTCCAGACAAGGAGAGCAGGAGAATGGACCTAACTGGGAGGAAAATGGAAAGGAGTGCGGCGATCCAATGGCGCATCGCAAATTCTAATGCGCTCATCAACAGGCACGCATACCAGCACTGGGAGGAAGTGGGCGAACTCCTAAAACATCTGCCAGAGCAATACCAGAGAAGAACGAGCCACCTGGTGGAGGAAGGAAAGAACATGGCTAATACATGTCTGAAGTCGGCCCTGGATGCAGCGGAAACATCCAGCAGGCAGATGATGCTGGGGGTAACTGAGAGAAGGCATGCCTGGCTAAGAATTTCAGGCTTCAAGACAGAAGTGCAAAACAACATCCTCAACACACCCTTCAACGGGGAACAGCTTTTCGGTGCTCCAGTTGACAAGAAACTCAATCAGCTCAAGAAGGACAATGAGACAGCTAGGTCCATGGGGGCACTACAGTTCAGAGGAATGAGAAGAGGAACACCTTCAAGAAGACCAGCGGGTAGGGGGAACCACCAACCTGTGGCACCACACCAAACCTTCCAACAGGGTTATCAAGGAGGTAACCAGGGTCACAGCAGGGACAGCAGCAGCAAAACTGGCAGTACCAGCCCCGAGGACAATCCTTTCGAGGGCGCGCACGAGGAAGAGGAAACGGACAGAGAGGGGGTCAACAACTCACATCCAAGTGACTCCGCTGTAAGACCAACGCACACCCAGTCAACATCTCTTGGGGTGCAGCAAAGGGTAAGACAAAAACAAGAACTAATTCAAGACCAACAACAGTTCCTCCAGCATATAACACCAGTAGGAGGCAGGATAAAACACTTCTTCCAGGAGTGGAGGAAGATCACATCAGACAAATGGATACTAAACCTCATACAACACGGTTACTGTATAGAGCTAGAAAAACAACCTCCAAACAAGAGACCGAACAGCAGAGTACACTCAGCAAAGGAGCGTTCTCATTTGCTACAAGAAGCACAAGAACTTCTAAACAAAAGGGCCATAGAAATAGTACCATACAAGGAACGGAACAAGGGTGTCTACTCCACCTACTTCCTCATACCAAAGGTGGACGAAACCTTACGACCAATTCTGTATCTAAGGTTCTTAAACAAGTTCATAAAAACTCAGATTCAAAATGACATCTCTTCAAGAAGTAATACCCCAGATACAGGAAGGGGATTACATGGCAACTATCGACTTGAAAGACGCTTACTTGCACATCCCCATCAACAACAAACACAAACAAACATCTACTAAGATTTATGATCAACAAAACTCACTACCAGTTCACAGTGCTGGCATTCGGACTCAAATCCGCACCAAGGGTTTTCACAAAATGCCTTGCAGCGGTAGCAGCACACTTAAGGAGGCAAGGAATACATGTATACCCGTACCTCGATGACTGGCTGGTAAAAGCAAGCTCATACAACCAATGCAAGCGGAACATGCAAGAGGTCATACAAACACTAGTCCAACTAGGGTTTTCAATCCATTGGGGAAAGTCATCCATAGAGCCAGAACAGGTGAAGATATTCTTAGGGGCGGAGATCAACACCATACAGGGCAAGGTGTTTCTGAGCACGAAAAGAACCTTGGCAATATTGAAGGAGACACGTCTTTACCACAAGGGGCAAGCTCTGACAGTGAGGACAGTGGGCAAACTGATGGGAATGATGGCGTCATGCATACATCTGGTCCCAAATATCCGCCTCCACATGAGACCATTCCAAGAATGGATCCAACAACAATGGTCACAGGCAACAGGGAGTTGGGAAGATCTAGTGGTTGTCACGCAAGCAGTACAGAAAGAAATAGCGTGGTGGAACAAGAAGAACATAACACAAGGGAAACCATTCACACAACCAACTCCTACAGTGACCATCACAACAGATGCCTCCCATCGGGGGTGGGGAGCACACACAAACACCCTCAAGGTAAGGGGATTGTGGTCACAACAGGATGCGGTAAAACACATCAACTACCTAGAACTGAAGACAGTGTTCCTAGCCTTAAAAGCCTTTCAGAAACAACTGTACGGACACGGGGTACTAATCCAAACAGACAATACAACCACCATGTTCTACATCAACAAACAAGGAGGAACACAATCGGTGACACTATCAGTGCTAGCACAGGAGATATGGAGATGGGCAATTCCAAGACAAATGGACTTGCTAGCAATACATCTACCAGGAAAGGACAATGTGGAAGCAGACAGGCTCAGCAGACAGACGTCAGCATCCCACGATTGGGAAATCAGTCAACAAGAAATCCAGAAGATATTCGACAAATGGGGAACTCCGCAAATAGACCTATTTGCAACACACCAAAATGCCAAAACTTCGCATCCAGACAACCGTGCAAACGGTCCCTAGGGAATGCGCTAAACCTGGTTCTCACAGATTGTGGAAATGGCACAAGCACCTGCACTCGGGTTCCCCACAAGAAAGGACCTGTTAACGATGCAAAACGGAAGGGTGCTACACCCAGAGCCAGAGAGCCTCAGCCTAGCAGCTTGGCTCCTGAAGACTTAGTTTGCACACCTCAAACTACCAGCAAGCACAATGGCGGTGCTAAGAGGCAAGAAGGCCTACCACAAGGAAGTGCTACATAGCAAAGTGGAAAAGATTCTCCGAAGGGTGCATTAAGGAGAAACTATAGAGAAGGATTACCAAGCAATCAACAGTACTGAAGTACTTGACACATCTACTACAAGATAAACTAAGCTACACATCTCTAAGAGTGCACTTAGCGGCAATAGTGGCTTACACAAGAGGAGAAACAGGGAAGAGTTTCTTTACTTCCCAAGTAGTAAAGAGGTTTCTAGAAGGGGCAAAAAGGATCGCACCGCCAAACAGAATGCCACCTCCAGCATAGAACCTCAATGTAGTGCTGACTCAATTGATGAAGACACCATTTGAGCCTATTCATAAAGCAACACTGCATATGCTCACGCTAAAGACAGCCTTCCTAGTGGCTATCACATCACTACAAAGAGTAAGCAAATTACAAGCGCTAACACTACAAGAGCCCTACCTACAAATACACAATGACAGGATCGTAATGAGAACTGACCCACATTTCATGCCAAAGGTGGTGTCAACGTTCCACATAAACCAGACAATACAAATAAGTTTTTTCCAAAAACCAACCACAAGCACAGAAAAGGCGTTACACACACTGGACGCCAGGAGGGCAGTAATGCACTATATAGAAAGGACAAAAGAATGCAGGAAAACAAAACAATTCTTTGTGTCTTTTGCCAGCAGTTTTCTGGGACGACCAGTTACCAAAAATACCATTGCACGATGGATTGCGCAAACCATACAATTCTGCCACAAACCGGCAGGGCAAGAATTACAAGGAGCAACACATGCTCAGTCAACAAGGAAGAAAGGAGCAACAATTGCGTTTCTAGCAAATACGCCTATCCAAGACATTTGCCAAGCAGCAACATGGTCCTCAGTGCACACGTTCACTAAGCACTACTGCGTAGATATTCAGATGAACAAGGAAGCGCAAGTGGGACAGAAGGTCTTACAACACATTCAGTAACCAATGCTCATCTTCCACCCAGCCACCACAAACCTAGCAAACCGCTACAAAGTCTATGCACAGCATAGTGAATCCAGAAAGATTCACGCTGCAAAACGTATAGTTTCTTACCTGTCGGTGTAGTTTTGCAGCTTGAAGACTTTCTGGATTCACTAGCGATCCCACCCTCCTCTGCCAGAAAGATGAGACAAGAGGAAAACTATCAAAACAGGAGGAAGACTATTAAAGGACAAAAAAAAAAGAATCCGAAGATGGCGACCAAAGGTGGGAGCTTCCGGAGGAAGAGCGTCGACGTCACGAAGAGGCACCAAATGGTGGTATGACGACGCCCACCTGGGCCACGAGAAAAAAGGGGGAAAAAAAGAGAAGAAATACAACAATTCCTGACACAACCACTAGATGGCGGAATAATGCACAGCATAGTGAATCCAGAAAGTCTTCAAGCTGCAAAACTACACCGACAGGTAAGAAACTATACGTTACCACAAAGCAACATGACCAGTGGTGGATGGGGGATATGTAAGTAGCCATCTGTTAGATCTGTCAGACTTTTTTTGCTGAGATGTGTTTTTGTTGGCCTTACGACTCTCTGCACTTTATCATTGCCAACTTGTGATAAAGTGCTTGTGCTCTCTCCTCTAAACATGGTAACATTAGCTTACACCCAATTGGCACATTTAATTTAGCTATACCCTCAGAAAAGTTTACCAAGAGCTGGTAATGGATGGTTATCTTTTCTGTATTCATTTAATTCAAACCTTAGTATGGCGGCAGATAAAACATCTCAAGAGGAGTGTTGATAGGCTTGCCATCCTTGAAAGAGATAACAATGACTCAGAAGTCAACTTTGGATCCACCAGATTTTGACAGTGGGCCTGCTACACTTCCAAAGTATTCCCCATCTCTCTAAAGTTTGCGATAGTTGCCAGTCCAGAAACTGCTCAACCATCCCTTTTAATCATAATGTTCGAAGGCTTTAATTTAATCTATGTACTCCTAGTCTCCCACTAGAAGCTAATAAGGGTCCAATGTGCCGTATTTAGGTTGTGTTAGGTAAGTTGTAAGAATAATTAATGAAGCCACTGAATTTATCCATCAAATGTGACAATGTGGTGAAGGTCGTTTTTAGGAAGTTTAGGAATGCTTTGTAGGCAGGAGACAGAGACAAATATTGTATTATTTTTTATTGTGATCTGTATTGCTGCATTGCTATTAAGGACTAAATCAATAAAATGTGTTAATAGTGTGACATGCAATACAGACATCTTTGGCTGCCTGTCTTGGGTTTTAAAAACAAAGTCCACACAAATGTAATTGATTCTCTTTTCACTGAACATATTAGCATGAGGGTAGAATGAATGAATCATGGTACGCTGGCAAATAATAGCTTGGACTGTCTCAGTGATCCATGGTACTCTGTCGAATACTACCTTGGACTGCCTGGATCACATCAGGGTTGGATGGCAAACATATCAGGAACTCCTTGATGACACAGGCTGGGTGAGGCTCTGATACACACTAGGAGGAGGCATTCAAGGCCAGCTACCATTTGATACAGAGAAGAAGTTGCATAAAGTGATCTTTATTATGGCTAGATATCAGATGATGATGGGGGTAGATGGAGTGATCTTTACTCGGACTAGATAGATGATGGGATAGACAGAGTGATTTTTACTCTGGTTAGATGATGGGATAGACGGAGTGATCTTTACTCGGGCTAGATAACCGATAATAGGATAGACGGAGTGATGGTTACTCTCGCTAGATGATGATGGGATAGTGTGATTTTTACTCAGAGTAGATAACAGATGATGGGCTAGACAGTCATCTTTACTCAGATTAGATCACAGATGCTGGGCTAGACGGAGTAATCTTTACTCGTACTTGATATTAACTCATACTAGATGGCTCAGGCTAGATCACAGATTATGGGCTGGACGGCGTGCTCTTAACTTGAACTAGATCACATGATGCAATAGACGGAGTGATCTTCACTCAGGCTAGATCACATATGGGCTAGACTGGACAAGTCATTCTGCACGTGCAATAAGTCCAAGCGGAACTCGTCACTGTCGCGCCACTCCCTCTCCTGAAGTAAATGTGGCCCTCCAAGGACCCGACTCTGTTCCCTGACATCATCCGGATCCGAACCTGTTCTGGGGATGGTCCCAACATGCCTAGAGGTCTTCGGGCCATCATTAACTCTTCACCAGATGGAGGTCGTACAACAACCTTTCAGAGTGATGCTGACTCCCTCTGAAGCACCCTTTGGGACAGACACTTCAGTTGACCTTCCCCTGGCGACTTTGACCCTGTCATCAACTGAGTCCAAATCTTCCGCCCCTGCACAGGGGTTCTCATTGGTTCCAACGGGCCAGACTCCAGCAGCACCTGCACCAGCCCTGACTCCGATGTCTAATTCAGATCCAGAGCCCTCTTTGCTCCGCATGAGGTCTTGGTTTCGCTATAGGTTACCAAGGCGAACCTTTCGGCCTTGGATGACATCCGGCCTCTCCTTCGACGTCAGTACTATCATAGGCTAGAAGCCTTGTTCGGATCAAATCCTAACACCATTCGAGGGCTCCAAAATGTTCTACATGACGATAATGATCTTGAGGCGGTGACAATTCTTTCCACCTCTTTATACTGATGCTGACGTACATTTAGGTCTAAAGAATGCCAGTGGCTTAGATACTTCCCCTGAGACGGAGGCGGACTCTCTAATAGGGCCCCCCACAGAGGAGAATTCCTCCTTCTCAGCAGTTATCCACAGAACAACAGAAATGTTGGGCCTATAGTCACTATGGCAAACTTAGTGACAAATCTTGCAACCTGCAACTGCTTCTGCAGAGACCTAACTGCCTTATAACGAGGCCATGGGTCCAGTTCCCCTCACTGGATTTTTGTTGTGTTGGTGGCATTTTGTTTGGTACATTTTGCTCTATTTTTCTAATTTGGTTTGAGTTTTGTATTGCTTGGTGTTTTGACTTTATTACTGTTCCGGTACTGCATAAATTCTTAGCAAATTGCTGTAAATCATGCCTGTTAGCTCTGTGCCATGGCTACCAGGGGCTTGAGTTCAGGTTAATTTAGTGACTTTGAGGGTTCACTATGACAAGAATTGTGATTATTCCTTGAGGTGGGCAGTCACCCACCTCAAATAATTATCCAGTTTCTTACACACAGCAAGGCTTCTTTAAAGACCTCGACCTATTGTGGCATTGCCAGTGTCCCGTGGAACCTGGGCGCGACAGGATCAACTGCAGACTTGGTTCGATCGGGGGTGAGATTGATAGACATCCTTACATCATTCTGACTTCTCTTTTTGCTAGAGAGTGGCAGGATGAAGTCAAGTCCTGCTTCACCTTATAATTCTACTTGGACTTTTTCTTACTTGAGGAATTCGACAGCAGAGACAACTTGTCATGAGAGCGCTTCGGGAGCGGGTGCACTCCCTTGACTTGGAGCAGGAGTGAGACTTACACAAGCCAAGTGACTTTTTCCTTTTTTTGGTGATGTACAGCTTTGCTTCACAGTCCCAGACCTCCTTCAGGTGCATCAGTACACTCATCTCACAACTTTGAGCCGTGATCTGAACTCGAGCACCGAAAACACGAGTTTGTGACCGGCATCTGTTTTCTGCTGTCAAGGCATAGACTTAAGAGGGAACTTTGTTTCCTTGCATACTGGATTTTGTTTGGGGGGGGTAGGGGGAGTGGTCATCAAAAACTGACAAAAGATGGGACAGATCTCTGGATCCATGTTTTTGGTGCAGAAAGAAAGGAACTGACGTCGGCATACAGGATGGCTCTCTTATACAGCTCTGCTCGTCACTTCTGGAGATGAACAAAGCCTACGCACAACAGCACAGCGCCATCTAGCAGTGCACGGGAGCTCTGGTATGAAAAGATTCCAGTCACCGTATGTGGAATAGTCTAAAGGTGAGGAATCTGTGGTTAGAAACATCCATCAGAACCATCTGGATCAAAACCTGAATGTCACGGGCTCGCTGTGGGGTTGGAAAAACCTTGAACACCACCATGCCCAGAATGGCTCTTATGAAAGGAATTCTCAACACAGGCTGCATTTGAGATATCAGTTCATTAATTGAAAACCTCCGAGATGAGAGATGGGTGACATCTATAAGTAGGTTTTCCACGACTGACTGTGGGTGAATCCCTCCTTCAGCTGCTAGCTACTGAGGTACAGGAATACATTTATCACAGACCTGCAAGGATGCGACGCGACCACTGACAACCCCTTCGTAAACATAGAGGACAGAATTGAGGCCAAAAGATAGAACAGTACACTGGAAGTGCTCCAACCCCACCACAGACCACTGAAAGAATTTGTTGAACTGCAGAGCAGACACAGTATAAATTCTGCAAGTACAAGACACCGTCCAGTCTCCTGGATCTAGGACGGAGAGAACTTGAGCCAAAATCAACTTCTTGAACTTGTCTTTTGAAAGGAAGGTGCTCAGAAGCCGAAAGTCTAGAATTGGCCTGAGTCCTCTATTTTATTTTGTGCACCAGAAGATAATGAGAGCAGCACCCTCCACACTCCACCTAATGGACTCTCTACAGCTCCATTGCTACGTAGTGACTACACTTCCTGCACAAGGATGAAAACCTGATTTGCTGAAGTCGGCATATAAACTGGTGGGATATAGGAGGTGTGATTTGAAGTGGAGGGCATAACAGGATTGAACAACCTGCAATACCCACAATCTGCATGCCAGCAGCAATGTGCAATTTCCGATTGAACGCGATGGAGAACAAGTGGGATAAACTAAGCAGGTTAATCTCGGTCAAAGATTTTACCTTCTGACTTAGCTTTTTAATTTCCAGCTTTTCAGGGTTTCTGGAACAGTTCCTCTGGGCCACATCTAAGGCTCCTTGTTCCTCGGGAACAGCATGTAGGGGCTAGGACTCACACCAGCAGAGGCCACAAGCAAGGCCCAGTTCAGGTCAACTTATTCCTGGTCAAAAGGGCACTCAAGGGAAAAGGACTTTTGCAGCTTATTGTGTACCTGTAGCAATGCAGGAAGTCAGCCAACTGACCATTGGAGTACACTTCTTTGTCCTGGGTACAAGGAGGAGCAGGTCCAGTCCTTCAGGCCACAGACAGCTGGTCCAGAAAGTGTTCTGTCCTGGTGCTTTGGAGTGCCATATTTATACCTGGTGCCATCTAGACGGTGGGTGAGATTCCTGGATAATACCTAACCAATGGGATAAAAGTTCTCGGGCCAACCCTACTCACTTTTTCAATAGTACCTGTTTGCTTTACTGCAAGATGATGAAAGTCTTCTGCCAAACTAAACTTGGGCTCTCAGGGCTGTGGTGGTGTAGGGGACAGTACTATGGTGCTCACTAGTGTCTTCCCACATCGAACACTAAAATCTAGTTTGAATCAGCACTGAACCCACAACAAACCCAGAGACAAAAGTCTGGTAGGACAAAAGCAGGGGCCTTCAGCCTACCAGAGAGAGAATACACAAGAATTGTCCTGACATCCGGTTCCCTCCCTTTCTAGTGCTCCAAAGTGTTATTTCACTATTGAATTGGATTTTTAATCACTACAAAAAATAGTTCATTATTTTTCTAGCTGGTCCCATTATCAAGATACAGTATTAGTATTATAATCTTCTGCATTGCAACTACGCCTGCCACAGTGAAAATACATTTTAGGCCTTTTTCACTGTAGGGACATGGTGATTATTTACCTGTCCCACTTTTAAATACTATTCAGTCTGCCTTGTGGACTACAAGATCGACATATGGGTGACTACTAATATTTGAAAGGAAGGTTTTTACCCGTCAAAAATGGGTTATTTTAACAGGTCTCACTGCTGCCTTTACAACGCAGCAGTCAGGCTGAATCCATATTTACACTGCTAGTAGATGGCTCAATAGGTACTGTAGGTCACCAGTGGCATTTAACTTCCAAGCCTCGGGTGGACTTTCTACACTTTCTACACCTTGTACTATGGACTTACAGACAAATTGAGTAGAAGAGGATTGAGGCATTCAGGAAATGAGTGTCCTTTGTGGCCCTATTTTTATTGGGTGACTTCAACTTACACCCTTGTAAGGAGTGTCATTTGTACACCACACAGGATACAGATGTACCCAGGAAAATTCAGATCCTTGTGAAGTACACCGCCCAGGAGGATATTTTAAATAATATGCTTTTACAATTTAATCTGGTCAATCTTCTCTCCAAATATACCCTGGATCAGCCAAATGTTATCTCCACTTTTAAAGGTTATGGTGCTGGCTCTATTATCAATTTTAATTTTTGTTTCAAGTATTTTTTTCCCTTCTCTGTCGAGTTTTGCTCCAGTCATGAACCCCCATAGTGACCATAACTCTCTTGTGGCCACCTTCCACCGGGCGGGGGGGGGTGGGGACGGAGTAAATAGAACTTACAGATCTGTACTTAGCACTCACCAAGCCTAGGATGTTGAAATGTAAATGTTATGCACTCGTTTTGCTTACATATTGCACTATGTAAAGTTTGCATTCGCTGCACCATTTTAAGTTGAGCCGCCATTTTGAGCCATGATCGAAACTAACTTCTGTCTCACTCTGTCCGCCTCAGCAGAAAGCAGCTGCAATATTTTTTTTGTATTTCTCCAAGGTTGAGCTTCGCTGTACTAATGAATAGACTGTTTTTGTCATCACATACCTTTCTCACTAGATAGGCCTGCTCCCACCCTTGGAGCGGCGGGCACAGGCAGAGTAACCTTGACGCTGAGATAGCATGTACCCGGTCCCGGGATGGTAGTTTATCCTTCTGTATCTCCTTTGTTCACTAGCTACCAACTGGAAATTTCCAGTCTGGACATGTCTTTAGTGGTTCTGAAGATGTACATTAGGTGTTACTCCGTTGGCAGAGGTCAGTCCCTCTGCAGCTATCTAAGGAGGCTGGTCAGACCGGACTCCACTTGAGTGTATCTCTAATAAATACCTTTGGTTTGTATTCTCTACTGTCTGACCGACTCTTCATTTGTATGGAAGGCTGAGAGGTGGTCGCGATTGACCCGGGTGACCCTAATCTGGTCACTTCCTTCAAGGAATCAGGGACGTAGAAAAAGATGGGAGAGTGTCATCCCTGAGGAATTCAACTCCCTCATGGGTTGCTCATGCCAGGCAGACTTTGACACTTGCCTGGGGGGTGCCCCTACGAACCCCCAGATCCTCTTAGCATTTGACTGCATCAGTCCTTACATCAATAATGTGTTGACCAAACATGGTTCAGGGGCTCCCACCAAACTGTGCAGATGGTTCAATACCCACTGTGCTAGAGCCAAAAGAGAGCTAATTGCTACCTTGCAATACATACCCCAGGACAGAGTTGCCATTCAACATGCTAGAGCAGTTTTTAAAAATGCCATTAAGGAGTGGAAGTTGGAGCTGAAGAAGGAGTTATGGGATCACTTGGTGGCTGTAAGTTCTTTGAACGACAGTGCTAGGTTTTGGGCCATAGTGAACCACCACTTCTTCAGAGTTGCCCAGCTGTCAGACCAGGCAGCCACAGTACGTGCCCAGGCTTGGATGGACCACTTCAAAGGTCTTTGTGACATGGAGGAGACAGGGCTCTCCCCCTTTCCCCCTCTTCCCCGTCCTGCTGCTCAGCTTACAGTCGAGTGGGCTGAGGAAAGCAATGCCATCCATTCCTTGCCCCTGGGTAAGGCCCCGGGGGCAATGGAGTTCCGGGAGACCTCTTGAAATCCTTGGGTGACATGTGGGCCCTGGTCGTAATCCGCCACATTAATGCTGCTATCAGAGGTTCCCTTCCCACTGCATGTAAATGCTCTGTTATTATTCCAATCTTTAAACAAGCATTGGCATAGCCAACAGGTCTCGCCTTTTGGACCTTATAAGTGTGTAGCTATGCAGCACATTATCCTGGGTAGGCAAAATTGTTCAAAGCAAGACGAATATGCAAAACATACACAGCTCAAAGACACTACCATAGGAAAATAATTTCGACAATCACAGTAGACAATTGTGTTATTTTCAGAGAAGGACAAGCAGCACTGTCCAAAAGAAGCACACAATTTAAAAGAGAAAGGGTGACGCTTATTGGGAAGAAAAAAAGAATAATGTGTCAGTAAGACCTTTCTAGCATGTTTAAATTCGATACTAACATTTATTAAACAGCTAAATGATCGTTCGCCAATACACAAAGGGAGTGAGGATTAACTAACAAAAAAAGAGAATGCTTTGATTCAGGCAGTGGCTTCCCCTGCTCAGGCGAGATTAGTAATTGAATTGGAAAAGAAATGCTTGTTAAAAAGTATCCAGGCGCTCCAAGATAAGTTTTTGGGGACAACTGTGCATCCTGGGAAGGTAGTGTGACCTGTGGCAGCACCTCACAACTGTGTGTCTCTGCAGTCACAACTTACGAATTTCTTTGCTCGGGCTAAGAAACGTTCAAGGCGTGATGTGGCGCACACAGCATGAGATTTAATCACCCAAGTCCCACTTCCCACAAGTGCGCCTAGCAGCTGAACTTCGGGCTTCTTTTTGTTCTTAAGTGAACTAAAGCAGAAAGGCAGGCATGCTCTTTTAAATAAAAGGGCAAGTGATCTTGCTTCGTGCCCTTACTACTCTTCCTTCCTGCCCTCCACAAACACACGCCAACACCAGTCTTAAGCATGTGTGTATCCTTCTTCCTGCACTTCAAAAGGCCATTGGCATGGATCTCAACACAGTGTTTACAGACTGGAATTCTATGCCAACACTATAATGCATGGAATTAGCCTCTCCATTGCTGCAGCAATACTCAGTTTCGCCTTCCTGTTCAACCACTGCTCCTCCTTCAACCCATAAACCACCTTCAAGCAACAGCAGCAACTGCATCCAGCAAACCACCGACCGGGGTGACCCCCTGCCACCACAGGCAATCAGTGTCCAAGCAACCAGAAGGTGTAACAGCCAATGAGAAAGGAGAGGCGGCCA
This sequence comes from Calotriton arnoldi, assembly GCA_963921515.1. Taxonomy (NCBI): domain Eukaryota; kingdom Metazoa; phylum Chordata; class Amphibia; order Caudata; family Salamandridae; genus Calotriton; species Calotriton arnoldi. The sequence goes on from CAWUFW010000441.1 coordinate 1,281,953, forward strand.
ATCCTAAACTAGTGCATCACTATAGAAATAGAGGAAGGAAAAAGCACTAGCCACAGTTTCTACATAAATGTAGTGGCCATCGTGAAGTAGCCAGAAATAAAACTGAATGTTCCAAAAAGCATTAATTACAGAAAAAACACGGGCAAAGGCGCATTTTTTAAAACATTTATTACAAACGCAACCTTTTTATTTCAATAAAGGGGTGTGCAGAAAACATTGCATTTTTGAAAGAATTGAAAATATCATTTTAAAGGCACTGGGAGTCGCTCACATTTCTGTCTTTTAATAAACTGCACAATATTACCACGGAAATGATGGGCATGTTTTGCCATTAATAGCAGTCATGTCATCGTTCCATAGGCAAAGGATTTCTAGACAAAACAAGCGAAAAACCAGTGAGGTCTGTCCTGAACTCCAGTGAGGGCTCTCCTGAGACCCGCTCCTTGCAATGATGCCTGTTCTGAACCCAGTGTGGCCAATACCGAACCCAGCTCCTCGCAACAAAGCCCACCCTTCACTGGTCCCTCACAAAAAGGCCCACCCCGCCTTCGCTCACTTTAGAGCTGCACTTTGCCCGACCTGGAGGCGCTGTACACCTGCGGACAATCAGCAATTAACAGACACCTCTTGTGTAAACGAGTACAATGGCTGGTGGAAAAAAGTACCTCAAGAAACCCGTAAAGAAAAATAAGAGAAACAGACTGCCGGGTGAAAACCTCCACTCAAGATTGCACCCACTGCCCGTCACTGTAACTCCGCCCTGAATCCAAGTTCAGACGAGGAAACAAGAGCTGAGCTGTGAATTGAAAGCGAGTGCAGTGCCTAGATCCGTGTGCTCAGATCAGCTCAGATCAGATACCGCACTCGCATAATTTACACATGCACCAATACCCTGTTTGTGCCTGTGCAAAATGTGCCCTTAAGATTGGAAACATGGTTTGAGAATCTTCAGTAGGGCATGCTAACGACTGAAAGAAAGAAGCATTGAGATCTTGAGATGGCATTTCTCGCATGTGATTTTGGGTAACATAACTGGGTGTTTTATTAGAAACGCTAAACGTATCCCAGCAGTAGAAATTCCATTAAGGATGCAATACTCCCCGGAGTCCAGTAGAGATGCAGGGTTGGGGGCAGAGCTGCGCCCACAGGAGGCCCGAGCAGAAACGGGGAAAAGGACGCGAGTGGTGCACGCGCGCCACAGCGAGCGATCTGTTTCCAATTATCGCGCCCGCGTCTGGGCACGATAATTGGAAACAGATGTCTGCCGCGCGCGTAACCGCAGGGAAAAGGCCATGACGCACAAGCGTCTGGTCAGCTTTCAAAAGCCCTAACTTAAAGTCTCGCAGGGCAGCGCTTGCGCGCTACTCGAGGCTCGACCTAAAAAGGGAACAGGGCCGACCTGGCCTGCTATAGACCCATTTCCTTAATCGATGTGGAGCTTAAGATTTTTGGAGGCTCATTCTTGAGAGACTCACCTCGTGGGCGGATGAGAGGTGTATTCTTTCTGACGTCCACTACGGGTTTAGGTCAGGTAGGGGAACCTCAACCTCCATCTCCAGATTGCCAAATATAATCAGGCGAAGGGGGGGGAATCCATCTGGCACTTATGGACCTCAGCTCAGTTTGTGATAAAGTCAATAGGGAGAAACTCTGGTCTGAGCTGTGGTCCATGGGGGTGAACCAAGTCTGGTAGCCTTCTGAGAGATCTCCATAATGAACTCAACAGGGTGGTGAGGTACAGCCCAAATGGTGAATTCACCCAGCCCTTTGAAAATAAAAGGGGAGTTCGGCGAGGTTGCATCCTTGCCCCCTTCTTATTTATGATGCATATTAATCGGCTGGAGGAGGTTTTAACCAATATTTAGGCAGGGTGGGAAGAAGCCTGATTCCGGTCCTTTTTATGCAGATCATGCAGTCTTAATTGCCCACACTGCCAAGAGCCTGCTACGTCTTTTAGATTCTTTTATAATTTTTTTGAACAATCTGGACCTCTCGTCTAATTTTGAAAAATTGATTGTTAGCTGACCCCCCAAAAAAATGTGTAAGCTTTGTGCACTGGGCCAAGTAATATCTAGGTGGGCAATTTCACTTACCTAGGCCTTTTTAAAAAAAAAAAAAAATCTGGCCTTAGATGGTCCCCGTTGTTAAAGAAAAATAGGAATACTCTGCAAAGAGCCATTTCTGGTGTACATGAGTTTGCCAGGCGAATTGGGCACAAGCCCCCAAACTTTTTTTTAAAGGTCTATAGGGCCAAATGCTTTCCAATGGCCACTTTCTGGTGTGATATCTGGGGCTACACTAACCTTGACTCCATACAGTTAAGTTAAAACAGATTTTTGAGAAACCTTCTGGCTGTTAGCCAGATAACCTCAACTGAGATCGCCCATGAGGAATTAGGTCTAGCCTTTATCTCAGATCTGATCCGCATCCGTCCGTTGCTCCTTTGGTGCTCTGTTTGGCACAAAGACGAGCTCCATTTGAACAGACTTGCCCTCCAGGATTGTCTGACCCTGGATAGGCCTGCTCGGATCCCATGGATCTCATATTTTAAGAGGTCCTTTTTCAAACTGGGCCGCCCAGACCTGTTTCTTGGCCACCAGGGTATTGTAAAAAAGCACCTAACCTGGGTGAAGCAGGCCTTTGCGCAGAAAGTGGCGGCCAAAAGGGAGCATTTTGCCCTAGCTAAACAGTCATACAGAGCTTAAGTCCTGGTCAAATCAGTCCCAGGAATGGAGCCCTATTTTTCCCTGGACATGTCCACTTGCCATGGTCATCTTTTATCATTCCTGAGACGGAACATCTTCCATCAGTTGCTATTTCCCAAGGGTGTCTGGCTTCTCGCAATCTACCCTACCTCCTTGCACCTGTGGCCACGCGTCCTATGTGCACCACTATGCATATAGTTTTGTGTCTTAAGTTCTCTACCCTGTGACACAAATTTTTAAGACCTATTCTAGCAGCGCAGTCTTAGGCAAAGTAGACCGGCCTATTTTTATTTGCAACTTTTAGCCACTCCCAAACTGTGCTTTTGTCTCCCATTTTCTATCTGGGGTCCTTTGTGAATCTTGCTAGTATTGTATTTTCTGAATTGATATGCAGGTTCTTAGTGTCTGTATGAACTTAATGAATCTATGCAACTGCTTTTGTTCATATTTTAGGTGTTGATTTGACAGTTATTATTATGAGATCATCTGTTTTAATGGACTGATTTTAATGCACACTTGTATGATTTTCTTTGAAAATCAAATAAAAGTTGATTGAGTGTGTTCTCCTCGGCCAGTCTAACACTGAGCTAAATCAATGAGATTTGTTTATGAGGCCAATATACTACCAGCATCTGGGACACGGCCAGCAAGATCTTGCTTTTGGTCCCGGAAGCACTTAGTGCCTCCTTGACTCAAACCATTCAAGATGATCATGATGTGGCTAAATACGTGATTTGTGCTGGGCTTGACAGTACTGATTGTCTGTGATGTCCGGTTGGCACCAGTGTCGTGCTCTGTCACCATGCGTGGCTGGAATCCACAGCTTTCTCAGGAGACATACAGGCCTCCCTTATGTATGTGCCTTTCGATGGCTCACGTCTATTCAGCGGCAAAGCTGATTCAGCCCCAGAACACTTCATGGAGAGTAGGGCCATGGTACACGTCCAGGGTATTTCAACTCCTGCAGACCGCTTCATTGCCATTTCAGGAAATTACAAAACTACTCAAAGGGTTGGCTTACAAGCAATGCCAGTCTCCCCAGCCCCCTCTGCTGTCACCCGAGTCCTTTTCTGGCAGAGGATGTCCCAGGCAGTACAATAGTCATCCGGGTGTATCTGCCTTCCCAGTACCCTCTCCATTGTGGCAAGAGCCTCGAAGCCGCTGTAGCTTACCTTTAGCAGTCCACAACCACCCTGTGGGAGGCAGAATTCATTCTTTTCTGCCAGGTTGGTGATCCATCACTCCGGACAGATGGGTCTTCCAAATTGTTCAGCATACGTATGCCCTACTGTTCCTTTCTGCCCTACCGTACCTTTCTCCCATACCAGATCACCTCTCTGATGAGCACTTGTCCATTCTAATGCAAGCAAGCTTTACTTTCAAAATGAATCATCAAGAGGTTTCCGAACTCGGAAATAGAAACAGGTTGTCACTCTTACTTTTCCTTGTACCGAAGAAGGAGGGAGGACTTCGGCCAACCTTAGATCTTTGTTCTCAAATTGCCTTACTACAGAAGGACAAATTAAAAATGCTCATGCTGGCCCAAGTTTGATTTGGCTCAGGATGAGGGGATGGGGGCATGGACCTACAGGATGCGTATTTTAGCATTTTTGGAAAGTCTGCGCATCCATTCCACCAGGTCTAAGGCCACTACTACTGCATTGTTATGTAGAGTGCTTGTCCTTGACATTTGCCGACTGTGACATGGCCATTGGTGCATATGTTCACTAAGCACTACTGCCTTGACAGCTAGGTCCAGCAATAAGGACGTTTTGCCCACTCAGTCCTTCAGGATTTGTTTGTCCGAGTCCACTCCACAGACCCTCCACCTTAGGCAATACTGCTTTGGTATCTATTCTAAAGGTGAGGAATCTGCAGTTATTATTATTATTATTTTTAAATTTATATCAGGCGCAACAGCTACCCAAAAGGGTTTCCCGGCGCCAGCCAGAGAAGGAACAAGAAAAGAAACTACTGATTGAACAACCAGGTTTTGAGCGTTTTACGAAAGCGCGTGTAAATGGTTTCACTCCGGAGTGATAGAGGAAGAGCATTCCACAAAGAGGGGCCTAGATAGGCAAAGGAACGACCGCCCATACGGGACAGTCTAATCCTCGGCACCATAAATTTTGCCTGAGTGGTGGAGCGAAGAGTGCGTGCGGGCAGATAGGGTTTAACTAGTTTTTGCAGATACTGAGGAGCCGTGCCCTGCTTGACCCTGAACATATAGCTCAGCGCTTTAAACTTGATCCGACTCTCGACTTTGAGCCAGTGGAGGTCACTCAAGGAACCCGAGATGGAGGCCGCTCTAGGAACTTGGCAAAGCAATCTTGCCGCAGAATTCTGCACCAGCTGCAGCTTGCGTGTCACATCTTTATTGGCTCCTAAATAGAGAATGTTACCGTAGTCCAGTCTAGATGTTACCAGTGCCTGGACTACGGTTCTCTGGGTGGAGCTGGGCAGCATCCATACAATTTTCTTCAACCATTTCAGGATGGTGAAGCAAGTTGCAGCCACCTTCACGGCTTGTTGACGCATAGATAAAGAGTCGTCAATAATAAAGCCAAGGTTGCGGACATGATGCGAGGGCGAGGCAAAGCACCCATTTCTGCAGGCCAATGGTGAGGTCCCCAAAGATCTTTGTTTTTTCCCAAGATAAGGACCTCAGTTTTATCACCATTAAGTTTAAGAAAGTTGGCCTGCATCCAGGATGCAATTTTGCTCAGCCCAGCCCGCAGAACCGATGGTTCCGACTCATTCCCCGCAGAGAAAGAGAAAATAATCTGGGTGTCATCGGCGTAAGAAAATAAGGACAACCCAGCGTCCTCTGCAATCATTGCCAGGGGTTTGACATAGATGTTAAATAATAGGGGACTAAGAATAGACCCCTGAGGAACCCCATAGGGAGAGGAGTGGACACTGGAGGTGGCTACAGAAGAGAAGACCTGAAACGTGCGGTCGGTAAGAAAAGAAATTAGCCATCTGAGTGCCACATCTGCAGTCCCCAGAGACTGTAGGGCCCTTATTAGCACGGCGTGAGACACCGTGTCAAAGGCCGCGCTTAGATCGAGTAAAATAAGGGCCACCGTGTCTCCGGCGTCCAAACGAAGGCGTAACATTTCAGTGACGCCGAGAAGAGTGGTTTCAGTTGAGAAGCCAACTCTAAAACCAGATTGTGATGGATGGAGACATTTTTGAGTTTCGACGAAGTTAGATATCTGCCCATTAATATGCTTTTCCAGGACCTTGGAAAGTGCTGGAAGCAAGGAAATAGGCCGATAATTCGAGGAAAGAGTGGGATCGGCATTAGCCTTCTTCAATAAAGGGAGGACCATTGCATGCTTCCAATCAGAAGGAACGGTGGCCTCCTTTAGAACTATCCATCAGAGGAACAAGTTATTTACATTTGGTAATGCTCTTTCTGGTGGATACTCTATCTAGCCACAAATTTCTCATCACCTGCCCACCTCCTGGCCTATCCTTGCCACCTAAACAGGTGCCAAATTGGAGATCTACAAACTGATACTGGCATTTGTTTTGTACTTCACATTCAAGAGTGCAGAAAGGGTCAAGGAAGAAACTGGCGTCAGCGAGCTGGGGGTGGTGCTTATAAGCAGGCCCGTTTTGTCACTTCCGGGGTGGAATGAAGCCCATGTGGAATATTAGACCGTTTATATAGCAAATTTCTTCATAAAAAGTATTGAAACAGATAAGCAAGCATGTGGTGAGCAAAGAATTACATTTTCTATAAATCAAATTACAGTATTTTGAATCGTTATATAATCCTACCACCTTAGCACTAACCCACTACATGAATATTGATTCGGCCCTACTCAACTAATGTCATCCGGAGGTTTTAAAACAAACTAGTCACATAAACAACAGTGAACCATTGTATGCAAATGCAATACTGCGTGCAAGTGGAATATCCATGAACATTTTTACAAAAGGATTTCTAGCTATATTCTGCCACGATTGCCTCCCCTATAGGTTGTCGCATCTCTCTGTAAAGCGCTCTGATACCCTCTTGGGTCATGTTCGCGCTATACAAATCTTTTTAAATAAAAAATAGCAGGTTCTTCGAGAACAGTGTCATTGAGAAATAAACAATCCACATCTTATCGAACAGTAATATAAACAGAGAATGTACATGATTGATTCAGAAAGTTTGAACAAAAGGACAAAGAGTTGCACAAATTAATACAGTAATTCTAGGTGTTAATATGATATACAGCATGCACCCCCCAAATTATCAAACCATTCACCGACCTTTCTAAAGCCCTTTCCAATCTCACCAAACTAGGAACCAACTGATTTCCACAAGCCATTAGCTTCTAAAACTTTAACTTCACTAGAAAACATTAGTGACCTTATTAACATATGCATTAATAGGCTTACTGTTATCAGAGATGAAGATGCAGCAGTCTCTCACCTTCAAAACCATATAGACTCTGCCCCCTCAAGAAGGATATCTAGCGCAAGGCGGTTCTGCATAATCATTGCAATTGCAATTCACAATTGATTTGGATTAATGCACCAGAAATGTTAGAAGCAAGGCGATCTTCTAGAATAAATAGTCTTTTAATTTTCACATAATTCATAGCCGCTCCAATAGAGGGAATCATAGCTCCTAACACATTGAACACTATTTGTCCACATTCTCCTTTTACCCTCTTTAGGCCAACAGCATCACTCATCTCATTCGCATGGTAAACCCAACAGGAACACCAAAGCAAGGTAGCAGCTTCCCACCCAATTACAGGGTAGGTTAAAATAGTTGTCAGAACCCCTTTCAGAGGGCCAAGGGGCACGCATGGGCTCTTGGGCCCAACCGTGGTGGTTGAGGCTTTTTGCTTCTGATGTCCTGGGGACCAACCTACTATGGATCCCACACAACTGGGCCAAGTACCCCTTTTGCACTTAAATCTTAGTAGTAGCTTTGGCTGAGCAGTCAAAGGCTCTCTGGGGGGGGGGGGAGTGTAGATGCAGGTAAGTGAACACAACTCATAACTCAAAGTGCACACAATACAAACAATAAATCAATGTCCAGTCCAATATCTACTTTTATAAGAAAAAAAGTATTTTGTTTCTAACTCTACACATACAACTGAATAACTCTTTAGTTCATAGTTAAGTATCTATGGTGCCACAGCAACCTTGGCAGCGAGTCCCCAAGGCTCACACAGGCCCAGTTCCGGTCTGACCTGCACCAGAGGTAGGGAAGTGTTCAGTGAGTGCCCTCTCCCTGGGTGCTCCTAAGTAGAGATCCTGTTTGGCAAAGATGGGCCTTGCACAGCTCACGCGGCAGGTGCAGGCTCTCTCTTCCAAGCAGTGCAGGATCCTCCAGTGATCAGAGCTGCTCCAGCTCGCCCAACATGAGGTAGGTCACTCTTCCCCTAACATTGGGGGTGGGGGGTGTTCTCTGGCTCCTGGCTGGAGATACAGTGTGGGTGCGAAGTCTTTGGCTGTGTCCTGCGATCCTTGGGGAAGCAGTCAGGTGCAGTTGGTGGGCTTGACCCGCCAGTAATGGCAGTAATCCTTTCATCCTGGACACAACTCGAACACTTGGCCACAGTGGTACTGGCAGCCCCTCCTGGCAAACGGGGTTGCTGTGTTACTCACAAGTGGGCGCAGACTCTTCTGGTGTGGTCGCCCCTACTCCATTGGCCCCACCTGACATACGGGTCGCCGAACTCTGCGGACACAAGTGTCACACTCCTTGCCTAAATAAGTTGATTGATGGCCCCCTTTGTCATACATTGTCACCGCGGCTTGGCGCTTTCCACACAGTGCTCTTCACTTGGCCGAGATTACTGCCACCCTCTCCTAGCATATGGGGGTCGCTGGACCATTCCTGCACATAGACAACAGCCCAAATGGTGCACAGTATTTCTCCTCATACCGCACTGAAGCAGTCCTCTTGACAGGACTCCCTACTAGACCTCGCTCCTTCCAGTGCTCTTCTCTTCCTCACAGGGCACACTGGTCTTGGCAAGTAGGCAGGCACTTGTGTTCCAGGCTCCAGGGCCGGTGATCCTGGTTTTCCCTAGGTAATATTCCCCAACCCAGCAGGGAGACTAGCGGGCCTTGGCTCCCAGCCCTGCTCAGAGGCAGAGGTCTTGCAGAGCTTCCCCTTCTCACACAGCCCATCAGACTACTTGGCAGATTACTAAGTTTGGGGGTCTCAACCTCCCCTTCTTATAGTATATTTCCAGATGCCAAAATGTAATTTAGAGTCTGAGTCTTTGACTTTTTATGTTGGGATTCTGCTTCTATTGAGGTGGACACTTCTAATTTTCTTCTTTCGTCATGAAAGGCTGTCTGTTACAACAGTGTATTAAGTACAATGGGGAACCCAATCAACCCTTGACGGCTTGGGCAATGTAGTATGAACTGGTAGATGTGCCTACAAGGGATTTATTTATATACTTAATTTTTAAATGGTTTTTGCTCTTTACTTAACACAAGTTCTTATATATTACTTGCAGATTAATTTCTTTATGTATAGTTTAAACTGTTCATGCACAAACAACTCAAATACAATTTTGGTTTTCTAATGAAATATGAAAACATCAGATTATATTAGAAAATATCAAATAACACGGGTGTATATTAAAAAATTATTTTTATCGTAAAAAATGATGGTAAGGGGTACTAGATCATTAAACACACAATGAAACAGGAAGGTGTGAAGGAATACAGATGTTTTTTGTACTTCACAGTAACAATTGTGTACACTTTTTTCAAATTAGAATAAGGCAAATCAACTGGTTAGTACAGATAAATATAGCCTATGGTAACACTGTACAGAAAATAAGTGCAATTGTCGACGTTTCGGTCTTAAAACTGTCGTCTGTTAGACCATCTTCAGGACTATGCGAGTTTAAAATGGTTGACCCTCGAAAGTCAGTGTGAAAATCAATGTCACTGTAGCGCCCAAGAGTATAATCAATCAGCAGATATTCTATGTAGAAGAGCGAATCCCAATTTCGAATTTTAACAAAAATCCAGAGAGTTTGTGGAAAACTCAAGGAGAGTTAATTGTGGCTCTTTTTTGAAGAGACGATGCGTCTAAAATGACCTCAATTTAGGACATGAAAAGACACATATGCGCCTGAAAATCGTTTTGGCAGATCACATTTGAAACCACGTTTACATGGACGTGGACAATGGCAAGTAATACGCAGTGGAAGTACATCTAAACTCCGTCGTGGCAAATCGCATCGGGTAGCACGGGGACGCATCGACTCTTGGGCGCTACAGTGACATTGATTTTCACACTGACTTTCGAGGGTCAACCATTTTAAACTCGCATAGTCCTGAAGATGGTCTAACAGACGACCGCTTTAAGACCGAAACGTCGACAATTGCACTTATTTTCTGTACAGTGTTACCATAGGCTATATTCATCTGTACTAACCAGTTGATTTGCCTTATTCTAATTTGAAAAAAGTGTGCACAATTGTTAGTGAAGTACAAAAAAAATCTGTATTCCTTCACACCTTCCTGTTTCATTGTGTTTAATGATCTAGTACCCCTTACCATCATTTTTTACGATAAAAATCATTTTTTAATATACACCCGTGTTATTTGATATTTTCTGATATAATCTGATGTTTTCATATTTCATTAGAAAACCAAAATTGTATGAGTTGTTTGTGCATGAACAGTTTAAACTATACGTAAAGAAATTAATCTGCAAGTAATATATAAGAACTTGCGTTAAGTAAAGAGCAAAAATCATTTAAAAATTAAGTATATAAATAAATCCCTTGTAGGCACATCTACCAGTCTGTTACAACAGGCAAGACTCTAAGGGGCAGATTTTCAAGCCCCTTGTAACACTTTTGCGCCGCCGTTGCGTCACTTTTGTGATGCAGCGGTGGCGTAAAAAATGTGGCCAATTTACAACGTGACGCATCTAGGGAGATGCGTCACGTTGTAAAGCCCTGCGTCACATTATACCTGCGCCAGGTATAATGTATGCAGGGTAGGCATTCCCATGCAAAAAGCCACGTAGAACTGGCGCAGTGAAATTTACAAGATTTCACTGCGCCATTCTATGCCTTCACTGTGTCAAAATCTCTACGCCTGCTCAGACCAGGCGTAAGGATTGACGCAGGGCTTTTTACATGGGACCTACCTATGTTTTCTGGCACATTGCTGGAGTTGCGTCACTTTTGTGACCAACTCCAACAATGCGTCACTTTTGCTCCAACAGATGCGTCAGAATTTCTGACGCATCTGTAATTCCTTGTGCCATGGTGCACTGTATTGTAAATACAGTGCACCCATGGTGGCGCAAGGGCATTTAGAGCTGACGCAAGGAAACTGACGCATCTATGCAGATGCGTCAGTTCCTTGTAAATCTGCCCCTAAATCTGACTGTCCCACGACACAATTCATGGGAGTGACCAGAGTTCATACCTGGATGTCAGCCACAGTGATATGGGCATCAAAAGGTTAAACCCTGACTCTCAGTCCTACTTTTTATGATTATCTTATCATCCCCATCTCCTTTCCTGAGATGTGTCCAGGCCCTTTCCTTGTAATCTATCACTAAATCAAACAGCAGATTTTTGAAGTCTGAAGGGATTCTCTTCCTCCTTTTCTCCAGTGTTTGTCCCACTCAGCTCACAGAAATGCAGCAATACACAGATCTGTCTGGGGAGAGTCCGCTCCTTTTGTTTTTGCCCGGCAGGCCGGGGCATCGCAAAATGGAACCCAGGGTCCTCCATGTAATGTACCATTGCAGGCACACTTACTCAGTGTTCATTTACGCAGTGGCGGCTGGTGACATTTGAAAGTGGTGTGGGGTAAAAATTTAGTTAGATTGTACCGCGGCGAGCGAGCGAGCCCTAACAACATAAATCACATATCACATGACAAGAAAGAAGATAACATAGTATAACGTAACTTAGCCAACAATTCCCTGCTCATTTTCCTGACACCCTATATGATTTTGGAGTTACCTTAAAATCAGTATTACTGACCCAGGCCTTAAGGACACACATATGCCTTTTCACAGTAAAGAAGTCACTGTTTCTTTCGTGTCAGGGCCTCTGACATTGGGACTAGCAGTTCAGCTGCAGAACTAGATATTGGTCAGGCTGGAAGAACCAGTCTTCTAACGGTGCAGTTGTTTTTTTCTCTTTTCTTGTAAGTTACTGTTCAGTCCCCTCCTTTACCTTTGCTCCCCGTCATGTCAAATGCTACCTGCCACAACAACTTAGTTAACCCTGTGGGCCGGTTGCATTCTTGGTAGCCAGGATCCCCACTCTACTGACCCCTCCCCCCCCCCGCGGGTCGCAATGCGACAGCAAATAGGACCGCACACCACCAAAAAACAAAAGTGGTCCCAATTAGTGAATTACATTGCTAAAAAGTGGTTCATATTTGCAAATTGGGCAGTGTAGATCACGTAAGGACAGAATGTATTGGTGTTTTGCCAGGTAGACCACATGCATTTGTGCTTGAGGCAGTTAATGTTTCTGGTAATATCAAGGAAATCACCAGTTCACACCGGCCTGCAGGGCAGTGCCAGGAGCAGCGTCACACTATGTGTCAGCGGCGGCGCAGCAGCATAACGCCGGGCTGGCGACACGCAGAAGTCATCATCACTAATTAAACGCAGCATTATCGTGGGCTGAGCAGGGGATAAGAAGAACCGGGAGCAGCGAAGCTGGTTTCACGTGAAGAAAATTAAACAAGTGCAAGTTTAAATAGATTTTGTTGCTCAGTCGCTCACGGGTATTCCGGGAAAGAACGCAAATAAGTAATACCTCACTGCAGGATGTGCATTAAACACATTTATCGAATGCCACAGTTGCATTTTCCACAAGGTGAAGTCAAGTACATGAAGCGACTGAGAGCTGGACCTTTTTCTTGACTGTAGCCACAACTTACTGGATTTTACTAGTAGAGACGGCCCAGTTAGTTCTTTTAACGAACCCTGAAACCAAGGACCTGACAGTGGTCCCGTGTTTGTTTTTCTTGTGCAGATAGATGTCTGCGTTTCGGCTATGTGATTAGCACCAAGACCTTTGCAAATAAATATGTGGTTGACACGTTGCAATGTTTATGTCATAACAGAAATATGACGTGTGGTGGGCATTCAGTGAACAGCATGTGACAGTGTAAGAAGTTACGCGGTTGTGTCTTGTAGCAGGAGGTCACAGTGGGTGTGTAGCGGTCCCCGGTGGAGCTGTATGCGTCGGTCGGTGCACACACACATAGCACCTGTGATACTGCATGGATGTAAATGTGTGGGGACACGCCCACGTTGTTCAGTGCACAGCCTGCGAGCCTGCCAGTAGGCGAGGCCCGTGGCAGAGAACACAGCCGAGTCTGTGCGCAGACATACAGCCCGATCACAAGAGCCAGCATTCCCAGACCGCCCCACAGCTTGCACTCTCACACCATCACAAGCACCAGCATTCCCACACCCTGCTACAGCTCTCGCAACAATACACAGTGCCAATGCTAGTATGTCGACTGCGTGGCCACAGCTTTTACATCACTGCTAAGGCCCCCCTCACACTCTTCCACACCATCCTCGAAGCCACAGCTTCTAAACCTTCCTCGTAGACGGCACTCCTTCGCCGTCCACAGAACCAGCAGCATTCCTCCACTAGCCTCACACGCTAGCACTTTCCGCCATTCTCACGGTCAGCCTCTTACGCCATCTTCCTCGGCTACCATCTATGGCATCCTCCAGTGATAGTGCCAATATCGGCAACCCTCAGTTATTATACGTGATGTACATAAATAAACCACACAACACCTTTTTTAGTGGAGAAATTTGCTGCAGGTTTATTTGCATAACCAATATGCCAACATGGTGGGTTATCTTACGGGCGATCCCAGGGCAGGCTAGCCCCTATGCCGCCTGCCCGTCTGATGAGCCAACTTGCACCGTGGCCCTCGCCAACCGGTGGTTACCAATTCTTGGGAGAGGCCACTTCTGACCTCCATGGACCGCCAGTCCACTCCCTTACTCACGCCCCCCCGACAGGTGGGCGGAGCGTTCCAGGCAGCCCCCGGTTGCTCAGACCCACAACCGCCTGTAGGCTAACGGGGTGCCGAAGTTCTTCCAGGGGACCCGCTAATACATCCCTGGGTATCCTTGGCTTAGCACCCTGTTGTGCTGCTGCAAAATAGTACCCTTCTGTACCTTGCAGACTCTGGATCGCCCTGTAACTCCTCCTGCAACACAAAACAATAAGTTATTTCTTCCCCCCTCCGTACCCTCTTATGCCCGTTCGCAGAGTGAGCGGTAGGGCGGGAAACAGCGAGACGGGCAGCGGTCAAGAGACCCTCCCGTAGGCGGGGGAAGGCTTAAGTACCCTATCCCCTTCCCTCGGCCGGAAGTGACGTGGCCCGCCGACCCCTCCCCTGGTCATTGCCCAGGGAGTCAAATTGCTTACTTGTGCCTTCCTGTGGCACTAAGGCGGCCACCCTGATGGAGGGTCCCCTAGGGGGCCCCCCGGGCAGCCTTGGTAGTGCTAAGACAAGCAAGTGCTCCTGTACGCTAAATACAATGGCGTTTTAACGCCATTCTCACAGTGGGCGCTCTAATGACATCGTCATTTCCACAGCTGGCCTTCCTGCCTCAGCGCCAACGATCACACACCACCTCCCAAAGCTAGCGCCTGTGCATCTCTGTCCGAGTAAGCAAGCCTACATTCCCCTGGCTAACTCACATCCACCCGCAGGGCTGCCTTCCCACAAGGCCCCACAGCAATGGCTGCTACACTATTTCGAAGTGCAAAGCGACACTAAAACGTCTACCCTGCAGCCAGCACTCCCATGGCGATCTTACATAACCAGAGCAAAACCCTCGTGTTCTCTCCATATACCCTACGCTAGCCCACACAGCTTCAAAGTCCGCTCTCACTGGCTTCGTGGATGAAAGAAGCTTGCACTGGTGCGTCCGTGTTTCAGAGAAGGAAGCTTACACGGCTGGTAGAACCAGTCTCTGCATGATGGAAGCGTGCATTACTGGCAGATCACTACCAGTTTTGTGTGTATCGCGTGTACTTTGTGTTGTTGATGCTGTGTGAGTGAAACTTGCACTCGTGTTGCCAGCACTCACTGGGTGGTGTGTGAGAGAGGAAGGCTCTGACCGCTGCTGTATATGAGATACGTTTTCGTTTTCTGCTTTTGCCTATCCGCTGCCCACACTGCAGTCGCAGCTCGCAATACTCGCGGGGGAGTCTCGGGGGGAGAGGGGGGTCACGCGGGGGTGGGGGCCGGGCGAGTTTAAAAAAAAAAACTAAAAAAAACGTACCTGTCTCCTGACCGGGTCCGCGCCACCTCTGCTCCTGGGCCGGCATCCCGCGTTGGCGCCTTCTGCCTTCAACTGTTGTGAACAGGAACAACAGCCACGTCACCAAACCCTCTCAGCCAATACTGACGCTGCTCCAGCAGCGCCAGGATTGGTTTAGCAGGGATACTCGCCGCCCTGCCGCCCATTAGGAGACCGAGGGATGCGGCGTTGAGCAACCCTCGCTCTCCTAATGCGCAGTCGCCAGCCAGACTCAAAACTAGTGCGCATGACTGGGCTGGTCGGAAAAATTCTCTGACCTAAACCCAGCATGCGCACTTGTGCTGCCTGCTGTGCGCTCGGCGCCACCCCCTGGCCTGACAATGCATGTCAGTCAGCATGACGCCGGACCGCCCACCCCTTTCAGACTCTGAAGGGGGTGGGCGGTCCGGCGTCATGCTGACTGACATGCATTGTCAGTTTACTTCAATCAGAGCCGCCGAGGGAGCTGCGGGCGCGTGTGGCTTGTGGGTCAACGCCCCAGCGCCCTAATGGGCGCACCGCCACTGCATTTACGACACACTTACTGTTCCGCACTATATCCATGCTTTGTACCATTACAAGTACACATGCCTTCAGCAATCACATTCAGTCTGCACACACTGATCAGCACTGAAGCTTTTCTATACTGTACTAAGGAGGCAAGCATGCAAACACCAAGCACATGCTTCTATTGTACACACACTGCACAGCACTACATCTTTCATGTCCATGTCCTGTATTCCTCTCAGGCATACAAACACTGAGCACTTGCCCAAATCCCACATGTACTGTACAGTACTTACTGCTCTATCCCTGTACTGTACACTTCCCAAGAAAACGTACATCCAGCACGAAGTCACTACTCCTGCTCTGCGCAGCACTCCACATCTACCTGTTGTAGGCCAAGGGTGAGTTAAGCACACAGCAGCAGAACTTTTAAGAAGGTGAGTGAGACTGCAGGCCTCACTCCAGTGACAGGGGGTAAAAAGGTCCTGCTCACTACTTCTGATCACTACAAAGTATGCTTCCACCATCGTGCTTGTGCTGCTCAACTCCTGGTGAAGGCAGTAGCCTTCTACCAGTATAAGGGAAGAGCTTTGGGTGCCCCTCCCGGTCCAACAATACTGCTATCCGTGAGGCAGGCCCATGTCATGGCACACATGCATGATCCGTGTTTACCTGTGACAAAAAAGACAGCATTAGGGATCCAGGCAACAGTACTGTTGGCCACTCAGGGCAGAGGTACAGATCTTTAACCATACAGAGGACTTTTCCATCCCAAGAGCAGTCTTACCACACACATAATAAATTCCTCAAAGTATTGGCTCTTCACCAGTCAGAAATTTAACACTAACAACATAACTCATTTCATATTCAACAAACTCCATCAACCTACCTCCCGTAGGTTGATGATGCATCATACATAATTCACCCTTTTTCTCATGCTCCATTCTCAATTTGGATGCAAATTCATATTTCTAAATTTCTTTTCAACCTCGATCTGGTCTCTAATCTTGCTCTCATCTTTCCAAGTTCTCAAAATGTTCACTCTCCTTTCATTATATTCCTTAACAAATTCACACTCCTCTTTACTCTGAGTACATGGTCTCTTTTAGTCTGTTTAGTATTTAGGGTAGGTTGTGCAATTAATCATAAATATCTAGAACAGGGGACTCCAACAAGTAGCTCAGGAGCTACTGGTTGCTCACAAGCACCCTCAAAGTACTTCATTCAGAGAGTACGTTCTTATTAAAGAAGGCAGCACTGCTCATTTCAAGATCCGTAGAGTGGCAGCCAGCCACGCCAATTGCAAGGCCTCATGAAAACACTCAAACACACACTATGTCTGCCTACAGGTCTGCCACATGACCATCTGTCTCCCTTCTTAATCTAGCGAAGTCATAAAGAGTTGGCCACACTGTAAGCCCTGCTCTATCAGTCGCATCATGTGTCTGAACAGTGAATGAAATAAGAGCGCCAGCAGTAGCATGAGAAGTAGCCGTTGCTGACCCACCGAAGTGTGGGACTGCAGAAACTGTACTAAAAATGTGTCAGTAGGGTGCATGATCAGCCCAGAGCTGGGGAGAGGAGGGTATGGATCCAGAAGTGAGACAATTAAGAGCCTCATCTGTTTGTGTGTATGGATGTGTTCACATTTATGTGTGCATCTATTTCACATTGTGTGCCTCCCTAATAAACATTGTTCCTCCCTGGAAGCTATGCCTTGTGTCAAGGACCACCAGAAGTGTATGCTACCCCCATCATAATGATTCATCTCGGGCCCAATTGTGTCTGTTCATGGCATAATAATGCCAGTGGCAAAATAATGGTCATCCTTGACTATATGGGCATTCTTGGTCTGGTTGTGGCATACTGGAAGCCATCATTGACATGTGTGACTGGCATAATTTTAGCCATCCCCGATTTTATGGTGTCTGTCCTTGGCACAATGGTGGGTATTATTGCAGGCATCTGTCGTAATATTAAAAATAATTATTTTGATAAAGAAGGAACTCTTTACTTGAGCACCCACACACAGGAGATAACATTCACATAGCAGCTAACAGTGGAATCAGGTAACAGCAACTGCTATAGAATTAGGAACCCAAGCTGAATAGTAATATTTAAGCAACCAATGAAAACATGAAAACTACCAACACAATGTTCTAAGAATAAAGCAACAGTAACTAGACAACATAATCACATTACTACATATGCACATTACTACAGCATCCTTGGTATTATGATGAGCAACAATGGCCAATGACTGTAATACCTGTACATTTGACGCAGAATCTGTCCAGGTGAGGCATTTGTACATGTGAGCAGTTGGTGAAAATTAAAGCTGATATCTGGGAACTGTTTATTTCCTAAAATAAAAAAATTATGTTTTAAAGGCAACAAAATATGTTTTTTCCTCTGGAACATTATTATTTTTTGGGCCAAAATAGAAAGTGGGATTTTATAGAAGAATATATGTATTTTCACAAACCGACATGCTGATGAAAACAAACAGTTTCAGTTCAAAAACACATTTAAAGCTGCTAGATGAATGCTAGGTCTAGCTGAGTTGGGAGTACTTATTGCTGTGGTTATGTTGCTTGTGGCAGAGGACGTGTGATACTGTGGCTGTTACTTCCTTATTCAGGAGGCTGCATTTATTATTGATACATATTTTATTGCCATTTCTACTGGTAACCTTACCAGAAATGCTTGGGTAGTCACTACTAATAAACCTGCATAGGAAAGTCATAATGTAATGTTAACCTGAGTTCACTATTTAACAGTGATAACATTTGCCAGTAGCTCAGGAGGACTTTCCTTGAGCAGAAATAGCTCTCAGTACAGAAAAGTGTGGAGACCCCTGATCTAGAATAAACCACAGATTTTCCAGAACCTTAAAAAAAAAGTTCTTCCAGTGAAGCATTGAAGTCCGAAATATATGGCACCAGATACACTTGCATATTAAACATACTAACAAAAACATTACACTACAGACTGTAAGGCATCAGTAACTGGTGGTATGTTGTGCCTTCACCTGGAGAGGGGAGAACAGTACATACAAAACAATTCCCTATATCCATGTTCTCAACATACTCATCTAATAGATTTCTATAGATGTAATCTACAAAATTAATCTCTAATCTGTACCTACGTGTTAATGTCACGTGCTCTACTTCGTTATGTAATGTAGTTAATTCAACTTGTGGAACAGAAACATATCCAACCATAGTAATTAGACACAACGTTAGACTAATAAAACTGTTAATATCACTATTAGTGCAATTTTATTAAAAGGATTACAGCCTCTACTGAGGAAAAATATAACTAAGGAAGTCAGAAAATCAGGACTCAAAAGATCAAGAATCAAAAACAACAAAAATTCAATAATCAACTTTAAGTTCAATATTTCACTTCATAGTTCTAAATTCTTTCGTTCATCTGGACATTTAGATTGAAAATGAAACAAAATCAACAGTTTTTAGCAAAGTTCAAATTCTCAGTTTCAAAGTTTCAAATCAGGATTTAGTAAACATTCAATGCTCTTCTTCTTCTGGCTCATCTTCGAAGATGAATTGGCAAAAGTTTGACAGATGGTAGATTTTCATATCTGATTTTCTTCTTCAGACACAGATGCTACATCGGTCACCTCAGGTGATGTGTTCATTCTGTTCTGGACCTTTTTTCTTGTTGCTGTTTTGACAGCAGACGATCCATTGTCACTATTCTCAGAATCAATTTTAATTGTCTTTGTGACTAATGCTAAATTTTCTTTACTCACAGTTGAACTTATGCTTCAATCAGCATTGGAAACTTGACTTACTGTGAATTGCTTTCCCTTGGGGTGTCGTGTAGTTCCTAAAAATAAAAAAAGGATCTGCGCATTTGTTGGACAACATAAACTGAGGGATTGGTGTCTAGACTGATTCTGGACACCCCCACAGGATATGCCAGCCTGTAGACCAGCTAGCTCACAGTGCCACCATAAGCCCCCGAACCTTACCAAGGAGCGAATAGTTTCTGGCAACCCTTGAACATGACAACTCTTGACCCTTCAGGGATCGTGAAAACAGTACAGTACTTTTCGCTCAGTCAATCGTGCTCACTTAGTCTCAGAGAGATACACAGAATAAACATTGGAGAAGTTTTCAATAAGCATTCACTGAACCAGTGTCATTTGAGTATAAAACATGTTTGCTGTGACAATGAATATACAGAAGCAAATGCAAAAGATTACAAACACCAACAGAGGTAGAATTCTACCATGGTGCTAAAACAGTGAATAAATGCAGGCATATAAACATGACAGTAATCTAGCGTACTCCTACGATGCGGACCCTACCTAGGTGTACTTAAGTGTACCTAGCATGTATGTGGGTGTAAAGCCAAGAATCCCCTAGGAAAGAGCCAACCCCATTACCTGATGGGAGAGAATGAAGGACCCCATCTTGGTCACGAGTTGGACACCCCCATGCATTGTCGGATCGCTGCGTGTTGAAGCTTCAGCGTGCAGGGACCTCACTGTCTTGTGTCAGCGTCTCCTCTAGTTACCTAGTGAAGGTGCGGTTCATTCATACAACAAAGATAGCCTTGGGGCTCCTACCACAATTGATATGTTGTGAGTACGATTATGTAAATTAACCTAAATCAATAATTGTAATCATGCAAAGTAGCTCTGTCGCCCTAGGATGAAGATAGTGGTGACTTTTGTACAGAGTATGTTAATCCTATTATGTAGGTCATGTGTTGGGGATTTTACTAAGAATCCTCATGCATAATAAATGAGGCTAGTTTCAAGGAAACCAATCGACATTTATTCAGCACATAACTGCGTAAAAGGTCAGTGCTAGAACCGTTATGCAGAGCAAGGTAGGACAAATGTAGGTAAAAGGTTGCTTTGCTACTTAGGCCTAGGTTGGGGAACATAACAGGGGGTTCTCGAAATTCAAAATTTCAGCATGACTTTTTCACAAAATGGATCAGGGATTGTTTCTACCTGTTGCTCATAACTTTCCAACAGTTCTTCATTTTTGACAAGCTGATTTCAAATGTAATCTAACTACTAGGACCCTCACCAGGATCTTCATCAGTCTCAGGATCTTCTTTTCCCCCCAGTGAACTTGAGCTTGACTCAATCCTCACTTCTTCATCTGTCGTCTTCACTCTTTTTGTGTGAGCTGCATGGATCCACTGTGGTATTCCAGCACACTTTAGAGCACTGTTAGTCCTAAGCACAACTTGATGTGGCCCTTTTCAACTCAACTCCAGGTAGCTTTTGCGGATGTGAATTTTGATCAGAATCTATTCCCCTAGTTGCGATGCATAGCACTGAGTTTCTCTTGTCATTGCTACTGCCAAATTCACGTAATGAGGGACAGATTTCAACACATCAGGCAGACCTTTGCAGTAATCTATTACGATATCATCTGTTATGTTGTGTTATGTTAATTTTATTTGTAAAGCGCCCTGAGGCTTCTAAGCGCTGTTTTGTTTCAGCTGCGAGTGTCAAAAAAGGTGCCGGAGGAGTTACCTGGATTTGAATAACCAGGTATTTACGGCCTTCCTGAATGAGAGGAGGCTAGACTAATTTTTTATGCACAGAGGAAGTACATTCCAGATTTTGGATGCTTCCATCACGATGCCCTTTCCACCCCATCTTGCTTTTTGGAATCTAGGCTGTACCAATAGGTTGGCGGTAGCTGAACGAAGTTTTCTAGCAGGAACATACTGTTTGAAACTGTGGTTCAATAAGTCAGGACCAAGATTGTGAATTGCCTTATAAGTCCGGCATAGCACCTTAAACGTTATTCTTTGCTTGACGGGAAGCCGGTGCAAATCTTTTAAATTTTGAGCAACTTAACAGAATTTGGGGATTTTCAGTAAGAGCCTAGCCACTGCGTTTTGCAGGACCTGGAGTTTGTTTAAATTGTACTTATGGGTGGTTAGAAGCAGACTGTTACAGTAATCTATTTTAGACAGGATTAATGATGTAACTGATGTTTTTTGTAGGTTGGCGGGTATGAAAGGCAGGACTTTTTTTAATTATTCTGAGGGGGTTAAATGTAGAAGAAATAAGTTTATTTACATGATCTGTAAAATCAAGTTTTGCATCAATAATCACCCCTAGATTTTGCGTCTTTTCCACTGGAAGGTGAATTGGGCCCATAATGGTTGGCCAAACTGCAGGGCCCCAAAAATGTGATTTTGGTCCAAAGAGTAGAATCTCTGGGGCATATTCTCAAGGAGCTATCGCCGAGTTACCGGCACTTTATCACAGCCAAAGTCGCGATAAAATTATCGCCCCATTCACAAGCTGGTGCTAACAGCCGATACCACCAGTTTACGTGCGAAAGCAACCGCAAAAAACATCGCCACAGATGACCCCGGCAACTATCGCTAATGAGATGCAGAGTAGGCGTTCCCGAGCAAAAAGCCGCGACAACACCACACCTCAACATTCCCAACGACCAGCCACATCGGCGATAAGACCACAAAACAGGCGATAAGGCGCGTTAGCAGCAGGAAACTAACACCTGCTCTGACCTGGTGTAAAGTCGGACGACAACCTGCACCATCAAAGGGAGACCAGCCCAGAGCCACACATGAAGAACAACAGATGGCATGGAGCCACACACCATGCATCCCGGAGCCCCGAAAGGGCAACAACACCCACCGCCACCACCCCCAGGATCGCCACCCCCCACGCCCCCCCCTCTCGGACCACCACAGAGGCAGCGCAGACAAAGACAGCGGACCTCCAGGAAATGCACCAGCCTCACAGACCTAACACCAGACAATGTCAATGCCCACTACAGGCTCAAAAGGACAACCATCCTCCGCATCCTGAACATCATTGCCCACAGGCAGACGGTACCAACACAGCGGACAACCAACACCCCTCTGCAGACAAAGCTGCTGGCTGTGTTGCACCTGTTGCCCTCTGGTACCTCCCAACCAACAACCGCCAGAGTCGGAGGAGTCTCACACCCAGCCCCATCCAAGTTCCCCACACCTGTCCCGGATGCCATCATCAGCCAGGCACCCCAGTACCTATACGTCCCCCACAATGCACAGGAACAGCTGGAGACCAAGCAAGGACTATACGCCATAGCTGGATTCCCGCACGTGTTGGGGGCAATCGACAGCACACATGTCCTACTTGTGCCCCCTGCCGACACCGCACACAATTACCGCAACAGAAAGCACACGCATCCCATCAACGTGCAGGCAATAGTTGACCACAGGGGACTCCTCACCAATGTTGTAGCCAACTACCCAGGCAGTGTGCATGATCCCCTCATCTTTCGACAGTCCATCATCGACCAGCGCTTCCAGGATGGCACCTATGGGAATGCACTGCTCGTTGGCAAGTACCAACTGAACACACCACACACCTCAACTCCACAATCATGCAAGTCACAACTCTGGCACTGCACACGTCACAAAATCACATACAACATGCCAAACAACATGCCCACCCACCAGACACAACAGCACAACTTACTGTGGCAACCTTGGTTAGCCATGTACATGAGCCATCAATGGCATGGCACCTCAGCCACACAATAGCGGAATGTGGGGAGAGGTGGGAACCAGGCATGTACGAAGGAGGCAAGTGACCCATGAATGAGAATGTACACAATGCCAAGTGTGGCGTGGATGTGCTGGCCAGACTGCAGAATGCAGACCACAGACATATCCATGGCTACATGCACTGCTGGTGTTTGGTGTGTAGTGGACAGTGGACGCAACCATGTCACCCCAGCCAGTGGGGAAGATCGTGGAAATGTAGCATGTGACGTCCCCCCCTGTAAGCGCGTGCAGAGTGGGCTGGCCCTGAGGACGCCAGGCCAGCGTAGGGGTGTGAATAAAAAAAGCACGTAGCACTGGGCATGGGTCTCTTCCGGTATGCCCAACGCGTCTGCCAGGGCGGCGCCTCCCACCCCGCCACGAGGCCGACGCCGTCGCCGTGAGCGGGGTGGCCTGCGATCCTGTGCGCCTGCTGCACCCCGGGCCGCTGGTCCCCCAACCCGTCATGCCCGCCCCTGCGCAGCCAGGCCTCACTGCTCACCTGCTGACACCGGCGTGTGTCAATGAGGGCCCACCACGTGCCGGCGCAAGCTCCAAGCCCGCGACCTTGGCAGCCTCCTCAGACCATCACGGCCTCCGCGACACAGGCCCGCTTTACTCCTCTTTCGTTGACGTACTCCACGGCTGCCTCCGGCCTACACTACGGTCAAGTAGGTCACACATTTGGAACTGAGTCTTGATTACGCATTGGCAGAGTACATATTTATGGCATCGTTTATATCCCTATACTCCCTTCGATGTGGTGCCACCAACTCTGTCAACCAGGAATCTTCTCCACATGCCATTTCAACGCCGTGTGTTAGAGATCCAGGAGGAGCTGGTTGCACAGCGGCTGCCCCGTGCTGACCGCTGCCTCCGGCACACACTGCGGCCGAGTAGGACACACAATTGGAACTGAGTCTTGATTTGTTAATTGCAGAGTTTATATCATTGTACAGGCCTCATCGCTGACTGCATCCCCTTCCGGCTCTGGTGCCACTGACTCTGTGCCACGGGAGTCATGGACACTCTCTGGTTGAACGTTGGTGGCGTCTGAGTCTATGGCCTGGGGGTTGTCTTCATCATCATGTAGCTGGTACTGACATTGTGGGAAAGAGGAGACTGTCGCATTCAACTCCTCCATATTGCCTGTCTCTGCTTGCTTCTGCCCTCTGCATCATGCCCTGGATGGACACCTTCGACTGTCCCCCGTAACACTCCGCGACAGTCTCCTTGGACATCAACGAGGACCCGCTCAGATCCCGTGGCCCGACCTCAGTGCATCGCCAGGCACCGTCCCGTGACGGTGTGCCTGTGCCGGCCGCTGAGCATCCGGGGCCACCGACTCTGTGCAGCTCAAGTCATGGACCCTTGCTGTTTGTACTTCGAACTCCTGATTGTCTGATCACTGTTGTAGTTGTTGCCAGCACCATCCAACCCCTGAGGGGTGGCTTACACTACCCAACACCCATCCAGCACAGGCGTCACTGGACGTGTGACCCTGGCAATAAAAGGGGCCGGGCGCACGTGCCCGTAGCCAGTTCCACTAATTATCTCAGTGTGTCCGTGTGGTCATTCTGTATGCATGTGGGCCCGGGCCATACCACATTACATTGTGCTGTGTACAGCATGCGCAACCATGTCACCTCAGGCAGTGGGGTGGACCTGGGACATGTATCTGTGTCGGGCCCCCTGTGGGCGTGAGGAAGTGGACCGGCGTACGGCAGTACGGCATAGGGGTGTGGTCATTCAACACGTGGCTCTGGGCGTGGTTATGTGTAGGCCTTGTCAAGGCGGTAACTAATGCATGTGTCTCAGGTGTGGTGTCGGCGCCACCCGTCACGCAATACACAATGTTGCTATGTAGCATGCCCCCGGAGTACGGACTCGGCCGAGGGGTAAATGAGGGTGCGCAAGCCCTCTGGGGGTCAGGGATCAGATATGCCAACTGTTGTGTGTGTCGCTATTTCCGCAGCATCAGCCAAAGGTCTACCCTCAACCGCATGGCGAGTTCAGCCAGGCGTGACCTCTACATCTGTGTCCGCCCTGTCCGTACCATAGGCCTACACACACGTGTCCGTCCACCTTCAGCGCACGACATCACTGTGTCGTTGTCAGGCTTGTGGACTTGCGCAGACAGGCATGACAATAGTGTGCCGTAGGGGTGCAAGTGATGCAACGGCGCTGCGCACACTAGTGGATGGGCTCGGGGGAGGGAGAAGCAGCAGTGAGGCTACGTAATACACATTGATGCCGCTCACTTGCAACATGCAGTACGTTATGCAGGAATCACGTAGTCACACAAATCACACACCAATGAGCCACTGAGCCGGCCATCACATCTTGCAGAGCCAACTATTGGCTCATGTCTCACTGCACAGTCGGCCAAGGATATGCACTCTGCGCTTGGATGATGACACCCCGCCAAGCCCCGGACACACAGGCCCAGAGGCTGTACAATGCGGCCCACAAACGCACCAGGGGCATCGTGGAATGCACATTTGGCGTGTTGAAGTCACGTTTCAGGTGCCTGGACGTCACAGGTGGGGGGCTCCTGCACAGCCCAGGCATCGTGTGCAAGATGATCGTTGCATGTTGTGTGTTGCGCAACATATGTGTATGCAGCAAGGCCCCGTGGATACAAGTGCCAGATGCACCGGACGATGAGGATGAGGATGAGGCAGGTGGCCCACACCCCACTGCGGCCGCAGCAGGAATTGCCCATGGAACACCATCATTGACAATTTCTTCACATGAGCACGTCACATTGTGACAGTCCTTGGCAATCATGGGACAGTACAGTGTGGCCACAGGCACAGCATGTGCTACTGGATGCTTTCAAAATACACATTCCCTGAGTGCATGTCACTCATCAGTACAGGCACATCACTCGGACAAGTGTTAGTGCGACATGTATTGCTGTCAATTTTATGATTTGTTCAGGGATGGTGGGTGTGTCACCTCTGTGCAAACGGGCTGTTTAGGGTGTCACGTTAACAGTTCTGTGTGTCGCAGTTAGTAGGGAATCCCACTCTTCGCCGTTTCACTTGTGTCCAAAATCATTCCATTTTGGCTGCCAGTTGGGTCCTACAGGTGACAACAGGGCTCCTTTTGGGGTCAGATATGTACCACCATGATGCAGGGATGCCCCCTGTGGCTCGAGTCCCACAACATGGGCAACATGTACGTAGGCGGGAGTCACTGCCCCTACATTCGTCCACGCTTTCATGGTGGATTGCTCATGGTCATGACACGTCTGTGTGCAGGAGGGGTTGCTTGTCCCTCTGCAATGTGAAGGGGAGATGCGGTTTCAATGTGTTTTCCATGCATATTTCTGCATTGGCGCAGTTTACATGCAGACTGCATGTCAATGTACATTGTGACTGTGAGGAGATGCCTATTTGATGCGGGACAATGGTCATCTGTTCTACGTCAGGGATGTGTGGTTGTGCTCGTACATTGTCATCTCACCGCATTTTTAATCTGCTTTTATGCTGCATTTTCCCGCATGACGCGTGGGGATTGCAGGCCTATGGCTGGTTATCGCTGAGTTTTGTATCGCGATTGGCATCATCGCCACTATTTTCGCGTTCGTGTTTCGCGTTTCTTCTGCGTCGCGTTGGTTTTAACACGTTCTTCTGTCGCGTTATCGTGGGACTATCGCATGGGGCCGCCGTGTTGTGAATACCACGTTGACACGGAGTTGTTTTCCCGTGAAGGACTGCGATGTGAAGAGTTGCGTTAGACTAATTTTGCGGTAGTTATCACACGTTCTTGAGAATATGCCCCTCTGTTTTTTCTGAGTTCAGTTTGAGGTAATTTCTATCCATCAAATCATGGACAGCCATCATACAATTCTGAAATCTGCTTCCAGTGTTATCATCATTTTTCCCTATAGAGACAACAATTTGAGTGTCGTCAGCATAGGAAGTGAATGCAAATCCGAAATTCCGTATCAGATCTGCTAGTGGAGAAACTTAAATGTTAAAAAGAGTGGGGCTCAGTGAAGATCCCTGTGGGACTCCACAAGGCAGGGAGAATGAGTGAGAGGTAAAGTTCTCTAACTTCACTACTTGCTCCCGATCTGCTAGATAGGATTGTAGTAAGTTCCACGCCTGACCTGTGATTCCACAGTTCGTTAGGCGACTTAATAATAGTTGATGGTTGACAGTGTCGAAAGCCGCCGAGAGATCCAGCAGGATCAGGGCGGCCCCTTTTCCTTGATCTAGAGCCTGCCTGATCACTTCGGTTGCCTTAAGCAATGCTGTCTCTGTACTGTGACCTGCCCGGAATCCAAATTGTGTATTATCCAGAAGTTTGTTGGTCTCAATGAAAGAGACCAATTGTTCGTTCAGAAATGTTTCTGCTATTTTAGCTGGCAATGGGTGACGGGAAATCGGACGATAGTTACACGGGTCTTTGTGATCAAGAGAAACTTTTTTTAGAAGAGGGATCAAAACTGCCTTTTTCCAGATCTTTGGGAAGATTCCTGTTTCACACATATTTTGAAAAATAGGTGTTAATTTGGACGCCGTGATTTCTGCTGCTAGTTTAGTTATGTTGGGCGGGCATGGATCATCTGGTGAGCCCGAGGTAGCAGTATTTAATAATTTTATAATATACTCTGTTGGAGGAGGAACAAATTCCATCAAGACTTTGATTGTGTTAGGGGTGTGGCTGCTCTCAGTAGCAGGTGTCAGTATAGTGTATAATTTAACATCTGAATTTTTTTTATTGATTGAGTCTACTTTCTCTAAAAAGAAATCTGCCAGTGAGTGACAAAAAGACTGATTGGCAGTCATAGCTTTTTTCTTGTGGTTAGTTGTCAATTCCATCACTGTGCGAAAAAGCTCTTTAGTTGAGTCTTTTGCGCCTCGATCTTCTTTGTGAAATATTCTGCCTTGGCCTTCATGATGCTATCTTTATATATAGCTATTACCTGTTTATATTTTTCCTTTTTTTCCTCTTTATATGCAACTCTCTCCATTTTCTTTCCTGTTTCCTGCAATTCTGCTTACATTTCCTAAGCTCTGGGGAGAACCATGGAGCTGAGGGATTTTGTCGCTTTAGTTTAACCATTTTGACAGGTGCTACTTGATTTGACGCAGTTGCCAGCCATTTGTTATATTGTTTAGCTGCTGTCTCCACATCATTACTTGTCACTAAATTTAAGTTTTTTAGAGTGTTATTAAGATGTTATTTCACATTTCGCCAGTTTCGTGACAGGTGAAAGGGGGCACATTTCCCTGTGTTCAAGTTGGATTGCGGAAGCAACAAATCAAAGAAAATTGCTCTGTGGTCGGTCCAAGCCACTTGAATGGTCTTTATGTTAGCTAGGTTAGGATTATTCGTAAAAATTCCGTCCAGAGTATGTCCTGCTTGATGTGTTGGTTCAAGAACGACTTGGTCTAGACCTAATGCTGAGAGAGTTTGCAGGAGTGGGGCGGTGTCAGAATCTGACTTTGCCTCTAAATGGTAGTTAAAATCTCCTAGGACTGTAAAATTTGTTTCTAGAATGAAATTTTCCAGAATGCCAGCTATTTCCTGGGGAAAGTTGTTCCTGGGGTTTGGAGGTCTATAGAGTAATAAACCCTTGAAGGATGATTGTTTAGTGATCTCTATAGAAAATTAAATTGTTTCCCCAAACGAGAATATAGATGGTTGACAGCTAGACGTTAAATCTTCTCTCACAATAATTGCTGTTCCTCCTCCTCGCTTGTGTTTCCTATCGCACCTGTAGATGTTAAAGCCTTGTGGTAGCGCCGCCTGTATATCTATTTCACAGGTGGTGTCAGCCCATGTTTCGGTGAGGAAGGCAATCGAGGGTCTATGTGTTTCCATAAATAGGTTGAATTAATTGCTGTGCTTTATTAAATGTTATCGATATAAGTTCTGCTGAAGTAACATATGCGATTTGCGTAGCTTTGCCTCTCAAAGATTCATAGGGTGAGAGCCCAGTCTTTTTTATGTGGAGTACTTTTAATGCTTATGAGAACAAGAGGAAAAACATCTGGCCATTTCAAGTTTGTAAAGGCGCATACATTAACAAGTTTGGTTTTGATGGTGCAATTCATCTTCTCAACAACTCTAGATGCTTGTGGTCGATGCTTACAATTACATTTTTGCTCGATCTGGAGTGCAGTGCACAACAATATTAGGATCCCATTTTTTAAATGAGTTCCACAATCTGTCTCAATAGAAGTAGGCATGCCAAATTGAGGTACCAACTCCCTCAACAGGAGTTTGGCCACAGACTTCTCCTGGTTGGATAGGCCTCGACCCCTTTAGAAAACAAGCAGACCGTTATGATAACGTGTCCGAGCACATTATACACAGGCATCCCCGTGAAGTATGCTTGATGTCTAGTAAATGGGCCTTTGGATTTGCCTATATGACTTATCATAGCTGTTTGTTTACCCTGATTTTTTCTCTGGCAAGTAATGACACAAATCTTCTGCTACACTTCTGAACTGTGTATTGTGCCAATACTTTCTAAAAGCCCTAACCATTCCATCTCTCCCTATGGGGTGTGCTCATATAGGTATCTGGCCACAGATATCGTATGGAATCTGACAAAACATATTGGCGATCTGAAGTTACCCACAAGTCATTATAGTTTGTCTTACAACCACCTAATTCCCATCTTTTCCTTTCATCCTATGGTACTTCCTCTTGTAATTCTCTGAGTTCATTCATTATTATCTGTATTGGATTTAACAAGACACAATTGACATTATTTACATCATTATCAGTTTTCATATCAGTTT
Source organism: Calotriton arnoldi (assembly GCA_963921515.1). Lineage (NCBI taxonomy): Eukaryota > Metazoa > Chordata > Amphibia > Caudata > Salamandridae > Calotriton > Calotriton arnoldi. Next base: position 1,311,802 of record CAWUFW010000441.1, read on the forward strand.
CACATTGTTCTGATTCTTGTGCTTGTTTCTGCTCTTTTTATTTTACAGTTGCACTTTCAAGAGCACAGTACTTGGCTACCTGATATTGCCCATTGTGACTGTCATCACCAAACGTATGGGCTATGCCCTTCAACACTCCTATTTCTCTAGGTTGTTGTGTTGCTTCCAACCGGCCTAAAATGTATGAGCCATTCCTAATGGGAGTGCCAGAGGATGCCATGAAGCCCCTTTGTGACCATAACTGCCAAATCATGTACCATTCCAAATCCGTACTTGCTCTCTGTGTAAATCGTCACACTCAATTTGTTTACTAGGGAGCAAGCTCATGTTAAGGCAACCATCTCTGGCACTTGTGCTGAAATTACAACAGACAAGTATGATGCGTCAATGATTTTAGAAATGGAATAGACAGCATATGCTGCTTTCAGTATTCCTTGATGGTTTCTCAGACAAGAACCATCCACAAATAAAGCCAAACCAGTCATTTCAAGGGGAACTAATCATTGATATCTGAACTTGGCTTAGTACATAATTCTGTTACATCAACATAATCGTGGTTGGGAACCTACATCATAATTTTCATCATTTGGAATCGGCAGCAACATTGGATGATTTAAGGTATTGCAACTCTTGATCTAAATATTTTTAGCTGCAGTATAGTTTGCTCATACTAAAGCAACTGTTAGCTGCTGAGTTCGAGTATGAGTCAGCAACATCTCAACTGAATGAGGGACCAGTACAATAAGTGTATGATCCATGACAATTCATTCACTCTGCTCTATTGCATGGCAAACAGCTGCAACTGCTTTCACACAACCAGGAAGAGCTGAGGCTACTGGGTCTCATGTAGCACAGAAGTAAGCAACAGGCCACTTTACCTCACCATGCTTTTGAACCAAAACAGAAAGTGCATTTTTGTGACAGAATAAGAAATATTATTTCTCATTATCAGGCATTCTGACAGTGGGTGAGCTGCAAAGACTCTCTCTGAGCTCCCGGAAGGCATTCATGCATTCACAATCAAATGGTACCGGATCCTTGATATAACTGCGAGTAAGCCTCAGTTGACTTGCTACGCCATAATGGCATCATTGCAGGAATTAAGTGAATTAAGCATATTGGGAAATTGATGAAAATACACCAGCGTAATTTAAATTACAATTTGCCCTCGCCCACAAAAATCATCCTTGCAATCTTGATTGTAGTTGCGAGGCATGACTGAGGTTAATATGCAGGGCCCCAGGAAAACACTATGAGAAAAACTTATGGAACAAGGTGAAAATCAGGGGCAAAAATTGTATAGCAAATGGGTGATGAACATGAGGACATTATATCACAGGAAGGAAGGTAAAAACCATCTTGGTTTGGTAAGTTCAGACAACCAACACTAGATACATAATCATCTTGGATAGATGTTGATGTAATGTTAGTTCTGCCATTCCTCCAGGAGAATACAGTTTCAAATGAATAGCTGGTGAAGTAAAAGGAAGCTGTCATTCAACTTCTTATGTCTCCACATCTTACCGACCATCTCGTGCACACAGTGCTTGGCGCTGCTCGCAAAGTGGGTGAGACCACGGAAATACTGGTGCCAGCAACGTAGACTAAGGGAGAACCTCCAGCAGGCACTGAGCTCGTGTACCCGTGACACGCTTTCTGAGCCTTGTGCAACATGAGGTCAACCAACATGCTGCTGCCTGTTAGTCCAATGATTGTGTCTCATCAAGATTGCCAGCATTCCTGGCATGTTGAGCGTCTGTAATCGTTTAGCAGTTATGCCTGCCAGAGTTATCATCAACACCTCCTTGGAATCAGAACAATTCTAGAACAGACAGAAGATCTCCCACACCAATCCTATTGTAAATAACATAACAAGTATCTAAATCTAATATGTGATGTATGTTCTTAGTCAAGCTCGCAGAAAGATCCACCTTCAGTCAATTAACAGCATTTTTTCTGACGATCTAACCATATTCCATCACAGTACAGAAGACTCATTGAGCACCACATAATATGTAGTATGAAGACTGCCACTGATTAAAATGCAGTTTCAGTACTTATTTACTAGAACTCTCCTATGCCTTTCTCTTCTGCTCTATTCCCATCCTCAGCCAGAGCTCTCTATCTGACTTAATCTCCTCCTTTCACCTAAAACTCTACAATTACTCCAATGCCATACAAATCATACTAAAGCTTGACAATGTCTCACATCTTGATTCCTGTCCCATAAGCCAGTTCCCCCAAACAGCTGACCATTGGATGTTAACAAACCACCTCAAGCTATATTGAAAACTGAGAAACGATTTGACAGGAAATTGACCAACTATCATCCATCCACCATTTGGTAAAATAACTTGGCCCACAACTAAACACTTCAAACCAAGTAAGAAATCCAGGACAATTATGAAATGTAATCTCTCCTATGTGGCCCAAGTTAACAAATGATCATTTCACCTAATGCAATTTCTATGTTAAATGTTCCCTTACCTCAGTTTCATTTGTCGTGTGTTGTACCTTACATGTCTAGTAAAAAGGCCCTTCTATAGTGCACTTGCTCATTGTGGCCAAAGCCATCAAATGTTGTTATTTATTTGTAATTAGTGATTCCTTCATATTCATTGGGTGTTATATGCATTGAATATTTTGATAGTTAGGGGCATTTTTACTAGAATATGACACACCGCGGTGCTGCAAGCCATCTTGCTGCACCGAACTGCATCATTGGGAAAGTGCAGGAATGTCTTGTATTTACAGCAATACGACGCATCCCTGTGCTTTTCTCTGCGCTGGCGCACAATTGGCTACCTACCTCCAATGCAGGCACCATTGCACCATGGTGCAAGGGTGCCTGCGTTGCATGGATGATTGTTTTTGTGCAGGACGGGACACCTTCCTGCCCAAAAACAATGTTTGATGGCGTTTTCCTCCTTCTATGTGTGCTGTAGCGTGCAGCACACACACAAATAAAGGTATTTCTCCTCGTTGACCCACTTTAACGCCTCCCCTGGGGAGGCATTAGATCCTGACGCATTCCCAGGTTTGTGAAACCTTCTATATCTGGGAATGTGTCAGTATCCATGGGTGTTGCGTGGGAACACCCACAGCAACACCCATGGAATGCCCCTTTCACGCAGAGTAATGCGTGAAAGGGGGCCATATTTACAAGGCAATGAAAAGCCAAGCAGGGTGGGTTTTCGTGGGCTTGTAAATATGGCTCAGCATTGTGCGCCACCGGAGCGTAAAAAAAAATGATGCTCCGGTGGCACACAGGCCTTGTAAGTATGCCCCTATGTTTCTAGTTCAGATATTCATATATTAATTTAAAGTTGTGATACATTGGCAAAGGTATAGAAGCTTTAACAGGATTAGTTTGATGAGGGGTGTTACCACGAAACCGGTCCCAGGATGCTTTTTTCCGGTCCTGGGAAGACCTGGCCTGGCAGTTCGGGCTGAACTGTTCCCATGAGGAACAGGGTCAAGATTGATTTGCATATGACTGGGTCTGAACTGGGGTGGCGAAGTGAGCTAAAGAACGATTATGGATTCAACCCAGATCTGTGACTGGAGGTGAGTGTCTGAAAAGTGTCTGAAAAGTTTCAACGCTCCGTCCATCATCTCCTTGTGTTTGCTAAGGGATATCTTACCAAGCACCAATGTCGTCGCAGTGTCCTTTCTATCAGCAGAGATCAGTTGCATTTTCACATTTTTGCCATACAGACACGCCCGTTGAACCTGGTGTCCCCTACAAGATGGTATGCGGTGTCCATTTAAACTGCAACATACACGTATGGTTCCCACTCTGCACACTGCTGCGCTCTTCATCGAAGGGCATACACCAGCAGCAAGCAGAAAGAAGAAAGAGACAGCAATTATTCTTAGCTAAAGTGGGAGATTGAAGGTTCACGAGTCATTTCATTCCCAAATTTTAGATATGGATGTATTTAGAAATCCAAAAAGGTAGAATTACCTCGTTCATTTTTAAAATGGAATTTCTTTTTCCACGAATTTAACAGATTTTTTGAGTGTTAAGTAGGCCGGTCCCCAGCTACCAGACCCTGGCCAGGTAGAAAGGAGGCGGGGTTAGCTGAGGAAGCAGGTTTTTTTTGTTTTTTTGTTTGTTTAGAATACCTGAAGTTATGCCATGACATATCAAGCTTCATGAAGTTCATTCAATAATTGTCTGGGTTTAAGACTGCCATCATATTAGAAGTAAAATGTAATTAGTCCACTAGATGGCAGCAACGCACAAGGTTACGGTGTCTCTTTCTCCGCAGTATTGCTTTACAACTTTCAGTGAATTAAAGAAAGGATTTCGACAGGAGCCACAGTTCTCGTTCAGCTCTCTGCAACCCCCCCGGGGCTCTATATTAGATAAAGTTTTATAGAAAGTGGATCAAATGCATTTAGAATAATTTTACGCTTCCATTAAAAAGGTTTTAATGCAAAGACGTTTTCTCCAATCTGAAGTTTTTAATCAGGGCAATAAAAGCAAGTAACTCGAGTGGCGCTCTTTGTGAAGTGTTTCACATAATAATGCATAGAGCTGGCACATTTTTCTTTACTAGTCGAATGTGAAATATTAAAGTAAGTTTGAGGGAAATTTAGGTATTCATTGCCTAGGATGGATTTGTTTTTAACACCTACATAATGATTTATAAAATGTGCATGCATCATACATGTGATTTTTAAAATGGTTTCAGTATCTGCTTCCTCAATTGTTGACGTTTTTTTTTTTTTTAAATGAAATTTGAAGACGAACATTTGTTTCTGCTGTACAGAAAGATCAGGAGGCCGCTCCTTCTCCTTCCTCGCGGCCAGAGCCTGGAACACCCTACCACTCCACCTCAGACAGACAACATCACTCTCCATCTTCACGAGAAACCTCAAAACTTGGCCCTTCGACAGACCCTCCTTGATGGACTGGACCGTGCACCTCCCCTCCTCCCCAGCGCCTTGAAACCCTTACGGGTGAGTAGTCGCGCTTAACAAACACATGATTGATTGATTGATTACAAGCAGCAATAATGGTGCAAAATGGATTTGCTTCATATTCGTCCACCAGTGCAAAGTTTAGATTATATAGACGCTGGCCACGAAGAGGCGCTATCACTTTATGAGCGGAACATCAAAAAACATGGAACCTTTTGGGAGAGAGGGCGACAGGAATCACCTGGGGGCGGTCGGGTGAAATTGAGGGAATTAATTTCATGGACAGGGTGTACTAGACCGGAGAAGGTCAAAGAGAAAATCGCCCCAATTGTTGCGGTTTCAGAGTATGAATATTGATTATTTATTCATGTGTGTATTTCAACAAAACACGCACAGTACAACATTAGCGGTCATGTAGATACTTGAAATGTTCCCACAATGCACACATCTTTAATAGTTACCGCTCAGGGCAGCTTGTTCTCGTGTGGTGGGTGTAATGGGTCGGGGTCCTAGGCCCCCCATACACAGATAATGACCACACAGACACAGTGGTATCCTATCTATAACTGGCCCCGGGCACGTGCGCCCGGCCCCTTTTATTGACAGTCACATGTCCTGTGATACCTGTGATGGATGGGTGTGGGGTGATGGTGCAAGCCAGCCCTCAGGGAGTCGCTGGTAAAAGCATACATTCAGAAACACCAGAACAGTGGCCAGCCTGTCACCACATCACTCCCAACCTTTATAAAAATGGGACAACAAGTCAAACCTGTGGGAGAGAACAAAAAAACAAACAACTCCACTGAGTCCATTCAAGTTGCTGGCAGGACAGGATACGTGGACAGGTGCAGCTGAGAGCAGCAGGCATCACAGCACTCCTCCGTCTTTTTCACCAGACTACTCTGGGAACGAATAGCAGCGTCGACTAAATCTGGGTTTCTCGCTCACCAGTTCAAATTGTCACCGTTCACCTGGGCACTGTGGGTCCTGTCCCACATGATCACCCCATGTGGAAGTCTATATACACTGTTGACTGTGAGGGTGCATGTAGAGCAGTAGTGAAGTCTGTTGCTGACACATTTTCAAAGGCGCTCTGGCTCCTTGGGTAGCAATCCTCCAGAGACAGATGGCGTACCGGCGACTGTCATAGATTCTACCTCAGATGCTGCAGCGCTTCCAGCTGCCCGACGGTGGAGCAGTTTCCGACATACTTCTTTCACCAGGACTCCCCTCTCATACCAGGATTCACCTCTCATGGGAGTCCCCTTAGGCCTCTTCACCTGGGCTTCCATGGGACTGTGTGGACTATGCCGTGTCGCTCCAACGCCATACTATAGGCCCATGGAGGAATTGCTACGAGTCCCACCTTCAAGTCACTCGCTCTGCCTAGAGGGTAGTTGTTTCCAAGTCAGGGTACTCCTGCCCTCCTGACTCTGGTGCACCGGCATTGACAGGGCAGTCTTTGGGGTAGCCAGACTCCAACCGAGACATTCATGCTTCCTGTTGCCTGTTGGGGAGCTGCTGCAGACGCATCTCTTGTGTTGGGATTCCTCTCTCAACGGTAATCCCTGAGGCCCTTGCCCCTGAATTGCCACGGGCCAGTGTGGATTGCTCGGATCCTCTTTTAGGCCCCACCACAGAGGTCACTCAGAACATCCGAACAGGACCACAACCCTGTCTCAAGTGCAACCCCAGAGGTGGATGGTACAAATGGTCCAGCTTGCTCTCTTCTGCAGGCTTCAGGTTCGCTTGGTCTAGCCAGGGATTTCTGGGTGGCCAGCCTCTCATGCTGCCAAAGATGTTTCACTGACCTCTGGGTGTTTCATAGGTACAGTGCTTCACTCTAGATGTTCAAGTCTCCTTAGATGTTCTTGGGGATGCACTTGATTTCAGCAACACTCAGTTTGCTGTGTGCCAGGTGTCTACTCCACACTATTCTCTTCTTTTTTTCTTCTTCCTCTTGATTCAGACTTGTGGCATTGTGCCACTTCTTCACTTTCATCTTCTTCCTCTTCACAGCGCAGTCTGATGCCATCTTGTCTTACTCTTCTTTCTTTTTCTGACCAGGCCTCTCCATGTGACGTGCACTTTACATGGGTCTCCCTGGCCATGTCCTACCCCTAGGACTAAACCTTCTCCTCATCCACTGACCAGATCTCTTGTCGTGACCTTCTTCTTTTCACGACCTCTCACAGGTCTGCTCATCGACCTCTCACAGGTCTCCTCTTCGACTTCTCACAGGTCTCCTCTTTGACTTCTCACAGGTCTCCACTTCGACCTCTGACAGGTCTCCTCTTCGACCTCTCACAGGTCTCCTCTTTGACCTCTCACAGGTTTTCTCTTCAACCTCTCACAGGTCTCTTCTTTGACCTTTCACAGGTCTCTTCATTGACCTTTCACAGGTCTCTTCTTTGACCTCTCACAGGTTTTTTCTTCTCTTGAGGATGCACTCCTTGCGCCTCAAGCCTCCACCGTTGGGGCACTCTCTTCTGCCTCCACTCAGGCAGGGTTTGCAGGGTCTTACACACCCTGTAATAGCATGGGCCCTTTTCTTTGCAGGGCTGTCACTCCCGGGCTCATTCCCGTACTGTCAAATTCTCTGATGCGTTCTTCGGTACGCTTCTGACTTTGCACCCTCCATCCTTCACTTAAGGATGATCCTTCTTCTAGCGCCTTGCTCTTCCTCCTCTTGCGGTGGCGTCCTTTCACCACTGGGGGCACAGTTAGCGCTCTTCTTCTGAACGTGGTGGCGGTGTACAACCACAAGGAGCTCTCATCACCCACCTTCTTCTCCTGAAGGCTTTCGTTGGTTGGGGCCTCTTTGCTGCGGCCAATGTTTTTCCTGCCTTCTCCCGGGGCAACCAGTCTGTGGCTGTCCTTGCGGTGAAACTTCCCTTTTTCAAAATGTTTGGTAGTGCTCTTGGTCAGACGCAGCTGTGGTGCCATGGGTCACTGCACTGTCTCACTCACTTGGGGATGCATGGGGCACACTCTTGCCCAGTCTCTTTCCCAGTTGATGCCCTCTTGGTGCTGACGTCCTTGCAGTTCAGGGACACAGCATCCCTCTTTATGCTGCAGTCCATTTCCTCTGTCCCAGGGCTACTTGACGGCTGCAGTGACCACCCATGGCCACTAGGCTTCACTGCATCCTTTTTGTATTCCCCTGCATCTCTGTCTACTGAGGTCCATGCAGGTTATTCACTGAGGGGTGGGGCTTGCCCTTCCTACAAACAGGGCATGGGGACAGGGTCTCTGCAGGGCTACTCCTTCACTTTGTGAAGAGGCACATTCCCATGCTGACTGTGGGCCACAGCCATCTTTCTGGGGCTACAGTCTCTTTCTTGGTGCACCATTACTTTTTTTTTTCTACTGGCATCTGCAGTGCATCACTTGACCTCTAGGTGGCGTTGCCACCGCACCTCACACACAGCCTGCAGGCCACACTTCGCTTGATTTCCTCATTCAGCCCGCAGCACTACCTCATCGCACTGCTGGTCTTGTGGGGCTAGAGACCCCAGATGCTGCCCCACTGACCTGGCAATGCCCCTCTGCACAGGCGGGGCTCTTGTGCTGCACCGTCCTCTACAGCGGCCTCACCCGCTCACTCAAAGCACGTCGGCAGCCAGGTAAGGCCACAGCGCAGCACCACCAACACATACAGGCAGCCCTGTCGAGGATTGCAAGTGCATCCTCTGGACGTTCCGTGCACCGGGCCGGTGCAGTTTCATTACTGCTGCTACCAGCGGAGTGCCACTCACCGTGCCGCCATGTCCCCATCTGGTACAGCACAGCATGCCGCTTCCTCAATGCTGCTAACTGCATGCTCTATTTGCCTGCAGGCGAGGAACCGTCTCTGGAAGCCGCCACTTGGCTACACGCGGCTTGATACCGCCCGCAGGGCAGTGGCACCTTCTCCTTCTCCAGGGTTTGTCATCACTTCGTCCAGGGCCGCGCTGAGGGCATCATGCGGGCGCAGCTTCATAACCAACCCTGCACCACCCACTTTCAAGGAAAATAACCGCTGGCAGCAAGCTTTACGGGACGTTCTCCACCAGCCCGCTCCTACATTCCTTCAATGAGCCGACACCGCGTTCCAGTGTACTTGCAGTTGGGCGCTCTCACAGAGCAGCAGTACATCTTCACGCTGGCGGGCCCTACTCCCGCTTTACTGTCACAGTCCTTCTGTTTACCTACGTGGGCACTCCAGGAATGGGGGAGGCCTCTCACCTCTTGCAGGAGGGTCGGCAGAGACTGCAGGGCCTTAGCTTGCGGGTGCCATCAGCCTCGTTTCTACGCCTGCCACACTCTCCTTACTGCCCTCAGAGGTAACAGGTGCCAGGTGGGGGTCCGCCTTACTGCAGGCTTCTGGGGCAGTCTCCTCTCTCCCCGTGGTCTCTTCAGATGGTCCGACTTCACACTGCTCAGACCATCTGGCTCACCTCTCGCCCAGCAGGTCACAAGGGACACCTCCTGCTCTGCCACTGCATTACCACTGCTAGTAGGGGGTGCCCTTGACACGGGCTACACTCTCCCCCTTACCCAACATCAAGGCTACTGCACACTCGCACATGGGGCTCACCCACTCATCGCCAATGTAGTGGGTCAGGGCCCTAAGCCCCCATACACAGATAATGACCACAAAGACACAGTGGTATCGTATCTATAAGTGGCCCCGGGCTCGTGCGTCCAGCCCCTTTTATTGACAGGGTCACATTACATGTGACACCTGTGATGGGTGTGCCTGGGGTAATGGTGGTAGTCAGCCCTCAGGGAGTGGCTGGTAAATGCATACACTCAGAAACACTAGAACAGTGACCAGCCAGTCACTACAGTCGGAATGGCAATCTCGAGTTAAAAGTATCTCAGTATTATGGGGACCAACGCTGACACACAACAGGGCATATTTACAATATTTTATTTACAATAAAACACAACCCTTCTAGCTGGGCTGCCCTACGTCAAAAGAAAAGGGCAGGAATGCGCCGTATCTACAAGATATGGCACATTCGTGTCTTTTCTGTCAGTGCCGGCGCACAAACTGCAGCCGAGCACCAACTCAGGCACCCTTGCATCATGGTGTTTGGGCCTCATTTATGAAAAGTGTTGAATCGTTGGTTGAAAACAGCGATGCAACACGCAGGGTGACTTTACATGGCCTTGTAGATATGGCGTAGCCCATTGCGCTGCCGGTGCGTCAATAAATGTGACGCACCAGTGGCACAATGGGCTTGTAAATAAGCCCCCATGTGTGTTGCGTGGAAACACCCACAGCAACACCCATGGAACGCTCTTCCACACAGATTAATGCATTGACTTACTCCATATTACAAGGCCATGAAAAGCCACGCAGGGTTGCTTTGCGTGGCCATGTAAATATGGGCCGGCACACTGATGACGTAAAAGTGCCACAGGGGCATTACAAATATGTTGTCGCTTCTCAGCGGAACAGAATCTGAAGCTATCAACCCAACCCACCTGCCACACCCCTCTAAGTTCTTTTACAGTACTTTCAGGTGGCTGCATGTTCGGTTTAATGGGAGGTTTCTTCGAGTCTGGGTTGTCTAGGAGTATATGAAGTGGGCCCCTGTGTCTTTAGGTTTAGATGCAGCGCAATAGACATTTTTTGATATTTGGTAACTCCCGATAAGAATGTCCCAGGAAATCTCGTCTTAGCCAGCAAAAATGTGAATACAGCATATTATTCCTCATAGCCAGCAAGAGTGCGAATACCGTATATTTTTCCTCATCAGCTCGGACCCAGAGCAAGAGACAGAAAAATACAAAAAGACAGAAAGACAGAAAAACAGTGACAACGGGAGAAAGCAGGGATGAAAAAGAACTCGCAGGAGTGAGATAAAGGGGCTGGTGATGGAGGAAGGAGGCATAATAACTAGGCAGCCTTGCTATTCGGTTAACCCTGACGTTTGGTAGCAGAGGCTGCGTGATTCTGAGCAAAACAAATAAATAAAGCACTAGAATTATGTCCTGCATGTGGTTACCTTGTGATACGTCCAGGCTATATGTAAAAATTCTGGGGCATTTTTACAAGAAATGATGCATTGCTGCGCCAAGGCAGCAATGCGTCAACATTTCTTGCGCCTGCGTGAAAAATCCTTATAATGACATGGATGTGCCATATTTACAATATAAAAACCAAAAAAATGCCAATGCTGCTTATTCACTCCAGTCCTTAATCTTTAAGCATTGAAACAAAACAATGCCAACACTAACCACTTTTTCCGTTAGATTTAATCGAAAATCTTTTCTTTTTTTATTTCTTTATCAAGAATTTCACCACCAACATAGTACAAACATTTTATAATTTTTAAGAAACATTTTAAACATCAAGAAAAAATATACAATAGAAACATTTCTCAGAGTGTCCGTGTTAACGTTGTAAAATAAACGCGGGTTTGTGTGTTAGGTTGTATGGGAAAAAGGGTGTTTGATGGAATGAGTGTACGATGAGATTGATCAAATGGGGTGTTGGAAGTGGTATATGTTATGTTGATGTGTAAATATGTAAATGTTTCTATTCTATATTTTTTCTTGATGTTTAAAATGTTTCTTAAAAATTATAAAATGTTTGTACTATGTTGGTGAGTGTCCTCTGAGTCTTGTGTGGGACACTCACTTTCTGTAGACCTGATCATTTTTTTGGTCGAATGTGAGTGTGAGAAAGTGCCGCTTTTTGCATTTAACCCCCATTTTGTTGAATTTTATTGCAGTTTTTATAGTCTGCACACTGGACCACTGCTCTCCAGTCCCCAGGATATGTGCTCTGACCCCTGAAACTTGGTACAATTGGTGAACTCCGAATCGGCATAATTAACTTTCCAGTACGGCCATAGTATATGATATAGAAAGTTCACCCAGGTTAAATGTCACCTGTGGAATGCACGACTTATTTTTCCGTCCACTAGTGTGACAAGAAAAACATAACTTCAAGCCTACCAATGAAGACTGACTGTTGCAGTATAAATCAGAAGAATACATTTTTAAGTCATCCCCTAAGTAGGCCTTGTAGCCCACAAGGTAGGGTGCCCAGTGTTTAAAAGTGGGACATGTAGAAATCTAATGTTACCATGCCCCTACAGTGACAAGTCCCTAAAAGCTATTTTCACTGTTGAAGGCTCTAACTGTCCCATGAGGAAAACTAGAGTGCAGTTTTCTAATTCAGATTTGGGACAAGCTAGAAAATGGTTTTACCATAATTTTAATAGTTATGAAAAATCTAAGTCAGTGATAAATGTATTTAATAAATATTTAGGAAAAGGAACTTTCAGAAAGTAACCTTCCCTGCCTAAAGCTCTTGGAGGACAACTTGCATTAGCCAGCCAGCAGCTACCCCTGCAGTGCTTTACATTATTGAGGTTTGAAAATAGCTCCCAGAGCATAGACTATGGTTTCGGCCTGGTGAAAGGATGGGTTGGGGTAAGGTATGTGAAACTTGTAAGCCCAGGAAGAGCAGCTGGGAGGGTGCCGGATTTGAATTTACTTAAAAGGGACAAAGATGAGACCTGTCCATTCACAGTGAAGTGCAAGGAGAAGCCTGAGGAAGGGAAGCATTTGATCTTTATGCTCTCTGTAGCTGATTGGTATCAGCCCAGTGGGAGGGGAGGTGGTCCAAGAACCAGTTTGGTATAGCCGAGAAGCAGGAGACTGCTCATTTCCCTAAACATTCCCCTGACTGGTCCACATGCTCCCTTCAGGGACAGAATGCCTGTGCCATTTTGGATTTCCCTTAGAATGATACATGTGCACTGCAGTCGGTGGGCAGCCACCCATGAAGCCCCGCTTTTCCAGATATGAGTCCACAAAGGGGATCACGAGCAAATAGATCATAGCAATCGTGTGGCCCTCCACATTCATCAGTTCTCTGTGTTGCTGGCGTTGCCACCAAACCCCTGTCCTCGGCACATGAAGATCGTTCATGCATCCCTGTTTTTTGTTGCAACAGTTAGGCGGATGGCTGCACTTTCTCATCTTTCGTGCACTGTTGGCCAGAAATGCCTCAAATGATGAGATTTTGAGTCATTCCATGCACTGTATCTGTTTTTGTCTACTGGCTGGCAGAAACTGTAAAACTTGACACATTTTCAGTTGTGGCTGCACTATGCTCATATCTATGAGAGCATCTTTGGTCGTGGCTGTCTGGAGCGCCCAGAATGTAAAATATTTGTATGCATTGCATAAGGATACATTTTACCTACTAATATATGTCTCGTTAGGGTTAAATGACAATTATATATTAATAATAAGAATACAAATAATAACAATAACATGATTACATGTAGCACATAAGTTCTTAATCGCTATAACAAACAGGCATTACTATTCACCAATTTTATTGGACTAATTTCTTGAGATAGGCCTTCTAACGACAGCTACTCCCAAGAAAGAGTTGGATGTGTTATTTAAGACTGTACATCACAGAAAACAGCCATGTTGCTGCGCCGCCATGACTAGTTTCTGGTCTACAGATGTTGCTGTCTATTACACATGTAATAAGAAGCTTAAGTTAAAACATGAATTAATAAAGTCAATAGGCCTATCTGGTCAATTGGTTTTTCTGTTGCTATTTGCCAATGCTGTTCAACATTGACAAAAATAAAAGCTCTTTGCTGATGCTGTTCAGCATAAAAAATAGAAGAAAATAAATGAAGTAGGCACATGCATATGTCCTCAAGCATATACACATGTACGTAAAGACATTGGCGCTATTTTGTAGAGTTTTGTTTTTTACTGTTCCAAGATTGCGACCTAGTCCTGAAAGATCTCTATTGTCTCTCAGTGGCAACATGACAGTGGCCCAGAGAGAGCAACAAGGTCTCTTAGTGACCTCATCACCCTAGCACAGACAGATCTCCTAGGGATTTCACCACCAGTCCTAGAAAAGCACCAAGGGGTCCAAGTGTAAACACCACCTCAGTTTAAGAAGGGCCAAATTGGCTTCCAGTATGGCAAACAAATAAATTGAAGAACTTTTTCTACTTCGATAGAGCCTATTTTGGAAAAGCGTTAAAATTCTTATAGAAACTTGTCGCCTGTATATCCCAGCTATATCCTTATATTGAGTAATTGCAAGTATATCACATAAGTGATTTTGAACCATAAGAAACATAGGGAAGATAATCCTTTATTATTGTACCAGTGATCTGATCCTCCCACTAAGGCATTCATCTATCCGAACACCCTTTGGGAAAGCCCTGAAGACACACCTATTCCTAGAGACCTTAGACTCTCACTATACGTCACTAGGCAAACCCTTCTTAGCCTGTTCAAGACGAGGATGAGCAAGAACCATATCCCCAACATCATGCTGCATCCAAGTGCAAGAGACCCCTGAGGGTTGGTCCTGGTCCAGTGTGCCATTATTGGAAGCACAGTTCTTGGTCTGCACCCTCTGACTCTTGAGGGTTGCAAGTGGGTGATATGCAGGTATTTTACAAACCCTTGCATAAACAAATGCCCTCAGCTTGTCCACTCAGTGACTATGAGTGACATGAACAGTCCGAGGTAGACTTCAGACACCTATCGACTAGCTACCCATGGTGTGAAATTTATAATTTTGCAGCCAGGAGTGAAACAGAATGTGAGGCAGCACTGCTGAAATCTCTGTTAACCAAGACACCGTCTCATCCTAAACGTTACTGCTTTGCTGTGCAGAGGTGTGATCATGTGACTAAACTGCTAGATAGGAAGTAGGAGGCCTGAATATTATACCACTGTCACTACTTGATAAAGTTTGTGATCTTGGGAGCTGCTCTGTGGGCTTGTCGAGGAGAAATATTAGGTTGTAACTGGACAGCTGGAAATCTTCCAGGAAGACAAGTGCTTCCTCTGTTGTAGGATCTTCTGCTCCATTGAGAAACATCCTCATCTTTAGCCCTGTGGGTCAATGTATGGCCATACAATTTTTTTGTGGACTGACCCAGCTGTTTCTTTTGACTCTGCACACTGGGGCACTGCTAACCAGGCCCCAGTGTACGTGCTCGGACCCTAAAACATGTTGAAATTGGCTATTTAACTTACCAATTAGTTCTTAATATATGGTACAAAAGTGTACCCAGAGCTGCCTGGGTAGGTAGTTTTTAAACTGCCATTCAACCTGGCAAAATAAACTTTTTGTCCGGCTTAACCTTCATTTCTAATACTGATAAGTTACCCCTAAAGTGGGCCCTACATGCCCATAGGGCAGGGTGCATGGTATTTAAAAAGTAGGGCATGTGTACATGTATTGGCAGTGAAAAATCTCCAAAGTCTTTTTTCACATACAATATAACACCTTATAATGCTTAGCTTCAGTTTGAGAACAGCTAGAAAAATGATTTAAGGACTGATTTTAACAGTAATTTTAAATCCAACTTAATGGTCAGGTCGTATTTTATATTATTATTTTGAAAATGGCACTGTTAGAAAGTTGTCATTTTCCTGCTAGAGACATGCCAAATATGCCTTTCCACCAGTGTTCACTGTCACCCACGAGCTGAGTGGCTTCTTGATTCGGTGTGAAGTGGCTCCAGAGCTCAGGCAAAGGGAGAGGGGTTGACTTTCCCCTGACAAGATGGCCATCTAGGCTGTGCCTAGGAACAAAATTAACTTTAAAGGATACCAACCCTGTCACAGGCAGATGTAGCTCACTCTTGGGCCTTTTCTCTCTATTGTTCTGCTACCCAGCCAGGTACCAATCCGAGTGTGAGAGGAACTGACTCCTGAACCGGTTTTGAGCTACCACAAAGGAGGGTTTACTCAGTTCCTTGGCCACACCTCTCGAGTGGGTACTGGAGCCCTGTACTTTGAAATGTAGGGTTTAGGGAGAGAGGGGCACTGTGGCATGATGTACAGTAAAACAAACAGGAAGTACTGCAAAAGTGGGTAGGTTCATAATACATCCAGTTTTGAAGATGGCACTCTGAGATACTGGGCCTAATGTAGCTTTCTCATCAGCGGGTTTATATGGCAGTGTATGGGTTGTTCAAAAACCAGCCTGGCTGCCTGGTTCTGTGCTATTTGTAGTCTGTGGTTGAGGCCTATTGGGAGTCCCAGGTAGTGAGAGTGTGTGTGGTATATGACTAAGGCAATGATGATTTGGATGATGGCTTTGAAGGTCAAATATTTTATGATTTTCCTGTTTCTCCGAAGTTGGAGGAAGCATAAGAAGATCCCTACTCCTATTTGTGGTTTTTTGGAGAGATCCTCATTGACGAGGACCCCGAGTCTTTATACAGAGTTCTTGGACATGGGGGAGAGAACATCTTAAGGGGCCAGAAGGAAGGATTGCACAGGTTGAACTTGTTTTTAGTGATAACAATTTCTGTTTCATCAGAATTTAGTTTTAGCTGGTTGCTGTTCATCCAGTCGCTGATGTATATCGGTGTGTTTTGGAAGGCTTCCTTGGATTCCGTGGTGTTATCAGTGAAGTACTCCTCATATCATCAGCGTAATTCTAAATTCTTACATTCATTTCCTTTAGGAAATGTACAAGGAGCCGGATGTACAGGATAAAAAGATGGGGGAACAGGGAGGATCCGTGAGGTACTCCACAATTTAGCTGGAGCTTAGATGAGGTGAAGGGAGATAGCGGACCAGTTGTGAGCGGCCCTTGAGGAAGTATTTCATCTAGTCAAGGGCTGTGCCCTGTAGGCCAGCGGCTTCGACAGGGTAGATCAGGAGATCATGGTCAACTGTGTCCAAGGCTACTGATAGGTCCAGGAGGACCAGAGCCTGAGAGATGCCTCTGTCTGCTTATTTTTTCATGTCATCTACTACAGAAAGGATGACCGTTCCAGTTGAGTGGGCAGGACGGAAGCCTGACTGGTGAGGGTCGTGGAAATTTGAATTCTGTAAGAAGGAGCAAAGATGCTGAGCGACGTGGGCCTCTAATACCTTTGCTAGATAGGGCAGTAAAGAGATGGGTCAGTAGTTTTTCAGGACCAGAGGGTCTTCACCAGACTTCTTTTGAAGCAGGATCACTACAGCCTCCTTAACCCCTTCGATGCTCATGACGAGCTCAGCTCGTCATGCTGCGCGGTCGCGCTGTGCGCATGACGAGCTGAGCTCGACACGACCACACCCGCGATCGGAATGTCCAGCACCTGGGCGGAATTCCGATCGCGGCGAAGCGGTTAAAGGAGTATGGAACACTGCCTTGACCCAAGGACAGGTTGAGAAGGGAGATGGCTGGGTCAGGGAAGAAAGAAAATATTGCTTTTTGGATCCGGGGAGGACAGGTGTCTTTAGGGCATCCCAATTTGACTTTGGTCATCAGGTCCACAATGCATTCCTTGCTGATGGCGGGAATGACCAAGAGTGCGCCGTGATTTCTATCGTCTAATGGAGTTACATTGACAAGGGAGCTTGGGGGGGTGGTGTATTTTATCACCTTAATGTTGTTAGTGAAGAAGGAATTTAGGGTGTCACGTAAGTTTTGAGTAAAAACGAAAGGGTTACTCTGTCAGGGTTAGATAATTATGTGAGAATTCCAAATATCTCCTTTGCTTTATTCACAGAATTTAAAATTTTGTTCGAGAAAAACGCCGATTTGGCTTGCATGATTGATTTTTTATATGCTTTTAGGCATTGGATGTAGATTTCCTTTTTTTCAGGCGAGAAATTGTTCCGCCATATACATTCTGCTCGATAGAGTTCGAGTTTGGCTGATTTCAACTCTTCTGAATACCATTTAGACGCCTCAAGATGTCTAGCTTGTTTGGTTTATGAAGAGGAGCATGAGTGTTGCTGGCTAATGCTCGCCAGTCAGATATTGCCTTCTCGTATTTATCTAAGCTCTTCGTAGGGTTAGGTAAGGAGAGTGCCAATGAGTCACAGAACACGTTGGGGTCTTTTCGGTTCCAATTCCTGGAAAAAATTCCAGAGCATGGGGGGATTTCAGTGGGGTCAGGCCAGTCAAAGAGAATTTAATTAAGTGGTGGTCAGACCATACACAAGGAGAAACAGTGTGATTAGATATATTTAAGGTTGTGAACCAGACCTGGTCTAATGTGTGACCTTTAACATGTGTAGATACAAACACATGTTGTTTGAAGTTTAGGCTGCTCAGTGCGTCAGTCAGACCAGTAGATGTTTGTCTGCCGATACCCTCGTTCACCCAATTGTTGAAGTCTCCTATAAGTAGTATTTTAGCATGGTTGATAACTAGCGGAGAAATGGAATCTGCTAGAAATTGTGGAAATTATTGAATATGGCCTGGGGGTCTGTACAGGAGGGCGCATATCAATGAGGAAGTTGACAAGTCTAGTTTGATTAGTATGCTGTCGATCATTGCGACATTTGTAGAGGTAAGTCTAGAGAAGGTAAGATGTTTCTTGATAGCCACTGCTACACTGTCTCCTTTTTCACCTGTGCCTCTGTTAGTTTGAAGTAAGTAGTAGCTTTCTGGGAGAGTTGCTAAGATGTCTGGGGTAGATTTGTCAGTTAACCAAGTTTCGGTTAGGAGTAATATATCTGGGGATTCGGAA
The DNA here is from genome assembly GCA_963921515.1 of Calotriton arnoldi. NCBI lineage: Eukaryota > Metazoa > Chordata > Amphibia > Caudata > Salamandridae > Calotriton > Calotriton arnoldi. The sequence goes on from CAWUFW010000441.1 coordinate 1,330,212, forward strand.
TCAAGTAGATGAAATATCTCAAGTTGGTGCTTGACCAGTGAACGGATGTTGAGATAAGTGACTTTGAGTTGATTAATGTTACATTTATGGGGAGCGGGGATGGGTTTTCTATCTGAAACGACGATGATTGGATAAATCAGTTTGAGCGATTCCATGGCAGGAAGGTTTTTATTTAGGATACCTTATATGCTAACTTTTGGCAAGAGAGATGGGTCTAGTTGGTAGCTCACTGAAAAGAGGTGTCTGAGGTCGTTGGAGGAATAGGTTAATTTTTGGCCATAGTGCCTGGCCCCAGACCCGAGTTGGATGTGGACGGGTGCAGACGGGCTTGCCTTTGCCATGAGGACAGCACGCCCACTGGGCGCTTCCGCTAAGCAGCTGCGCTGCAATTGTCTTTAAGTAGCCGGGAGAACTCAGCTGGCTCCTCCCACCTCGGTGCTGATTGGTTGCCCCCCACCATTTCAGTGCAAGTATCACAAAGTTAAAAAACGAGCAAGTTTTAAAAATTCAAATTCAATTAAACACAATTTTCCAATAAAGTGCTCTTGTGCTCGCAGTATTTGATCTAGAGACGGTTCTTAGTCCTATAACCCGCTCTCTCACAGTCAATAGAGGCCGCACTGACACTCCTGGAGTGAAATGCTGAAGACGACTTTGACGAAAGAGCTTGTGAGTGCTCCCCCCAGTACCCAGCAGTACCCAGGCAGGTAGACAGGATTCCATCAGTGAAGCAGCAGACAGAGAATTCTTCTTTCCTCTCCATTTCCAGTTAGATTCTCTCCTTGAATTGATTCACACAGGATATTCTAAAGGGTCTGAAGAAAAAGATTCCACTGTACCAACAATCCAAAATGTTCTCTGTCTCAGCTTTGTGGAGATCTCCCCTGCCACCTAACTCAACCTGTGGCCTTCCCCATTCACCATACTAGACTTAGAAGAAATCTCCTTTGAGCTATCACTGGGTACAGGCCTCCTGGGGTGCTCGGTTCCCCTGAGTCAGGTGGAACCCTCTAGGAAAGTAAAGGCTACTAAAATACAGATATTCCACTTGGAAGCCTCTGTAAACTTCCCCTTCTCCATCATGGGTGCTGCTTGGCCAGATGGCAGGTGCAGGCCCTACAGTTATGAATGGGCTGTGATCACAGACTGAAATGTTTGTCTTTCAGATTGGGCATCAGCTGAGCTCAGGCAGGGCAGGTTTTCATATGCCAGAACTGTTAACTTGTAATAGGTGTTACAGATTTCACTACAACATAGTTTTCTTACGCTGTGTAATTTTGGTTTAGATGGTCCATTTCTATGAAACGTTTAAGTTTGAATATATATTACGCCTCACTCCTACACTCCATATCGGAACTGCAACTGTAAAGTTGATATTTGTGGCTCTTTGGAAAATAGAATCAGCTGTTCTTTTAGCTTCAAATGAATTGTGTATACATCAGAGCAAAGAAAAGTCACAAAGAGACATCCACCCCTCAACTACAAATCAGACGAAATGGAACAGGAAATATGAAATGGAAATACAACTCTGAAAGCATCAACCCTGTTTGTCCACGTTTGCAATATATTCTATCATTACGTCAAAATGTATATTTTTAGTAACTTTCGTTTCATTGCAAATAAACCATTCAATACTCCGTTGAGAACCAATGGAAGGAAGGACAGAAATGATAAGGGGGGACACAGAAAGCAATCCCCTATGGCTCCCATAGATGGCCCTGGGGACCGCCACCCCCCTAGAGCCGGCTCCTGCTATGTTCTGGGGTGTCGACCCCTGGGAAATAGCTGTTTGCTGTGGCTTGGCTGAAGCTCTACTGGAGACCGCCACCCCCTAGGGCCGGCTCCTGCTATGTTCTGGGGTGTCGACCCCTGGGAAATAGCTGTTTGCTGTGGCTTGGCTGGAGCTCTACTGGAGACCGCCACCCCCTAAGGCCGGCTCCTGCTATGTTCTGGGGTGCCGACCCCTGGGAAATAGCTGTTTGCTGTGGCTTGGCTGGAGCTCTACTGGAGACCGCCACCCCCTAGGGCCGGCTCCTGCTATGTTCTGGGGTGTCGACCCCTGGGAAATAGCTGTTTGCTGTGGCTTGGCTGAAGCTCTACTGGAGACCGCCACCCCCTAAGGCCGGCTCCTGCTATGTTCTGGGGTGTCGACCCCTGGGAAATAGCTGTTTGCTGTGGCTTGGCTGGAGCTCTACTGGAGACCGCCACCCCCTAGGGCCGGCTCCTGCTATGTTCCGGGGTGTCGACCCCTGGGAAATAGCTGTTTGCTGTGGCTTGGCTGAAGCTCTACTGGAGACCGCCACCCCCTAGGGCCGGCTCCTGCTATGTTCCGGGGTGTCGACCCCTGGGAAATAGCTGTTTGCTGTGGCTTGGCTGAAGCTCTACTGGAGACCGCCACCCCCTAAGGCCGGCTCCTGCTATGTTCTGGGGTGTCGACCCCTGGGAAATAGCTGTTTGCTGTGGCTTGGCTGGAGCTCTACTGGAGACCGCCACCCCCTAAGGCCGGCTCCTGCTATGTTCCGGGGTGTCGACCCCTGGGAAATAGCTGTTTGCTGTGGCTTGGCTGGAGCTCTACTGCTCCCCCCAAGCCATAACAAGCGCTTCGCTTCCAGCAAGTGAGAGCATTAAATATGCTCTCACTTGCTGGGAGTGTTATGATGAAGGTGAAATGCATGTCCCAATTCCAGGAAACACAAGAAGCAGTACAAGTAAGTATTCTTCTTTTATTCACAGCAGCTCCGTAATCCGATCATGCAAGAACAAGGTAACAGTTGAATGCCCTGACGGCATAACCAAACCCACTATATATCCGCATACATATTCAAAGAACAACCACCAGCGAGCCCACAACAACATGTAGTTTTCAAAGGGAAACAAAGACACCGGAGGGGCGCGCGTCTCAACTTACCAGCCTTCGTATGTAAACATAAAATAACACACACTCACGACCGCACGAGGAACACCTTGCTTGCTCGCGAGTATGTAACACACCTTCCCCCCTAAAAGAAAATATATATATATATATTTTTTTAACTAAGAACATAATCTGCAAACTTAGCAGGCGGACGCCTTATTCTATCAATTTTCTGCCTTGTGATCTCATCAACCTGAAAACGTTCCATACTCACTTTGATGAGGATTAGTTACATCCAAAAATACATTGCTCTCAGGAATGTCACAACTTGCAATATTACCCTTGAACAAGGAGACTCTGTTGAGGTTTTTATGCGTACATCACCAACGTTTACTTTTTGTTTGCTGACAGAGCCCCTTCTGCAACCCATGTCTTGCTTCATTTTGGATTTATAATCCTCCATTTTGCGTCGAATTTCCTTAAAATCCAACTCAACATCATCAACAGTAGTACTGCGCTTGTTTTTTTTACCACCATGGCACTAATTTTGACCCAGGTTTACGACCCCTAAGCATTTCAAAAGGACTAATTAAAGTAATAGCATTGGGAGCTGTTCTATAAGCTAGTAGCATAGACTGTAACACAATTTTCCACTTCATACCACTCTTGGCACTCAATTGGACAGCTTCCTTAACAACTCTGGTAATACGTTCCACTTGACCAATGGCCTCAGGATGCAATTCAGCGATTCTCCTATGCGACACACCACACTTAGAAAGATAATCTTCAAAAAATTTGCTGACAAATTGTGGTCCATTGTCGGTGACCAACTCTTGGGGAATTCCCTCCCTGCAGAATACACTGTCCAAAAATTCAACTACAACCTCAGAGGTAACATCCTTCACCATCTTGAGCTCAGGCCACTTAGAATAGTACAAAGCAAACACAAGGAATTGATGGACGGAGCGCTGAAACTTTTCAGACACTCACCCCCAGTCACAGATCTGGGGTGAATCCATCATCGTTCTTTAGCTCACTTCGCCACCCCAGTTCAGACACAGCCATATGCAAATCAGTCTTGACCCTGTGCCTCATGGGAACAGTCCAGCCCGAACTGCCAAGCCATGTCTTCCCTGGACCAGAAACAAGCATCCTGGGACCGGTTTCGGGCTAACAGCCCTCACCAGCCAGGCTAGCTTGAATCCAGTGGCGAAGTGAGCAAGGGACCCACGTCTGGGCATACCCTGCCAACTTAGGGTGAACAAAGCAAACACAAAGAGATGATGGACGGAGCGCTGAAACTTTTCAGACACTCATCCCCAGTCACAGATCTGGGTTGAATCCATCATCGTTCTTTAGCTCACTTCGCCACCCAGTTCAGACACAACTATATGCAAATCAGTCTTGACCCTGTGCCTCATGGGAACAGTCCAGCCCGAACTGCCAAGCCATGTCTTCCCTGGACCAGAAACAAGCATCCTGGGACCGGTTTCGGGCTAACAGCCCTCATCAGACAGACAGGCTAGCATGAATCCAGTGGCGAAGTGAGCAAGGGACCCACGTTTGGGCATACCCTGCCAACTTAGGGCGAACAAAGATGGCAGGGTATGCCCAGACGTGGGTCCCTTGCTCACTTTGCCACTGGATTCAAGCTAGCCTGGCTGATGAAGGGTGTTACCCAGAAACCGGTCCCAGGATGCTTGTTTCCGGTTCAGGGAAGACCTGGCTTGGCAGTTCGGGCTGGACTGTTCCCATGAGGCACAGGGTCAAGACTGATTTGCATGTAGCTGGGTCTGAACTGAGGTGGCGAAGTGAGCTAAAGTATGATGATGGATTCAACCCAGATCTGTGACTGGGGGTGAGTGTCTGAAAAGTTTCAGCGCTCCGTCCATCATCTCCTTGTGTTTGCTTTGTTCGCCCTAAGTTGGCAGGGTATACCCAGACGGGTCCCTTGCTCACTTTGCCACTAGCTAGCCTGGCTGATAAAGGGTCTTACCCAGAAACCGGTCCCAGGATGCTTGTTTCCGGTTCAGGGAAGACCTGGCTTGGCAGTTCGGGGTGGACTGTTCCCATGAGGCACAGGGTCAAGACTGTTTTGCATATAGCTGGGTCTGAACTGAGGTGGCGAAGTGAGCTAAAGAATGATGATGGATTCAACCCAGATCTGTGACTGGGGGTGAGTGTCTGAAAAGTTTCAGCGCTCCGTCCATCATCTCCTTGTGTTCACTTAGAATAGTAGTCAATAAGAACCAAACCATACGACTTTTGTTTAGGCAAAACAGCAAACGGTCCAATAATATCAAGACTTAATTGGCGCCATGGACCATCACGGAACTGAACAGGTTGCGGCTCAGCACTAAGAGCTTTCGCGGATTTATCACTCATTGCACACTGTTGGCACACCTTACTTGCTGCTCAACACAAGCATCAATACCTGGCCACCAAAAACATTCTTTAACTCTTCTTCTGGTACTGTAAATTCCTAAATGTCCTTCATGTGCTAGACCAATAATAGAATTTCCAAACAAACAAATATCCTTGTATGTAAATGCTACTTCACATTCTACTTTGTCATCTCTCTCAGAAGGAGCAATGGCTAACTGCAACCTCGACATGCAATCAGCGTGTACATTATTTTTCCCATTCACGTACTCCAATTGATAGCAAAAATGTTGCAATCTGGAAGCTAACCTTGCCAACCTAGCGGACATTGTACGACCTCCACCTGGTGCCATTATGTATACTAGAGGTTTGTGGTCTGTTTTTATAATAAACTTGGTTCCCCATAAGAAAGTTCTGAAATGTTCAGCACCCCAAACACAGGCTAAAAACTTGTTTTCAATTACAGAATAATTTTTCTCAGCATCACGCAAAGCTCTAGATGCATAGGCAACTATCAATTCCCTGCCATTGTCTCTTTGGATAAGCACACCACCCAGACCACTATTGCTGGCATTAACCATTACAATGCTTTGTTTACCTATCACAAAAGGTTTTAAACAAAGTGCGTTGACAACATATGCTTTCAACAGGGAAAAGGCAGTGCTCATCTCTTGGGTCCACTTGAAAAAAGCATTTTTCTTTAACAAACTCCTGGAAGGGTCCACCTTAGAGGCATAATTTGAGATACATTTTGCATAGAATTCGGTTAAACCAAGAAACGCCACCAATTGTTCTTTAGAATTAGGGGTAGGTGCATTGATTATGCTGTCAACATGGCTCTTCTTGGGTTTAATACCTTCTCCACTAATGTTGTGCCCAAGATACTCTACTTCCAATTTTTTAGATCTGCACTTGTCAGCGCGTAACGTGAGACCTCTAGATGACAAAGCAGAAAGAACTTTCTTAAGATTGAGAGCATGTTCCTCGTGGTCTTTACCAAAAACTAGATAATCATCTTGGAATGCAACCGCTCCAGATAAGCCTTCCAAAGTTTCTTTCATAAGTCTCTGGAACACTGAAGCCGCACTTGCCAACCCAAATGGCATTCTACAGAACCTAAATAATCCTTCAGGAGTACTGAATGCAGTACAGTTCTTCGATTCATCATCCGAGCCAACTTGATGGTATGCACTAGCGAGGTCTAAACATGAAAAAACATTTGCACCAGCTAGAGCTGAGACCATTTCATGTAAGTTTGGGAGAGGATGGGCATCTACCCAAATAGCACTATTTAGACTGCGCAAGTCCACACATAATCTCAATTCCCCAGAAAGTTTAACCAAAATCACAATGGGGGAAACCTATGGTGATGATTCTACAGGTTCAATAATGTTTTTGCTGCATAAATCTTGCAACATATCTTTAAGTTTGTTTCTGTAAGAAAGAGGGACATTTCTTACTCTATGACGCACAGGAATAGCACCTTCCATGATTTTAATGGAATGTTTAAATCCTTGGTAAGTCCCAAACTTGTCATCAAACACACTAGGAAATAACTCTTTTAATTCTTGTGTGACTTTAGTGGAATCACAGTTGCTAGAATTGGAATTTCCTATATTAAATACTTGGGGATCAGCATTAGGATCTAATTTAATCCCCATCTCTTCTTGATGTGGCCAACCTAAAAGCGATCGACCCTTCTTGGATACATAAACTTTACCATATGTGGAACGACCAGAAAAAACTAGATCTGCCCAAAAGAAATCAACCAAATCAATTTTGTGACCAGTGTATCCACCAGGACTGATATCTGGGTTATGTAACTTTACATTGGGCCAGTTTTTGCTGACAACATCATGGGACAAAATAGTATACCAAGCACATGAATCTACCAGTACATGAGTGCTCACACCATTGATTGTGACATTACAAGAAGGAAATTTGGTGCCACTTTCATCTAAGTTCAACATAGTATTCACATCATGTTCATCATTCTCAGAGATGTTGTCAAAATCATCAGCAAAATGCACAAAATGTACTCTCCTGGGAGCTGATCTACAAACTCTGCTAAAATGTCCTTTCTTCCCGCATTTTAAACAGGATCTTTCAATAGCTGGACAGTTTTTAGAATTTCCTAGATGCTCTCTGCTACCACATCTATAACATGCAAAAGGACCTCTTTTATTATCTTGTCTTGGATCTTTTGACTTGTCATTTCTTTGAGTATTACTAAATTTGGAAGGTACATTTTTTTTTGTTTTATTAAAATCTTTGGAATCAACTTGTACTTCACATTTCTCTGTACTTCTTATTTCTTGTACAATTTTCTCAGAATGTTCAATTGCTTTGGCAATATCAATAGCAGCACTAAGAGACATATCAGAAGTAGTCCATAACCTTTCCTGAATTTTCTTATTATTAGTCCTCATTAATATTTGGTCCCTTAGTACTTGCTCATGTGAAATATGTTCAAAATCACATGTGACAGCAAGTGATCTTAACGCAGAGACATACTCGTCAATGGACTCATTAGCCAACTGTATCCTGGAGTAGAAAATAAATCTCTCCATAACAGTGTTGGTTTTCTTACCATACCTCAAACTCAATTGTTTAGCTGCATAGAGATACACATTAATGTTTCCAGGATTAACAAGAGCCGGGAGATTTTTTAATTCTTTTAAACCCATACCACCTAAACATTGCTTTAAAAGCGCCAATTTCTTTTCTGGTTCACACTCCTCCCCTTCAAGTACTTCAACATACGCCAAAAACACAGGTTCCCATATATCCCAAGCCATGGGTGGTTCACCAAGAGTCGATAGAAAAGATGGGGGTGGTACAATTCCTGACATACTAAGATTATTTAGAAGTAAAAGACCAATAGAAAAAAAAAATTAAAATATTAAAAGTAGTCACCGTTGTTTGTCTTAACAGGAATGAATAGTGTGTGTATCACTGCGATAAGATACACATCTACACTGACAGCAGTACTCTTTCAAGAAACAGAAATCCTCTTCTTGCATAAATATGCACATGCGCCTCACAGTTATTCAGAATAAAGAAAATGTTACCATAACATGAGAAAAGTCTTATCCCAATACTCTCTGCGAAGAAATGCAGGGGGAAAAAAAAACCAAGGAGAAATAGCTTGTGTCAATTTCACACGGTGCCGAAGGGTTTAATCCAAAATGCTCCTTCGGTTTAAAAAAAACCAAAAAACAGCTTGTGTCGATTTCACACGATGCCGAAAAGATTAGACCACACAGTCCCTCGGTTTCTACTTTGCCGTGAGCCAATCTCCCTCGATGACAGCAACTCCTGTGAGCCAATGCGGAGTAATGAAACACTCCACTTCCTTGATGCAGCAACTTCCGTGATCCAATAGTTGCTTTGTTGTAATAATGAATACAAGCTCATTGAATGTGGACGGTAAACAACCAATGAGAAAACGTAGGAAAGAATTGCTTCACAAGCGTGCCGGGCGGAGAGGCCAATGAAAGCAAATCTCTCTCCTTGAAGATCCAATAACGTGACAATAGTAAAACACCTAAATCCAATAAAATAGCGTGGTTCAGCCACTCGTCGCCAGTGTTATGATGAAGGTGAAATGCATGTCCCAATTCCAGGAAACACAAGAAGTAGTAAAAGTAAGTATTCTTCTTTTATTCACAGCAGCTCCGTAATCCGATCATGCAAGAACAAGGTAACAGTTGAATGCCCTAACGGCATAACCAAACCCACTATATATCCACATACATATTCAAAGAACAACCGCCCGCGAGTCCACAACAACATGTAGTTTTCAAAGGGAAACAAAGACACGGGAGGGGCGCGTGTCTCAACTTACCAGCCTTCTTATGTAAACATAAAATAACACACACTCACGACCGCACGAGGAACACCTCGCGCGCACTCGAGTAGATGGTCCTGGGGGCCGCCACCCCATAAGGCCGGCTCCTGCTATGTTCCGGGGTGCCGACCCCTGGGAAATAGCTGTTTGCTGTGGCTTGGCTGGAGCTCTACTGGAGACCGCCACCCCCTGGGGCCGGCTCCTGCTATGTTCCGGGGTGCCGACCCCTGGGAAGTAGCTGATTGCTGTGGCTTGGCTGGAGCTCTACTGCTCCCCCCCAAGCCATAGCAAACGCTTCGCTTCCAGCAAGTGAGAGCATTAAATATGCTCTCACTTGCTATAAGTGAAACAAAATTGCTTTCACAGAGAGGGAGCTGCATGTTTAGCAGCTTCCTCTCTGTGAAAGCAATGTCAGCTCCTGCAGGAGGTGGGAAGCCAGCATGGACCGCGGGGGCCTTCAGGCTCCCCTGTGTTCCCCAACAGTTGTAAGTGGATGCCCTGGGTGGGACTGGGGCAAAAAGAACAATTGATGGACAGAATGCAGAACAATGTCATACATTCACCCCAGTGCAGAGATCTGGGCCTAAATCCATCGTTTTTTTGCTCCCCATGCCATTCCAGTTCGAACCCAGCCATATGCAAATCAGTCTTGACCCTGCACCCAATGGGAACAGTCCAGCCCGAACTGCCAGGCCAGGTCCTCCCTGGACTGGAAACAAGCATCCTAGGACCGGTTTCGGGGTTTCACCCCTCATCAGCCAGGATGCTTGACTCCAGAGGCATGGAGAGCACGGGACCGACGTCTGGGCATACCCGTCCCACTCGGGGTGACAAATGCAAAAAGAACATTTGATGGGCAGAATGCAGAACAATGTCATGCATTCACCCCCAGTGCAGAGATCTGGGCCTAAATCCATCGTTTTTTTGCTCCCCATGCCATTCCAGATTGAACCCAGCCATATGCAAATCAGTCTTGACCCTGCACCCAATTGGAACAGTCCAGCCCGAACTGCCAGGCCAGGTCCTTCCTGGTCTGGAAACAAGCATCCTAGGACAGGGGCACCCAGAAGAGAGGCTGGGGTTCCCGGGGCTCAAATCAGCCCGGGAGGGGTGGCACGCAGCCCCCCTCCCCCATTTGTTCTTAAAAAAATAAAAAGGACGGGCCCAAGGAGATGGGGTCCCCGGGCCCGTAATGGACAGGGAGGGGAGGCCGCGTGGCCCCCTCCTCCATTCAAAAAAGGCCTGGCCCCGAGGGATGAGGTCCCTGAGGCCAAAATCAGCCCAGGGAGGGGGCCACATGGCCCCCCTCCCCATGTAAATAAGAAAAAAATCCAGACCGTCAAGGCGCCAGAGGTCCTGTCCCCTTTAACCTCCTGGTGCACAACTGGTTGGGGAATGAAGTGCCCTTGGCTGCAGAGGGTCCTTGGGGGCCAACCACCCCTCTTGGTACCTCCAGTAAGTCCCACACAAGGGGATTGCTGAGAGGTGCTCAGAGGCCCGCCCCCTTGCACCACTCTGCTAACGCACCACTCTGCAAACGCACCTCCTGACGTACTAGGGGTTGGGGGATGAAGTCCCCTTGGATAATGAGGTTCCTTGGGGGCAAGGAACCCCTTCTGTTACCTCCAGTGAGTCCCACACAGTGGGGTTGCTGAGAGGTCTTTGGAGGTCACACTCCCTTTCTCCACCTCTAGGGGCACTACAGGGTGGAGGATGCAGTCCACTGTACTCTTGACAGTCCTTGGGAGCCAACTACCCCTCCTGTTACCTCCAGTAAGTCCCACACAGCGGGATTGCTGAGAGGTTGTCAGAGGCCACGCCCCTTTTCTTCACCACTGTGCAAACTCACCTCCAGGCACACTACTAGTTGGGAGATGATGTCCCCTTGGCTCTTGCATGTCCTTGGGGGCCAACCACCCCTCCTGTTACCTCCATTAAGTCCCACACTGCTGGATTGGTGAGAGGTTGTTGAAGGCCATGCCCCCTTTCTCCACCACTCTTGAAGCATGCCTCCTGGCACACAACTGGTTGGGGGATGATGTCCCCTTGGCTGCTGATGGTCTTTGAGGGCCAACTACCCCTCCTGTTACCTCCAGTACATCTCACACAGTGGGATTGCTGATGGGTCTTCGGAGTCCACGCCCCCTTTCTGCACCACACTACAAATGCGCCTCCTGGCGCACAACTGGTTGGGGGATGAAGTCCTCTTGGATGCTGAGGGACCTTGGGGGCCAGGAAGCCTTCCTGTTACCTCCTGTAAGTCCCATACAGCGGGATTCCTGAGAGCTGGTCAGATGCCCCACCCCCTTTCTCCACCACTCTGCAAATACAACTACTAGTTTGAAAAACCATAGAATTTTACTTAAAAAAACCAAAGGTTACAGGGACGTTATAGTTAGGAAATAGATGTTGAAAAACCTTAGAATTTCACTTAAAAACCAAAGGTTACTGGGACGTAATTGTTAGGCTCAGAGTTGACTCATACAAAACCAGTGAAATTCAGTTGTAGGTGGCTGAGCTAACTGTAACTTATACCCCCAAAATGCACTGCTTATGACCTCACATATTACATCATTCATGACATGGTCAGTGACATCTCAAATGACGTCACTGATGACATCATCCACAGAACCACTCACACACCCACTCACACCTCCATATAACCTCTCATACACCCACTCACACACCCACACAACCACTTGCATACCCATTCACAGACCATACCAGTACTCACATACCCACTCACTCCTCCATAGAGACACTCACTCACTCACTCACTCACTCATACAGCCACTCACACAACCATTCACTCACCCATACAGCCACTCATAAAACCAGTCACTCACCCATACAGCCACTCATATAGCCACACACTCACCCATACAGCCACTCATATAGCCACACACTCACCCATACAGCTACTCACACACCCACTTATTTACCTGCACAGTCACTCACACACCCACTCACTCACCTATACAGGCACTCACACACTCACTCACATACCCACAAAGCCACATACATACCCATTCACACATCCATACAAACACTCACACATCTGATCATTCACCCATACAGCCATTCACATAGACACTTACTCTCCAATACAGTCATTCACACACCAACTCACTTAACCAAACACCCACTCAAACAACCACACACTCACCCTTACAGCCAGTTACACACCGAGTCACTCACTCATACAACCATTTAGACACCCACTCACTCACCCATACAGTCACTGCACACCCACTTACCCACCCATAGAGCTACTCATACCACCACTCACTCACCCATACAGCCACTGATATACCCATTAACTGACCAATACAGCCATTCACACAGCATCTCACTCACCCACAAAGATACTCACACACCCACTACACCCATGCAGCCACTTACACACCCATACACACAGGATACAGTCACACAGCCTCTCACATAATATATGTTAGATGTAGTATCACTGATTAGTAGTGTACCTAGTATACTAATTTAACTTTAGTAGTTGGTTAGTATATATGTTTAACACCCATAAACTTTAAAAAACACCTACACTCACTTGATGATGCCATCAGTGATGTCATTTGAGATGTCATGAGTGTTGTCACTGACCATGTCATGAGTGATGTAATATGTGAGGTCATAAGCAGTGCATTGCGGGGGCGTAAGTTATAGTTAGCGCAGGAAACTATAACTGCTGAATTTCATAGGTTTTGTACTAGTGAAATCTTAGCCTAACTATATTGTCCCTGTAACCTTTGGTTTTCTCAGTGAATTTCTAAGGGGTTTTTAATTCTATTTCCTAACTATAACGTCCCTGTAACCTTTGTTTTTTTTTAAGTGAATTTCTAAGGTTTTTTAAACTCTATTTCCTTACTATAACGTCCCTGGTTTTTTAAGTGATATATATATATATATATGTATATTCCATAGGAAAAGCATTCTTTGTTTTGCTAATAACTTTGGCACTATTTGATGAATCTTTACAAAATTTTCAAAACTAGTTTGTCACTCACTTCAGCTGCTGTCTTAAAAGTTTCGGAATTATTTGTCCAGCGGGGGCCTAGAAAAAGGAGAGGGTCCCAAAACGTGTTTTCCCCATGCAATTTCCCGTAGGGATTTTAGACACAACTAAAGCCGGAACCGCTGAACGGAATTACACCAAACTTGGCAGAAAGCTAGCTCTTGGTCCAGAAAGCGTGCTTCTTGTGATTTGGTGGAAATCTGTTTAGTAGGTTTTGAGATATTAAAGGAAAACCAAATTTGTATATCTAGAGGTGCGGACCCTCTACAAATCTTGCTGATCTCGTGCAGAGATCTGATTGGCTGCCAACACTTCACCAAGGAAGTGATGGCAGCCAGCTTGGGACTCAGACTCAGCTGAGTCCCAAACAAAAATGTAAAAAAAAGAGAAAAGGGCAGGGTAGGAATTCCCTGGCCGACTAGCATGGTGCTGGGGTCCCCCAAAAGCATTTTTGTTTTCATTTTCGTGGTACAAATCACAACAGATTTGTGAATTAGCAGCAAATTTCTCTATCAGCTCTATGGTGGGCCAGGTCCAGGGGGCATATATATTAATAAGAAATGGGGAGGAGTGCCTGCGGCCCCTCTCCCCAAGACCAGTTTGAGCCCTGGGTCTGCCATCTCCCTGGGGCTTTTATACAGTATTAGGAGGGGGGCCATACTGCCCCCTCCTGGAGCCACTAATGGCCCTGGGGAGCGCTGGACCATTAGTGGGCAATTAGTTGGCACTTCAGGAGATAGCAGTTTGTTTTCGCTTGGCGGTATCTTTGACAGCTCCTGCCAAGCGAGAGCAAACTGTAAGTTCTCTCCTAGCAGGTGGGAGCAGGAAAACTGCTCCCACCTGCTGGGAGTGGGCTTTTCATCTGTTTTTCTGCTGGCTGTCAAGTGGGCATAAAAACAGATGAAAAAATTCCTCCCACATACAGGGTGCAGCATTTTTTGTTGCTCTCTGCATGTGGGAGCAATGCTGGCTCCTGCTGGAGGCAGGAAGCCAGCGGGGACTGCAGGGACATTAAGGCTCTCCCCACGGCCCCCAACGCTGGAGACTGGGTGCCCTGGTTGGGCTCCAGAGTACCCAGCATGAAAAGGCTGGGCCCCTGGGGATGTAGTGCCTGGGGCCGCGCAGCCCCCTCCCCCATTAATTTTTGTCCAGGCCCCAGGTGGTGGGGCCCCCAGGGCCAAAATTGGCCAGGGGAGGGGGGCCACGTGGCTCCCCTCCTCTTAGAAAAATATAAAACTAGAGACGATGGTTCTCCCTTTTAAAATGCCCAAAGTACTCTGCCAGCTCTGCTTGTTTGGCCCCGCCCCGTTTTCCTTAGTAGTATGCAAAGATCTGCCTGCCTTTTCTGACGTTAATGGACAGTTTACCAAAAGACCCCTGAGAGCGTTTCCCGACAATTTTGGTGATGCGTTCTTGATGCCGAGGAATACAAGGCCATCTCCACCGAACAAACAAGCACTTAATTCATATAGTCAGGATGAAGTACCCTTGTTTGGTGGAGATTCGCCTCCTTGTAGTCTTGTCGTCTCCTCTTGACAAGGATTCATGTTATCACAAATTTTGGATGAAGACGCTGCAGAAACAATCACATGGCCAAAATTACATGCACACAAGGTTACTGTAGACATTACGTTGTGGTCCTTTATGCAGCTGTAGTGAAGAATATGCACAAGACATTTACCCAACGAGATAGCACTTAATAAGTAACCAGTAGAAAGTACTTCAGTTGGGTAGACATTTTCAGCAAGACTATGGACTCTTCTTGGAAAAAATGAGGTTCCATTCTGTCCCTGATGCTCATTTCACAGAAATTGAACCTCAACAGGAAGCACCTACAAATATAAACACAGCAGGTACCCCAGTTAAAGCTCCACTTCTGTAAAGAACAAATGATCCTAATTTCTTGGTGAAGGCAAAGCAAGTGTGTTTCCAGGCGTATTCCACGTTGAAAAAAAATCTGAAATCCATAATGAAGGGGAATGCATAGTAGATCTATTGGAGCGCAATCTGATCTGTAGTGACTGTGACGAGTGGTTTCTTTCTTGTCTTGAGAGCATAGTCCTTGGTTCTCCTTTTTAATTACCCTCAGCATGTAAAATCATCTGCAAGGTCTGCCCATTTGGCCCTGCCCCGTTTTTCTTAGTAGTATGCAAAGGTCTTCCTGTCATTTCCCACATTGATGGACAGCTTACTAAAAGGCCTCTGAGCGTATTTTGCCACGATTATGCTGATACGTTCTTGATACATAGGAATTTTGAGGACATCTCCAGCAAATAGAGAAGCACTTAGTTCATATAGTTAGGAAGAAGTACTCTTGTTTGGTGGATTCCCCTTTTAGTAGTCTTGTCTTGTTCTGTAGACAAGGATTCATGTTATCACAGATTTGTGGATCAAGACGCTTGAGGAACAATCACATTGCCGAAATTACATACACAAGGTCACTGGAGACATTCTCTCATGGTCAGGTACGCAGCTGTAGTGTGGAATGAGCACTACTTATTACCGAGGGAGGTAGCACTTACTAATTAATCAGTAGAAAGTACTCCAGTTGGGTAGACAGTTTGTGTAAAACTGTGGACTCTTGTTGGATAGAGGGGCAGGTGAAGTTCTGTTCTGGCCCAGTCACTTACACAGCTACTGACACACCCATACAGACAAACACAACAAGATGATGGACGGCGTGCTGAAGCTTTTCAACCACTCACCCCCAGTCAACAGATCTGGGTTAAATTCATCGTTCTTTTGCTCACTATGCCACCCCAGTTTGGACCCAGCCATATGCAAATCAGTCATACCCTGCTCCTATTGTTTATATATACTGGTGTGTGATGCATGTAGGCGAGGACTGTGGGAATCTCTTGTCCTGCTGTACTGTCCTCTACACATCCACTCGCCAAGTCAATTTTACACTTGACTGTAACCTCTTGCATGTTCACAATGCACCTGCTGAAAAGAGTTTTGGCTTTGGCTAAACTTGCCACGGGACTTAACATGGCTCAGTCATTCTGCTGCTGTTGTAATGGGTTTTATTTGTTTGTGCTACAGCAATACTGGCATGTGCTGCAGTCCCCTTCTGGTTTTCAAAATACTTCACACACAATCTTGCCTGTCTCACAAAACTCCCCTTGGCAGCTTATTGCTTGCACACAGTTGTTTCTGTTAAATACATAACTTAGGGCCAGATGTAGGACAGTTTTTAGTGGTCGCAAACGTACCGCTAAAAAGGGTTGTAGCATGTACCAAATCTATTTTGCAAGTTGGTAACCTGTAACAGACTTGCAAAATAGGCTTTGCGAGTCGCAATTAGGAAGAGGCGTGCCAAGTGCAACCCTTCCTAATAGCGAGTCACAGGGGCATGTAAGATTGTTTTGCAACCACAAATGCGATTGCAACCAATTTCAAATTGGTGGTAAGCCAGTCGCAAATGGGAGGGGGTCCCCAAGGGGCCCCTTCCCCTTTGTGATTGGCAGCAAAAATGTTTTTTAAGAGCAGTCAGTGGTACCACGCACCAGTGCCTGCTCTTAAAAAATTAAAATGAAACGTTTCATTTTTATTTTTTAAATCCCTTCCTAATACCGAATAGCACTAGTATGTATGAATGTTTTGCGACCGGTAATGCGTCGCAAAACATTTGCAGTTACCACCAACTTCAAGTTGGTGGTAACTCATTCGCCAATGGGTAGGGGTCCTGAAGGAACCCCTTCCCCTTTGTGAGTGTGGACGCCAACATTTTTTAAGGCAGGCAGTGGTCCCACGTACCACTGCCTACTCTTAAAAAATGAAAAGGTAGATTTTCGATCTCATTTTTGAAATGCATTTCGCTTTCCTTTAAGGTAAGCGGGCTGCATTTTTTTTTTAACTGTTTTATTGAAAAAGCAGTCACAGACATGGTGGTCTACTGACCCCAGCAGGCCACCATCCCTGTGAGTGCCGGCCATTCCCAATGGGTCGCGACATGTGACCTGCCTCATGAATATTAATAAGGCAGGTCCTTTGCGACCCATTTGGGACTTGCAAACAGTGTCTCAGACACTGTTGTACATCAGTGTTTGTAACTCCCAATTTGCGAGTTGCAAAAAAATGCAAATTGCATGTTGCAAACAGTGAGGGTCGTACATCTGCAGCACACATAAAAAGAGGAAAAATCTCTATGGATTGTTTTTGTGCAGGAAGGCTGCCCCTTTCTGCACAAAAGCAATCCTGCCTATTGCACCATTGTGCAAGGGTGCCTGCTTTGGCGCTCGGCTGCAGAAATGGCCCACCACAGGGGGACAAGACAGGAATGCTCCGTATTACTTGCTTACGGCGCATTCCTACCCTTTCCCAGTGACGCAGGGCAGCGCAGCAAGTTGACTTGTTGCGCTGCCCAGCGCCACTATTTCCTTAAATATGCCCTAGAGTTCTTAAAATTCACTGGGCTAAAAGAGGGCAATAACAGTGAAATGACTGTTGATGAGAGTGAGCAATTTGAAAACAACAAAGTATATTGATCACCATGGGGAACATGAGTGATATATTCACATACTGAGTGTGTGACCGCAAAAGGCCTTTTGGCATGTATGGGCCATGCTCGGGCCAAAAAAAGTGGCTTAGTGCTGCCTGGTAAATATGGAGCAGGCACCGGAGCGTCACAAAAAGTGACGCACCGGCAGCACAAGGGGCTTATAAGTAAACCCCTGTATAATTAAGCATTTTTGCTGCCATAGTAAGACCCTAGTTGTAACTCAACCGGCTACTATTTTTTGTCTATGACACAATCGCAGTGAGAGCGCATCAGTGGCAGGCAGATGCGTCACTTCTGCGAACGCTATGCACAGAGGTTACATTAACCCACTTTTCTGCACAAACCCACATTGCATCTCCGCTCAGATGCAAACAGAATCAGGGCCTCCATGTTAGCCCTGGAGCTAAAGCAGGAATATGCTGAAAAGGAAAGCATGCGTCAGCAGTCCAGGAAAGCATGCGTCAGCAGTCCCTGCTCCCTCTTTCTGAGGTGTCGTCACCTCGTGCTCAAAGTAGGCGGGGAATAAAAGGGAGAGCGCCTCAAACCTGCCACCTCAAAGGCTGAAGGGTCAAAGGTCGCAGGAAGTTGAATAGGGGGACGAGCATCTGATGAAGCAGATCTGAAGGAAGCTGACTGCATTTAGATCGAAGGGGGCGTTATAATGAAGTCTCAGCAACATCGGTGAATAAAAACACGGAGAGTACGCAAAGAGAGCGAAAGTACTAGAAAGATCTCACTCCGCCTAGATAAACATCTCCCGCTGTGCGTTAAGGCTGCAGGGAGGAGTCCTGGAAAATAATCAATTGGCTCCCAGGCACTTCGACGGTTTGCTGAATCAGCAAAGCAATGATTTACACCGATGGAGACCCGTAGTGGAATGAACATTTGATGTCATGAGGTCCTGGAAAATGCATAAGGTTTGTGAATAAAGAGTGTCCCACTCACACCACAGTGGCTTCTTTTCGGAAAGGCTGTTGCTGTAAAAAAACAGTTTGCCATGCAAGCATTAGAACACGATTCGCCCCTTTTTGCTTGGACCACTTGCAGGTAGCAAGGGATAGTTGTCCTTCTGAGCACACGCTTCCTTTAAAATATCCCTGTGACTTTTATATGGAGTAGCAATTATACCCAGGGCCACTGAAATTATGCGACAGGGAGGACTAAATTATGCGGCAAGAAGGACCAAATTATGAATCAAGAAAAAGCAAATTATGCAGCATAACGCAGCACATTTTTAGGATCGTATTACTTCATTATGTTGTAATTTTTACATATGGTAACACTGTCTGGAAAAATACTTCACATCACTAGTAACAGTGAAATAGCCAATAAGCAACGGAAAGAACTGTCACCATCTTTTGAGTAACTTTTACCCCGTTTGAGCTAGAAACAGAATATTTTTTATTAAAATCAGTAGATTATGCAGCAGATGATGATTAAGTGGCAAATTCAGCAAATCCATAATTATGCGGAAAACGCTACTGCCCAGAATCACATAATTCCAGTGGCCTTTGCTGTAGCTCAAAATGTTGCACTTTGCGCCCATTACATGATTAGTGCGTATAATAATCACTCCTGAGTTTTCCACTGGCAATTACCTCCAAGTCCTATCTATTGTGGTAGAGACAACAATGTGTGCAAAAATGGGTGGATCTCTCCCGGGAGTGTATCCTGGAGCCTAAAGAACAGTTGTGTAGTCCTGGCTGCGACCTATTGGAATAACAACTTTTCAGTTTCATTAGAAATTCAAGGACTGAGCTAGCGGCTCTGATGTGCATTGGGAGGTCGGTCCAGGCTTTGGGAGCCAGATACGAGAAAGTGCACCTGCTGGCTGTAGTTCTTCGGAAGTGGGGGATGTGGACGAGTTGGAAAGCCGATGGAGTGGAGGTTTCTTTTTGGAGTGAGGAGTTTGATGCAGCTGTTCATATAAGTGGGGCCTAGATTGTGTAGGGTTTAGTATGTGTGCATACGGAGCTTGAAGAGTGTGGGTTTGTGAACTTGAACCCAGTGAAGATCTTTTAGGTATGAGGAGATATGAATTCTGGATGGTAGTTTGAGCGCGAGTCTGGCTGCAACGTTCTGAATGACATGGAATCTCTTGGTGAGGTGTGTGTTGATGCCAACATAGCGTGGGTTTCCGTAGTCCAGCTTGATGGTGACCAGAACCTGTGTTTCTGTTTTGTGGGTGTTGAGCGGGAACTATGTTGAAGATTTTTCTCAGGAGCTTCAGAGTGAGGAAGCTGGAGGAGGCAACAGTGTTGATCTGGCAGTTCACGGGGAGTTGGTTGTACACTATTATCCTGAGATTCCTGGCTTGGTTAGACGGGTTGGGTGTTGGTCCTAGTTTAGCGGGTCACCAGGCATGGGTCCATAGTGAGATGTCCTTTCCGGAGATTACCCACAGTGTCTTGTCGGAGTTGAGTTTTAGGCAGTTTTAAACTGCAGATCGTTTTCAAAACATTCCACAGAACTTGCGATTTTATTGCAAGATTTAAAACCTGATGTTCTTTTTCTGACAGAGACGTGGCTCCACAATGAATCCGACCCTATCCTCGTTCAAACCCTCCCTCCCGGCTTCCTGATACACAGGGTGGACCGAAAGAGTGGCAGAGGTGGAGGTATAGCTATTGTTGTTAACAATAAATTTAACTGCCGTATTATAGCAGACCCTCTGTCGGATTGCGAAAGTCTTATCTTCTCGATTGACGTATCCCCGACTAGTGCCTTTTCGGGCCTCCTAATCTACCGCCCTCCAGGCGCTCCCAGACAATTCCTCAATGCTTTTCCCACTACTGTCGCTAATCTAGCCTTTGCCCCTTCTAACTTCACGGTGCTCGGTGACCTTAATCTCCATCTAGATGACCCATCTGACAAGATGACCAACGAGCTGATTGGGAATCTCCTGGCACTTCAGTTTAGTGAGAAAGTATTGAAACCCACCCATTCCAAAGGTCATCTATTGGACCCTCTTTTTAGCAACTGTAACGAACTTAGTGTAGGAACTCCCGTCCCGCTCCCTTGGTCCCATCACTTTTTGATCCCCTTAATTTGGGAAATGCCCGGACCCTCTCCTTCCCCTAATATAATCTCTGTGCCGGAACGGAACTGGTCTAGATTTTCCACTGATCAGTTGAAACACTTCTTGGAAGCCACTAGACCAGATAGCGATCCTAATCTCAACCTGGCTATCGAGAATTTTAATCTTTGGATTCAAGGTTCATTGGATGTAGTACTTCCTAAAAAACCTAAACACAAAATCAGCAGGCAGAATACCGCCCGTGGTTCTCCCCTAAGTTGAGAGAACTAAACCAATCCTGCAGAAGGCTTGAAAGGAAATGGAGAAGGGATTATTCAGACTTTACCAAATCAGAATATAGGGAGGCTATTAGATCCTATAAACTTGAAATCAAAGCTGCCCAAGCTGTCTTTTATGAAGACAAGATTAATCTATCCGCAAACTCCCCCAAGGAAATTTTTCGTATCGCTAAAACCCTCACCAAACTGCCCTTGAAACAGCCTTCGCCGGATGGCGCTCTCACACGTTGCAATAGCCTGGCAGAATTCTTCTCACAGAAAATTCAAAACATCTATCTGTCCTTTCCAATCTCACAGAACCCTCACTCTATGTCACCCATGCCAGAAATACAACATGGAATCCAAACCTCACTAGAGCAATTCTCCCCCTTGATTCTGTTCTGTTGGGCCCAATTATGACTAAACTTAAATCCGGTTCTCCAACAGACCCTGCCCCTCCCCAGATCCTCACATTAGCCACCGATATCATTTGTCCTGCTATCCTTGACCTTGTGAACTCCTCCATTTCATCTGGCATAGTTCCCCCGGCCTGGAAATGCGCTATGGTCAAAGCCCTCCTAAAGAAACCTAATCTCAATCAGGATGACCTTTCCAACTACCGCCCCATTTCTCTCCTTCCCTGGGTGAGTAAGATTCTTGAGAAACACATAAACACTATTATGGTGGATTTTCTGGAGTCTAATGATTTACTCCATCGCTCCCAGACTGGTTTTCGCCCCCAATTTGGGACTGAAACCGCCCTCCTTGCAGCAACTGAGGAGGCTAGGAGGATCCTAGATCAAGGGGGTAATGCAGCGATTATCCTCCTTGACCTTAGTGCCGCTTTCGACACTGTCAATCATAACACTGTGATCCTCAGACTCAAAAATCTAGGAGTATCCGGTATCGCTCTAACCTGGTTACAATCCTTTTTGAGTGAGCGATCCTTTAAGGTCTTCGAAGGAGATGTTGTTTCCAATCAGTTGCCTCTTAGCTGTGGGGTTCCCCAGGGCTCCTCCCTGAGCCCCACGCTGTTTAACGTTTACATGAGACCCCTGGCAGAGATCGTCCATCCATTTGGAGTAAAAATCATCACCTATGCAGATGACACTCAGCTCGTGGTGGCGCTAAACCACCCCGAGCGGTCATCTAGCACCCTAGGCTGTTGCCTAGAGGAGGTTGCCAGATGGATGGAGCTCTCATGCCTTAAACTCAATGGGGATAAGACGGAGCTCATGCTCCTGGGCAACTCTCCCTCACTCAACTCTGCCTTGCTTTGGCCCAACTGTCTTGGGCCTGCCCCAGCCCCGAAAGACCAGATTAAGAGTCTGGGCATATGGCTCGACCGTTCCCTCACTTTTAATCATCAAGCAGCGAAACTTTCATCCACTTGTTTTGGCTTACTCAGGATGCTGCGTAAGATCCTTCCCCTTCTTCCTGGGCCAGGATTATGGTCCAGGCCCTTATCCTTTCCCGCCTGGATTATGGGAACGTCAATACACCATCAGTAAGCTCCAGATCATTCAAAATTGTGCTGCCCGCCTGCTCCTACAGATCCCCCGCCGACAATCTGCAAAACCAGCCCTAGAGACCCTGCATTGGCTGCCGATCAGGGAAAGGATTCAGTTTAAAGCCATGTGTTTGGCCCACAAAGCCTTCTGGAAGAACGGCCCAGCTGTTATCCAATCCCTTATCACCCCATACCAACCTAGGAGAAACCTCTGCTCAACGGCCGCCTTTCTCTCCTTACCCCCTAAAATAACGAGCGCTAGATGTGGCGGACGGTCTTTTGCCTACAACGCTGCTATTCTCTGGAACACTCTTCCACTTCTTCTCCGAAATGAGCCCAATCTGTTGACCTTCCGAAAGCTTCTAAAAACTTGGCTCTTTAGGAAGTGCATCTAACTCTTACCTGCTCGACCATTGGCTGTGCCGTCTGTAGTGCTGGGAGGCCTCAGGGTAGCCATCGTGCTTTATAAATCTCATTTCATTTCATTTCAGTTGGTCTTCATCCAGTTGGCGAATTCTGACATGAAGGAGGTGAACTTCATCTGGGTGTTAGAGTGGAGAGGGAGAGGATGAGCCGGGTATTGTTGGTGTATGAAATGATGCTTATTTTGTTTGCTTGGACAATATTGACGATCGGTGCCATGTAGACGTTGAACAGTGTGGGGCCCAGTAACGATCCTTAGGTACTCCCCACAATAAGGTTGGTGGCAGTGGAGGTTCATGTTGTCAGGCTGAAAGAATAGGTGCTTTCCATGAGGAAGGAGCTGAT
Source organism: Calotriton arnoldi (assembly GCA_963921515.1). NCBI lineage: Eukaryota > Metazoa > Chordata > Amphibia > Caudata > Salamandridae > Calotriton > Calotriton arnoldi. The sequence goes on from CAWUFW010000441.1 coordinate 1,353,401, forward strand.
CCATTTGATGGGGAATCCTTGTATGCCAGTTTTTTGAAGGCGCTAGATGAGGATGGGGTGGGAGACGGTGTCAAACACAGCTGAGAGGTCAAGCAGGGTGAAGGACGATGTTTCTCCTCTGTCCAGGATCAGGCAGATGTCATCGGTGGCAGCAATGAGGGTGGTCTCGGTTCTATGATTGGGTGCAATGATTGGGCTGAAACCAGATTGAGAGGGCTTCAGGGGGTAATTGTCATTGAGGTGGTTGACAGGCCATTTATGAGTTTTTCCAGTACTTTAGCTGGGTAGTGCAGCAAGGAGATGGGTCTGTACTTTGAAAGCATCTTGGAGTCTGCTGAGAGTTTTAGGAGGGTTAGAGTGGTTGCGTGTTTCCAGGCTTCTGGGAAAGTGGCTGTTGTGAGAGAATCCTTGACTTTCGGGGGGACTGTGGTGCAGATGGGGTTTAGTCCTTTGGTGAATATGAAGTCCGGGCAGCCAATTATGCACCAGCGCAGGGGAGAGCAAAGGGATCAGTCATTTTGTTGTAGATATGTCACATCCCTTTGCTTCCGAAGTAACGCAGCACGGCGCAGCCAAATAGCTTGCGGCATCGTGCTGCATTACTGTGTCATAAATAAGGCCCTGAGTTTCTAGGGCAAAGTGATCTTAGTTACTAAACAAAATGTAGTGCTATGCAAAGGTAGACTCTCTGAAAAGGTTAACTGTTTACCTTTACGTTGCTGGATGTTGTAGTCAGTTGTACGACTCTATATCACGGTCAATAACATCTACCTACAATAATATTGCATCCACTATATTGCTTACCACTACAATGTCATGGCAAATATATATTTCCTGTTCTTACCTCTACATCTACTTACCATGTGATGTACGGGTTAAGTCAGTGTGATGGGTTAGATATTTTTATCATGCGATATAGTGAATGTATACTATATAGTCAGTGGTTAAAGTGGTGCTAATTAGGTGAATTTATTTTAGTAGGTGTTAAAATTATTTGATGGATAGAGCCTGTATCTCTCCATGTAGATCTTTAAAGCGAAGAAAGTATGTGTAACAGCTCTCGACTATAGGAACAACTTTATGACTTTCAGCTATGCAGATGAGGAGTTACGTATAGTACATCGATCTTCAGGATTTATGTATCTTCAAGGTACGAAGATGTGTACTTAAGTATAGTACATCTAACTTCAAGGCATATATATCTTCAAGGTAGGCAGATGTGGATTTAAGTGTGGGACATTTATGTTCAAAACATAAAGTCTGACACTTATTTTCAAGACATATATCTTCCAGGTATGCAGATGTGGAAATAGGTATAATACATCTATCTTCTGGATAAATGTATCTTCAAGGTACGAAGATGTGGAGTTAAGTATAGTACATCTATCTTCAAAACATATATATCTTCAAGATATGCAGAAGTGCAGATGGATTTATCTTCAAGAAATAAATCTTCCAGGTATGCAGATGTGGAGTTAAGTATAGTACATCTATCTTCAGGATTTATGTATCTTCAAGGTACGAAGATGTGGAGTTAAGTATAGTACAACTATCTTCAAGACATATATATCTTCAAGGTATGCAGATGTGGATTTAAGGGTAGAACATTTATGTTCAAGACATATATATTCAAAGTATGCAGATGTAGAGTTAAGTATAGTAAATCTATTTTTAAGACCTGTTTCTTCAATGCACGTAGATGTTAACTTAAGTATGGTAAATCTATCTTCAAGAGATATATCTTCAAGGTACATAGATATGGAGTTAAGTAGAGTAAATCTGTCCTATCTTCAAGATTTTTATAACTTCGAGGTATGTAAATGCGGTTAAGTATTGTAAGTACATACTTACTTTCATTACCTTCAGAATATTGTAGAAGTCAATATTCTGGTCACTATATTATTGCGGTGCGATATTTAAAATGTATTGCTGTGCTTTAATACTTAAAAAACGTAAAAAAAACTAAGCTGGATACCTTATGTAGAAAAGAAAGAACAGAGGTTAAGGTTGTCAGTCAAAGGCAGTTCATATTTCTGCCAGTATGTGTACTCCAACTGTTGGACTGCAAACATGTAGTAAGAGTATCATAGTAAGAGTTAATCTTTCTATGCAGTACATTATAATTTTTGGAAAACCTCAATTTGTTCTCAAGAGCTTGCATGGGAACAGGCTTTCATGGCAGTTCTCTGGTCACCAGATGTAATATATCGCGCTGGACTTACCAGTCGCTTAAAGCCTACACTGTTGCTTGGCATTCGCGGTTAAGCCGACAGCTCTTGAACCTCTTATCCTTTCATGGCAAGAAATTGAAGCCATTGGGCATGACTTAAGCAGCAGAGAAACATTGTGATTAGTTTTCTGTTTCATTTTGGGAAGCCTGTTTGAATGGGGGTGCTGGACGTAGGTGAGAGTGGGTAGTTGATGGCATGTGCAGAACTGAGAGGAGGGATTTAGCTGAAAACCTTTCATCCTTTGGAGAATGATGTCTTTCCTGTGATGTTTGCTCCTTCTGTTTTTTATGAGCTGGGATTAGCAGCTGCATTATGGCGGATCTTTGATCGCCTGTGATTGCCTGCACTTCAGACACAACAGCTCGACATAGGGAATGATGTGTCACCCCATGCTCGCCTGTGATTTGAAAAGTCAGACAAAGAAAGTTTAAAACATGAAGTTTTGAGCACACCGTATCTTCCAGAATTTGTTCATCTCTTAATAATTAGTTTCATTTGGCCTGAAGGTGGCCTGATATGGCTCGAAAAGGAGATTTGTAACTTCATGCCAAAGAACCTTGATTCATTTTTACTGTATAATTCAAAGCCTGGGGATTAAAAGCAAAAAAGATCTCCCTTTGCTCGCTTTGAGTATTTTTAGATACTTGGGATTATTGTGCTGGTTAAAACCAGGATATCTATGGGACTGATAGAATCCTAGCCTGCCAGGTTAACTGAGGCCGCAGATATCTATGGGACTGATAGAATCCTAGCCTGCCAGGTTAACTGAGGCCGCAGATATCTATGGGACTGATAGAATCCTAGCCTGCCAGGTTAACTGAGGCCGCAGATATCTATGGGACTGATAGAATCCTAGCCTGCCAGGTTAACTGAGGCCGCAGATATCTATGGGACTGATAGAATCTTAGCCTGCCAGGTTAACTGAGGCCGCAGATATCTATGGGACTGATAGAATCCTAGCCTGCCAGGTTAACTGAGGCCGCAGATATCTATGGGACTGATAGAATCCTAGCCTGCCAGGTTAACTGAGGCCGCAGATATCTATGGGACTGATAGAATCCTAGCCTGCCAGGTTAACTGAGGCCGCAGATATCTATGGGACTGATAGAATCCTAGCCAGCCAGGTTAACTGAGGCCGCAGATATCTATCGGACTGATAGAATCCTAGCCTGCCAGGTTAACTGAGGCCGCAGATATCTATGGGACTGATAGAATCCTAGCCTGCCAGGTTAACTGAGGCCGCAGATATCTATGGGACTGATAGAATCCTAGCCTGCCAGGTTAACTGAGGCCACAGATATCTATTTAAAGAAAGTTTGGCGCTTCAGCCGGAAGGGTGTGGGCACATTTCTATGGTGTCCGTGAACTGTTACAGGACATTGTAGCCTAATAGCAGCGCCTAGAGCAAAGTGCCTTGAAGCATATATTGGTGCTGCCTGCTCTTGCCCCAGAACATGGGTGGAACCAGCACAACTATCAGCCTGAGCCCTCAAATTACTTTCAGATCTGCTTTATAGCTAGAGGATCAGGGCCCCACGGCAGTAGTGACATCTTCTGTCAAAATCATAGGCGTAGTAAGTGACATCACACTAGTTGTGCCCTCCGGGTTGCGTCACATGATCTTTTACCCAATGGCTTGTTATTGTACTTTACTCAATTTGTGCTGAAAGCTCAAGGCAGCAGCAAAGGGTTAGATCTCGAATGACAATAGGCAAAACACATTTATTGAAATTGATAGTCACATGAACTGCATAGTTGTTCACAAGTGGAGGTGAATTGGTGTAGCCAGGTGTAGCAGTTGCTAGCCGTTGCTTGCCCTTTACATCCCCAGCATGGCCCTGGAACTCGTGGTTCAAGTGACCCTGAAGTCAGGTACAGGAAGAGAAAGGAAACTGCTTTAAAGGCTCTGTTTGCTTTTCGTAGTCCCCTTCCTGGCCCTCCGCTTACCCCTCAGGGGCAAATAAGAGGATTGTGAGGGTCCAGGCCTCAGATTGTGTGAGCGCTTGTGAGTCGCTAAGTAACATGTACAATAGCGTCAATCAACTTTTTTGTACTGGAAGTTTCTACGAGCGTAGTGATAAAAGGTATTGTGTTGCATTACGGGGTGAAAACTGTCGAAACACCGATTGGCATCAATGAAAACCCATACCTACCACAGTCACAATGTATAATGGGCCTTATTTACAAGAAAGTGCTGCAGTGCGGCACCACAAGCCCTTTGATGCGTCATATTTACAACAGTATGATGCATCGCTGTACATTCCCCTGTGACGGCGCACAATTGGCTGTCATGCGCCAACGCATGCACCCTTGCGCCATGGTGCAAGGGTGCCTGCGTTGTGAGGAGATTGTTTTTGTGCAGGAAGGGACACCTTCCTGCACAAAAACGATCACAAGAGGTGTTTACCTCTTCTTATGTGTGCTGCAGAATGCAGCACGCATAGAAAGAGGAAAAAACGAGGAGAAATGTACGCATTTCTCCTCGTTGCACCTCGCTACGCCTCCCCTGGGTTGGCGTAGTATTCTGCCGCTTTTCCAGGTTTGCGATTTCTCGTAAATCTGGAAAAGCGGCAGAATACATGGGTGTTGCGTGGGAACACCCACAGCAACACCCATGTCACGCCCCTTTCATGCAAAGTGTTGCGTGAGAAGGGGCATATTTACAAGGACACGAAAAGCCACTCAGGGTAGCTTTACGTGTCCTTATAAATATGGGGCAGCAGGGTGCGCCGCCAGTGTGTCACAAAAATTGATGCACCGGTGGCGCAAGGGGCTTGTAAAAATGCGCGAATGTGCGTAACAATTGCAAAAAGTGCACTTCATAATGGGGTTTGCTCTTGAGCAGTGGTTCACGTGAAGACAAAGTATGGATCAAATTCACTCAGGACACCATTCAAAAGCATTTTCATCTTGGGACAATTCTACATCACGTTTAGCGTCATTTGAGGAAGGCGTTTTTTCCATTTGCATGGAGTATTGTAAATACGTGGCTGCATAATGTCTCTCTGTTTATGCAATGCAGCACAGCTGCTTTTTGTGCAGTGTTGTACGTGAATCTTAGTAAATCTGTAGTCAAACCTGTGATGTCATCGGAGGGGATCAAAGGGCGAGTGATGCCAATTTTGCTACCTCTGGCGTTTTGTTATTTTGACTTCCAGTGGTCTAAGTCTGTTGAACCAGCAATATAACCAATTGCTACCCCCAAATCAATCACTCAATCAATCAGCATTTGTAAAGTGCAACACTGTCACCCCAAGGGGTATCTGGGCGCTGTGTCTCCGTCGAAGAGCCAGGTCTTGAGTCTCTTTCTGAAATCTGCCAGCGACGACACTGTACGGAGCCGGAGGGGCATCCGTTCCAACTGATAGTCCTTTAAAAAAACTGGATAAATGTTGTGGATTCCGACATCAGCAATTTTTGTCCTAAAAGGGTCTTCAGCATTTTTCATTCAGAAAATGCGATTTTAATGCTTAAGATCCACAAAAATTGTGTAAGCCTTAACCACTTCCGAGATGCTCACTGGGTAGCAATAAAATGGAGGCCGCCCCCTTAAACTAGTCTACAGTGCAACTGGGCTTCCATCATTGCCAGCTTAAAACTCAAATGGGTCTGTGGTCCATCAATTACTTCCAGGGATTTAAGACAGACCTGCCGATATTCATACCATTTGTCAATATTGTTTCATTTAGAGAATCATATTTATGTACAGATCACACATTCTGTAGTTAATACATTATTAATTAAGCATTCCATTAACACAACAACCACAAACGCAGAGTTATTTCATGAGACCTACTTGCCACCAATATATAATATAATATGATATGATATGATATAATATGATATGATGTGATATAACATAATATGATATGATATAATATAATATAACTCTAAGAACATTTTCTCTTATGTGAGTGACACACACTAGGGCATATAAAAGGGATAAACATCTACATAAAACAAGTAGCGAATTGGCCAAACAGCTAGATTATCAGTGCTGACCTAAGTTAGCTTAAACCTTCAATAGAATTAAACATTACTTAAATACATTCCAAACTCATTCTGTCATCACACACTAACACGTTTTCTGGAGTGCCACTAAAACTATTCAATGTAAACCTGGCTTTTTTGACTCTCATTCTTGACAGATGCTATTTAGGTTATAAAATATATGTGAAGACATGAAAATCCACATCAAACTTCATGAATCGGCTGGAGGGAATGTGTCACTGAAATCCTATATTGAAATCCACTAAGATGCTTGTGCCTCAACAAGGCACAGCGTGAGGACCTAATCCTCCACCAGTAGATCTTAGATCTCCTAGATCTTATGCCTCCCTTATTCAGCTGGACATCCTTACTAGGGTCCGTAGTGGATTTGCAATCTGTGCGTCAGCTCCTATTCCAAACCATCTTTTGAACCGCAAGTCAGTATGGTCACTAAGGAAGCCTTCTACCTGATAACAGATCTTGAAGGGTATTGTTCCTTTCTACTACAAATCTGTAACATAAACCTATAAATCCCAAATCGGACCTCAAAACTAACTAGAGATGGGCAAGCTATAAGATTAACATAGAGAGATAGGGGTCTGGCTAGGCTCGAAGAGACCATGCTCGAGCCGAACCATGGAAATGTTTGTCATATAAGTCCTGCAGCAAGCATTGTGTAAATATATGATAAAGTTTCTTCAAAAAACTAAGGGGCTTATTTATGAGCCCTTGCGTCACTTTTGCGCCGCCGGTGTGTCACTTTTTGTGACGCACCAGCGGCGTACACTCACCATGTTGCATCATATTTACAAAGTGACGCATCTAGGTAGATGCGTCACTTTGTAAACCCCTGCGCCACATTATACCTGTGCCAGGTATAATGTATGCAGGGTGGGCGTTCTGACGCAAGTAAGCCTCATAGAAGTGACGCAGTGAAATCTCATAGATTTCACTGCGCCACTTCTAGGACGCAAATGCGTCAATATCGTACGCCTGCCTCACAGCAGGCGTAAGACTGACACAGGCACATTTGAAATGGGACTTGCCCATGTGAAATGACCCATTGCTGAAGTTGCGTCACTTTTGTGACACACTTCAGCAATGCGTCATTTTTGCGCCTACAGATACGTCAGAAATACTGACGTATCTGTAATTCCTTGCGATATGATGCGTCATACTGTAAATATGACGCATCCAGCATGTCGCAAGGAGGGCGCAATGAAAAGTGACGCATCGCTGTTTTCACGCAGCGATGCGTCACTTTTCATAAATGAGGCCCTTAGGGTCTTATTCGCAAAGGTAAACATATACTTTTGTGTATATTTATGATTGTTTGCTATTCACAAAGGAATTTTACTAGTAGTGTCTTTACAAGTGTGGATTAGATGCAATTGGGCTAGATTGGGGTGAAGTGGAGCAGATTGGGGTGGAGTGGGGTAGATTGGAGTGGGGAATATTTGAGTGGGGTAGATCGGGGTAGAGTGGAGTGGGATATATTGGGGTAGATTATAGTGGAGTGGGGTAGATTGGAGAAGAGAGGAATACAGTGGATTGGGGTAGATTGGAGTAACATAGGCTGAAGTGGAGTGGGGTAGATTAGGGTCGAGTTGGGTAGAGTGGAGTGGGTTAGATTGGAGTGGGATAAATTGGGCGGATTATGGTAGGGTAGATTGGAGTGAAATGGGGTAGATTAAAGTTGAGTGGGTTAGATTGGAGTGAGATAGATAGGAGTGGGGTAGTTTGGAGTGGGGTATATTGTGGTGGAATGGAGTAGATTGCAGTGGAGTTGGATAGAGTAGTGTGGGGTAGATTGGGATGGGGTGGGTAGATTGGAGAGAGGTAGATTGGGGTGGGGTGGATTGGAGTGGAGTAGACTGCGATAGATTGGAGTGCGGTGGATTTGATGGGGTAGATTGGAGTAGGGTAGTTTGGTGTGTAGTGGGGTAGGGTAGGGTAGATTGCAGTGGGTGGATTGAGGTGGAGTGGGTTACATTGGACTGGAGTGGGGAAGATATGGGTGGCATGTGGTAGATTGGAGTGAAGTGAAGTGTGGTAGATTGAGTAAAGTGAAATGGTGTGATAGGTTGGGTAGAGTGGAGTGGGGTAGATTGAGGTAGAGTGGAGAATATTGGAGTGGAGTGAGGTGGAGTGGAGTTGGATATATTGGAGTGGAGTCAAGATTGGAGTGGAGTGAGATAGATTGGGGAGGAGTGGAATGAAGTTGAGTAGATTAGAGTGGAGTAGAGTGGGATAGACTAGGGTGAAGTGTAGTGGGGTAGATTGGGTGGATTATAGTAGGGTAGATTGGAATGGGGTAGACTGGAGTGGGGTAGATTGGAGTGAGGTAGATTGAAGTGGAGTGGGTTAGATTGGAGTGGAGTGGGGCAGAGGGGTAGGGTGAGGTTGGGTGGGGTGGGGTAGATTGCAGTGGGGTGGAGTCGGTTGGAGTATGGTAGATAAGGGTGGAGTTGGGTGGGGTAGATTGGAATGGGATGGAGTGGGTTAGATTAGAGTGGAGTGGAATAGATTTGAGTGGGGTAGTTTAGAGTGGAGTGGGGTAGATTGGGTGGATTGGAGTAAGGTAAATTGGAGTTGGGTAGATTGTGGTAGATTGAAGTGGGGTAGGTTGTGTAGATTGGAGTGGGTTAGATTGTAGTGAAGTGGGGTAGATAGGAGTGGGGTAGATTAGAGTGGAGTGGAGTTGGACAAATTGCAGTAGAGTTTGGAGTAGAGTGGGGTAAATTGTAATGAGTGAGGTAAATTGTACTCTGGTAGATTGGAGTGGAGAGGAGTAGAGTGGAGTGAGATAGATTGGAGTGGACTCTGGTACACTGGAGTGGAGTGGGATTTATTGGGGTAATTTGGAGCGGGGTTGATTGGGGTAGGTTGGAGTGGGGTAGATTGAAGTGGAGTGGGGTAGACTGGGGTAGATTGGAGCAGAGTGGGGTAGATTTGAGTAAAGTGAAGTAGCTTGGGGTGGAGTGGGGTAGATTGGAGTGGAGTGGGGTAGAGCGGGTGGGTTAGATTGGAGTTGGGTAGATTGTAGTGGAATGGGGTAGCTTGGGTTAGAGTGGGAGAGACTGAAGTGGGGTAGATTGAAGTGGGGTAGATTGGAGTGGGGTGGGGTGGGGTAGATTGGGGTGGAGTGGGTTTGATTGGATTGCAGTGGGGTAGATTGGACTGGAGTGGGGTTGATTAGTTGGAGTGGAGTGGGGTAGACTAGAGGGGAGTAGATTGGAGTAGATTTTGGCAAAGTGGGGTGGGGTACATTGGAGTACATTTGAGTGGGATAGATTGGAGTGGGCTAGAGTGGAGGGGTGTAGAGTGGAGTTGCGTTTCATGGAGTGAGTGGCATAGTAGTTTGGAGTGGCATGGCGTGTCGTAGAGCATCTTAGAGTGGAGGAGTGTGGAGTGGAGTGCCATGTTGTAGAGTGGAGTGGAGTGGAGTGTCGTAGAATGGAGTGGCGTGGCATAAAGTGGAGTGGCATAATGTGGAGTATGCATGGTGTGGTAGTGCACTGCCGTTACAGACAAAACATTTTCAATTGAAATGACCATTACATTTGCACCGAAATATGGTTTTACTGAACAAAACGATAATGTGTGCAAATGTCATCACCTAGTGTATTGATGTGTTTTGATCGTATTCAAATGTTTGTTTCCAACACACTTCAGAATTACTAAAAAGGTGCTTCATTTGTACTAATTCTGCTATATTCTGAAACATCAGCCCAGTTCATTTTTTTTGTTGTGTGCTAGAAAAAAAACATCCTACACCCTCTCCTCTTACATAGACACTCAGCTGGATTATCACATATATTCTCTCACTTTGAAGTCAGGGAAAGAAAAGTAAACACCATGCTCCCTTGGAAGAGAGAGCTTGACATTTGACCTCTGTCTTTGAATACGTGGCAAATGTGACAAGATAAGAACAAGATTTAAAGGCCTGTTTACAGAAATCAAGTTCATGGAAGAATAAAGTAAACAAGGTTTGGACAACAGGAGGGACGAACTCAAGCTGGACAGCCTAAATCAAATAAAGCCAACAAATGGAAAGCCACAGAAAGTAAGTTACAAACCACAAAGCCAATGGTAGCAACGGGCGGAAAGCATTCTTAGGTCAGCTTTCTAAATGTTCCCAAGATGACTTTAGCAAACCAGACAGCTGTGCTGTCTGGTAGGCTTTGACCTAAAAATCACTGCAGATGCAGGCTGCTTTAATTAGTGTGTTCTGGTACTGCTCAGTCGTGGTGCTGAACAGGTCCCCTCCATATTGAGCAGGTGCGGCTCTCTTTAGTTTGGCCAGTTTTTTTGCAATCATTTTTTAGTTATTAAGAAAGGTGATGTCCATTTGCAAGTCCGTGACGGACGTTGCGGACAGTGCACATGTACCAAGCCAGAAATTGCGCCATATTACGCTGTTTCAAACTTTTGTGAACAATACGGGTCATGAACCCTTAAAATGGAATTTACCACAACCATCGTGTGATCAAAAACCACACCCCACTGAAGCCATAACTGCACAACATGGGATTTGAGGTTCTTGTAGAATACGTATAGGGCACTAGAACACACAATAGAGTGACATGGAGTCACAAAACAAGGACTGCTATCAGCAGTGCACAATTAGACACTAACTTGTCACATTGCACTTTATCATATGGACAACTGCATCCCTTCGACAGTAAACCACCCCACTGAAATGCATTCCACTCTGTCTAACTGACTAGATTGCATGCATCTTATGACTCTACTCCATTTCATTGGAACCACAGAGCCACCAAAAAACTGCACTGAATGTTCTAAGCAAACTGGCTCCAGTGCACTGCATCCTAAGGCCAATATTCACCCGGCAATGCATTCCATGGACAGCACCATGCTGCACTGTAAGGCTTCCTATTGATACTAACCGCTGCACTGCATAGTATTTTGGGTACAGTTGCACATGCTGTTTCATTGTGGGGGCACTAACCAATGACACTGGATTGTATACAGGGACACTAACCCACAATGTGCATTGCATCTTAGGAAATCTGACTCACTAGACTGTGCCGAACTCATGGGACACTAAGCCGCTGTACTCTGTCCTAGGTGTACTAGCCCGTTAACCCATCATCACAATAACTGCATTGTACTCGCACTAACCCCTCAGTCTTCACTGCACCCAAGAATACCAACCTAATGCACTGCATTCCGACCCCAGAACATTGACACACCACAGTAACCCATCCAATGCACCTCACTTTAGTGACACTAAAGAGTCACAAATCCACAACTCTGCACTTGCTTCACTGCACTGTATCCAAGGGCACCAACACATGCTCCATTATATGACTTAACACATTGCACTGCTGACTAAGGGGCGCTGACCAGTTGCGTTGACAACATTATAAGAAATCTAACCCACTACACTTGATTGTATGATAGAAACACTAACCACCTGCACTGCATACTAGGGATTACCCTGTAACACTGCAGTGTATCATAGGATCATTAACCTACTGCACTGTGTCCCAGAAACACTAACCCACTGTAATGAATTGCACCATAGGCACACCCACCAACCACAAGGCACTCCCTCCAGGGATACTTACCCACATGCAGAGTGCTTCTTAGTGATACTAATCTAGAACACTCTATGCATACTAAGGACACTAACCTGGCACATAGCATGCCATCCTACAGGCACTAACACCCCACACCATACTGCAATACATTTTATGCAATCTAATTCATATCACAGCATGCATAGTCAAAACATCACCTCCATCAGTCGGCCCCGGGGGCACATGTGTGCTAGATAGCGCTGTGGCGCTGGAACACTTTTGACTTTACGACAGAGTCAGAGTGGAACTCTTGAGATTCAGGGGCATATTCACAAGGACTTATTGCCGAGTTATCGCCACCTTAACGCATCAAAATTGGAGATAGATTTAACGCCCCATTCACAAGCGGGTGCAAACTGCAGACATCGCCAGTATTCCCGCGATAACTGCCGCAAAATTTATCTCCACGGGTGACACCACCAACTAACCCTAATGAGATGCAGAGTAGGCGTGCCCGTGCAAAAACTCACAAAAACACCACTTTCACAACGAACTGCCAGATCTGCGATGCGAACCAAAAACAGGCGATAAGCCGCGGTAGCAGCAGGGAATTAACACCTGCTTTTTGCTGGTGTTAAGCAGGACGACTACCTGCAGCATGAAAGGGAGCCCAGCCAAGAGCCACATCTGAAGACCCACAGATGCCATGGAGACAATGATCATGCAGCTCCGAGACCCATGAGGGCCACAACACCCACCACCACCACCCCCAGGCCCGCCACCACCCCCAGGACCCGTCCCCCCCCGGACCACCACAGAGGCAGCGTACACAAAGACAGCGGACCCACCTTAAACGCACCAGCCGCACAGACCAAACGCCAGAGGAGGACATTGCCCACTACAGGCCCAAAAGGACAACCATCCCCCGCATCCTGACCCACATCGCCCACCTGCTGACGGTACCAACACAGCGGACAACCAACATCCCTCCGCAGACAAAGCTGCCGGCTGTGCTGCACATGTTGGCCTCTGGTACCTTCCAACCCACAACTGCCAGAGTCGGAGGAGTCTCACAGCCAGCCCCATCCAAGTTCATCACACCTGTCCTGGATGCCATCATCAGCCTGGTACCCCAGCACCTGCCCACATGTACCCCTCATGCCCCCTGCCGACACTGCACACAACTACCGCAACAGAAAGCACACGCATCCCATGAATGTGCAGGCAATAGTGGACCACCCGGGACTCCTCAACAATGTCGTGGCCAACTCACCAGGCAGAGTGCATGATTCCTACATCGCCCGACAGTCCATCATCAACCAGCGCTCCCAGGATGGCACCTATGGAAATGCAGTGCTCGTTGGTAAGTACCAAATGAACACACCACACACCTCCACCCCACAGTCATGCAACTCACGACACTGGCAATGGGCACGCAGCAGAACTACATGCAACATGCCACACAACATGCCAACCGACCAGACACGACAACACGACTCCATTGGGAACCTGGGCTTGCCATGCACACAACCCAGCCACGGCATGGCACCACAGCCACACAATAGCAGAATGTGAGGAGAGGCTTGGAGTAGGCATGTGCGAGAGCGGCAAGTGACTAATGAATGAGAACCTACCCAATGCCAGGTGTGGCGTGGAGGTGCCGGACAGACTCCAATGTGCAAACCACGGAAATGGCCATGTGGACATTAACTGCTGGTGCATGGAGTGTAGTGGCCAGTGGACGCTACCATGTCCCCACAGGCTGTGGGGCAGAACGCGGAAATGTCGCATGTTACGTCCCCCCCTGTATGCGCGGGCGGAGTGGGTTGGCCCTGCGTACGCCTGGTCTGCGTAGGGGTGTGAATAAAAACCCTGTCGCACTGGGCGTGGTTCTCTTTCGGAATGGCCAACGTGTCTGCCAGGGCGGCGCCTCTCAACCCGCCATGAAGCCGGTGCCGAGCGCGGCAGGGCCTGCGTCCCTGTGCGCCTGCTGCACCCCGGGCCGCTGGTCCCCAGACCCGTCATGCTTGCCCCAGCGCACCAAGGAGGCTCCGCTCACCTGCTGACACCGTCGTGTGTCAAAGAGGGCCCACACGTGCCGGTGCAAGCTCCAAGCCCCAGTCCCGTGACCTTTGCAGCCTCCGCAGACCATCGCTGGCCTCCACGATGCTGGCCCACAGTACTCCTTTCTCATTGACATACTCCACCGGCGTACTCTTCGGCCCAGTTGTTGGCACATGTTGTACTGAGTCGTGAGTTAAGAATGGCAGTGACCCCAAGTCCGTGGCAGCGTCCACATCACTGAACTCCCTCCGATCAGTGAGGCCAAAGTCTGCATCGCAAGCCTGCGACACGTGGTGCCACTAACCCTGTTCAACGCAAGCCGGCGACACGTGGTGCCACTAACCCTGTTCAACGCAAGCCGGCGACACGTGGTGCCACCAACCCTGTTCAACGCAAGCCGGCGACACTTGGATGAGGGCTCAGTCCTACACTGCGGCCCAGTAGGTCCCACATATGGAACTGTGTCCTGAGTCTTGAATGGCAGTGACCCCAAGTCCGTGATAGCGTCCACATCACTGAACTCCCTCAAATCAGTGAGGCCAATGTCTGCATCGCAAGCCGGCGACACGTGGTGCCACTAACCCTGTTCAACGCAAGCTGGCGACACGTGGTGCCACTAACCCTGTTCAACGCAAGCCGGCAACACTTGGATGAGGGCTCAGGCCTACACTGCGGCCCAGTAGGTCCCACATGTGGAACTGTGTCCTGAGTCTTGAATGGTAGTGACCCCAAGTCCGTGGCAGCGTCCACATCACTATACTCCCTCCGATCAGTGAAGCCAAAGTCTGCATCGCAAGCACACGACACGTGTCTGTGGGCCCGTGCTGACCGCTGCCCCCGGCCTACACTGCGGTCCAGTAGGTCCCACATCCAGCACTTAGCCGTGATTCAGGAATGGCAGAGTCCATACCAGTGAACGCACGGAGAGGAGTAAGAGGAAGATGCGGCTCAGTCCGGATGCAAGCCGGATCCCCGTCACGGAGGTGACCGGACACTAGCAACAACTAACCTGGTGCCACCAACCCTGTTCACCGCAAGTCCGCGTCCCGTGGTGCCACTGAACCTGAACTACACAGGCCGGTGGGACCATCCAACGTAAGCCGGCGACACTCGGTGAATGGCCCCTGCTGACCGCTGCCTCAGGCCTACACTGCGGTCCAGTAGGTCACACATGTGGAACTGTGGCTTGGGAAGATATGGAGGAGTCCACACCATTGGACACACCTCATCGCAGTCGGCATCCCCTATCAGCACTGGTGCCACTAACTCTGTGCGCAATGAGTCATGGGCACTTTCTGGTTGGACTTTGGTGGCGTCTGAGTCCATGGCCTGGGGGTTGTCTGCATCATCATCTGGCTGGGACGGACTTGGTGTTCGACATGTGTCTGTTCCATTCATCTCCACCATGGTGACTGTTTCTGCGTGGTTCTGCCCTCTGCATCATGCCCTGGGGGTACACCTTCCACTGTCCACCGAGACACTCCGCGACAACCCCTTTGTCATCTACGAGAACCTGCTCTGCTCTGGTGACCCTGCCCCAGTGCACCGCAAGTCAGCGGCCCGTGGCGGTAGGCCCGTGCAGGACGCTGTGCATCCGGGGCCACTAACTCTGTGCAGCTCAAGTCATGGAGCCTTTATGGTTGAATGGTTGTGTCCTTAACGATGTACACTGTTGTCGTTTTTTGACTGCACCAGGCACTCCATGACGGCTGGTGTACACACACCCCACACACATCCAACACAGGTGTCACTCGACATGTGAGCCTGCTAATAAACGTGGCCGGGCGCACGTGCCCGTAGCCATTCACACCATCTAAGCAAGTGTGTCCGTGTGGTCATTATGTCAGCATGATGGGCCCGAGCCCTGCAACATCACAGTGTGCTGTCTTCAGTGGACGATACCATGTCACCTCAGCAGTGGCCAAGACCTTGGACATGTCACTTCGCCCGCCCCCCCCTGCATGCACAAGCGGCGTGTGCTGGTCCGACGTACGTCAGGTAAGCGCTGGGGTGTGCTGATTTGGCAGGGGGATCAGGGCGTGGCTCTGGTCTGGCCTTGAGCAGGAAGTGCGGTAAGCGTGCCTCTGTGTTGGAGTGTTGTCGCCACCAGGGCCACAGTAGTCGATGTTGCATTGTAGCATGCACCCGGAGCGCGGGCCCGCACGTACTGGGAAATGTAGGTGCGCAAGACCGCTCGGGGTCTTGGCTCATGCATGCCAAGTGTTATGTGTATCAGTCCTGCGGCTGCATAAGTCAGATGCCTAGCCTCAATCGCAGCGCGATCACAGCCAGCCATGGACTGTACACCTGTGTCCGCCCTGTCCGGACCATTGGCCTACACTCACGTGGCCGCACACCCTCAATGGCCAGCTTCACAGTGTTGTTGGCATGCCGCTGGACATGCGCAGACAGGCATGACAATGGTGTGCCGTAGGAGTGCACGTGATACAACCGCGCAGCGCACACAAGTGTGGGGGCTCGTGGGAGGGAGGAGCAGCTGTGAGGCAACGTAACACACAGTGAGGCCGCTCATGTGCCACGTGCTCTGCATATCATCCATGATTCCCTGGGTCGCAGACATCCCACCCCACCCACGACAGGCCTCTGTACATCTTCTGTATTCAAGCAGATGGTGAAGTTACTGTAGGGATGAAAGGTCCTTTGTCTGAACTATCAGGCGGTAGCACATCTGCAGCTCCGAGCTGGGACTTGCATGTGCCCAGCACCCCCTGACAGATACAATAGCATTTGCTGGCGACTCCCACACTACGCACTGCCCGACGTGAGACCAACTTGTACACATCCCACACGCAGAAGTCCTTGGTCGTAGTTAGCGTGCGTGAAATGGCCTTCACACGTACTCCCACCCCACCCCAGGCCTGCACCCATTGCACACAGACACTGCTCATTGCTCCGAGCTGTGCCATTTCATCCACAGGACTGGCGCGGGTCAAGACAGTGCCGCTTCAAGCAGAGCCACTGACGCAATGGCAGACCAACCCGGACACATGCACAACTCCAGTCACGTGGACCTCTACCGTGCACGTCTGCTGCATGTACTGGGGGCACTGCCATTGGCAGTGCTGCGGATCAGTTACCGGCTAAGCTTCCGCCTTGCCAACGTCACCTGCGTTCAGCCTGTGTTGCATTGTCGCTCGTGCATATTCGAGTGGACCATGGATGTCTGCCTCTCCAACGTAACGGTAGCTGACCTGGATTTCAACGTGTGTGTGCGCCCCTGTTGGCCCACGACCAGGAGTGTCACTGTGATGCCCGTTTATGGCATGCCTGGATGATTGGCATGCATGCTGGCAACTGGACCTGGGAGATTGCACGAGTCGTCGTGTGCAGTGACCACATTGAGCCGCTCCCCTATTGGGCTTTAGTGCCAATTGGGGCCAGGGGTTGGAGTCAGCACATCTGTCCGGAACAGCTGATGGGTTACGTCGCCGACATGTTAGATGTGGTGGACAACGAGCTCTCATTGGAAATGTTGGCCTATGCTGCTGCACTCGCGTTCATGGACGAGTGACAAGGTACCTGCAGCCACAACTGAATGTGACCCATTGCACGTGTCCTGACGCCTGGTTGCATGTTGGGGATCTGGTCACATGTCCCAAGACGACAGTGGACATGGCTGCATTGGCCTGGACTCCGGATCCATGCGCGGACAACCAACGCGGGTTGGCACTGACTTATGTGGGTGATGGACTCCCCCGGGGTGGACATGGGCGCTTTCCAACGTTCCTCATTCAGACATGCTGCTGCATTGGTCTGCATGTCGTGGCACTTCTCTTGGCCGTACTGACACGCAATTGTTGATAAAGTTTCCGCACCTTCACTTGTCTCCAACTGTGATGAGTGTTGATTTGTATGCCAATGTGTGTGTCACGGCCTATCTGGGTCCTGCCATACATGCATTGCTACCCCATCAGGGCTGTGGGTTTGTACTTGTGCATTATCATGTCCCTGTTTCGTGCTTTGCCAGATGCGTATGGCCATTTACCGGCCACAAGCGGGTGCACTTGTGTCCTGTGTTCGGTTGTGCAAATGTTGCTGTTTGTGCCACATTGTGTTAGATGTTGGGGTGCTCTGCTTCCTATGTGTGTGTGCTGCATTGTGTGTGAGATGTCCCTTCAGCTCTGATTTGGCTCACCCTTCTCCCTTTCAGGCAGTGTGGTTTTCACTTCTGTGCTTGTTCAGTGGTGTGATATTGCCGAGTTGTGTGACTTGTGCTCTTGGTTGGTGTTGTTACTCTTGGGCATGGTTTGTCTGCAGTTGTTCTGTACTTAATTGTGCATGTGTGCCATTGTGCCCATCTCCCCCGTCCCCCAGTCCCTGGTCGTTCCTCTCCCTGTTGCTGTTGTGTCTGTTGATTTTGAGCAGTTTCCGGTCCCCGACTCCTGCCACCATCTCCAGACTGATGTGGTGGACACCATTTCCTCCATGACATCCAGCTCCTGGTGTGGCGCTGGACTCCCACCTCCGGTGTGCATTGCTGCCTTCTGGTTGTTGGCGTGTTTCTGCTTGTTTGTGCGTTTCGCATCATTCCAGCTGTTCTGGTTTTCTTCCATTGTCCTCCTCCGCTCTCCGGCTGCACTCACCTTATCCACGATGGACTGCCATGTACAATGCTTTGTTGCCAATGGGGCTTGTGGGGTTGTGTACTAGCTCCGGCTGCCTCCATTGTGCTTCGCTGTTGTTTTCTGTTTGGTTTGTCTTCCTTTTTCCTGCTTTTGTTGTGCTTATTCCCGCCTGCCGTGTGTGTGTCGCGGGCCTGGCGCTGCTTATCGCTGCTTTCCTCATCGCGAATGGGCTCATCGCACGTTTTTTGGTGTAGGGGTTTGTGTATTTATCTCCGTCGCGGTGGTTGTATCGCAGACATTGGCCGCGTTTTCGGGAGACTATCGCATGGTACTGCCGTGTTGTGAATTCCACGTTAACACTGGGTTATTTTCCCGCGATGGTCTGCGATGTGTAAAGTTGCGTTAACATTTTTTGGAGATGTTTAGCGCACGTTCTTGTGAATATCCCCCTATGAGCTCTGTTTTGGAGTAATGTAAATGCAGGAAGCCAGAATTCCACAGCTGTAAGCCATTTTGGGAGGTCAAGCATAAAACAATCCTCTGATCACTTAATGTAAATGCTGTAGTGGGAGGGCAGGGTCTTCACACAAGAGTCAGTCGCCACTCAAGTAGGAGGAACGTTGTTTATGTCATGTTAGGTTGCATTCATAGCATGTAGCTTCTGCTAGGGCGACTTTTTCTACCCACGTAAAATTCCACAACCTGTGTTGCCAGTAAGATTTTTTAGCTTCCTTAATGACCAGTAATTGGCCAATTTTGCTAGTGTCACGAAGCAAGATTAGTAGCGCTTGTCCTCTGGGGTATATGGTTTTTCCTTTATCAGGCTCTATTCCCCATCGTGCTTGTTTCTGTTTTTTGATGGAAGTTAAACTACCTGACTCCTTGTGTTTGTACCCTTGATCTACGGTGGTTCAAAGGTAAAGTCATGGTTAGGCTTACTGACCTAATAAATATTTCAAGAGCGGCCTCGCCTTGACCCTTCAAATTAGATAGCAGCTCATGAGGTAGTTTGTTCAGAAACCAAACTGAAGCAATGTGAAGACCCTGGGGCAGATTTACAAGCCCCTTGCGTCATTTTTGCGCCATCGTTGCATCACTTTGTGATGCTGCGCGGCGTAAAAATGCAGCCCATTTACAACGTGACGCATCTAGGGAGATGTGTCATGTTGTAAAGCCCTGCGCCACATTATACCTGCGTCAGGTATAATGTATGCAGGGTGGGCGTTCCCACGCAAAAAAGCCTTCTAGAAGTGACGCAGTGAAATCTACAAGATTTCACTGCGCCACTTCTAGGACGCCACTGCGTCAAAACCTTATGCCTGCTTGGAGCAGTCGTAAGGAGTGACGCAGCACAATGAGGATAGGCCTCCCATGTATTGTTGGAGTTGCGTTGTGCTTGCGACACAACTCCAGCAATGCGTGACTTTTGCGCCAACAGATGCGTCAGAATTTCTGACGCATCTGTCAATCCTTGCGCCGTGGTGCACCGTATTGTAAATACGGCGCATCCATGGTGGCGCAAGGGTTTCTCAAGGTGGTGCAGTGAAAGTGACGCATCTCTACAGATGCGTCACTTTCTTGTAAATCTGCCCCCCTGTTTTTTGAGATGTTAAGAACTATTGCGGAGATGTAGGGTCAGATTTACAAGGTTGTCACGCAGTACATCACAGCAAGTCACCTTGCTGCACTGCACTGTGTGACAGGGAAAGGGCAGGAATGTGCCATATTTAAAAGAATATGGCCTATTCCTGCCTTTTCCCCTGCACTGGCAGCCTTTTGTCAGTCTAGCGCCAATGGAGGCACACTTGCACAATGGTGCAACGGTGCCTGCGTTGCAGACAGGAAAGAAGCACACATGGAAGTGGAAGTAACGAGGAGAAATAAAGATATTTCTCCTCGTTACCCCTCTCCTGGGAAGGCGTATCTTTTTGGTGCAGTCCCAGGTTTATCAGTTCTGGTAAATCTGGGAATATGTCAAAAACCATGGGAGTTGCATTGGAACACCCATCGAACGCCTCCCTAGCGCGGAGTAAGGCAACACAGCCATTTGCGCTGCGTTGCTTTACTCCAGATTTATGGAGCCACTCAAGGCCACGCAAAGTGGCCTTGCTTGGCTTCATAACTCACATGTAAGGTTTGTGTCGCGCATGTACCAAGTTCCATGATGCAAACGCGATGCAAACCGGCTCAAAAATATGCCCGCAAGTGTGCTGGTCTTAGCAACTGAAAGCTGATTTCGAAGTAATCTCTCCATATGGAGGGCTAAATGAGACAGATAAAGATTTCTTCATTTAAAAAAAAAATAAAAAATCACACCGAGTGTCTGGGGTACACTTACCCATTACACTTCACTGCATCCTATCGACACTACTCTAACTCTGCTGCACTAAGTTCTATAGATAGTCCCAATGACCCTAAGATACTTCACACTGCTTAGAAGAGCACTGCATTGCATCCAAAGGCCACTAACTCACCTCACTGCATCCTTGCAACATTACCCACTGCATTGCACAATAAGGGCGCTAATCCACCACACTTCACTGTATCCTCTGGGCAATAACCTACCACACTGAACTGCACCCTGGGATCACCATACCACACACTGCACTGCTTTATTGAACTTCTTCCTTGGGATATAACACAACAAACTGCAGTGCATAAACCCCAGGGTCCTCATTAGGAGGCCACTGCAGCTTGCACCACCCACTCCCACCAGAGTCCCCTGAGAGTGAGCTAGCCTACACATAAGAGCTCTACGTGTGGAGGAACTCTGTGGATGGTAGAGTCGGACCTCATTCATTTTTCTAGGGGCCACCTGACCCACTTGAGAATCTGGTGCCACTGCGTACAGGTGGTCAAGAGTACAGGCCTGAGTATATTTGACATTTCATATTTTGTATGATTTTGATACACATTTTTAGCACAGTGACTGAATATCTTGGTCCTGAAGAATGCCCAGAACATCTTTGTCACACACACCAGAAACATGTTGACCTCATACAGGGTGAACATCCATTACCCTGTTTCACTGTGCTTTAAATCTCTATCCATTAGGGCATAGGAATAAAGTTGTTTCGCTCCTGTTGAGATAGTTTGCACTCTGCCCCTCAGCCTACCCCGGAGGCATTAGGACATAGACGTGCCACAATAAACACTCCCGCTCCTTTCCTTCTGGAAAGTTGTAGCCCACACTGGGTACCTTGCGGTCCCAGTGTGTGGAGGGACCCAATGATGAAGCATGTCACCCTTGGGTGAGTGAGGGTTCTCGTCCAAAACACCTGTAATGCCCCACTATTTACCTGCCTCATATTTTCTGCTTTTTGTTGCTTTCGCTACCCTATACACTGTGTGAGCCTAACCACCCATTGCCCTGCCAGCACTGCCAATGGCAGTACCCCCACAACTACTAACCATTGCACTCCTACAAGGTGTGACGATTCAGACTATTCCAGGACCCCAAAGATATAAGAACAGCTTGGGTGGCAGGTCTTAGTCATTGTAAGAAACGGGGTTTTTGGTTGACTGGGATGTGAGCCCTGGTCAAGCAGCAACCACAATTCTTCTCAGGGTGTGGTCACACGCAAACCCTAAATTAACCTGTGCTCAACCCTCATGTAGCTTGGCACAGACCAGTCCAGCTTAACTAAGAGGCAATGTGTAAAGTACTGGTGCAACACTGCAGACAGTAATATAGTGAAAGCACACCACTAAAGTATTCCTCCACAGTTTTAGAAAAATAGAGTGATTTTTTTATAAATAATGCAAGACCAAAACAACAAAAATCCAATCACTACAACCAAAGATATTCAAGTTTAACATTTTCAGTGAAAATAGTGCCAAAAAGCACAAACTGTGGATATCTGTTCGTGCCGGACCGGGACAAAGTTAAAAGTTCAGGTGGACTGTGATGGAGCACGGGCCGGCTACCGGGACCCAGTTAGGCCCGCTGAACAGAGTACCTTAAATCTTGGTTTGCAGAGTGTTGCGGGGATCCGCGTTGAAGATACTTTGCGCAGCCAAAGCGATGCATCGGTTCCAAGATGTGGCAAGGCGTCGATGTGATGTCCTGCAACTCCATCGAGCATCCCATTGATGAGGGCTTCCAATGTGAAGTTTGGTGTCGGGGATGCATCGGACAGTCGGGGTGGTGCGTCAGTTCCGAGGAGCTGTGAGGCTGCAGTGCAGAGTTCGGCATCATCGTCGAGGCTGCCGTCGAGAAGGGATGCGCGGATCTGCGCAGAGTATGCTTTGTACAGTTGCGGTTCTGAAGAGGCTACAGGTTGCGATGAGATGTGGGCCTATGCCACAGTTACAATCCATGCAGCAGCTGTGATGCGTCAGTTCTGCTCTGCCATGTGCTGCAGATCAGAGGAGTTTCGTCGGTTCATCTGGATCAACAGAGGCTGGCAAAGCACCTTAGGCCCACTTCCAAGGATTCAGTACTGGGTGGTACCAACTGGCAGGGTAGACTCACAGATGGCAGAGTCCATGTGCAGGTGTGAGGTTTTTGGAATCCGATTGTGTCCCTGAGGCTTCAGATCAGGCAGCCAGCCAACTAGCCCTTGGAGTCACTCTGGGGTTCTAGTTCATGAGATGCAGGTCCAGTTCTCACCCAGGAAAGAGGGCATTAAGCAGCAGGTCAGCACAGCAGGGCACCAGTTCTTCAAAGCAGCAGTCCAGCAGAGTGGCATTCCTTCCAGCAGCACAGCAGTCCTTCTTCCAGGCAAAGTATCCACAGGCCCAGAAGTGTATTGAGGGGTTGGTGTCTGAGGGCCAATATTTATACTGGTTGTGCCTTTGAAGTGGGGGAGAAGCTTCTAGAGGTTTCTCTTTGGAGTCCTCAGGCACACTGCCTTCCCTCTCCCAGCTCCAGACTAACTACAGGGGGGGGTATGCAGCTCTTTGTGTGGCTGCACGACACAGCCTATTCAGGACTAAGTGTGCTGTGCCTAACTCCACTCCCCCATCCTACCAGTGATGGCCCATCCAGGCACACCTAAGCTCTCTATTGTGTGTGGCTGGCTAGGAGGAATACTCAAATCCCAGCTGTTAGCAACACCCAGTCATATAATCTGGAACAGGCTACAGGCACTGTGGGGCAGATTTACAAGCCCCTTGCGACACTTTTGCACCGCCGTTGCATCACTTTTGTGATGAAGTGGCAGCGTAAACAATGCACCACGTTGTGACACATTTACAGCCTGACGCATCTAGGGAGATACGTCACGTTGTAAAGCCCTGCGCCACATTATACCTGCGTCAGTTATAATGTATGCAGGGTGGGCATTCAGACACAGGAAAGCCTTGTAAAAGTGACGCAGTGAAATCTACAAGATTTCACTGCGCCACTTCTACGACGCAACTGCGGCAAAACCTTATGCCTGCTTGAAGCAGGCGTAAGGAGTGACGCAGCACAATAGGTGTAGGCCTTCCTGAGCATTGCTGCAGTTGCATCGTGCTTGGGACACGACTCCGGCAATGCGTGACATTTGCACCAACAGATGCGTGACGCATCTGCCAATCCTTGCGCCATGGTGCGCCGCATTGTAAATGTGACGCATCCATGGTGGTGCAAGGGGTTTTTTGCATGGCGCAAGTAAACTGACGCAACTCTGCTATAACGCAGAGATGCATCAGTTTCTTGTAAATCTGCCCCTAAATGTCTAAGGCAGGAAAATGCCAACTTTCTAAAAGTGGCTTGTTCAAAATTGTAACTTAAAATTGTTACATTTTCAAAACTGTAACTTCATAAAAAGTTAGAATTTTCCATTACAATTCCAAAGACACCAGATATGAAAGGGTTTCCTGTTCCCACTAGGAAATTACAGTTTACTAAAGGTAATAAGGTAACTCCAATGTTATTTCATAGGGGACTTGAGCCTTGCAGTGGTGAAAAACGAATTTAAGAGTTTTTCTCTAACTGGACATGAAAACCTTAAAAATACACTTCCAGGGGCTTATTTACAAGCCCCTTGCATCGCCGGTACATCACTTTCTCCCATATTACAAGTGACGCACCGGCGGTGCAAGGGGCTTGTAAATAAGACCCCCATTTTTTTGCAATACATTGCACCCTGCCATCTTTACTGTCCAGGGCCTACCGTACGGGTGACTTATATGTATGTATATTTAAAAAGAAGATTTGGGCCTGGCAAGAGGTTTGTCTTTCCAGGTCGTAATGGCAGTATAAAACTGCACATACAGACTGCAATGGCAGGTCTGAGTCATGTATAAAGGGCTACTTAAATGGGTGGCACAATCAGTGCTGCAGGCCCACACGTAGCATTTAATTTACAGGTCCTGGGTACATGTAGTGCCACTTTACTAGGGACTTATGAGTAAATTAAGTATGCCAGTTTAGCATAAGCCAATGTTAACATGTTTTAAGGAGAGAGCACAAGGACTTTAGCACTGGTTAGTAATGGCAAAATGCAGAGATCCTAATGCCAGCAAAAACAAATTCAGCAAAAAAAGGGGAGGGTAAAGGCAAAACGTTTGTGGTGACCCTGCAGATATGGCAAGGCCCAACAGTCATTTTTCATGTACATTAAATTAAGAAACAGCTGTTGCTGTGCTGGTCTCTAAATCGGACAAACAGCGCCACCATGTGGCAGATTGTTATAAGTGCCGGTGTTGACAATTAAGTGCCGGTGCCGAGCACAAGAAACTACCAGATCAAATTAAGCACTGCAGTGCACCAAAGGAACACCCAGCAATCTAGACCAGTGACAATCAGGGTGAATACTGCTGGATCAAGCCATCAACACTTGCTGATGCTAGATTACATCTCACATGCTGACTTTAGACCATGCCTCCATTAAGGAGAAACACATAACTAATAAGATTCCACTGAGCTAAACAGTCTCTCCTTTTCCTTATCAGTTGTGACACAAAGGTCTGCATCTTTCCCTTCACTTACTTAGTTTTGGGGTACTTTTTAGGTCTTTTCACAACCTACCTCTCTTCCAGAAGGCAGCTACCAGTTGATTAACCAGAATCATTGGTGTGTAATAAAACCTTCGAGATAGCATAATTAGAAATGTGAATGCTTCTCTCCAATCATGTTTATAATCTTGGCTAAAAGATGCGCTCTTAGAGGGACTTATGTTCATATTTAAAAAAGCACATCAGGTTGTGAATGACTGAACGAATCGACTTACATGCATGTTGGGATAATCTTATTTGTTGGACTTTGGGTTTGCCAAAGGGTAAATGATGATGTATTATAAACCAATGTCTACCAGCTGCACCTCTGTAGGACACCATACTATGCACAGCAGGTGACACATCACTGTACCAGCAAAGAAATGCAGAAAATAAAAATTTGCTAAATGTATGTTGAAATCAGCAATCCAACCGAATATACTTTAAAGATCCTTGAATAAGCAGCACAGCACTTACACCGCACTGGGATGCTAAAATCAGTCTCAACAGATAATAGAGGATTTCACATTCCAAACAGCAGAATCCTCATGTCCATTTAATCTTCAAGAGTATACAACCTGACTTAAAGAAATATATACATATAAAAGAATAAAGCAATTGATTTGATCGATTCCACTTTTTTTTTTTTTTTTAACCTTTGTAAGCCCTGCTTTCAATGATTTTGGTGCTTTCACTTTGCCAGTAACTTTGCATCTGTTAGTGATTATGCAATTTAATTCCTGCACAAAGGTAGTACCAAGCATTCACCTACCTTTCGGAGGGAAGAACTACCTTATGTGACTAAGTAGAAGGGAATCTTTGTGTCTATTACATAAGAGCCTGGTTGACTCCTGTTGGAAATGGCCCTTTCTAGGGTGCTTTCCCTCAACTTTTTGTTATTTTGCCTCCTGTTTTTCCGCCGATCTAGGTGATAGCCTTTGGACTTTGAGCATGTTTGACACTGCCATTTAGTGCCAAAGCACTGTTCGTGTCATATACATACTGGTAGTTGGTGTATACATGATTGGCTGATTTGAGTTAGCTGTAAGTCCTTTGTCAAGGGGCAAGACATATACCCAGGGCATGTAACTCAAATGCTCCTCCGTGGGCATGCAGCACTGGTTGTGCCATCCACTGAGTTAGCTCATAAATTGTGCCACAGGTTTGCCCTGGTGGGGCTTGCATGCACGGTTTACTGTTACTCTGCTTGGCATTTAAAAAGCTACGTGCTAATGTTCTGCATGTCTCTTGCTATATCAGAGTTCTCCATGGGGACAGGGTACGGGTCGGGAAAAGGTAGGGCATGTGCACATGTGTGTTACATGCAAGGGTCATGAATGGCCCGATGGTGTGTTCGTTATGATGGGATTTGCTTCTTGCATTACATTAGCATGGGGGGGGGGCATAGGGAAAGGCTATTGAGCAGTATTTCCCACATGCAGAATAGTAGCAGTTTACTGTTTGATATCAATGAGTTCGTAATGAAACATTCTCTCCATAGTGTGAGTGGATTCAACATTACTTATGTGGAAATGTCACTTTGGGAAAGTGAGCAATTCGATGCTTGTGGGTCTGTGTGCCTGTCGGCCTGTTTCCAATTCACGTCCGGGTGCAGAGGGGACAGCTACATCTGTGCATTCCTGATAGAAGGCCATAAACTAGGGGCTCAAGGGAAACTGCAGACCTCTGACTCTGAGGGGCCTCTCTGGGACGGTTACGTGGGGGTGGAACTGGCCTCTGCATTCCAAGATGGCAGGGTCTTGGCCCCACTAAAGATAGAGATCAAACCTCCTGGGGTAGGATGGCAGACAGGACAGAAGTTATTGGGGCCTTTGTCCTTTTCAGAGGTGGCGTTTTGAACTGATCTCATCTTCAAAGGCCATTGTGGGTATAACTACTAGGGCTCTGGCCTCAGGGGTTAGAGACACTTTTGGATTTGCAATCATACTACGCTGCTTCAATGCTGGGATATCAACAAGAGGATCCATTTGGGCAGGAGGGATTGCAACTGGATTATCCACAGACTTGTAGTGGCCTTGAGCTTGCCATGTTCCAGGAAGGGGACTATCACTTGGTTGATTTTGCCTGGACGTTGCTGGCCTGCAGCTAGTGCCAACTGTTGTGGCCCAGGTCCCTAATTACTCTCCAGGGCTGGTTGGCTGGCCTCCAGTCCACGAGATCCCAGGGACAGAACTCCCTCTTTCCATGAAATCATAAGGACCGCACAGGGTGAGGTGGAAATGTACGGAAGTGATCGTCAGTTGGGACACAGACTGTCCTGACATACACCGTCATCACACTGTGCAGAGGAGTGAGCTCATAAAGATCAGCAGCTCACCTGAGGTGCCGGGATGTGAGGAATTAGAGGAGTGTGGGGAAAGGTTGCAGAGTCCCAGGGACCTGTGCTTGCAACCGGAAACCTGTGCTAGCTTGCAGTCCGGAACGTGTTGTGTCCGACAGGTGTTGGGGGACCTGAGCTGGGAACTAAGACTGCCTTCAACCTCCAGATCGGTAGGACGACCATGCCTGACATCTCCGCCTCTGTCTGAGGTCACTGGCCACGCCACAAGGTACTTTGTTATGGAGACCACTGTGATGGGACCCGAGAGGTTTCGTTGTGCCTTGTGGGCAACTACAGCTGGTTGCCGAGAGCTACAGCAGTTCACACCTCCGCTTGAGAGGAAAACTTTCTCCAGACTTGGAAGCATGCCAGCTTTCTGGGTCACAACCTTTTATCTATGGGGGAGATATCGATTCCACATTTTTGCAGGTGCCTGAAGGTCTAATCCGGATGGACAAAACTAAGTAACTGTTTCTTTCTGCTTTAGAGAGTTCCGACAATCTAATCAGTGTGTCGTCAGCAGGGGCAGGGTGAATTGTTGGCTGGTGTAGTTGAGTGACCGAGGGGCTCGGTCATGAGGCGTAGTCAAAGACTTGTGGTTTCTTGACCATTGCAACTGTTGGGGTATGCGATAATGAAGAATGTTGTGATTGATAAATACCTCTGAATAGTGCTAACACTGTTATGCCATTCTGCTGCTAATGGGAAAGTCCGACAATTGCATATGACCGTAAAGTCAATGTGTATATTGTTTTCGTTTCAATCTGTATATCATTTTGATTTCAATGTGTGTGTAATACAAAGACTAGTGTTTTATATATACGGTGTGGAGTCTTTTTTGTAGCATACTCGTTGTGTTGCGAGGGTGGTGTTGTGCCATCACTTTACACTTAGGCCCTGAGGAAAAGCCTGACTGCTCTGTGCCAAGCTACCTAAGAGTGAGCACAGGTTATCGGACATGTCTATCGTACTCATCATATCAAGGACAGTGGATTCTGAGTGGCTTCAATGTGTCCCAGCCAGCCAGAAACCGCTGTGTCTAACAACTCCTTTTTGTGATGCCTTTCCATGCTAAAGTTCTCCAGGTGAAAGGCAGGACCAAGCATTTACAATACTTTCTGTAAAGCAGAATTCTCGTTTACAGCATGAATGGCAAGGGCTCACATTCTTTGTTCCTAGTGAAAGGTTGTGGTGTCCGGACTCCCATACCATACCATGCTCACTGAGCGCTAGAACGCCTTGCAAATGTTGTAAGCTGCACTGATTATAAAATATATTAAATAAGTATGTTATGAGTTGGTTTGCATTGCTCTTACACCACGCACCATGTGATTATGAAGTCACTTGTTGCCCTGCAGCACACAGAGAAAGCAGAATATGCCTCTCAGAATTATTTTTGTGCAGAGAGGTGCACCTTCCTGCACAAAGACAATGCTGCATGCAACGGAGGCACCCTTACACCATGGTGCAAAGGTGTCTGCGTAAGCGCTAGGCTGCCAAAAGGACACCTGTGCAGGGGGAAAGGCAGGAATGCGCCGTATTGACTTAAATACGACGCATTCCTGCCCTTTCCTTGTCACCCAGTGCAGCGCAGCAAGGTGAATTGCTCCACTGTGCTGCGTGATAAGTTCATAAATGAGCCCCTGTGTGTATATTCCTAAGGGTCCACTGTGACACAGTGGACACACAATGCTAGGACCTGGGCTCAAATCACTAAGGGGCAGATTTACAAGCCGCTTGCGACACTTTTACGCCGCTGTTGCGTCACTTTTGTGACGCAGCGGCGGCATAAACAATGCGCCACGTTGCAACACATTTACAAAGTGACGCATCTAGGGAGATGCGTCACATTGTAAAGCCCTGCGCCACATTATACCTGCGTCAGGTATAATGTATGCAGGGTGGGCGTTCCGACGCAAGAAAGCCTCGTAAAAGTGAAGCAGTGAAATCTACAAGATTTCACTGCGACACTTCTACGACGCCACTGCGTCAAAATAATACACCTGCTTGAAGCAGGCGTAAGGAGTGACGCAGCACAATAGGAATAGGCATTCCTGAGCATTGCTGGAGTTGCGTCGTGCTTGCGACACGACTCCAGCAATGCGTTACCTTTACGCCAACACGTGTGACGCATCTGTCAATCCTTGCGCCATGGTGCACCGCATTGTAAATGCGACGCATCCATGGTGACGCAAGGGGTTTTTTGAGTGACACAAGTAAACTGACGCATCTCTGCTATAACGCAGAAATGCGTCAGTTTCTTGTAAATCTGCCCCTAAATATTTGTTTCCACAAACGGCTTCTTTCAATCCTCTGATCACACTCATCTCCTTCCAGGGCCATGAACCCCTGGTGACCAAGTGTTTGTAAATACTGTTTACATAAGAGGGGGTGGGGGGAGGGGGTTCACATTCTCAATTCTTTCTGTTTTCTGATTAGTCCAAACTCTACGTTTACCTTGCATATAGTATAAAATCACTGGACAAGGTAAATAGCTGTAAGTGTCAAATGTATTTGAACACCACTCACTTAATCATGAAAGGCCGGTGCGCAATATATCGTGACGTCATAAACTACATTGAAGACGGCAAAAGTTACAATTCAAATAGATTTTTGCATGCAGCTTTAATTTCAATGCTACAAGGTGCAAATTGTGTATGGAAATTCTCCGAATGCCACTACACTTTGAAGGGAATTAGGGGGCAGGATCTGGCAACAGAGAAAAAACATTTTCAACGTGGACACAAAAAGAAGAAAGAAGCCACACGGGCATACGTGTGGGTCAGTAAACCTTCATCTGATCCCCCAGTGTAGTCTTGGTGATTTATGCGAATCACCATAAATAGAGAAGTATGCACCAATGATAGGTGAAAAGTCACAATGCCTTAATGGATGCATTCTGCCCTCATTCTTTCTGATCAAATGATCCATATCCGTGAGATCTTCTTGTTTACACAGACACCAAATAGTTGTAGCGCACTGATGCATATGCGTCTCTGTGACAAAGGCTGTGGCCTGATTCACAAAGGAAGGCACAAATCTGCACACAGTTGTACTGCCTCACATGGGTAGAGATTTACAACTTTGTGGTGTTTGCAAATTTTCTAAGGGTTACGTCTCGGAAGCTGCACCGGAAGCCGCTTTTCAGGTATACTTAAGGAAATTTCCATTCCCACCCTAGTATGGAATTTACTCCTGCCCTTGACAGGAGTAAATGCCTGGTCATTTTCAGGCTGGAAATGGGTTGGAGTGAAATTTGTGAATACACACAACTCAGGTGACGGCAGAAATTCACAAACTTTCAAACAAACCACCCCTTGGAACAGCTACTTACCACTCCTCGTGTGGATTTTACTCCTGCATATTAGTACAAGATCTTGTAGTAATATTATGTGGAAGCAGAAACATTTTAAATATTAGGGTCTACATTTGTGGATTCCTGGCAGTCGTAAGTCCAGCCATTAGCACTTACAAGCCACACTTAAGAGCACAAATGATTTTGTGATTCGGCCTAGTATGTCCATTTCAACTTCTTCCGTGTGCTTTCTAAATGCCCTCCTCTGTCATCCTCATTTCCCATGTCTACTAAGATTGGGATATGACAACTACCGCATAGACGGATCTATTGTATTGTAATTGTATTGTAATTGCATTTATATAGGGCTTACTACCCCTCACTAGGCGCCAAAGTGCTTTTTCAACGAGTAGCACGCTACTCCAGAACCCATAAAGGATTAGTGGTGAATTAGTATAGTGAAATATGAAAGTAATTTGAGCGGTGGACATGTTAGTCTGTTATTTCGATTGAGAAGGATAGCGGAGGGATAGAAGAGGGAAAAGGTTTGCATTTATATAGCTGCACACTGGTTTGTTTATGCCATAAATTCTGAGCTAACTAGAGTTCTTAGTAGGGCAGATATTTCTCCACGCTGATCATCTTCTGCAAAGGACAGAAGTTCACAATTTTTTTCAAAGATAATCTTCAATATGTTCTTTATTTGGCATGTTTCCAATTTATTTTATATCCATATTTAAAATTTGTACATTGTAAAAAACAAAATAAAATTGTTTCTTCATAACTTACGCGTCAAAGAGCTACATTTTAGTTATAAACAATTTCAAAATATTGTAATTCTACATTACCCAACATTTAAAAGCATTCACGCAATTTCCTTGGCATTAAACATCCATACAATGTAAGTGTACAAAATAGTGTACAGTTCATAAAGCTGTGTAAAGACAGCAAAGTTAAGTACAAATATCAAAGAGGTTAGCCCTTTGGATGGCCCACATGGTAAACTGATGCTCAAGGTGAGAGAGTTGAGGGGAATAATTGTATCTTCATTTAAGTGTGTGCATTTATACAGTGCACTTATTCAAAGTCAGGGACTGCTTTGTACTGTCGGGGTTGGCATTTCATTGACTCCTGCAAATAAGCATTAAAGACCAAAGAAACAACGAAATGATATAATCACGCAGGTCATGTAACTTCACTGCATTCAGTGCCTGCAAAGATGGGCGCAGATCAGAGAGGAAAGGAACAAAGAAAGGACAGAGGCGGTAAGAAAAACAAAGGCAAGAGAGAGGCAGTAAGGAAGACAAAGGCAAGAAAGAAAAGGAAACAGGAAAGCTAGCAAGAATAAAGGAAAACGATGAAAAAATACAACAAATAAAAAAACTGTAGAAGGATAGATTAAACGAGATAAATCAAATAAAGAAATGTTGAGGGAAAACATGAAGGAAGAAATAATAAGTTTAAAATGATTAAAAGAAATTTGAAAATTAAAAAAGATATGAGAAGGAGGGATGAAGCGAATGGGTTTGGCAAAGCATTAATCGTTGAAGGTGGAGTGCTGAAAGGACAAACTAATGCCAGTGGCATTAAAGTATGGACCAAAAAAATAAGGAATGAAAAAAAGAAAGTGAAGACGGACTAAAAGGAGTTAAATATATGGCCTAGATCGGGTGCAGTGTAACAAAGTGACATTTGATATTGTAACCCAGAAAATGTCTTCAGGGTGGGCTTCTCTTCAATAGAATATCCCTATATATATTTATATAAATAAGTCTGTCTCTTTGTACATGTGTGCGGAGTCCAGCCTCGGAGGCTCTAGGAGACCGTGATCTCCTCGTCATCACTGTCTGAGTCCGAGAAGTCTGAGGGCTTGCTGGGGCTGCTGGAGTGGCAGGGCGAGAGGGGCCTAGGGGGGCTGTCCGTCCGGTGCCGGCTGTGGGGCTCTGGGAAGGCCGGCCTGTGCTGGGGCTCGGGGAAGCCTGGGCCGCGGTGGGGGCTGGGACAGCCAGCCTCCTCGTCGGCCTCGTCCTCTTCGGAGCACTTCTTGCCCACGTCACTCAGGTCCGGGTGGGGGTTAAACTTGGTGGGGAGGGTCTGCTCCCTGGAGCCCCCAGAGGACAGGAGCTCTCTTTCCTTGGAATTCCTCCATTTCATCCTGCGGTTCTGGAACCAGATCTTCACCTGAGGAAAGCAAAAGATGGGGTCAGCCCGGAGAAAGACATGTTCCTCATTTAGACTGGCATGCGTCACATCCTGCCAAGTTTATTTTAAAGCGGACTCATGTCCCAGCATGCAATGTACCTGTTGTTTACCTCGCCGCGATAAACAATGTACTCAGCAGCAGAACGTGTAATAGGACAGGTATTAAACAAATCGCGATATGCATGTGTAAATATGCTTATAAACGACGTGCCAGTGCAAATATGAATTAATCCATAAACACAATTACATCTGCATGTCCAAACAATTGCATGTAGGAATTATTGTTCTTCCTCTGTACACAGCTGTGTCTGTCTGTTCCTCTCTGTGTTCACCTTATTGCATTCTTCATGTGATGCCCTCACTACTCACTACTCACGGCACTAAGAAATACATGAATTAATTTGGGTTTTGTAAGATGCTACAAACCTCTGTCTTGCAGCACCAGAGTGGTTGTTAATCTAAAGTTTGCTCTAAAGTGCAATGATTGTACATTTTAACAGTTACTTCCTAAACGTGGTAAC
This sequence comes from Calotriton arnoldi, assembly GCA_963921515.1. Lineage (NCBI taxonomy): Eukaryota > Metazoa > Chordata > Amphibia > Caudata > Salamandridae > Calotriton > Calotriton arnoldi. The sequence continues at coordinate 1,387,101 of CAWUFW010000441.1, forward strand.
ATTCCCTTCAACAAAACTTTGGCCCTTTGGCTGTACCGCTTCCACTTATATAATCATTTTCAATTTGAAGTTGAAAAATCCAACAGTACCTTTAAGTATAATCTTAATGTTTCTGCAAGACTTTCTGACTAGCTCCCGCTTTGGGTTTTGGGGAAATCAGGCTGACTGTGCCCTGGTGTTTAGGCGTCTCCCATCCATGTATCAGAATGTACAACACTAGTCCACTCCCCTGAAGTATTCCTTCTAAAACAGCATGCCCAGGTGATCCCTCCCCTCCCAGAGAAGCTCACACTCCCCAGTGCCGCGGCCTATCAAGGCCACAAAGGTGAGATCCCTCCCCTCCCAGAGAAGCTCAAACTCCCCCAGTGCCGCGGCCTATCAAGGCCACAAAGGTGAGATTCCTCCCCTCCCAGAGAAGCTCACACTCCCCCAGTGCCGCGGCCTATCAAGGCCACAAAGGTGAGATCCCTCCCAGAGAAGCTCACACTCCCCCAGTGCCGCGGCCTATCAAGGCCACAAAGGTGAGATCCCTCCCTCCCAGAGAAGCTCACACTCCCCCAGTGCCGCGGCCTATCAAGGCCACAAAGGTGAGATCCCTCCCTCCCAGAGAAGCTCACACTCCCCAGTGCCGCGGCCTATCAAGGCCACAAAGGTGAGATCCCTCCCTCCCAGAGAAGCTCACACTCCCCAGTGCCGCGGCCTATCAAGGCCACAAAGGTGAGATCCCTCCCATCCCAGAGAAGCTCACACTCCCCCAGTGCCGCGGCCTATCAAGGCCACAAAGGTGAGATCCCTCCCCTCCCAGAGAAGCTCACACTCCCCCAGTGCCGCGGCCTATCAAGGCCACAAAGGTGAGATCCCTCCCCTCCCAGAGAAGCTCACACTCCCCCAGTGCCGCGGCCTATCAAGGCCACAAAGGTGAGATCCCTCCCCTCCCAGAGAAGCTCACACTCCCCAGTGCCGCGGCCTATCAAGGCCACAAAGGTGAGATCCCTCCCCTCCCAGAGAAGCTCACACTCCCCAGTGCCGTGGCCTATCAAGGCCACAAAGGTGAGATCCCTCCCCTCCCAGAGAAGCTCACACTCCCCCAGTGCTGCGGCCTATCAAGGCCACAAAGGTGAGATCCCTCCCCTCCCAGAGAAGCTCACACTCCCCAGTGCCGCGGCCTATCAAGGCCACAAAGGTGAGATCCCTCCCCTCCCAGAGAAGCTCACACTCCCCCAGTGCCGCGGCCTATCAAGGCCACAAAGGTGAGATCCCTCCCCTCCCAGAGAAGCTCACACTCCCCAGTGCCGCGGCCTATCAAGGCCACAAAGGTGAGATCCCTCCCTCCCAGAGAAGCTCACACTCCCCAGTGCCGCGGCCTATCAAGCCACAAAGGTGAGATCCCTCCTCCCAGTGAAGCTCACACTCCCCAGTGCCGCGGCCTATCAAGGCCACAAAGGTGAGATCCCTCCCCTCCCAGAGAAGCTCACACTCCCCAGTGCCGCGGCCTATCAAGGCCACAAAGGTGAGATCCCTCCCCTCCCAGAGAAGCTCACACTCCCCAGTGCCGCGGCCTATCAAGGCCACAAAGGTGAGATCCCTCCCCTCCCAGGGAAGCTCACACTCCCCAGTGCCGCGGCCTATCAAGGCCACAAAGGTGAGATCCCTCCCCTCCCAGAGAAGCTCACACTCCCCAGTGCCGCGGCCTATCAAGGCCACAAAGGTGAGATCCCTCCCCTCCCAGAGAAGCTCACACTCCCCAGTGCCGCGGCCTATCAAGGCCACAAAGGTGAGATCCCTCCCCTCCCAGAGAAGCTCACACTCCCCAGTGCCGCGGCCTATCAAGGCCACAAAGGTGAGATCCCTCCCTCCCAGAGAAGCTCACACTCCCCAGTGCCGCGGCCTATCAAGGCCACAAAGGTGAGATCCCTCCCTCCCAGAGAAGCTCAAACTCCCCAGTGCCGCGGCCTATCAAGGCCACAAAGGTGAGATCCCTCCCTCCCAGAGAAGCTCACACTCCCCAGTGCCGCGGCCTATCAAGGCCACAAAGGTGAGATCCCTCCCCTCCCAGAGAAGCTCACACTCCCCAGTGCCGCGGCCTATCAAGGCCACAAAGGTGAGATCCCTCCCCTCCCAGAGAAGCTCACACTCCCCAGTGCCGCGGCCTATCAAGGCCACAAAGGTGAGATCCCTCCCAGGGAAGCTCACACTCCCCCAGTGCCGCGGCCTATCAAGGCCACAAAGGTGAGATCCCTCCCCTCCCAGGGAAGCCCACACTCCCCAGTGCCGCGGCCTATCAAGGCCACAAAGGTGAGATCCCTCCCCTCCCAGAGAAGCTCACACTCCCCCAGTGCCGCGGCCTATCAAGGCCACAAAGGTGAGATCCCTCCCTCCCAGAGAAGCTCACACTCCCCAGTGCCGCGGCCTATCAAGGCCACAAAGGTGAGATCCCTCCCCTCCCAGAGAAGCTCACACTCCCCAGTGCCGCGGCCTATCAAGGCCACAAAGGTGAGATCCCTCCTCCCAGAGAAGCTCACACTCCCCAGTGCCGCGGCCTATCAAGGCCACAAAGGTGAGATCCCTCCCTCCCAGAGAAGCTCACTCTCCCCAGTGCCGCGGCCTATCAAGGCCACAAAGGTGAGATCCCTCCCAGGAAGCTCACACTCCCCAGTGCCGCGGCCTATCAAGGCAACAAAGGTGAGATCCCTCCCTCCCAGAGAAGCTCACACTCCCCAGTGCCGCGGCCTATCAAGGCCACAAAGGTGAGATCCCTCCCCTCCCAGAGAAGCTCACACTCCCCAGTGCCGCGGCCTATCAAGGCCACAAAGGTGAGGCAAGGCTTGATATGTACCTGTGAGTCTTTGAGCCCTAGTTTGGCCGCCAGCTTTTTCCTGTCGGGTTTGCTGATGTACTTCTGTTTCTGGAACATCTTCTCCAGGGCTTTGCGCTGCACATCGGAGAAGACTGCTCGGCGAAGCATGCCCCTGCGAGGCTTGCCTCTGGCTGCCAGGGGCCAGGAGAATGTGCCAGGGATGGGCACCACGGAGGAGGAAGCTGTAAGGAATACAAGAAACCATAAATACTGCAGAATTTGGAAGCAGAAAGCAATTTCATGCTCAGTATCAGACGCTGTAACATATTCTGGAATTGGAGACCATTTTTAAGATGAGTTTGTGGTTGATGGAGGTTCCTGATCAGTCCTCTCTGTTAAAAAGGACACCGTTTAGGTTTATTTGTTTGCAACCTTGAGCTGTTCTTCTGCACGCTTGTTTAAGAATGTTTATTGATCACCAAGGGTGCAGGGAAAACATACAGTTTTTTTCAGTAAATGAAATTCACTAAATGTGGGACGAGTATGTTTCAGAATCTTCGGGAGACCTACGTCTGTTTCTTGGTTGCTTCATCTGGAAGTTCTGGGGTGCTCTGAAGGATAATCTTAGAGGGCTCTTATTTGAGGACATATGAGGCCAGGGCTTTATTTAAGAATGTTTTGGGATTCTGAAAGATAGCATTAGGGGCCCTCATTTGAAAAACATTGGTGAATACTGGAGATGAACGCTAGGCCTGTAGTTTATGCATATCTGCTGGGCACTCCCAAAATACATCCAAAAAGCCTAATGGACCAAGATTGTAGAGCCTGAAGAAGGTCTCTCTCTGCTCTATCTTGAACATCTCCTCGGTGTACACAGATAGCTCTAAAAGCCTAGTTTGAGTATGGCTGGACATTTTTATTAATATCTTGATTAACTAATCTGAGGATATTTGGGGAATATACTGAGGGAAGCTAATTTGAGATTATTTGGGAATTCCCAGGGCTGTCTATCCTCTCATTAAGGCTGGGGGGTTGGTTGGAGGTACTTGGAAGTTCCAAGGGCGCAAGTTTGAGAATAGCTGGGATGGCCACGGGTCACTCCATGTCTTTGAACTCACCAGCCATGAGTGGGTAGGCAATGGCCTGCATTTCTGGAACCATGGCTCTCAACTGTCCCTGTTATGGGACTTATCGCGAGTCGAGTGCGGGGCTCTCCACAGATGCCGTTCCGCACACACTTCCCATTTGCTGAAAGCAGATGGAAATTGTACATGGAAAAGGGCACAGAATCTGGGAAGTGCAAGCAGATAAGGGTCCAAAATTCCAGAACCTGGCTTTATTCTGTATTCTGGGCCTTATGACTCATAATTGCAAGATAATCCCGACCCAGAATTCCCATGTCCCCTGCACCCTGCAACTAAGAACCGGCCCAATAATTTTTATTTTAGCAACTAAAACCAAATACTTTCAAACCCTGCAAGTTTTAAATAAAAAAGAGTCAAGCTGCAAACTTTCTTTTCCAAATCACGTGAGCGAACAGTTATCTGAAATATTTTTTGTGTGCTACAGACCATTAAAGGTTTTTTTCACAGCCTTTTTCATTCTTTTTGTGGAGTCGGTTCCTAGCCTGCCCCTTGGAGGAAAAAAAGGCAGAGTGCCCAATGGGGACAAATGAAAAGTAACTGCTAATTAGCACATTGACTGGCTCCCAATGGAGCTGGTGGGATGAAAGGGGGAGTCCCTCCTTTCGAGGCGCTGCAAAGGGGGACAGGGATTCTAATGAAGCGTGAATGGTAATTGTGTAGTAATGAAGTAGCAGAAAAAGGCGGAGGACAGGCAGAGAAAGCCATATATTACTGGGACAAAGGCGACCAACACTTTTAAACTAAACAGCACTGCATGCCCGGCTCATCCGAGAATACTGATGCGAGCCGCTGTCTCCGCGCACATCGTTTTCATTAAATGGACATGAAAAGCCATTTTTAATGCTGAAGTTGTTTTGTGAGGGCATTCAGAGGGGGGAGAAAGGAAGCAGAGTCCATTATCCGCACTTTGAATGGGGCCTGAGAACAAAAAGGGATAAAAAGGAGAGAAATGCCTGTTTCAATAACACCATTTCTTTTCGCGTTACCAAAACATAGAGCTTTAAAACCCTGGGGGTGGCGCATGCGCTCAGGGTGCGCGCGTTCACGCCAAGAAGGCCTCGGGACTACTCTAGTTGTAGTTTTAAGGGCATATGTTTGATAACCTTAATTAAATGTCATGACGTGGCTTGCTTGAATCACACCACGGCTTTGGAGATGTGCTCAAGGTAAACAGTTCGTTTGTTTTTAAACACAGGGGTCTGACTGGTTAGGAAAGCCTCTTTTCCCAGTTACCTCCATAAAGACGTCCTGGTGCCCCCCTCTCTGTGTTAGGGGCTGGTCTGTTCGTGTGATCTGTCTCTCTCTAGTACCACTTCTATGCATTGATTTGTCGAGACCTGATTTTACTCCGTTTAACTGTTTACTCTCTCTTTTTTGTTCTAGCTTAATATTGATTGACACGTTCTTTCTTCGATATACTCTTTGTGTACGGTCATTTCTATGCTATGGATTCTACGGAGTCAGTCAGCCTGTCTTTCTGTCTGTCCGTCTGTCTATCCACATTTAAATTAAACGTTATGGGTGTTACCGGAGTCAGTCAGGCTGTCTGTCTATCCACATTTAAAGTTACATTTTATTGGTGGTGCCGGAGTCTCTTTATCTGTCTGTCCATCTACCTACATGACTACCTACCTAATCCATCTATCCATCAACCCACCCACCCACCCACCCACCCACCCTTCCATCCATCCTTACATCCATCCATCCATCCATCCATCCATCCATCCATCCATCCATCCATCCATCCATCCATCCATCCATCCCTGGCACCTTTGCTCCCACCCTTCCATCTATCTCTCTGTCCATCCCCTCCTTCCTAGGCCACATTGGTGGGCAGACAATGGCCTCCCCATGTGGTCTTGTGAGCCCTCTCACTCGCCGTGTGACCCCTGACGTGGAATTAGCCGCTGGCTGGTAGGTGTCTGTCAGCCACAGTGCGGCCGGCCCGGTCTGTGGGTGGCGGCCGGCCCGCCGGGAGCTGGCCCATTGGTCACGGTGCTGAAGGCTTTGTGGGGCATCACTGGTGGAGCGCACGGACTGTGGGAAAGCCCGGGCTGTAGGCTGCTCCTCTGTGAGGGGGGACCCGCCTCAAATTACACCGTGACATTGCGGCTAATTTTCCGAGCAGGCAAGTGGGGTGCACAGTGTCAGCAGTCAGAGCCCCTGCTAAATAGGGCATCAAATTGGCGCGACTGATTCGTGAATTGTGTACTGCGGCCAACCTCTGAACTAGTATCACCCCCGGGGTGGGCGAGGGGGGAGTGGGGGGGTATGGGAGAGGCATGGGGGCGGGGGACCATGCGACGGGACCAGAACCCACCTGGGAAGTAGGAAGCTCGGATGAAGGGCCGGAATGACCCCTCAAAGTACGGGAAGGCGAAGCTCTTCTGGGCCGCAGACTGCAGCAGCGCCGCGGAGGAGTCTACGGAGAAAGAGCAGACAAGTGGGTTACACAGAGCACACGGTGCGTCACAGCTAGCGCGGGAATACAAAGCAGGCAGAACGGCGGAACTGCGCAAGGAAAATAGAAACAGAGAGAAGTAAATATACAAAGGCACTAAGAAAGAAAAAACATTATACTATACAGCTCAAACATGAGAAATGCAAAGTCCTGAAATGTAACAGCCAGGCATGAGGAATAAAAAATGGGAAGGCAAAGTGTACGAATCAAATACTAAAAAAGAGAATACAAAGCAAGGACGGCAAAAATAAGCAGAGAAAATAAAATACAAGCACGCAAAACTCTAACATGAGGGATAAAGAAACCGGGAGGACGCAAACTTCCTGCTTGCGAATTAAAACCTCAAGCTGGCTGGTGGTAAAGGTGAAAAGTGAGGACAGGAAATGGAACATAGCTGGGAGTTAAAGAAAGCAAGGCATGGCACATAAAAAAAATGGAAAATGCACAAAACAAGTATGAGAAATGTAAAAGCTGGCATGGTAAATATTATTCGTAAAATGGAATATAACACGAAAATAGCACATCATTAACGGAAAATATAAAAGGCAAGCCCTAGAAGCTGGACATGTAGCACAGGAAACAAAAACACAAGCACCAAAATATAAAACAAGTATATAAAACTAAAACCTAGCATCCGAAATATCAGAACAGGGTCGCGACAAAGAATAACGCAAACACCGTGAAATAAAACACAAACAGCAGCCTGTGGAACGCAAAACTCCAGTGTTTTAAATAAAACCAGACATGGCTCTGACATGCGACTTGAAAACAATTCACGCGCCCGCCACAAACAATCAGGGAATAAAAGAGGCCCAAGAACCGGAGCAAAGGCAGCAGCTAACGGGAACATTTCTCCCTCGGGAGCGACCCAATGAATCGGATTAGGACGTGACCCCCTCCTTCCTCGCTGCTTTAACGCTTGAGGTAACACCGGGGTGACAAACGCTAGTCCTCGGCATTAGCGCTCGGGAGAAGTGTCCATGGAGCTCTCCCTGCAGGGCTTTATTGTGCAAAGAGAAACACGTTCATAGGCAGGGCGGAGCTTCCCTTGGTGCAGCAGGTGCAGTGACACCGGGGCCCACTAAACCCTGATTGTTGCTGTATTTCACATATCAGAGGCTGGTGGTGGTGGTGGTGGGGGCGACTTTCCTTCCTTGTACCAGGGCTCGCGAGACACTGTGCATAGGCGTAAATATAATAATATATCGGAAGACAGGGGCGTGTGTGGGGCGTGTGTGGGGCGGGTGTGGGGCGGGTGTGGGGCGGGTGTGCACCGCCCCATGCTGTATGCAGCCTTCCTTGCCTTCCTTTGGACAAACAGAACATAACATGGACATTTTTAAAGAAATCCAGACAGGCCAGTGACTTCACGACCACGTGTACTGGCACTGTATGGCACCTGGAGTCTGACAGAAGCTTTAATGTTTTATGTAGGGCTGGCTAGAAGCTCGGCCTTGCTTTTTACAAATGAGTGGGTGTTTCCCAAATAAAGAACAGGGAAGCTCGTCAAAATAGTAGATAATAACCAACTGTATTTTAATTTGATGTAGCCATAATTCGGGGGACATAGGCTGTTGTGCCACCATGGAAACTCTGGCCCTCCTGTTCTCATTGGCATGCAGCCGGTGCATTGACCCACCGAGCTACTACGCTATCACTAATGTGTCATAGGCATATATACCTGAACACGTTGTCATATCTCAGGTGCAAGGTGTGGACGGGGCAGTGGCCTGTGGCCATTTTAGTGGTGCGTTTAGCCCTGCAGATCCCCCTAGCGACCAGTGACAGTTCGCCTCCGTAGGGGCGTTACCCCATCGGACTACGTATTCATTGTCCAGCGGGAAAGTATGTTTCAAAATAATGTTATCGTTATCTCCTGAGATACATAGGGGCTTATTTACAAGCCCCTTGCGCTGCCGATATGTTACTTTTACCCATATTAAAAGTGACGCACAGGCGGCGCAAGGGGCTTGTAAATAAGCCCCATAATTGTCTGTCAATTATAAGGTGTACTGCGTGAATGAGAAAGCGCCCTGAGACCATTTGGGCGATATTTTGGCGCTCCACAAATCCGCAATCAACCGATCTTACTTTTCCGCATAACACGTAGGTCTCTTACCAGTGGTTCTGGGCGCCGAGGCCAGGATGGCATTGACCCCAAACTTCAGGAAGGTGGGGTCGCTCTTTGCTGGGGCCCGCGGGCTGGCAGCGCCCCCATAGTCCGCCGGGCTCTTCTCCGGTGGGATGGCGGCGGCCGGGGGGGACATGCTGGGGGGCGGCATGTACCCGGCGGGCGGCTGGCTGATCCGGATCAGGTCCTCTACCAGGAAGCTGGTGCGGCCGGAGAAGGCGGAGCGCAGGGACTGGGGTAGGCTCAGGATCGGGGTGGGCCGCAGCAAGCTCGGGTAGACGGCCGGGGGTGCCAGCAGGCTGGGGAACATCATCTCCGGGGCCGGACGGGGCTACTGCACAGGGCACGTCTCCTGTGGCACCCTTCTGCAAAGTTCGGGAAACTGCTGCAAACTTCGGGAAACTCCGGCAAACTTCAGCAAACTCCGGCAAACTTCGTTGGCCAGGCACTAGTGACAAGTCCATGCCCTCCCCTCCCGCGGGCGCCTTTTATACCGCTACCCCTGCTCAAAGCGCTTTGAGCACTGACAGCTCCCACAAAGGGGGTCCACCAAACCCTCTTGCCCCCACCCTTCTGGAGCTTCCTCCGGGCGCCTTCTGATTGGCCAGTGGGGGCAATTTATGATTGGATTAGCCCCCATAAGCATGCGGTCGCACAATGGGGTCACCCACAAAGAACGTGCAGTCATCAATTCTGCATACTGACCGCCCCCCTTGGACGACAAGCCCCCAAAAGAGCCCAGCGGGCGTTTTTTTGTCCAGCGCCAACAGACACAGGCTCATTAAATGCATATTTAAATACCCCAGCGACACATCGGCTCCTAGAAAGGGAAATTATTTGTGGAGAGCACTAAATGTATTTGCTCCCCAGGAAATAAATCACCATAAATATTCATAGAAGCCTATCTGCAGGCTCTATAAGCTTACTTTCCAGAGCCAAGCATGTCGGCCTGCTCGTAAGCGCTGCGATGCCATACTAACGGCATTCTGTGCGCTATATGTCAATTCGCAATCACAATGCATTTTGTGCATTCGGATGTCTGAAACATGAAAAGTTCAGTGCAAAGATCTGCTCGAAGTGGCTCCCTTCGCCTGGACCCCCACATTTTTCTGCTTAGGGGTTATTGCCCCACAGTGGCCCAGAACCCTGGTGACCAGCTGGGTGAGCAGCCCGGGGGCCTGGGCGCTGGCACATGTGAACCAAGTCCTCTCCCGTTTAATTCCCCTACCGTCCCTCTTCGCAAGGAGGCGGACGTCAGAATATTTCATAAACACCTGAACACCAACACTCCCTCCAAGTTTTTATACTTGGATTCGTCGGTTGAAGCGCAAAACACGCGCCTTGGACCCGTAGGGGTGTTGGAAGCGCTATATGAATACTAATAAAACACATTTCTCCCACCTGTTGTTTTGCCCGCACACCCAGCGCTCTCCAGCACCCGTTATTTCTTTCTTCCCTTATGCCTTCTAAATCTTTGTTTTCTAAGTGCGCATTCTCGCTGAAAATGGGGCACCTGGTCCTTTGGTGGGGCGGGGGGAGGGCAGGGGATCGGAGGTGGGCCGGAGAAGGTGGTCCTTGCAGCCTCGAGCTCCTGGACAGACTCCAAATTGCTTTCGATGTATTCTTTTTTAATTCTTGATTTTAGTTTAGTTTTTTATTAGTGCCGGCCCTCCAAGCGCCACCTAGCGCCCAGAGTCGTGTCTAGCACACAGTGGGAAGGGGTGGGGGTTCGTTTGGGGGGTTGGGTCAGCTTTTAATAAGTGTTAAATGTCTTTTAAGATCTCTATAACAAAGGTGGCGCGGATTAACGAAGCCGCAAGGGGTGCGACATTACGTGTTGTCACTTTAAGGACATTTAAATATGTCCTCGATGCGACACGTCGTGACGTCGAGCGGTAAACAGATAATAGGGCATTAAATACCACCCTGAGACGTGGGCTTGTGGGCTCCCTCTTCACTCATGTACGCTGTGGCCTCTGCATGGCATCTGAAATAAAGGTCACATCCATCAGTGGATCCTTCGGAGTGTAGAAAGCATGCGGAACACACAGTGGGATGATAATCATCATCCTCGGAGCTCCATCACTGGATCCTCCGGAGTGTAGAAAGCATGGTAAGACACAGTGGGGTGATAATCATCATCCACGGAGCTCCATCAGTGGATCCTTCGGAGTGTAGAAAGCATGGTAAGACACAGTGGGGTGATAATCATCATCCTCGGAGCTACATCACTGGATCCTCCGAAGTGTAGAAAGCATGCTGAACACACAGTGGGATGATAATCATCATCCTCAGAGCTCCATCACTGGATCCTCCGGAGTGTAGAACGCACGCTGAACACACAGTGGGATGATAATCATCATCCTCGGAGCTCCATCACTGGATCCTCCGGAGTGTAGAAAGCACGCTGAACACACAGTGGGGTGATAATCATCATCCTCGGAGCTCCATCACTGGATCCTCCGGAGTGTAGAAAGCACGCTGAACACACAGTGGGGTGATAATCATCATCCTCGGAGCTCCATCACTGGATCCTCCGGAGTGTAGAATGCACGCTGAACACACAGTGAGATGATAATCATCATCCTCGGAGCTCCATCACTGGATCCTCTGGAGTGTAGAAAGCATGGTAAGACACAGTGGGGTGATAATCATCATCCTCGGAGCTCCATCACTGGATCCTCCGGAGTGTAGAAAGCATGCTGAACACACAGTGGGATGATAATCATCATCCTCGGAGCTCCATCACTGGAACCTCCGGAGTGTAGAAAGCATGGTAAGACACAGTGGGGTGATAATCATCATCCTCGGAGCTCCATCACTGGATCCTCCGGAGTGTAGAAAGCATGCTGAACACACAGTGGGATGATAATCATCATCCTCAGAGCTCCATCACTGGATCCTCCGGAGTGTAGAAAGCATGCTGAACACACAGTGGGATGATAATCATCATCCTCGGAGCTCCATCACTGGATCCTCCGGAGTGTAGAATGCATGCTGAACACACAGTGGGATGATAATCATCATCCTCGGAGCTCCATCACTGGATCCTCCGGAGTGTAGAACGCATGCTGAACACACAGTGGGATGATAATCATCATCCTCGGAGCTCCATCACTGGATCCTCTGGAGTGTAGAAAGCATGGTAAGACACAGTGGGGTGATAATCATCATCCTCGAAGCTCCATCACTGGATCCTCCGGAGTGTAGAAAGCATGCTGAACACACAGTGGGATGATAATCATGATCCTCGGAGCTCCATCACTGGATCCTCCTGAGTGTAGAAAGCAAGCTGAAAACACAGTGGGGTGATAATCATCATCCTCAGAGCTCCATCACTGGATCCTCCGGAGTGTAGAAAGCATAGTAAGACACAGTGGGGCGATAATCATCATCCTCGGAGCTCCATCACTGGATCCTCCGGAGGGTAGAAAGCATGCTGAACACACAGTGGGATGATAATCATCATCCTCGGAGCTCCATCACTGGATCCTCTGGAGTGTAGAAAGCATGCTGAACACACAGTGGGATGATAATCATCATCCTCGGAGCTCCATCACTGGATCCTCCAGAGTGTAGAATGCATGCTGAACACACAGTGGGATGATAATCATCATCCTTGGCGCTCCATCACTGGATCCTCCGGAGTGTAGAAAGCATGCTGAACACACAGTGGGATGATAATCATCATCCTCTGAGCTCCATCACTGGATCCTCCGGAGTGTAGAAAGCATGGTAAGACACAGTGGGGTGATAATCATCATCCTCGGAGCTCCATCACTGGATCCTCCGGAGTGTAGAAAGCATGCTGAACACACAGTGGGGTGATAATCATCATCCTCGGAGCTCCATCACTGGATCCTCCGGAGTGTAGAAAGCATGTTGAACACACAGTGGGATGATAGTCATCATCCTCGGAGCTCCATCTTACCTATTATCAGGAATATGACTGTTTTCAGTAGCATCCGGAGTTATAACACCATTATCATCATGAGAGGAATATTTTGTAATTACAATGCTATTTATTCTTCTAATAACAACAACAACAATAATAAAAATAATAACAATTATAATCATCATCAATCATTATCATTATTATTATTGTTCTTATCGATAATAATGATAATTAGAATAGCACAAATAATAAGAACAATCATAATATTTATAATCTTAATAATAATAATACAAAAACTTGATAATAAAACTGGTAATGTCGGTGAGCATTATGGGGATGATGATGGTGACCTGTTTTTCTAAGACACAATTTTACGGTACTTAGTTTATCGACCGTATAAGGAACCCTAAAGGATTCAAACATGTTTAGTGCATACCTCGATCAGGATGATAAGTCATGTCAGTCACCCAGGCCCTCGTCAGTAGCAGACTTGACTATGGGAACGCCCTCTACGCGGGAGCCCCGGCCAAGCTCATCAAGCGACTGCAACGCATACAAAACGCCTCCGCACGCCTGATCCTCGATGTACCACGCCACAGCCACATCACCCCCCACCTGAGGAACCTGCACTGGCTCCCCGTCGACAGGAGAATCTCCTTCAAACTCCTCATCCACGCACACAAGGCACTCCACAAGACTGGCCCAGCCTACCTCAACAGACGACTCCTCTTCTACGTCCCCAACCGCCAACTCCGCTCCGCCGACCTCTCCCTCGCCACCGTCCCTCGCATTCGAAGAACTACCACCGGCGGCAGATCCTTCTCCCACCTCGCCGCCAAGACCTGGAACACCCTTCCACTAAGCCTACGACAGACCCAAGACCTGCTGACCTTCAGGAGGCTACTCAAGACCTGGTTGTTCAACCAGTAGCAGCACCCCCTTTTTTCCCTAGCGCCTTGAGACCCTCGCGGGTAAGTAGTGCGCTTTACAAATTCTGTGATTGATTGATTGATTGATTGATTGATGTTGTGTTTATTATTGTATTTTGTTTCTCATTATGCTCAACAGATGAAATTTTTCCTTTGGCCCTAGTGCAGTTCACAGGAGACTTTGTCCAGGGTTGTTGTATACAAGGCTTGTACTTGTCAGGCCCCAATGTGTACCAGGCCTGCTGGATTTTATTCCAGCAGTGTCCATATCGTTATTATTCTGGGCCTGCTGCATGCCAGGCCTATTTCGTTTCGTTGCATCTACGTTTTTGGCATGCTTGATTGTGGTACTATGATGTCTAGTATTCTGCCCCCTCAATATACGAGGTTTGGTTTATTCTATTCCTGCTGTGTACCTGGCTTTTACTATTCTGTTCCTGCTATTTACCAAGTCACATTATCATGTTCTTGCTGTTCACCAGTTCTGCAATGTTAGGTTTCTGCTTTTTAGCAGCCTTTAACTATTCATTCCAGCTTCTTTACTAGGTCTGAATTATTTTGTGTCTTCTGTTTACCAGGCCGCCATTAATCTGTTCCTGCTGTTTATCAGACATGCATTATTCTGTTCCTTCTGTTTACCAGGCCCGCATTATTCTGTTCCATCTGTATCCCAGGCCGTCATGAATCTGTTCCTGCTGTTTACCAGCCATGCATTATTCTGTTCCTTCTGTTTACCAGCCCTGCATTATTCTGTTCCTTCTGTTTACCAGCCCTGCATTATTCTGTTCCTGCTGTTTACCAGGCCCGCATTATTCTGATCCTTCTGTTTACCAGGCCTGTATTATTCTGTTCCTGCTGTTTACCAGGCCCGCATTATTCTGTTCCTTCTGTTTACCAGGCCTGCATTATTCTTTTCCTTCTGTTTACCAGGCCTGCATTATTCAGTTCCTGCTGTTTACCAGGCCTGCATTATTCTGTTTCTGCTGTTTACCAGCTCAGCATTATTCTGTTCCTTCTCTTTACCAACCCTGCATTACTCTGCTCCTGCTGTTTACTAGGCCTGCATTATACTGTTCCTTCTGTTTCCCAGGCCTGCATTATTCTGTTTCTGCTGTTTACCAGCTCTGCATTATTCTGTTCCTGCTGTTTACCAGCCCTGCATTATTCTGTTTCTGCTCTTTACCAGCTCTGCATTATCCTGTTCCTGTTGTATACCAGCCCTGCATTATTCTGTTCCTTCTCTTTATCATCCCTGCATTATTCTGTTCCTTCTGTTTACCAGGCCTGCATTATATTGTTCCTTTTGTTTACCAGGCCGTCATGAAACTGTTCTTGCTGTATCCCAGCCCTGCATTATTCTGTTCCTTCTGTTTACCAGCCCTGCATTATTCTGTTCCTTCTGTTTATCAGGCCTGCATTATTCTGTTCCTTGTGTTTACCAGGCCTGCACTATTCCGTTCTCGCTGTTTACCAGCCCTGCATTATTCTGTTCCTTCTGTTTACCAGCCCTGCATTATTCTGTTCCTTCTGTTTACCAGCCCTGCATTATTCTGTTCCTTCTGTTTACCAGCCCGCATTATTCTGTTCCTTCTGTTTACCAGCCCTGCATTATTCTGTTCCTGCTGTTTACCAGCCCGCATTATTGTGTTCCTTCTGTTTACCAGCCTGCATTATACTCTTCCTTCTGTTTACCAGCCCTGCATTATTCTGTTCCTGCTGTTTTACTGCTTTATTCTGGTCCTTCTGTTTACCAGGCCTGTATTATTCTGTTCCTTCTGTTTACCAGCCCTGCATTATACTGTTCCTTCTGTTTACCAGCCCTGCATTATTCTGTTCCTTCTGTTTACCAGCCCTGCATTATTCTGTTCCTTCTGTTTACCAGCCCTGCATTATTCTGTTCACCAGCCCTGCACTAATCTGTTCCTTCTGTTTACCAGGCCTGTATTATTCTGGTCCTTCTGTTTACCAGGCCTGTATTATTATGTTCCTTCTGTTTACCAGCCCTGCACTAATCTGTTCCTTCTGTTTACCAGGCCTGTATTATTCTGTTCCTTCTGTTTACCAGCCATGCATTATTCTGTTCCTTCTGTTTACCAGCCCTGCACTAATCTGTTCCTTCTGTTTACCAGGCCTGTATTATTCTGTTCTTTCTGTTTACCAGCCATGCATTATTCTGTTCCTTCTGTTTACCAGACCCACATCATTCTGTTCCTTGTGTTTACCAGGCCTGCACTATTCTGTTCTCGCTGTTTACCAGGCCCGCATTATTCTGTTTCTTCTGTATCCCAGGCCTTCATGAATCTCTTCCTGCTGTTTACTAGCCCTGCATTATTCTGTTTCTGCTGTTTACCAGGCCTGCATTATTCTGTTCCTTCTGTTTACCAGCCATGCATTATTCTGTTCCTTCTGTTTACCAGCCCTGCATTATTCTGTTCCTTCTCTTTACCAGGCCTGCATTATTCTGTTCCTTCTGTTTCCCAGGCCGTCATGAATCTGTTCCTGCTGTTTACCAGCCCTGCATTATTCTGTTCCTTCTGTTTACCAGGCCTACATTCTTCTGTTCCTGCTGTTTACCAGGCGTACATTCTTCTGTTCCTTCTGTTTACCAGGCCTACATTCTCTGTTCCTTCTGTTTACCAGGCCTACATTCTTCTGTTCCTTCTGTTTACCAGGCCTACATTCTCTGTTCCTTCTGTTTACCAGGCCTGTATTATTCTGTTCCTTCTGTTTACCAGCCATGCATTATTCTGTTCCTTCTGTTTACCAGCCCTGCATTATTCTGTTACTTCTGTTTACCAGGCCTGCATTATTCATTCTGTTCCTTCTGTTTACCAGGCCTGCATTATTCTGTTCCTTCTGTTTACCAGCCCTGCATTATTCTGTTCCTTCTGTTTACCAGGCCTGCATTATTGTGTTCCTTCTGTTTCCCAGGCCGTCATGAATCTGTTCCTGCTGTTTAGTAGCCCTGCATTATTCTGTTCTTTTTGTTTACCAGCCCTGCCTTCTTCTGTTCCTGCTGTTTACCAGGCCTACATTCTTCTGTTCCTTCTGTTTACCAGGCCTACATTCTTCTGTTCTTTTTGTTTACCAGGCCTACATTCTTCTGTTCCTTCTGTTTACCAGCCCTGCATTATACTGTTCCTTCTGTTTCCCAGGCCTACATTCTCTGTTCCTTCTGTTTACCAGGCCCGCATTCTTCTGTTCCTTCTGTTTACCAGACCTACATTCTCTGTTCCTTCTGTTTCCCAGGCAGTCACAAATCTGTTCTTGCTTTTTAGTAGCCCTGCCTTCTTCTGTTCCTGCTGTTTACCAGGACATCATTATTGTTCCTTGCTGATTATCAAGCCTCTATTATTGTCATGATGCACTTCATCAGATCTACATTATATTTTTCTGCAATTTATTAGACCAGGGGTATTATCTTGCTAATTTGACCAGGTTTGCATTATTTTGTTCATGATGTTCACCAGTTTTGCATTTTACTTGCTTCCCTTTTCAAGCCTACATTTTCCTCTTCCTACTATTTACCAGTGTCGCATTATTCTGTACATGATACTTGAAAACCGTGCACTACATTCGTCTGCTGTTTTTTAGGGCTGCAGTTGTTTATTAGGGCTGCAGGTGTCTTGTCCTGTTCTTTATGAGCTGCATTACTCACTTTCATCTGTTTAAGTGGCCTGCATTCTTTTCTTGTTGCTGTTTTTACAGCATTGGTTAGTTTCCTTCTACTCTCTGGCCCAGCATTTGCCTGTTACGAGATGTGCTTTATCCTTTTCCATCTGTTTAAGTGGCTTCTGGTACTGTTTTGCTGCTGTTTACTGGCCCCTTATTATTCAGGCCATGTTGCAGAGCAGGCATGCATTACACACTTGTTCCTGTTTCTCAGACCTACATCATTCTGGACTCCTGTCACCGGTTTTATTCTCTTGCTCCTGCATTGTAGGCCTGAATAATTCTGGCCTTGGTTTTTTCCAGACCTGTAGGGGCAGATTTACAAGGAACTGACGCATCTGCATAGATGCGTCAGTTTCCTTGCGTCAGCGCCGAATGTCCTTGCGCCACTATGGATGCGCTGTATTTACAATACAGTGCTCCATGGCGCAAGGATTAACAGATGCGTCAGAAATTCTGACGCATCTGTTGGCGCAAAAGTGACGCATTGCTGGAGTTGCTCATGAAAGTGACGCAACTCCAGCAATGCACCACAATAGATGGGTGAGTCCCATTCAAAAAGCCCTGCGTCATTCCTTACGCCTGGCCTGAGCAGGCGCAGGGATTTTGATGCAGTAAAGGCGTAGAGTGACGCAGTGAAATCTTGTAGATTTCACTGCGTATGTTCTACATGGCTTTTTGCGTGGGAACGCCCACCCTGCATACATTATACCTGACGAAGGTATAATGTAACGCAGGGCTTTACAACCTGACGCATCTCCCTAGATGCGTTACGTTGTAAATGGGCCGCAACATTTACGTCGCCGCTGCATCACAAAAGTGACGCAACGGCGGCGCAATAATCACTCAAGGGGCTTGTAAATCTGCCCTTTAGTCTCTTGCTCCTATTTACCAGGTCTTCACTATTGTATATGTGTGTGTGTATACAACATTTCTATAGCGCAAACATTGACCACAGGCTGTCTTTAGGCAAAGTCCAGCATAAAGGCAACAAGAAATTGGAGAGATAGCCTAAGTTGGAGTGTTGGGCGGTCCTGATGGATACGGGATGCTCATCCAGATCCTGGATGCACTGATGGAAAAGGCCTGCTGTTTTTTTCTTTTTTACACTTCTTAGTCTGCAGTATGATGGTGTCCTGGCTGTCGGTGTGTAGCATTGGCCTGTATTATTTATTTCCTGGAGTTTTATCAAGTCTTGGCTTATCAGTCTTGGCGTTTTCCTGTTTATCAGTCTTGGCTTTTTCTCTTCATGAAGATTACTAGGCCTGCATCAGTCTGGCCCTGCTGTTTATCAGGCATGCACCACTCTCTTGTCCATTTACCAGACCTGCTGTTTACCAGGCCTGCATTGTCCTCTGCCTGCACGATTCTCTTCCTGCAGCTTACCAGGCCTGCATTGGTCTCTTCCTGCACTTTATCAGGCCTGCATTGTTTTCTTCCTGCACTTTACCAGGCCTGCATTGTTCTCTTCCTGCACTTTAGCAGGGCTGCATTGTTCTCTTCCTGCACTTTACAAGGCCTGCATTGTTTTCTTCCTACACTTTACCAGGCCTGCATTGACCTCTTCCTAGACTTTACCAGGCCTGCATTATGTTCTTCCTGCACTTTACCAGGACTGCATTGTTCACTTCCTGCCGTTTACCCAGCCCGCATTGTTCTCTTCCTGCCGTTTACCCAGCCTGCATTGTTCTCTTTCTTCGCTTTACCGGGGCTGCATTGTTCTCTTCGTGCAGGTCACCAGGCTTGCAATGTTCTCTTTCTGCAGTTTACCAGGCCTGCATTCTTCTCTTCTTACAGTTTACCAGGCCGGCATTGTTCTTTTCCTGCACTTTACGAGGCCTGCATTGTTCTCTTCCTACACTTTACCAGGGCTGCATTGTTCTCTTCGTGCAGTTTACGAGGCCTGCATTGTTCTCTTCCTACACTTTACCAGGGCTGCATTGTTCTCTTCCTGCAGTTTACGAGGCCTGCATTGTTCTCTTCCTACACTTTACCAGTCCTGCATTGTTCTTTTCCTGCACTTTACGAGGCCTGCATTGTTCTCTTCCTACACTTTACCAGGGCTGCATTGTTCTCTTCGTGCAGGTCACCAGGCTTGCAATGTTCTCTTTCTGCAGTTTACCAGGCCTGCAGTTCACCAGGCCCGCATTGTTCTCTTACTGCAGTTTACCAGGCCTGCAGTGTACTCTTCCTGCAGTTCACCAGGTCCTCATTGTTCTCTTACTGCAGTTCACCAGGCCCACATTGTTCTCTTCCTGCACTTTACCAGGCCTGCATTTTTCTCTTCCTGTAGTTTACCCGGCCTGCGTTGTTCTTTTCCTGTAGTTTACCTGGCCTTCATTGTTCTTTTCCTGCAGTTTACCAGGCCTGCACTGTTCTCTCCATGCAGTTTACCTCACCCACATTGTTCTCTTCCTGCACTTTACCAGCCCTGTATTATTCTCTTACTGCACTTTACCACAGATGGTTTGCTCTCTTATTGCACTTTACCAGGCCCGCATTGTTCTTTTCCTGTAGTTTACCCGGCCCACATTGTTCTTTTCCTGCAGTGCACCAGGGCTTCATTGTTCTCTCCATGCAGTTTACCAGGCCCACAATGTTCCCCTCCTGCAGTTTACAAGGCCTGCATTGTTCTCTCCCTGCAGTTTACCTTGTCCACATTGTTCTCTTTCTGCACTTTACCAGGCCTGCATTGTTCTCTTACTGCATTTTATGACACCTGCATTGCTCTCTTACTTCACTTTACCAAGCACGCATTGTTCTTTTACTGTAGTTTACCTGGCCCGCATTGTTCTTTTCATGCAGTGCACCAGGGCTGCATTGTTCTCTCCATGCAGTTTACCAGGCCCACAATGTTCCCCTCCTGCAGTTTACAAGGCCTGCATTGTTCTCTTCTTGCAGTTCACCAGGCCCGCATTGTTCTCTCCCTGCAGTTTACCTCGTCCACATTGTTCTCTTTCTGCACTTTACCAGGCCTGCATTGTTCTCTTACTGCATTTTATCACACCTGCATTGCTCTCTTACTTCACTTTACCAAGCACGCATTGTTCTTTTACTGTAGTTTACCTGGCCCGCATTGTTCTTTTCATGCAGTGCACCAGGGCTGCATTGTTCTCTCCATGCAGTTTGCCTGTCCCACAATGTTCTCCTCCTGCAGTTTACAAGGCCTGCATTGTTCTCTTCCTGCAGTTCACCAGGGCTGCACTGTTTTCTTCCTGCAGTTCACTAGGCCAGCGTTGTTCTCTTCCTGCAGTTTACTAGGCTGCATTGTTCTCTCCATGCAGTTTACCTGGCCCACAATGTTCTCTTCCTGCAATTTACCCGGCCTGCATTCTTCTCTTCTTACAGTTTACCAGGCCGGCATTGTTCTCTTCCTGCACTTTACCAGACCTGCATTGTTGTCTCCTACATTTTACCAGGCCTGCATTGTTCTCTTCCTACACTTTACCAGGCCTGCATTGTTCTCTTTCTACACTTTACCAGGCCTGCATTGTTCTCTTCCCTACGCTTTACCAAGCCTGCGTTGTTTTCTTCCTACACTTTACCAGGCCTGCATTTCTCTCTTCCTGCACTTTACCAGGCCTGCATTGTTCTCTTCCTGCTCTCTACCAGGCCTGCATTGTTATCTTCCTAAACCTTACCAGGCCAGCGTTGTTCTCTTCCTACACTTTACCAGGTCTGCATTGTTCTTTTCCTGCACTTTACCAGGCCTGCGCTGTTCTCTTCCTGCACTTTACCAGGCTTGCATTGTTCTCTTACTACACTTTACCAGGTCTGCATTGTTCTCTTCCTGCAGTTTACCAGGCCTGGGTTGTACACTTCCTGCACTTTACCAGGGCTGCATTGTTCTCTTCCTGCAGTTTACGAGGCCTGCATTGTTCTCTTGCTACACTTTACCAGGCCCGCATTGTTCTCTTCCTGCACTTTACGAGGCCTGCATTGTTCTCTTTCTACACTTTACCAGGGCTGCATTGTTCTCTTCCTGGAGTTTACCAGGCCTGCGTTTTACACTTCCTGCACTTTACCAGGGCTGCATTGTTCTCTTCCTGCAGTTTACGAGGCCTGCATTGTTCTCTTCCTACACTTTACCAGTCCTGCATTGTTCTTTTCCTGCACTTTACGAGGCCTGCATTGTTCTCTTCCTACACTTTACCAGGGCTGCATTGTTCTCTTCGTGCAGGTCACAAGGCTTGCAATGTTCTCTTTCTGCAGTTTACCAGGCCTGCAGTTCACCAGGCCCGCATTGTTCTCTTACTGCAGTTTACCAGGCCTGCAGTGTACTCTTCCTGCAGTTCACCAGGTCCTCATTGTTCTCTTACTGCAGTTCACCAGGCCCCCATTGTTCTCTTCCTGCACTTTACCAGGCTTGCATTATGTTCTTCCTGCACTTTACCAGGACTGCATTGTTCACTTCCTGCCGTTTACCCAGCCCGCATTGTTCTCTTCCTGCCGTTTACCCAGCCTGCATTGTTCTCTTTCTTCGCTTTACCGGGGCTGCATTGTTCTCTTCGTGCAGGTCACCAGGCTTGCAATGTTCTCTTTCTGCAGTTTACCAGGCCTGCAGTTCACCAGGCCCGCATTGTTCTCTTACTGCAGTTTACCAGGCCTGCAGTGTACTCTTCCTAGACTTTACCAGGCCTGCATTATGTTCTTCCTGCACTTTACCAGGACTGCATTGTTCCCTTCCTGCCGTTTACCCAGCCCGCATTGTTCTCTTCCTGCCGTTTACCCAGCCTGCATTGTTCTCTTTCTTCGCTTTACCGGGGCTGCATTGTTCTCTTCGTGCAGGTCACCAGGCTTGCAATGTTCTCTTTCTGCAGTTTACCAGGCCTGCATTCTTCTCTTCTTACAGTTTACCAGGCCGGCATTGTTCTTTTCCTGCACTTTACGAGGCCTGCATTGTTCTCTTCCTACACTTTACCAGGGCTGCATTGTTCTCTTCGTGCAGTTTACGAGGCCTGCATTGTTCTCTTCCTACACTTTACCAGGGCTGCATTGTTCTCTTCCTGCAGTTTACGAGGCCTGCATTGTTCTCTTCCTACACTTTACCAGTCCTGCATTGTTCTTTTCCTGCACTTTACGAGGCCTTCATTGTTCTCTTCCTACACTTTACCAGGGCTGCATTGTTCTCTTCGTGCAGGTCACCAGGCTTGCAATGTTCTCTTTCTGCAGTTTACCAGGCCTGCAGTTCACCAGGCCCGCATTGTTCTCTTACTGCAGTTTAACAGGCCTGCAGTGTACTCTTCCTGCAGTTCACCAGGTCCTCATTGTTCTCTTACTGCAGTTCACCAGGCCCACATTGTTCTCTTCCTGCACTTTACCAGGCCTGCATTTTTCTCTTCCTGTAGTTTACCCGGCCTGCGTTGTTCTTTTCCTGTAGTTTACCTGGCCTGCATTGTTCTTTTCCTGCAGTTTACCAGGCCTGCACTGTTCTCTCCATGCAGTTTACCTCACCCACATTGTTCTCTTACTGCACTTTACCACAGATGGTTTGCTCTCTTATTGCACTTTACCAGGCCCGCATTGTTCTTTTCCTGTAGTTGACCCGGCCCACATTGTTCTTTTCCTGCAGTGCACCAGGGCTTCATTGTTCTCTCCATGCAGTTTACCAGGCCCACAATGTTCCCCTCCTGCAGTTTACAAGGCCTGCATTGTTCTCTTCTTGCAGTTCACCAGGCCCGCATTGTTCTCTCCCTGCAGTTTACCTTGTCCACATTGTTCTCTTTCTGCACTTTACCAGGCCTGCATTGTTCTCTTACTGCATTTTATGACACCTGCATTGCTCTCTTACTTCACTTTACCAAGCACGCATTGTTCTTTTACTGTAGTTTACCTGGCCCGCATTGTTCTTTTCATGCAGTGCACCAGGGCTGCATTGTTCTCTCCATGCAGTTTACCAGGCCCACAATGTTCCCCTCCTGCAGTTTACAAGGCCTGCATTGTTCTCTTCTTGCAGTTCACCAGGCCCGCATTGTTCTCTCCCTGCAGTTTACCTCGTCCACATTGTTCTCTTTCTGCACTTTACCAGGCCTGCATTGTTCTCTTACTGCATTTTATCACACCTGCATTGCTCTCTTACTTCACTTTACCAAGCACGCATTGTTCTTTTACTGTAGTTTACCTGGCCCGCATTGTTCTTTTCATGCAGTGCACCAGGGCTGCATTGTTCTCTCCATGCAGTTTGCCTGTCCCACAATGTTCTCCTCCTGCAGTTTACAAGGCCTGCATTGTTCTCTTCCTGCAGTTCACCAGGGCTGCATTGTTCTCTTCCTGCAGCTCACTAGGCCAGCGTTGTTCTCTTCCTGCAGTTTACTAGGCTGCATTGTTCTCTCCATGCAGTTTACCTGGCCCACAATGTTCTCTTCCTGCAATTTACCCGGCCTGCATTCTTCTCTTCTTACAGTTTACCAGGCCGGCATTGTTCTCTTCCTGCACTTTACCAGACCTGAATTGTTGTCTCCTACGTTTTACCAGGCCTGCATTGTTCTCTTCCTACACTTTACCAGGCCTGCATTGTTCTCTTTCTACACTTTACCAGGCCCGCATTGTTCTCTTCCTACGCTTTACCAAGCCTGCGTTGTTTTCTTCCTACACTTTACCAGGCCTGCACATTTCTCTCTTCCTGCACTTTACCAGGCCTGCATTGTTCTCTTCCTGCTCTCTACCAGGCCTGCATTGTTATCTTCCTAAACCTTACCAGGCCAGCGTTGTTCTCTTCCTACACTTTACCAGGTCTGCATTGTTCTTTTCCTGCACTTTACCAGGCCTGCGCTGTTCTCTTCCTGCACTTTACCAGGCTTGCATTGTTCTCTTACTACACTTTACCAGGTCTGCATTGTTCTCTTCCTGCAGTTTACCAGGCCTGGGTTGTACACTTCCTGCACTTTACCAGGGCTGCATTGTTCTCTTCCTGCAGTTTACGAGGCCTGCATTATTCTCTTGCTACACTTTACCAGGCCCGCATTGTTCTCTTCCTGCACTTTACGAGGCCTGCATTGTTCTCTTTCTACACTTTACCAGGGCTGCATTGTTCTCTTCCTGGAGTTTACCAGGCCTGCGTTTTACACTTTCTGCACTTTACCAGGGCTGCATTGTTCTCTTCCTGCAGTTTACGAGGCCTGCATTGTTCTCTTCCTACACTTTACCAGTCCTGCATTGTTCTTTTCCTGCACTTTACGAGGCCTGCATTGTTCTCTTCCTACACTTTACCAGGGCTGCATTGTTCTCTTCGTGCAGGTCACAAGGCTTGCAATGTTCTCTTTCTGCAGTTTACCAGGCCTGCAGTTCACCAGGCCCGCATTGTTCTCTTACTGCAGTTTACCAGGCCTGCAGTGTACTCTTCCTGCAGTTCACCAGGTCCTCATTGTTCTCTTACTGCAGTTCACCAGGCCCCCATTGTTCTCTTCCTGCACTTTACCAGGCCTGCATTATGTTCTTCCTGCACTTTACCAGGACTGCATTGTTCACTTCCTGCCGTTTACCCAGCCCGCATTGTTCTCTTCCTGCCGTTTACCCAGCCTGCATTGTTCTCTTTCTTCGCTTTACCGGGGCTGCATTGTTCTCTTCGTGCAGGTCACCAGGCTTGCAATGTTCTCTTTCTGCAGTTTACCAGGCCTGCAGTTCACCAGGCCCGCATTGTTCTCTTACTGCAGTTTACCAGGCCTGCAGTGTACTCTTCCTGCAGTTCACCAGGTCCTCATTGTTCTCTTACTGCAGTTCACCAGGCCCACATTGTTCTCTTCCTGCACTTTACCAGGCCTGCATTTTTCTCTTCCTGTAGTTTACCCGGCCTGCATTGTTCTTTTCCTGTAGTTTACCTGGCCTGCATTGTTCTTTTCCTGCAGTTTACCAGGCCTGCACTGTTCTCTCCATGCAGTTTACCTCACCCACATTGTTCTCTTCCTGCACTTTACCAGCCCTGTATTGTTCTCTTACTGCACTTTACCACAGATGGATTGCTCTCTTATTGCATTTTACCAGGCCCGCATTGTTCTTTTCCTGTAGTTTACCCGGCCCACATTGTTCTTTTCCTGCAGTGCACCAGGGCTTCATTGTTCTCTCCATGCAGTGTACCAGGCCCACAATGTTCCCCTCCTGCAGTTTACAAGGCCTGCATTGTTCTCTTCTTGCAGTTCACCAGGCCCGCATTGTTCTCTCCCTGCAGTTTACCTCGTCCACATTGTTCTCTTTCTGCACTTTACCACTCCTGCATTGTTCTCTTACTGCATTTTATCACACCTGCATTGCTCTCTTACTTCACTTTACCAAGCACGCATTGTTCTTTTACTGTAGTTTACCTGGCCCGCATTGTTCTTTTCATGCAGTGCACCAGGGCTGCATTGTTCTCTCCATGCAGTTTGCCTGTCCCACAATGTTCTCCTCCTGCAGTTTACAAGGCCTGCATTGTTCTCTTCCTGCAGTTCACCAGGGCTGCATTGTTCTCTTCCTGCAGTTCACTAGGCCCGCGTTGTTCTCTTCCTCAGTTTACTAGGCTGCATTGTTCTCTCCATGCAGTTTACCTGGCCCACAATGTTCTCTTCCTGCAATTTACCCGGCCTGCATTCTTCTCTTCTTACAGTTTACCAGGCCGGCATTGTTCTCTTCCTGCACTTTACCAGACCTGCATTGTTGTCTCCTACATTTTACCAGGCCTGCATTGTTCTCTTCCTACACTTTACCAGGCCTGCATTGTTCTCTTTCTACACTTTACCAGGCCTGCATTGTTCTCTTCCTACGCTTTACCAAGCCTGCGTTGTTTTCTTCCTACACTTTACCAGGCCTGCATTTCTCTCTTCCTGCACTTTACCAGGCCTGCATTGTTCTCTTCCTGCTCTCTACCAGGCCTGCATTGTTATCTTCCTAAACCTTACCAGGCCAGCGTTGTTCTCTTCCTACACTTTACCAGGTCTGCATTGTTCTTTTCCTGCACTTTACCAGGCCTGCGCTGTTCTCTTCCTGCACTTTAAGAGGCCTGCATTGTTCTCTTTCTACACTTTACCAGGGCTGCATTGTTCTCTTCCTGCAGTTTACCAGGCCTGCGTTTTACACTTCCTGCACTTTACCAGGGCTGCATTGTTCTCTTCCTGCAGTTTACGAGGCCTGCATTGTTCTCTTCCTACACTTTACCAGTCCTGCATTGTTCTTTTCCTGCACTTTACGAGGCCTGCATTGTTCTCTTCCTACACTTTACCAGGGCTGCATTGTTCTCTTCCTGCAGTTTACCAGGCCTGCATTGCTCTCTTCCTGCACTTTACCAGGGCTGCATTGTTCTCTTCCTGCAGTTTACTAGGCCTGCGTTGTACACTTCCTGCACTTTACCAGTCCTGCATTGTTCTTTTCCTGCAGTTCACCAGGGCTGCATTGTACACTTCCAGCATTTTACCAGGCCTGCATTGTACACTTCCTGCAGTTCACCAGGGCTGCATTGCTCCCTTCCTGCACTTTACTAGGCCTGCATTGTTCTCTTCGAACACTTTACCAGGCCTGCATTGTTCTCTTCCTACACTTTACCAGGCCTGCATTGCTCTCTTCCTGCAGTATACCAGGCCTGCATTGTTCTCTTCCTGCACTTTGCTAGGCCTGCGTTGTTCTCTTTCTGCACTTTACCAGTCCTGCATTGCTCTCTTCCTACACTTTACCAGACCTGCATTGTTCTCTTCATACACTTTGCCAGACCTGCATTGTTCTTTTCCTACACTTTACTAGTCCTGCATTGCTCTCTTCCTGTAGTTTACCAGACCTGCATTGTTCTCTTCCTACACTTTACCAGGCCTGCATTGTTCTCTTCCTACACTTTACCAGGCCTGCATTGCTCTCTTCCTGTAGTTTACCAGGCCTGCATTGTACTCTTCAGACACTTTACTAGGCCTGCGTTGTTCTCTTTCTGCACTTTACCAGGCCTGCATTGTTCTCTTCCTACACTTTACCAGGCCTGCATTGTTCTCTTCCTACACTTTACCAGGACTGCATTGCTCTCTTCCTGCAGTTTACCAGTCCTGCATTGTACTCTTCCTGCACTTTACTAGGCCTGCGTTGTTCTCTTTCTGCCCTTTACCAGACCTGCATTGTTCTCATAATACACTTTACCAGACCTGCATTGCTCTCTTCCTGTAGTTTACCAAGCCTACATTTCTCTCTTCCTACATTTTACCATGCCTGCATTGTTTTTTTCCTGCAGTGCACCAGGGCTGCATTGCACACTTCCTGCAGTTTACCAGGTTTTCATTGTACACTTCCTGCAGTTCACCAGGGCTGTATTGCTCTCTTCCTGCACTTTACCAGGCCTGCATCGTTCTCTTCCTACACTTTACTAGGCCTGCGTTGTTCTCTTCCTGCACTTTACTAGGCCTGAACTGCTCTCTTCCTGCACTTTACCAGACCTACATTGTTCTCATCCTACACTTTACTAGGCCTGCGTTGTTCTCTTCCTACACTTTACCAGGCCTGCATTGCTCTCGTCCTACACTTTACCAGGCCTGCATTGCTCTCTTCCTGCCCTTTACCAGGCCTGCATTGTACACGTCCTGCACTTTATCAGACCTGCATTGTTCTCTTCCTACACTTTACTAGGCCTGCGTTGTTCTCTTCCTACACTTTACCAGGCTGCATTGTACACTTCCTGCCCTTTACCAGGCCTGCATTGTTCTCTTCCTACACTTTACCAGGCCTGCATTGTTCTCTTCCTGCACTTTATCAGACCTGCATTGTTCTCTTCCTACACTTTACCAGGCCTGCATTGTTCTCTTCCTACACTTTACCAGGCCTGCATTGTTCTCTTCCTGCACTTTATCAGACCTGCATTGTTCTCTTCCTACACTTTACTAGGCCTGCGTTGTTCTCTTCCTACACTTTACCAGGCCTGCATTGCTCTCGTCCTACACTTTACCAGGCCTGCATTGTACACTTCGTGCCCTTTACCAGGCCTGCAATGTACACTTCCTGCACTTTACCAGGTCTGCATTCTTCCGGCCCCGCTTTCCAGCGCTTGGTTTGGCGCCGGGTGTTAACAGAGGAGGTACCTGGTTTTCATGTGAATGGGACACAGCAGATGCTCCCGGCCCTCGGAGCCCGCTTCTCCCGAGCCCCCTCCACAGAGAGAAGTGTGCAGGCGGCCCGGCGGCTCTGATCCTGTTAGCTGTGAACTAGCTGTCACCTTCAGCTGTTTTTCCCTTTTTCTCCCCAGCACAAAGATCTCTCCCCCTACACAAAAATCGTATTAACCAGCTTTCTTTTCGTCAGGAGGGTTTTGTCCTCGTGTTTTGTGCGGTTAGCTCCATATCGCTGCTTTAACTATTCAATAACTGCTGCATCTGCCATTTATTTCACATTAGGAGAGAAAGGACGGCTGCTACATCGCTTGCCTCAATTCATATTAAAACCTTGTTTATTTCAGGGACCAGGGCGCTGTGATGGAGAGAGTATGGTCTGCAAGCTTGTTACTGAGCTCTGTGGAAAAGGGCACCAGTCTATAGTGCATCTGTGCACTGATTAAGATTTCTATCCAAAAAAGTCTAAATATAAAATATTCAATATAAACATTAAAACATTAATAAACTAAGAAAAAAAAGAAAACGGAGTCTAGCAAATGTTTAGTAAATACATTTTCCCTCAATTTTGAAAATACATACTTACAACCCCAGCTTTTAATCTGCCCTAGTTAAAATAAATGAGTCACAAGAATGCATGTAATAAACACAGATTCACTCATTTATTGTTACATTGCAAAGGTTTTATTACCACAGAAAAGAGTAACTAACTCGTGTAAACACTGCTTAGTTCCTCACATATTACAGTCTAGAATCACTTCACAGAAAAAACACACCTGTGGCCAAGTGTCCAGTGCTCTCATTGTACTCCCTGAACAGATTTAACCTCTTATTGTCTAGTTAGCGACAAACGCCTTCGTTTGTTTCTACAGCACACGAGTCTCATTGGACCCGCCCCGTCATAAATGGCAGAATGATTGCGCGGACATCCAATGATAAGGAATGGCAGAAAGTCTCGGAGTACCTTCGAAAACTATTCTGCAGGGTTAAGTTTAAGTTCCTTTAGGCTAAAATACTCCATAGCGCATATCTCACCTCTCACAAACTTAAATTTACACAGGCACTTTGGTGGATTATCCGAGATGGACCACTCACCAGCAGACCTGTACACATGGTAGGGGATAACTATACATTGTCTGCCTTTTGGGCTGAAGTATAACACACTCTCCCACACTACTGGGAAATCATTCTTGGGGAGTGTAGACAGGGCCGTCTGTAGTGCTGATGGCGCCCGGTGCAACAATCCTTTTGAGCGTCCCCGCCCCCATATGACCTCCTTCTCGATTTCTCTCCGACCCAGCAAAAGTGTCCCTCATCTCTCCCTAGCCCCTCTCTCAAATACACTTGAATTGTTTTAAAGCGCTGGTAAAGGCTGGCTTCACTAATCCACTCAGCTATCCACTTAAAATACAGATCTATTCTTTGAAGCAGGCACATTAACCCTCTGCGCTACTTTATGGCAAGTGAAAACTGCCTCTAGACAGAACCCCGATCTCTCTCCCTAGCAGGAACATTAATCATGATAACACAAGAGTTGCATTATATTTATTGCTGCCTGAAAGCTGAAGGCACAAGGAACTCTGCGCAGGGGCTTTTAAATTGTGCATTATTGCTAAATACTGCCCCCCTCCCCCCCTCGAGGTCAGCACCTCCCCTCCAGGTCAGCGCCCAGTGTGGCTGCACCGGTGTCACCGCCCTAATGCCACCCCTGAGGGTGGACAGTTGCTTAGACCTAAGAGATATAAGGTGACAACAAGATTCACAGATCTAGAATTGTTACTCGCTAAGAGCGCTCACCATGAGATGGAAATCCACGCTGCCCCCTGCAGGCAGAGGGAGGTGGTGCACTGTCCGAGCCTGAGACCACGGCGTTGGGCAGAGCAGAGTGGGTTGCACAAGCATCCTATGCCAATGCAGTGGGGTGAACTCATAGAATCATTCAAAGACTCTGGCAAAGATGATTCTAGACCTCTTGAATAGAGCTCAACCCTTCTTACATTAGAATGAGAATTAACAGTTACCTACACTCTAAAAAGAATAGTTGTCCCCCATGACATGGGCCCCCTTTCAGGTGTGAAGGGGCAATATATCATTGAACAGGTACCCAGCATGATCAGATACATAACACTGATTGACAAATTGCGTCCCATTTATTAATAGGAATGCACATCGGACCTCAGCAGGTATGGCACTAACCCTTTGGGCTGAAATAACTCGGGAAAGCTCCCAGGTGGCCGAGTGAAGGTGGTGGATGGGCAGTTCCCTTATTGTTTGGTTGGAAAGTTTAATGGCTTCTCCTTCCTTTCTTGGATTGCTGCCATTATTCATTATGGGAGGTTGATATCTTTTGTGCATGTTATGTGACCATGACATCGCCAACAGCTTTATTCTGGGATATTGCAACCTTTGCTGATAGATATTGGACATGACATCATGTATATAGCCTTCTTCTTTAGTAATGCTCTATATTGTACAATTACAACCCTTGATAATGCTGAGAAAATGTAATAAAAATAATAAAAAATACTACAGCACATGAAAGAAACAGCATGGCATATACAACACATTGTGTTCCGCAACAGGGACCCAGTTAGGCCTGCTGAACAAAATACCTTAGGTCCTGGTTATGGAGAGTTGAGAGGTTCTGCACTGAGGATGCGAAGTGCAACGAGGTGATGCATCGGTTCTGAGGTGCTGCGGAGTTGGAATGCGAGGTCCTGCGTCATCATTCAGGATTTCGTCAACAAGGGCTTGTGATACAAGTCAGGTGTCGGGGATGCGTCGCACAGTAGATGAGATGCGTTGGTTCGGAGGAACTATGAGGCCATGATGCAAAAACCTACATCGTCATCGAGGCTGCTGTCAATGAGGGATGCAAGGGTCTGCATTGGGAAAGCTTCCCATGGGTGGTGGTTCCAATGCAGCTGTGGGGTCGATGAAGATCATTTGTGTCCGGAGAACTTTCGCAGCAGAGGTGAGGCATCGGTTCTGCTCGGGTTTGCAAAGCAGAGATGTGTCGGTTCTGCTGGGCCCACGATGGGCTGGCAGTGCACCTTCAGGCCTACTTCCAAGGGACCAGGCCTGGGGTGGCACCACTTTTGCAGGGTAGACTCACAGATGGCAGAGTTCAGGTGCTGGGTTCAAGGTTGGTGAAGCCTTCTGTCCCTGAGGCTCTAGTCAAGAGGCCAGCCAACTAGACCTTGGAGTCACTTTGGGGTCTTAGCTTTAACAGATCCAGGTCCAGTCCTTCTCACCCAGGCAAGAGTGCAGTAGGCAGCTGGTCAGCACAGCAGGGAAGCAGTTCCTTCAGAGCAGCAGTCGAGCAGAGTGGCAGTCCTGGCAGCAGCACAGCAGTCCTTCTTCTTGGCAGAGCATCCACAGGGCCAGAAGTGTAATGAAGAGGTGGTGTCTGAGGTCCAATATTTATACCCGTTACCCTTCCTCTGGAAGGTGGGAGAAGCTTCTAGATGTTCCTCTTTGAAGTCCCCAGGTATCCTGCCTTCCCTGGCTCCAGACTAACTACAGGGGGTATGCAGCCCAGGGGTGTAACACAGGCCCCTGCAGCCCCCCGCGGTGCAGGGGGCCCCACGCTCCAGGGGCCCCCTCCGCGGCCGCGCAGCCAGCAACCACTTAGCACTACACACATCCGTCACACATCCGTCTGGGATGTGAGTTACGTAACTTACATTACGCTCGCCGTAGTTGCACCTCGCCGCGGCCTCATCATAAATTAAATGGTGCGCACCACGTCTGCGCGGTCTTCATCTTTAGGGTGAAGCATAGGGTGGGGCTGGACATTCTAAAGCACATGCCACTTTGCGCAATTAAAAGTGCACGTGAGGCGGCTGAGAGGGACCGTGCAGCCTTAATTTAATTATCGCCAGCCCCTGGCTAAGCTTGCCCGGTCTTCTGCCGCCCGCTCGTGCCTGCCACTGAAGCTGCAGGCCAGGCCTTGCCTAGCCCCACCTTCAGCCAGGAAGCCGCCACCTCCATTGGTGCTGATGTCTCAATGGCAGGTAGTTCAAAGCTTCTCTTCAGGTAGGCTTTTCTTCAACTCTGTTATAAACTTTGCACGCTCTCCTGTATTCAATCTACCTCATTAAACGTTCCCTTTCTCCGACATTCCATTCGCTATTCGGTACTCTTTTCTATTTTCTTCATTTCATCTCATGTACTCCCCTCCGTCGCGTTTCTTCCCCCTTTCCCTTATATCTCCCTCTCCCAGGCTTTTCTCCGACTTTTCTGTAACTCTATCGCTTGACTACTTCCAACTCTCTGCTGCAGTTCTCGCCTGATTCCCCCAGTTTTTTTAAATGCATTTCCGCTTCCCTTCAATATCCGGCCTTCTCTCATCCATTCCATGCCCCTCCTGCAATCCGGACCTTTCTTCCATTCCTTCATCTTTCGCACATTCCCATCTTATTCCCACATTTTTCCCTCATCCCTGCGTCCCCAGTCTCTTGTCTTCACCCATCTTTCTTACATTCCTCCCTGCCTCGTGCAGCCCTTTCTTTCTCTCCCTGGCAGCCCCCTTTTCTCCCGCATTTCTGTCTCGTGTCTGCCCCGGCTTCCCCCAGGTCCAGGCGTCAGGACTCACGTCGCTCAGAGCTACACAGCTCTAGTTTGGCTATAACATCTCTGATTGGCAGTTGCTAACCCTGGTGCAGGATTCACACCTCTCAAAGTTCACAGCCTTAAATGTGTATTTTCTTCATATATAGCTGCACAGACCTGATCTCACACAAGCTGATGCCCAGGGACGGCTTTAGCGCTGGTGCCACCCGGTGGGCCAATCTTTTTTTGGTGCCCCCCCTCCCATGACCTCCTTCTCCATGGATTCCTCACTCCCACCCCCCAACAGTGCCCCTCATCTCTCCATAGCCACTCTCCCACATGCATTTAATTTGTTTTAAAGCGCTGGTTGAAGTTGGCTTTAGTAATAAGAATGTATATCCACCCAAACAAACCCTTTTTAGCAACATTAAGAATAAATAAGGAATGACGGGGGATAAAAAAAACATAGCATCCTAACCTATACCATGCAGTTTACTTGCAGCTCTTTGATGACAGTTCATAAGTCACTGTTCTATATTAGGATTGTAACTCATGAACTTCTATGGCATAAGGTTCTCTGTGAGAAAAACAGTAACCCACCGAGCTATCTACATAAAATGCAGTTCTGTGATCTGCTTTGTACCAGTGGCCTAAAATTAGCCCCAGAGTGCGGGGGCCCTGAACTCCAGGGACACTGTGCATGGGCGGCAGCCCCTGGCCTGAGAGCTCTTGACTGGTTTCGGGGCCAAGGGGCCCCTCCGTGTACTTTTGCAGGGGGGCCTCCTCAAGTTTCGTTACACCACTGATGCAGCCCTTTGTGTGGAGGAAGGACACAGCCTATTCAAATGTAAGTAGGCCTGTGCCCAGCTCTGCCATCTGATTCTTCCAATAATGACCCATCCAGGCACACCTAAGCTCTCTATGGTGTGTGGCTGTCTAGGAGGAATGCACAAACCCTAACTGTCAGCTATACCCAGTCATGTGACCCAGGGACAGGCTACAGGCACTAAATGGCCTAAGGCAGGAAAATGCCAACTTTCTAAAAAAGGCATTTCCATAATTGTAATTTAAAATCCAACTTTACCATGAAAGAAGATTTGAAAGTGTAATTCCTCATTGTTCTTCTGAGACATGTTAAAATTAATGTAGCTTTTTGAAGTTTGAATATTAACAGCCAAAAAATTAGATACTGTGCCTTTAAGGGAAAATAATTAAAATATTGAACAGCTGTCACATACTTCAGGTTGGAGTCATGTTAAGGTCTGAATGTTTCTCCTCACCCTGATGACAGAACACCTCGTCGCTGCACCAATAGGAGAATGTAGGAAGCTGGCTCTTTATATGGTATACCAAAAAGAGGTATTACGCGTAAAGAGTCCAGGTATTCCCTTACTTGTGGACAGGGGCTTGCTTTAGCAATCCCCAGGTGCTCTTCCAAGTGGTAGTGTGGTCGAGCATCCTTAGGCTTATCAGAGAGGAGTGTGAGACATCTACAAATACACACAATAGTCAATAAATGATGCACACGACTCAACAAGGAGATCCACACCAATTTATAACAATAACACATATCTTTATTTATGTTTAGGCACTAAGAGCTATACGATCGGGTAAGTACGTTTTTCAAGAGAAATACTTTTGCATTTAGAAAGTCGACACTGCATTTTTCAGAAGCTGCAATGCTATCCAATGGGAGGAAAAACAATGACGGCATTCAGGTACAGTACAGTGACTTACGATTCCAATCTCCTAAACTTAAGGTGACACTGGGGCGGCCGGGTGCAGAGGTGCTTTTCAGCGTAGGGTGCCCGATGTTATCCTATGGGGAAAGAACATGTACTGCATTCTGGCACTACACAACAACTTACGGGACCAATCTCTGGGACTCAAAGTAAGTGTGGGGCAAGGTCCAAGGCAGCACCAATAGGTCAGCTTTGGCGGCACTGGGGCGGCCAGGTACAGAGGTGCTTTCCAGTGTCGGGTGCCCAATGTTACCATATGGGGTGCGGTCCAGTCAAAGAGAGGCTGCAGGCTTGGACTGGGAAACCAGTCAGTCTGAACTCCAAGGGGGGGTTCAGGTCTCCCAATGCTTGGGGATACTTTGGTCCTCTTCTCCATGGGCCAGGGGCGACGGGTAAAGAGGTGTCTTTAGGCGTCAGATTTTCATCACTGGGAGCACTCGCAGTAGAGCACTCAGGCGGGAGCACTCAGGCGGCTTCGGAGAGTTCACGAGGGGCAAAACCAAAGTGAGCTCTATCTCTTGAGGGCTTGACCACCACACTGACACTGTTGGCCCACTTCAGCTTGGGCTGGGAAGCACGGGCACAGTGGTGCTTTGCAGCGTTGCACTTTTGCGGTTGTGGAGTCTCTAAGTCTTCTTTGGGGTGCTGAAGGATGCAGGGAAGCAGCGCCGCTGCTCCACGGGAGTCCTTGGATCTTTATTGAAGGCAGACAGTCCTCCAAGGCTTTTGAGGCACTACAGCTTGCAGGACGAGACGAGGCCAAGTCAGTTGCTCTTCCTTAGTCTTTGCTTTTGTGGCTCTTCAGTGCCTTTCTTTGTAGGTCATCAGGATCTGATTTCCTGGTAGTAGCCAATAGGCTAGTTACCCCTGGGGCCACTATGCCCCCTATATGACCACTTCCTGGGGTAGGTGGCACAACACTGTCCCAGAGATCCTAAATTTGCCATCCCAAAGATATTCACTTCTGTAAAGCCACATCCACTTCAGGTAGCCCAGTTCAGGGTTGGTGCTCACTTGAGGATGGACACACCTGTCTTGCCTCGCAAATGTTTCCACCATGCCTAGGTGTCAAGGGCTCTGGACAAGGGGGTCAGTTTCCTCTTATGTGAGAAACCAGATACGCATACCAAAGTCGGAGGGCCTCTTTGAAGCTCCCCGACCATGGAATGCTAATCCGCAGGTCATCCTGTGGGCAGGGGTGCAAGGCACCCCCTGCTCGAGCAGGCTTGGTTTATGGCCCCGGGAGAGCAGAGGCCCTCACCATTGGGGTCTTCTCTGGTGGCAGGTTGATGAAAGCCAGTCAGTCAGCACCAGGGCTAGTAGGTTTTCAGGGGGCACCTCTAAGGTTCCCTCTGTGTGCATGAATGACTAAATCCGACTCTGGCATCAGTGTGGGTTTATTATTATGAGATGTTTGATACCAAACATCCCTCTTTTTAGTGAAGCCATCATGTAGCTAAGGAACTTGTCTTCACCAGTGTCCAGCGCATGTTTTAAAATGGCTTCCCTGTTCCCTTGTACTGGCAGTAATGGAACTGACCAACATAGGGGCATATCTGCTCATGCAGATATATCCTTACATGTAATAGAAGGCACCCTGCCTTAGGGCTGTTTTGCCTGCTGTAGGGGTGACTTGCAAACATTATATGCAGTGTTAGAGGTCATTTCTGTGAGGGGGGCCACAATGGACCCATATCCCTTCACAAACCTCCTCTAGTACCCAGTCCAGCCAAGGAATGCCCTGAGGTGAGTCTGGGTAGTTGGAGCTACCCAGTCCACAATTGTCTGGATCTTGGGTTGTAAGGGTTGAACTTGGCCTCCTCCTACAAGGTGACCCAAGTATACAACAGAGCCCTGCCCTATCTGGCACTTGCTTGCCTTGATAGTGAGGCCTGCATTTCACAGAGCCTCAAGGACCTTCCCAAGGTGGATCAAATGATCCTGCCAAGTAGAGCGAGACACAGCAATATTGTCGAGATATGCTGCACCAAAGGACTCCAGCCCAGCAAGGACTCTGTTCACCAACCTTTGGAAGGTGGCAAGGGCATTCTTTAGTCCAAAGGGCATAACAGTGAACTGATAATGCCCATCCGGGGTAGAGAATGCAGATTTCTCCTTTGCTTCTGGGTTCAGGTCAATCTGCAAGTACACTGATGCCAATTTAAAAGAACAGAGCCATTTGGCTGCCCCTAATCAGTCAATCAATTCCTCAGCCCTAGGAATTGGGTGTGCATCTTTCTTGGCTACTTGCTTGAGACCCTTATAGTCCACACAAAACCTCAGCTCTGTTTTACCACCCTTGGTGTGAGGTTTGGTGACTAAGACAACTGGGCTGGCCCAGGTGCTCTCAGAGGGTTCAATGACCCCCAATTCCAGCATCTACCTTACTTCAGCTTTGATGCTTCCTTTGACATGATCACACTGCCTGCAGATTTTATTTTTGACAGGTAGGCTATTCACAGTGTCCACATCAAGTGTACACAGTTGGTCTGACCCGGGGTCAAAGAGAAGAGCTCAGCATACTGGTGCAGGACTTGCCTGCAGTCAGCCTGCTGTTGGGCAGAGAGGATGTCTGAAAAGACAACTCTCTCTACTGACCCATCTTTAGGGTTGTGAAAGAGGAGGTCCGGGGGAAGTTTGCTGTCTTCTTCCTTATCCTCATCAGTGACCATCAGCATGGCCACATCAGCCCTGTCATTATAGGGTTTAAGGGGGTTCACATGGATGACGCTTTTGGTGTTCCTGCAAGGCCATGGTCCACCAGATAGGTGACCTCCCCTTTTCTTTCTAGGATAGGGTA
The DNA here is from genome assembly GCA_963921515.1 of Calotriton arnoldi. Classification (NCBI taxonomy): domain Eukaryota; kingdom Metazoa; phylum Chordata; class Amphibia; order Caudata; family Salamandridae; genus Calotriton; species Calotriton arnoldi. The sequence continues at coordinate 1,424,272 of CAWUFW010000441.1, forward strand.
GCGCCTACTCCTTTTGTCCTGCAGGGCCCTAGGAGCCACAGGCTCCAAAACCCACACCTTTTGCTCTGGTAGGAAATCCACCAGTGCAGTCCTTTGGTCATACTAGAGCTTCTGGAGCTCTTGGCTGGCTTCAAGGTTTTTAGATGCTTTTTCCATGTACTCAGCAATCCTTGAACGTAGGCCAAGCACATAGTCCACTATGGCTTGCTTAAGCTCTTTGAGAGGTCTCTCTCAGCCTTCCTTCACAAGACACAATGGTCCCCTTACAGGATGACCAAACAGAAGTTCAAAGTCGGAAATCCCTACTTCCTTCTGTATTTTCACATCCCCGTCTCACTTCCTCACGGACACATCCGCTCGCGTAATCACGCTTCTATTGAACCAGTAGCATCGAGTTCAGCTACACGTGACCGGTGCCCCAGGTTACCTGCAATACAATTCTCATCGCGTTCGACAACCCTACCCCGACGTTCTTAATCTATGGTCATCGTATCATTACAGGTGCATCCTTGGTCTGCAGGGCCGGCATGGCTGTTAACTGATCCTTTAGAAATTCGTGCTTCCTACGCCTCGTGCATTAAGCAACCACTTCTGTCACGGCTTCCTTCCAGTCATCGGACCGCTACTACGTGATTTATCCTCGTGGATCAATGTTGGAACAAGATTCCCGGCAATTTCCTAAGGCATTACCCAAATTGTCCTAAAGATGATCCCAGCATTTTGACAAGTGGATCAAAACGCCGTCGACTCTTTGCACCTTGACACAATCTTATGTTTACCTTATGGTGCTCTGGTGCTCAAAATATGTAATTGTTGGTCTAACTTCTTAGTAATGTTATAGGCCTCAGTTTATTGTGCCTGAGTTTTTCCTTTTTTGTCTTTGTTAAATTGTCCCACTTATATGTTGTTCGAATTATCTGTTTATATTAATATGATGATGTCCAGTTGGGCATTCAAAACATAGATATCATTGTACCTCTGTGTAACCTACAGTATTATTAACTTAAGTTTTAGGGACCACTGTTCTCTTAGAATAACTACTTCCTTCTGTGGCACTTCCCCGTAGGTGAAAAGCAGGCATGTTAGTAAGACATCCCATCTCCTTCTGAGTTTTTCAGGGAGTCCACCAATCATACCTTTCATGGTCTTGTTAAATCTCTCAACAAGACCATTGGATTGTGAGTGATATGGGGTAGTGAACTTATAAGTCACTCCATATTCTGCCCACATGTGTTTTAGGTAACCAGACATGAATTATGTATCTCTGTCTGACACCTCCTCTTTTGGAAAACCCACTCCGGTAAAGATATCCATGAGGGCCCTAGCCACTGCAAGAGTAGTGGTAGTCCTTAAGGGAATTGCTTCAGGGTACCTGGTAGCACGATCCACTACTACCAGTATGAGTCTGTTCCCTAATGCAGCTGGAGGGTCAAGGAGAAGGGCAATGTCAATCCCTACCCTTTCAAAGGGAACTCCAACCACTCAAAGGGGAATCAGTCTGGCCACTGGCTTGACAGGTGCCACAGGAGTTACAAAACTCCTTCACCTTCTGGTACATACCTGGCCAGTAGAAGTGGGTGACTAGCCTACTAAAAGTTTTGGCGTGGCCAAGATGTCCATCTAGGGGGATGATGCCATGAGCCAATGTGAGGAGAAACTCTCTATACTGCTGAGGCACTACCACTCTCCTAGTGGCACCAGGTTTGGGGTCTCTTACCTCAGTGTAAAGGAGTCCCTCCTCCCAATAGGTTCTGTGGGAGCCGCTGACATCTCCCTTTTCCTGATAAGCAGCATGCTGTCTCAGGCTTTCAAAAGTGGGACAGGTCCTATGTCCCTGGCATAGATATTCCCTAGAGGGTCCTCCTGGGCCCAGGAGCTCTGCCATATAAGGCCCATGTTCCTGGGGCTCAATTACCTCTGAGGCTGACAGGCCTTCTCCCTGAGGAGAGGGAACCTATGCTTGCTTCTGTTCAGAAGCTGGTTTCCCAGACTTCTTTCCTTTTCTCTTGGCGGGTTGGGCCATTATTCCAGACTCCAACTCCTCTTTTTCATCCTGGGTGTTGCACTGTGCTCAGTTCTTCAAACACACCAATTCAGGTACACCCAGCAAAGCTGCGTGGGTTTTTCTTTCGATCTCAGCCCATGCTGAGGACTCCAGATCATTGCCTAGCAGACATTCTACAGGAATTGCGGAGGATACCACCAACTTCTTTTGGCCAGTAACCCCTCCCCATTCTAAGGACACCTTCGCCATGGAACCGACATTAGCCTGATTATCTGCACTGCGGACTGGGAATGTCTCACCCTTTCAGGTATTGTTCTGAGGATGCCAGTTTTTCAGTCACCATTGTGACACTTGCACCTGTATCTCTAAGTGCTTCAACTCTGATCCCATTTATATGAGGCCGTTGTCTGTATTTTTCCATGTTAATGAGCCAAAGAGCCAGGGCAGATACATCCACCTCACCCTCAGAGACTAAAGTTGCTTAGATGAGCTCTCTGACATGGTCAGGGCTCACTTAGGATCCCAATTCACTGCAGGTGCACTAGGGGGACTCTTTGTATTGGGACAGCTAGGGTCTTTAGTGTGGTGCCAATTGGCCTTGCAATTAAAGCAAAAGCCATTTTGGGATCCTAGTTCTTACCCTGGTGCCCACCTTTAGACTGTGTATTGGCTCGGGGCCCACCCTCCTGAACAGGTTTTTGGGGGCCTTGAGAAGACTCATGTTTTTTGTTTTTTGACCGGCCACCATCTTTTTGTCTTGGGAGGGCATCGCGACTCCTTTCTTTTGGTCACCCCCAACATGAGTTGTCTTGGTGACCCTTGTCTTGACCCAGTGGTCTGCCTTCTTCCCCAACTCTTGAGGAGAAAGTGGACCTAGGCCTACCAGGTACTATTGTAGGGCCCGATACACAAAGGCAATCTGAGTCAAAAGTCTAACTTTACGATTGTGGTATTCACAGAGGTAATTTACGAGTCGTATCTTTATGTCCGCAGTCGGGCCGGAATCTCCGGCTTAAGCCGTACTCTCTGGCACAAGCATCACCAACATGTCACTTCGGGTGGCACTGGGGCGGCCGGGTGCAGAGGTGCTCTTCAGCGTCGGGTGCTCAATGTTATCCTACAGACGAAGAACATGTACTGCATTCGGGTATTAATACGAGATGTTTGATACCAAACATCCCTCTTTACTGTGAAGCATTCATGTAGCTGGGGATCTCATTTTCACCAGTGTCCAGTGCATGTTTTAAAATGGCTTTCCTGTTCCCTTGTACAGGCATTAATGGAACTCACCAGCACAGGGGCATATCTGCTCATGCAGATATGTCCTCACATGTAATATAAGGCACCCTGCCTTAGGGCTGTAATGCCTGCTGTAGGGGTGATTTGCAAATATAACATGCAGTGTTAGGGGACATGGCGCACAGGGATGTGAGTCATGTCGTGTTTTCACTTTTGTCTGCCCCAAGACACGCAGCCTGCAGTGGCAGTTTGCATGAGCTTGGTGAGGGGTCCTTTAGGGTGGCACAATTCGTGCTGCAGCCCTTAGGGACCCTCTTTAGTGCCTCAGGTCCTAGGTACCAGGGTTACCATTTACTAGGGATTTACAGAAGGTACTAAAGGTATTGTCAATTGGGGAAAACAATTGCACAGTTTTGGGGAAAGAGATCTGGCACTGAGGACCTGGTTAGCAGGAACCCAGCGCACTTCCAGTCGAATCACATCATATACCAGGCAAAAAGTGGGGGGTGACCATGTCAAAAAAGGCAAATTCCTAAAGAGAAGAATCAATGTTCTGATTGAGATGGGAGACTAAATGCCTGAAGAAAGGATGTGAGATAAACATGTGTCACACATCCGCACAATCCCAGACAAAACCAACCATTTGAAGGAAGTGCCCAGGCACGCAAAGAAGAGATACCTTCTCTGTCTAGAACAAATTATTAAAGAAATATGAAAACATGTTTTGAAAGAGGTTTACCATAATGTGACTTTAATAATGTAATTGTTTTTTGAACAAGTGTTCTCAAAGAAAAAAATGGTTAAATTAATATCTAAGTTATGAAGTTAAGTATGAAAATGGTCTACATAGACCTTAATTCAAGAAAATAACACCGTAACATTTGTCTAAATTATAGATGAAAAGACAAACTACTTATCTTGCTTAGCAGCAAGAAAGGTGGACTAGCTGATGTTAATTAGAACTATTCCTAGCTCTGTTGGATCATGGCAGGTTGTTGCTCATCTGAGACCAAGAAATTGATATGCAGAGTCCCACAGGGATCGTCCATCAGCCCAACCCTTTTCAACATAGACATCGCCAACATCACCCGATCACAAGACATCACCGTCATCTCCTATGCCGATGACACCCAACTCATCCTCTTCCTGATGGACTAAACAAGAAACACCAGCATCAACTTTACCAACTGAATGACCATGGTAGCAGACTGGATGAGAACCAACTGCCTGCAGCTCAACTCCGACAAGACGGAGGTACTGGTCTTTGGCAACAAGACCTACCCATGGGACTCCATGTGGTGGCCATCAGAGCTAAAACCAACACCTACACACACAGACCACGCAAGAAATCTAGGGCTCATCCTAGACGACAAGCTCGAAATGACGGCTTAAGTCAATGCAGTGTGCACCTCCTGCCTCAACATCCTAAGCATGCTATGAAAAAATCTTCAATTGATTGCCTCAGAGCACCAGATGGACCATCATGCAAGCGCTCATTACCAGCAGGATGGACTATGGCAACGCTCTCTATGTCTGAATCTCTAAACCACTCCTACACCGGCTCCAGACCATCTAGAACAGCGCTGAAATACTCATACTCAACGTCCCATGCCGCACCCACATCACTCCGCACCTCAGGAAGCTTCACTGGCTCCCCATTCACAAGCGCAGGCAATTCAAGCTTCTCACCCACACATACAAAGCCCTACACAACACAGGACCAGAATACCTCAACAGCCGAATACACTTTCACTCTGCTCACTGTCACTCGCTCACATTCCCCGCACCTGCAATAGCAAAACGGGAGGTTGCTCATTCTCCTACACTGCACCCAAGACATAGAACAATCTCCCTCAACACTTCAGAGCCTCCTCCTCTCTCCTCTTGAGTTCCACAAGAAGCTGAAGACGTGGCTCTTCGTATAAGCACCTTGGGAACCACAAAACTACACACCTGCCCAAGCACCTGGATACCCTCATGGGTGATAAGTGTGCTATACAAATCAATATAACATAACATAACATCTGTAGCTCTATCCCAGGGTGCTCTGGATAGTGAGGTTTTTACATATATTTTAATTTAAAACTTGCTGCTCTTCAGTAAAACAGCAAGATAAGAAGCATAATATGAGTTTCCAGTCTTTATAAAAGTTATTTTTCTTGAGTGTGTTATTTTTTATACTTGGTTTACATGAATGGTATCTGCCCATTTTCTGGATTATATGAGGGATGATCTGTATAAGATGTTTACTTGGGTGCAGAATCTGCACTTCTTGGTGTTACTGAGCGAGGCACCAACTGCCTCGCTCACCCACGCACACAAGGCCCTCCACGACCTGGGCCCAAAGTACCTCAACGACCGCATGACCTTCTACACGCCCACACGCCAGCTACGATCAACCAGCCACGCCCTCGCCACCGTACCACGCATCCGCAGAACCACCGCCGGAGGAAGATCCTTCTCCTACCTGGCAGCCAAGACCTGGAACTCCCTCCCCACTCACCTTCGGCGAACCCAGGACCATCTCTCCTTCAGGAAGCAGCTCAAGACCTGGCTGTTCGAGCAGTAACCTACCCCCTCCCCCAGCGCCTTGAGACCCTCCCAGGTGAGTAGCGCGCTCTATAAATGCCGTGATTGATTGATTGATAATGGTGGAGCGGCTGCACTGATTCTGTTGGATCTCAGTGCAACATTTGAAACTTGATACACACTATGCTCCTCCAGAGACTAGAGGGTCTGGGAATCAAAGATATGACCCTACACTGGTTAAAATCTTTTCTGCAGGAACATACCTTCTAGGTGCACACTAACCAACACAGGTCAAAAACCCACCCCTTAGTGTCAGGTGTGCCTCAGGGATCTATTCTCAGCCCTCTGCTCTTCAACCTTTATGTTCGTTCACTAGCTGTGATAGTAGAAACTTGTGGCCTCACCCTCTTTTCATACGTGGATGATATCCAAAATGTAGTATCTCTGTCATTTCAGGACAATCAGTAGGTAGAGGCCCTTAACTCCTGTCTCTCGCAAATCTCATTATGGATGGTTGCAAATTCACTAAAACTGTACGGAGACAAGATGGAGGTCTTGTTAGTTGGCAATCTGCCCAGTCCTCGGGGGCCCTACATGTGGCCCACAATTATGGGTCTCTCCCTAGCTCAGTGCCAGCTGTGAAGATCTAGGAGTCTGGTTGAATGACAAACTCACCATGAGCCAACAGATCAATAAGGTGGGCAGCTAGGTGCTTTGGGATCCTGAAATGGCTTAGGAAGATCCTTCACTGCCTTCCTTTCTCTGCCCGGACAAACATAGTCCAAGCCCTGGTTATCTCTAGGCTGGACTATGGGAACATTCTGAACTCGGGGGTGGCTAAAACGCTGCTTAAATGCCTCCAAATTGTACGAAACGTGGCTGCCCGTCTTTTGCTGCACCCTCTTAGGTTCACTTCCACGGCCATCATGCTTAGGAACCTACACTGGTTGACCACTGAACGGCGGGTAGAATTCAAGGCTGTGTGCTCTATGCACAAATACCTGGCTAACACTGGACCTGGTTACCTCAGATCTTTGGTGTCCTGGTACAAACCTGGCTGTTTACTGTACTCCAGCCAGGTCAGTCTGGCCGCAATTCCTAATTGTGGGAAATCTTGACAGGGAGGTCGAGCGTTTTCCTTTTTGGGACTGAAGCGTAGGAATGATCTGCCTATGACACTGAGAGAATGTAGTTCACTCTCCCTGTTTCATAAACTACTAAAAACGTGGTTGTGCTCACCCTCTGACCCCTCCTAATTGGCCTAATGTTTCTGAGATCTTTCTGGCTCTTTCCATTGTCCATATTGAGCTCCGCGCTGGGAAACCCTCTTCTAGGTAGCCATGCGCTTTACAAAACACATATAATAATAATAATATTAATAGTTGTGAAATTGTAGTGATTGCTTGCTACTTATATACGTTTATATATTTGGTTTTTATTTTATAATATAATTGTGCAGTATGGGCTTACGTACATTGTGTAGGTTTTCGTATTTTTTTTTCAAAAGAAATGGTTGCACTCCTTTGTGTTGTAGAATTGTAATACTTGCTTGCCATGTTGTCAATGAATCTGCCACTGTGAGTGCATAGTCCACACTACAAACGTTTTTAATTTTCTTAGCTTCGTCAGTAAGGAATGTGAGCTGGCCATCAGAGCAAGTGCTCCAAGTGCAAAACATAGTACACCGATAGTGCTACTTCACATACTCTTCAATGCCTTTGTGAATTAAACCAAGAACATCATACCCAAAATGGCAATAACAGGGGACTGTTCATGTACGATTAGTAGAAATAGAAAGTATTGTGCCCTCTTTGCACTTTTATTGATAGGAAGTTGGACTTTTGTGGTCAACTCACAAAGTCATTTATGAATATGTGAAGTAGTACTCCTAGGGGCATATTCTCAAGGACTCATCGCCGATTTATCGGCACTTTAGCGCCACAAAAGTGGCGATAGATTTATCGCCCTATTCCCAAGCTGGTGCAAACTGCCGATATCGCCAGTTTACCAGCGATAGCTGTCGCAAAAAACATTGCCACGGATGAGTGCGACAACTAACGCTAATGATATGCAGAGTAGGCGTTCCCGTGCAAAAACACACAAAAACACCACTTCGCGAGATTCCCAACGACCAGTCAGATCTGCGATGCGAACCAAGAACAGGCGATAAGGCGCGTTAGCAGCAGGGATTTAACACCTGCCTTTTACTGGTGTTAAGCAGGATGACCAACTGCAGTAGAAAGGGAGCCCAGCCCAGAGCCACATCTGAAGACCAACAGATGCCATGGAGACACTGATCATGCAGTTCGGAGACCCAAGAGGGCCACAACACCCACTGCCACCACCCCCAGGCACCCCCCCCTGGACAATCCCCCCCCGGATTACCACCTAGGCAGTGCAGGACAGCGGACGCCCCTAAAACGCACCAGCCCCAGAGACTCAACGCCAGAGGAAGCCATTGGCCAACACAGGCTCAAAAGGACAACCATCCTCCGCATCCTGACCCACATTGCCCACAGGCTGACAGTACCAACACAGTGGACAACCTACATCCCCCCGCAGACAAAGCTGCTGGCTGTGCTGCACCTGTTGGACCCTGGTACCTTCCAACCAACAACTGCCCGAGTCGGAGGAGTCACAAAGCCAGCCCCATCAAACTCCCTCACTCATGTCATGGATGCATGTCCACAAAAGCAACGGCGGGCCCCTGTATCCGCACCACACGATAGCTCCAATTCGTAGTGTACCTGCGCAACCAACCCCAACGCCAGCCGTGCTAGACGCCTCCGTGCCCCAGACCCAAGATCGTAGTAACCGAAATGTGGGTGCGCCAGGTCATGAAGTCCAGTAGTCAACAGTAGTGTAAAAACAGAACTTTATTACAAATACACAAACAAACAAAACGAAAAGGTCAGCCAACGCGTTCCATTCCCAACGGGTTACTTCAACAGGGCAACGTGTCTTCAGAAACCTGTGGGAGAAATGGTGACAAAGGTCAAACTTCCGTATAGTCACATGCCTAATCTGGTACAGTGTACTGCACCTGGACAAACTGGAATGCTCACAGGCATGATACACCATGCATGAGAAGACCGTAACAGAACTTTGTGTGGACGTAACCGTCGTAGGAATGAAGAGGAAGGTAACGACCACACGAACTGCTGTTACGGTCACATCATGCAGGACTCATCATACCTGAAAGCATCACGGTGTGTGTCAGCTCGATACCCCTGCCCCTCACTCCCCCCACACTGCGCACGAACATCTTGAGACCACGCAAGGGAACTACGCCATAGCTGGCGTCACGCACGTGTTGGGGGCAATTCACAGCACACGTGTACGACTTGTGCCCCCTGCCGACACTGCACACAAGCACCGCAACAGCAACCACACGCATGCCATCAATGTGCAGACAAAAGTGGACCACCGTGGCCTGTCCAACAATGTCGTCGCAAACTCCCCAGGCAGTGTGCATGATTCCCACATGTCCACAAGTCCGCCACCAACCAGCGCTTTGAGGATGGCACCAATGGTAATGCACTGCCCATCGGCAAGTACCAACTGAACACACCACACACCTCAACTCCACAATCCTACAACTCACAACTACGGGAATGCACACGTCGCAAATCCACCACCAAAGTGACTACTGTGGGCCTGATTCACAGAACTAACTTACGTCAAAAACGTAAAGTTAGTACTTTTTGGTATTCACAGAATACACTTACTCATTTTGGTATTCACAGAATGAACTTACTCATTTCGGTATTCACAGAAGCTAGTAGTCCTAACTTTAGGACTCCTAAATGCATTCTGTGAATACCGAAAGTCTTAATGTTAGGATTTTTCTCAGTTTAGGAGTAGTAAAGTTAGGAGTCCTAAGTTTACTACTCCTAAACTGAGAAAAATCCTAACTTTCAGACTTTTGGTATTCACAGAAGGCATTTAGGAGTCCTAAAGTTAGGACTACTAACTTCTGTGAATACCGAAATGAGTAAGTTCATTCTGTGAATACCAAAATGAGTAAGTGTATTCTGTGAATACCAAAAAGTACTAACTTTACGTTTTTGACGTAAGTTAGTTCTGTGAATCAGGCCCATTGTGTGTCTCAGTCTCCGCCACAACCTGCCCATAGGCCTACACACACGTGGCCGACCACCTTCAACGGGCACATTCACACTGGAGACGAGGTGGCTACGTCCCAAACCAACTCGCGCACATCACGTCATCGCATGCAGGGTCGTGTCTGCCAGGGCTGCGCCCCCCACCCAGCCACGAAGCCGCCGCCCTGACCGGTGGTGCCTGCGCGATCCTGTGCGCCTGCTGCACCCCAGCCCTGGTCCCCAGAACGGTCCGCCGCCCAGCGATGACTGCCTGCCCCTGCGCACCCAGGTCTCAATGCTCACCTGCCGCCACAGGCGTGTCTCCAAGAGGGCCCTCCACGTGCCGGTGCAACCTCCTCAGCCGGACGCTGGTTTCCGTGCCACAGGCCCCCAGCGCACCCTGCGGCACCGCACCGTGGAGTCATGTGTGTGCTGACTGCCTGCGCGTACACTGCGGTCCAGCAGGGCACACTGTTCAATTTGAGTCTTGATTTGCTGGACGCCGTATCGAGGCCAACGCATCATCGCAGGCTGCACACCCGCTCAGCTCTTCAGGTGGGCCTAACTCAGTGCAACACAAGTCATCACCACGTGGCGGTAGGCCCCTGCCAGCCGCAGTGCAGCGGGTGCCACTAACTCAGTGCAACGCAGGTCACGGACCCATCATGACTGAGTTCCGTGGATGTGGACGCCATCATGTCATCTCCGGCAGTGGGGGATGTGATGTGCTAGGCCCCTTTTATTGGCAGGGTCACATGCCCTGTGACGCCTGTGCTGGATGGGTGTGGTGTGGGTGTTAACCAGCCCTCTGGGAGTGGCTGTGGTATGCTGACAACTAGACCAGTGATCAGCAGATCACTACAGGGAAGACGTGGGACATCTAGCTTTGTCGTCCCCACCTCTGAGCGTAAGCAGAGTGGTCTGGCCTGTCGTATGCCAGGGCAGCGTAGGGGTGGGAACAATGACCTCGGGGCTCTGGGTGTGCTTCAGTTCTGGGCTGGATAAGGAAGTAACTGATGCTTGTGTCTCTGTTGTAGTGTCTACGCCACACAGACCGCAATCGGCAATGTTGCACCCTGTGACTCAAGTCCCACGACATGTGCAACATGGACGTAAGGGGGAATCACTGACTCTACATTCATCCATACTTTCATACTTGTATGATCAAAGACATGACACATCTGTGCGATTCTGAATGTTTAATGCACATCCAGTGGAGTGTTGCAGCTGGAGCAGTACAGGGCCATGCAAACCCCACTTCACATTATTGGCCCGTGGAGGGCCAGCCAGAGTCCTTCAGGGAATGACAAGTACATCGGAGGAGGAAGAGTTCAGTCCGCAGTCTGATTGCTGTGTCTTTGGTAACCAAACAGAATATGGCAGTCCATGTCGAGGTCCAAGGTGAGTGTCGCAGAATGTATCGGGCGACAGTGGAAGGTGATGATGCAAAGGGCAGAACCAAGCAGAAACAGGCCATATGGCGGAGATGAATGCTACTGCCTCCTCCTTACCAGTAAGGTTGATTCACCCGCATCTTCGTCCTCTGATGTCACATGTGCCTCACATGTGGGTGGTGGTGGAATGTCAGCAGCACTGTGTGCCACTGACACATCGGGGGCCGGAGGTGGATTGCCTGCCGCACTGTGAGGCACTGACACATCAGGGGCGGAGATGTGGATGTTGAAGCAGCAGCAGCATTCATCTGCGCAAGGCCTTGAGGCAGCAATGCCATGACGATGTGCTGCAGGGCATGGAAGGTCCCAGCCACATCTCGTTGGTGTGCAGCCGTGGCAGCCATTCTTTCCACCGTCATCCGCTCCATGTTCTCCATGAGCCCCCGCATCTGTCCCAACTCCCGGCTGACATCGCTGGAGCCACTCTGACTGGACAGTTGTTCTTGTCTCAGTATCATGACTCCAGCGATGTCAGCCATGGATCGTTGGAGAGCATGGAGCGGACTGTGGGTGTCCGTTAGGGACTGTAAGTGGTCCCTGATGGGAATCAGACACCCATGTATGGCATCAAGTTTGGCTGCCATGAGGTCGAACCCCATCCGCACCTGATCAGCCATCTTCTCCTGGCCCTCGAACACACGGCGTTGGAAGGCCATGTATTGTTCGTTTGGGTCCTGGGAGACAGCCGGGGTGGTAAGTGCTTCCTGCTGTGTGATCTGTGCAGGGGGTGGGGTCTCCTCGATGCAGCTGGGCTGCCCTGCTCTTGGAGGTGGGGTGCCGAAGCTGTCAAAGAGGGTTTGGAGGGCTTCGGTGTCGATGGCGGGGATGTCCTCATCATCATCAGTGAAGAGTTGTTGGGGCTGCTCTGCAGGAGGTGTTGGTGCTCTCTCTGCAATGTGAAGGGGAGATGCAGTGTTACATTGTGTTCACATGTATGTTGACGCATTGTACAAGTTCACATGCAGACTGCATGACAATGTACATTGTGACTGTTTAGGAGGAGCTGCCTATTTGATGCGGGACAGTGGACATTTCGTCAACATCACGGATATGTGTTTGTACTTGTACATTGACATCTCACATTTCCCTGCTATGCCAAATGTGATTGGCCAGTTTCTACACACAAGCGGCACCTGTTGTGTCCTCTGTCCTGTTGTAGACGTGTTGCAGTTTGTACCACATTGTTGTCAATGCTGATGTGCTCTGAATGTCGTGTGTGTGCTGCATTTTGGGAGAGTCGCCCCTGCAGCTCTGATTTTGCTGCCCCTTGTCCCTTTCAGGTGGTGTGCCTTTGACTTCTGTGCCCATACAGTACTGAGATGTTGCAGACTTGGGTAAATTTGGGTCTTGGTGGGAGTTGGGACTCTGGGGCATGGTTTATCCGCAGATGTGTTGTTGACGTCAGTGGTTGTTTGTGCAGGTGGATGTGTCAGAGTGTGACCTGCTCCTTTACGGATGTGGTCCACACTAAGCCACCTCAGTGTGGTGGCATGCACCATGTCATGATGATCGGACTGCAGCCATGCTAATCGTCATGCGGTGTCACTTGCATTGTCAGTGTGGCTCACGGACCCGCAGCTTTGCTGGGTTCAGCACATGTGCATGGGTTGGTTGTGAGATTGGTGATTTGTGGGAAGGGCCCACTCTCGGTACATAGTCGAGGGGGGCCTACTTGCTGTTTCTAGGTGTGCTGCAGTGTGCCAAGGGGATCAGGGACATGATCCAGAGTCATTGTGGGTGTGCACTGTGCTCCACTTGATTGTGCATGTGTGCCATTGTGCCCATCTCCCCACATCCCCCCAGCCCCCCCAGTCCCTGGTGGTTACTCACCCTGTTGTGTCAGGTCATGTTGAGCAGTGTCCGAACCCCCAACTCCTGCCACCGTCTCCCCATCGATGACTGTGGACACCATTTCCTCCATCTCATCCAGCTCCTCCTGTGGCGCTGGACTCCCACCTCCAGTCTGCATTGCTGCCTTCTGGTTGTTGGCGAGTTTCTGCTTGGTCTTGCACTTCACATCATTCCAGCTCCTCTTGAGCTTTTCCATTGTCCTCCTCAGCACTCAGACTGCATTCACCTTGTCCAGGATGGACTGCCATGTTGCATTTTTTGTTGCCAATGACACAGTGGAGGTGTTCTATCACCTCTGTGATCAGGATCCTGTTTTCCTGCGGACTAAACCGCATCTTCCTCTTCTTCTTGTCCTTGCCCTTCCCTGTCCCCGAGGTCCCAGGCTGCTCCTCCGGGGGGCTTGTGGGGTTCTGGCCGTCCTCTGTACCTGCTCCGGCTGCCTCCATTGTGCTTCGCTGTAGTTTGTTTTTTGTTTGTGTTTTTTTTCCCCTGCTTTTGTAGTGATTTTTCCCACCTGACGTGTGTGATTTGCAGGCCTGGCGCTGCTTTTCGCTGATTGTCTTGTCGCGGTAGGGCCCATCGCCACTTTTTTCGCGTTCGGGTTTGGATTTTCATCGCCGTCCCGGTAATGTTATCACGGACATTTGACGCATTATCGGGAGACTATCGCATGCTACCGCCGTGTTGAGAATACGACGTTAACACGGAGTTATTTTCCCGCGATAGACGGCGATATGAAAACTTGCGTAAACCTATTTTGGCGATGTTTATCGCACGTTCTTGAGAATATCCCCCCTAAAGTACTACTTTACATACTCATAAAATAATTTGTGAACCAGCCCATATATGTTTTACTAATATATTGTATGCAGTGCTTAATTTGTAAAAGAAAAAGAAGTGCCTGGACCCTCCTAAGGAGGCCACTGCAGCTTGCACCACCCATTGCCCCTGCCAGCGCTGCCAATGACAGTAAGAACAGAACTACTAACCATCATAATTCTACAAGAGTGCCAATTTAGACTTTTCTAGGCCCCCAAAGCTATGAGAATGGCTTGGGCAGCAGGTATTAGTCCTTTTTAATGTTTATTTAATTAATAAACAACTGTTTTATGCTTATCTTTACCTTTGACAAACAGCACCGCCAAGTGGGCGACGGTCATAAGTACCAGTGTTGGCAATTAAGTGCCAGTGCCGAGCACCAGAAACCACCAGCTCAAATTAAGCACTGATTGTATGCCTGGGACATGTGTGATTGGGACCGCTAGGTCCTATGCTTCACCCGGGATGACTGTGAGGGTGTGCTATTGAGTGCCATATTCTTATCCAATGTATCATAATTTAGAGATATTCGTTAGACAGAATTTATACAATACATGTTCTGCCTCCTGTGCCATGGTATCTTCTACTTTTACCTCATTTTCCATCCCCTCTTTAACCTATTGAAACAATACCTTAACCATAGCCAGGTTTTTGTCTTTACTTTTCCACCTTGTCACTAATGCTTAGCTCTTATTCTATTTCTTACCAATACATTTTTTTAGTTTTAATTAAACTATTTAAAATTATCTTAATGTACTCTTATCCTAACCCTTTTGCTAACTTTTACTCAGCTCTTAATCTGTAACAAGTATCTGATTACCTAAATGTAACTCTATTCAATACACTTACATTAAATTCAAGCTAACTCCTATGTCCTTAACTCCAACCTGTACATCAATACTTTCTTAATAAAATATGTACCATTAATTGTTTCTTACTAATTACACTATTTTAAATTAATTTAAATGAAAGTTATTAAGGTACCCTCAACATGGCCCTATAACTAATGCTCACCTTTCCCCAACTGATGTTAAATATCTAATTAATTCATTTTTTTCGAGATATTTTTGTAAAGCATGTTATTGTTACATGAATGTTAATGCTAACACTAACGAATATGTATCATTTAATTTGATTTTTAATCGCATTAACTTACATTAAATCAGGGCCTTTTATGCTAACTCTAATAATAATGTCTTACCGTAGCCCTAAAATGAACAGTGGTTAACAATTGCTTTAATTAAGTGAAACTTATATAAATTATTGAATTCAGTCTAAGGTAAATTCATTAAAAACTATGATATCCTTACCTTAACTCTAACACCAACCCAACTAATGATAATTATTGTATTATAGTAATTTTATTTATATTTTGTTAAAATGTTTTTTATTATATTAATTTGCATGTAAAGTTAAATTATAATAAGAGAACATTAACTATTTCATTAGTTTAACCCTTTAAGGTATGGGTGCTCAATGATTGGCAATCAATGTTATGGTTTTAGAAAGGACATTTGGTCAAATTAATGGTCAGCGGAAGTAATGATGGAAAAGTAATGCCCCGGTTACTTACCGGTAATCTTCATTACTCCGAGTATAGTCTTCCTCGCCACATGATAAATGAAGTGAGCTTCAGCTCCACACCAGAACCCTCCAAAGCAAAAGTTAGCCTCCCATGCCTCCCATCCCATCCCAACATGGCCGACCCATATCGACCTTGACCTCTATAAGAGGAGGGTCGGCCCAACCCTCAGCCTGAGAACTACCAAGCATACACATGAAGCCGAACAGCAACACAGGGAGGGAGGGATGGGAACTCATGTGGCGAGGAAGACTATACTCGGAGTAATGAAGATTACCGGTAAGTAACCGGGGCATTACCTCCTCGTAAGTCTTCCTCGCCACATGATAAACAAAGTGAGCACATACCCAAGCCAAGCAACTTCATGGAAACTCACAAGAAACCAACGGACCAGAAGGGGATGCCAATAAAGCAGGGCAAACCCAAAAAACACAGACGAGTGGAAGGAACCACCCAAGAGAGAGGCAACCACGAGCAGGAAGAACCAGCCCGGGACAGACAGATACCGTAAGGGCCGAAAACCCGGACCCCCGAGACCCGTAGGCCAGCCAGAAAGCAAGCCCGAACCAACGACAGAAGGCGGACAGAGAAGTCACGGGAAGACACCGTACGGAGCCAAAAGCAACAACAAACAGGCCCCAGAACAGAAAGCAGCAAGCCGGTCCAAACACACCAAGACCGTCCAACGGACAGCCAACAGCGAGATGGAAGCAAAAGCCCAGACTTCTGAACCGAAGACACAGAGGGCACCCCCACCACAGTGACACAACAAGAAGCCACAGCAGTAAAGAGACGCAGACCGATCGAAACACAGCTACACCGCAAGGTGGGCCACCAACAGCGAGAGCGCTGAACCAGATGGAAACAACACAGACTGGCAGGAGCTACAAGAACGGATCGAGGTGCAGAAAAAAAAAAACAGTACCCCAACCGAACAACAAAAATGAAGGTCACCAAAACCCCACCAGCAAAGAGAGAAACAGGTGGGACACGGACCCCAGTCGCACAAAGGACCCCCCGGAAGGGAGCGCGACACCAATGAGAGAACCCAGGCAGGCACAAGGCAAAACAGACGCACAAGGCTGCCCACGGAGGCCGAAGAGTGGAAGGGACCAGGCCCAAGGCCAAGCCACCAGAAAAAAATGCGAACGCCAACCAGGGGCCACCACGCACAAGAAAGCGGTAGCAAGGGGAACGCAGCCCGAACGAGGGAGACAGCCCCGCGCAGGGGCCAAGCAGACTGACCCCGCAATGTCCCACATGCAGCCAAGGAGCCGCCGAAGCGAGCACCCAGGTGGCCATACCTACAACCAGGCCCGACCCAGCCGAACAACGGAGAGCCGACTGGAACAGGAGCGTACACGGAGGCAAGGTCACAGGCAGAAACACACCAAAGGCGAGAAGGACAGAAGAGCCGGGCGAAACGAGCCCGAACAAAGACAACACCTCCAGGGATCAAACCCGAGCCAGCAGGCCCCAGTACCCCAAACCCAGGGACAAAGGAGAAGAGGACACAAAATCCGCACAGGAAGCGCAGGGCCCCGCCTAGGGAAGGAGAACCGGGAAATCCCAGCACCCCCGGAAATGAGAAGCACCGCACGAATAAATACCACTATAGGAAATTCAGAAAGCAGTGGCAGGATACAAACCCCTGTAATGCGCGAGCCTGTGCCCCCAGAAGCACCATACGGACCATCAAGCAACAGGTCCAACACCCACAGCAGCCGAAGCCAAGGGAGAAGCACCCAGGCGAGCACCACCAACAGGCCATATGCCCCGTCCAGGCCAAACAAGCCCAGAACCCACGTAAGCAAGGGGACCAGAGGAAAGCACAAAGCCGGGAGCCCCGATGAGAAGGAGACAGAGCCAACACACACCATGCACAACTTCTGAGAACAGACGAGAGCAGGTGCTTACAGGGTGGAATGGCCGTAGGCTCAGAAGAGCAACAAGACGCATCCGCATGGCAGGGGCAAACCCCATACAATGCAAGGAACGGCCAACAGAAGGCAGACGAGAAACCCGCCATCAGGTGCACCAACCGAACCAGTATCGACCGGAAACCCAAGCACGCCCCTCAGGACGGCAAAGGCCGCCATCACCCGGGAAGGGGATATTTTTTTTTTATTTAAAAGCACCGTATGAACATTTACCACCTTGGGATACTTTGAAAGCATTGGCAGGATTTGAATCCTTGTCCTGTGTGAGCCTGTGCCATCAGAGGTACAAGACTTACCATTGAGCTATAGCTCCTTGGACAGAACAGAAAGACCACCGGCCGCACCAGTAGTCAGGGCGGGAAGGGAGCCACCGGGACCAGAGAAGGGACACCTACTAGAACAGGCGAAGCCGGGAATGAACCGGAACCAAGGAAGGCCCAGAGACCCTGAGACCAACAGGACGGGGAGGACCCCCAACGGACAAACCGGGCAAGCACCGCCTGACAACAAGGCACAAAGACACTCCCTGAGGAAGGCCCCACCAAGGTAGACAACCCCGACAGGAACAGCCGGGGGGCCACACGAAAACCAGCCGAAGGGGGACAGGCACAAGGAGGAAGGCAATCAAAAAAAAATGGAAAACCAGACACCGGACGGGGAAAACACCAAAACCCCACCGGTCAACCAGACCGGGATGAACAGGACCCGCCGGAGAAGGACCAGAGAGATAGCCAAAAAGCGACCCCGCAAGAATAGGTCAAAACGCACACCCCAACAGAGGCGGGCGCCGAACCCCTGGCCCGACCAAGCCGCCACCGCCCAAGGGCAGCAGACCAACCAAAGAACCACAGGACCACGGACACGGGCAGGAGAGCCCAACGACCGACAACCGGATCGGTCCGGCAGTAGGCAGGACCCATGGAACCGAGACAGAGGCCACCCAGGACGGGAGGAGAGGCAACAGAAGGCCCCCAACAGAGCCCCAACCCCCAGGAAGCGAGGAGAAGCGTGACCAGGATGGGGGCGCAAGAGCCGCCTGCCGAGCCAAGGAGCAGGAGGAGGAGGGGGGGGCCACGGGCGCGTCCCTGGACAAGAAAGGGCAAGCCCTCCAGGAGCAAAAACAGAAGCAAAAGCCAACAAGGCGACCACCGAAGCAGTCCAGAAAAGGATGGACAGGCGCCAACAGCAGCCCGCCCCCAACAGCCACGCAGCAGCACACAGTCCCCGGAAGCCCCAGGAGGACGCCCAAACAGAGACCAACCATGCCAGACCCCGCACAAAAAGAGAGCAGGAGGGACGGACCGCAGGCCCAAAGCCACGAGGAATGCGCCTCCACCAGGACGGACAATAATGCCAAAATATACAGTACCACCACAATATGTATATTACTACCCGATGGAAGCCATTTCGCCAACCCTAGAATAAAGAAAGATTTGAGAAAACACCTGGAAGGGCCAAACGCCGTGACCTGCAGTGCACGTCACCGTGTATGTACAGCACCCTGATACCGCTGCAAAAAATCGTCATTACAAAAAATAGTAAAACACGATCAGTAGCCAATAAACAAAGAATTTATGCAACCAACGAAGTGAGTAGAAGACTTATGTACATAAAGCACAAAACTGGAATGAGGAGCACAGGCAGGAGACGAACCTACGTCCTCTGTGAGCCGGTGCCACCAGCGGCACAAGACCTACCATTGAGCCAAAAGCTCAGTAGACCATTCACAGAATGCGCCTAGAAGCAGGTCCCACAACATACAGAAAAACACACTCCCAGAGTACGTTACCCCCCTAGGACAGCACCGGGTCACCACGACCCAACAAAAAAAACAGCGAATTAGGAAGAGCATGAAACTCGACAGCAGTAGAAGAGCAGATTCGAGAGCCCTCAACAATACATGCTCACCCACAACGCTAGTCGCAAACCAGGTTCTCAGAGACGCTGCACGAGAACAACGTAGTGCGCATGCTTGCGTGTAAGACACCAATGCAATGAAAGCATCATCCTAAAGGGATTGAAAAGTTCCAGAAAACCAAACCCACAAAGGACCGCAGCCACCCGAAGGATACAAAACATTACCAGCCGCACGCCGTCGGTCTGAGGGACGGGAGCATGCGGGATCGTACGGGACAGGGTGCCACTGAGGCATCGGCAGCAGCTCACGGCCCCAGGGTGCATGCCGCTGTGCGCGGCTCCCGGCAGTGCACGCGCCGACTCCACCCGGGAGAGGATGCTGCACGGAAGCAAACCCGGCCGCCGAGTCCCCGCTCAGCAAGGAGAGTAACGTGGCATGCCACGATTCCGGCAACATCTCCAGGAGCTGCACCAACGGTAAGCGACACGGGCCAAAGGAGCATCCATCGTAGATCCGGCCGAGGCTAGCATGCATGCTCCCGGTGCCTCCCCTAACCCCGAATCTGCAGGCCCACGCAGCCAGGCAACCCCAAACAAACGGGAAGCCGGTCGGGAGAGGCGCCACCCCTGGAGGCAAGACAACAAAACTCCACGACCCCCGCAAATCAGCGCCCCCATACCAGGGCCCAGAATGCAGAAAAAGAGGGGGGTGGGAATGGATGCGAGCCCAGTGTGACCCAGGAACATCAGGGAGAAAACCAGGTCAGGTCAGAGGAGACCAAACAGGCGAGCCCGCTAGAGCAGGGCTGAACAAAACACCCAGAGCCCACAAACATCAGAGCCCGCTAGAGCAGGGCAGCAAAAATCAAGGGGGCAGTGCGAGGGCCAAGAGCCACAAGGCGGGGGAGAACCCAGATCAGGAGCTCGCTCGAGCAGGGCCTCTTCCCCCGGGTCGTGGGACCTGCTAGAGCAGGACCTCGCCCTAACTTACCTGAAACACGCACTGGAGAAACTGCACCGCAGAACCAAAAAAACAGGCTGAGGGTTGGGCCGACCCTCCTCTTATAGAGGTCAAGGGTGATATGGGTCAGCCATGTTGGGATGGGAGGCTAACTTTTGCTTTGGAGGGTTCTGGTGTGGAGCTGAAGCTCACTTCGTTTATCATGTGGCGAGGAAGACTTACGAGGAGGTAATGGTTAGTTCACATTTACAGATATATATCAAAACCAGATTTCTAGTTAATCAAAGCATAATCTGCTGTGTTGAAGGCATAAACAATCCGCAGTAATATTTTCCATTTTCATCCTCATTAAACAACCTTTAATATCTTTATACAGTGACATAATCTATTGCTGACCAAGGAGTCAATGATTTATGCTCAGTATTTCTGCCACTGAACACACTGTGCACAGCCTTCAGTCAAGCTTAGTGGCCTCTTGGCACAGGGAGCAGCCTCCAGGCATGCTGTGCACCCAGTCCTTCTTTGAACTAGGCATGGATAGTTCCATGCACACAGACCATATGCTTGTGGGCATGCACAGTTACAACTGGGCATGGGGAATGGCCTTACATGCCCTACACACAGTTCTCTTGCTCCACCGCCAACAGTCTTGGGTCATATGTAATAAACACTGGCTCAGGGCTTGCCCTTTAGCCGTGCTCTGTGCCCAGTTGTAATCATAAAAATGACTGTGCAGAATCAAAGAATGTGTGCAGCACACCTTCACCCAGAAGCATAGTGTCTCTGCACAGGGCATTGTGTCCGGTTACACTCAGTACCCAGTCCTTGGGTCCACTGTGCACAGTCTTTGGCCTTGCACTGTGACCACTAGGACTGAATCATAGCCTCCAGCCATGCATCGACCACCCGAATGGGCACAAGCTAAGTACATGCACATTGGATACTGGGTACAAGTCATGGCTTTCAGCCACATTATGTGCCCAGTCCCGATGTTCCCTGGACCACTGTACTGTGCCTTGTGTATTGTGTACACCACTGGACCCAAGTCATAACAGTCGGCCATTCCTCCTCCCGCAACCTGCTATGCTCAGCCTTGAGCTCTGTCAAGACAGCACTAGGAAGAGGGACTTTGGCTACATACTGCATCTAGCTCTCATAGTATAAGAAACACCATTGCTTGAGGTGTGGCTGGCAAGGTGGCTGAACAAGACTAAAAAATCAGAGCTCGGCTGATGCTCTTCAGAATCCGGGCTTTAGCCTTCTGTGGTGACCTCACTCAAAGCCCTATAAAAGGACCATTCTGTTGAAGATTGGATTCCCTGTGCTGTTTTTTTTTTTTTTTTTTATATTTGGCCAAGTACGTTTACAAGATGAAAGATCCAACAATAACGCAAATTCTTTTAGGGGGTAAAGCAAATGCAGTGGGTAATGGCATTTTCCTCCTTTATTGAGCAAGGCAGAAAGTCCTTTTCCAAGGCAAATCATATTATTTGATAACCCCAAGAAGGTATGGTTTTGGGTGGAGTAATTACATAACGCTTACTACTCCTGACGAGGCGTCGAAGCGCTATTCAGTGAGTAGCATGCTACTCCGGAACCCAAAAAAGATTAATGGTGGATTAGTATAGGGAAATATGTGTTAATTTGAGCTGTGGGCATGTGAGTCTGTTAATTGGATTGAATAGGATAATACATGAATACAAGAGGGAAGAGTCTAGAAAGTGTTATTTGGGAGATCATAGTAGTAAGATGAGGCTTAGGATGAGCAAAAGGAGAGATGGAGTAGGAAACGGTCTCTAGAAACGGTTTAGGGAAATCATAGCAGTAAAATGAGATTTGGGATACTTGAGGGAAGAATTTAGAAAGGGTTGCTTGAGAGATGATAGTAGTAAAATTATGTTTTGGGTAAGCCAAGGAGGGATCGTGGTTTTAGGTGGAGTAGAAGGGAGTCCAGTTTCAGCAGGTGCCCACCTGAATGAACATGATCCTAGACCATTCCCCCCCCACCCCCGCCCAGATCTGGAAAACCTTGAAGGAATAGACAATGTACACTCCGGCAATCAGAGCCACAGACCAGAGAATTAACACTAAGCACAGCAGAGCACAGTGGATCACTGGGAAAAGAAGAGAAATCACCCTTAGCAGAACCATAGTTACAGCTCACACCTAACCCTGTATTGAGGGGAGAAGAAGGCCTCAACAGCTGATTAACTAGAGGAAGGAAGGAGATGGCGACACATATACCCAAGGGTACTGTTAAGAACTGTGTGTGTCTAGATGCAGTTGAAACTATGAGGCAACGCTGAGTGGGAATAGCACACAAGGGAATCCGTAATGTTCAGCCTGCCCAGTGAAATAAGAGATCAGATCAGAATATGGGACTTTCTGGGAATTAGGGTAACAAGTGATATGAAACACACACAAGATGATGGACGGAATGTTGCACATTGGCAAACATTCACCCCCAGTCACAGATCTGGGTTTAATCCATCGTTATTTTGCTTCACCACGCCACCCCAGTTCAGACATAGCCATATGCAAATCAGTCTTGACCCTGTGCCTCATGGGAACAGCCCAGACCGAACTGCCAAGCCATGTCTTCCCTGGACCGGAATCAAGCATCCTAGGACCGGTTTCGGGCTTTCAGCCCTCATCAGCCAGGATAGCTCGACTCCAGTGGCGTAGTGAGCACGGGACCCACGTCTGGGCATACCCTTCCCACTAAGGGCAAAATGCAAAACACACAAGATGATGGACGGAATGTTGCACATTGGCAAACATTCACCCCCAGTCACAGATCTGGGTTTAATCCATCGTTATTTTGCTTCACCACGCCACCCCAGTTCAGACATAGCCATATGCAAATCAGTCTTGACCCTGTGCCTCATGGGAACAGTCCAGACCGAACTGCCAAGCCATGTCTTCCCTGGACCGGAATCAAGCATCCTAGGACCGGTTTCGGGCTTTCAGCCCTCATCAGCCAGGATAGCTCGACTACAGTGGCGTAGTGAGCACGGGACCCACGTCTGGGCATACCCTTCCCACTTAGGGTAAAATGCAAAACACACAAGATGATGGACGGAATGTTGCACATTGGCAAACATTCACCCCCAGGCACAGATCTGGGTTTAATCCATCGTTATTTTGCTTCACCACGCCACCCCAGTTCAGACATAGCCATATGCAAATCAGTCTTGACCCTGTGCCTCATGGGAACAGTCCAGACCGAACTGCCAAGCCATGTCTTCCCTGGACCGGAATCAAGCATCCTAGGACCGGTTTCGGGCTTTCAACCCTCATCAGCCAGGATAGCTCGACTCCAGTGGCGTAGTGAGCACGGGACCCACGTCTGGGCATACCCTTCCCACTTAGGGCAAAATGCAAAACACACAAGATGATGGACGGAATGTTGCACATTGGCAAACATTCACCCCCAGTCACAGATCTGGGTTTAATCCATCGTTATTTTGCTTCACCACGCCACCCCAGTTCAGACATAGCCATATGCAAATCAGTCTTGACCCTGTGCCTCATGGGAACAGTCCAGACCGAACTGCCAAGCCATGTCTTCCCTGGACCGGAATCAAGCATCCTAGGACCGGTTTCGGGCTTTCAGCCGTCCATCATCCCCTTTGGTATCGCTTTGTTCGCCCTAAGTTGGCAGGGTATGCCCAGACGTGGGTCCCTTGCTCACTTTGCCACTGGATTCAAGATAGCCTGGCTGATGAGGGTTTTGAACCCGAAACCGGTCCCAGGATGCTTGTTTCCGGTCCAGGGAAGACATGGCTTGGCAGTTCGGGCTGGACTGTTCCCATGAGGCACAGGGTCAGACTGATTTGCATATGGCCATGTCTGAACTGGGGTGGTGGAGTGAGCTAAAGAATGATGATGGATTAAACCCAGATCATTTGACTGGGGGTGAGTGTTTGATTTGCTCTAACGTTCCGTCCATCATCCCCTTTGGTATCGCTTTGTTCGCCCTAAGTTGGCAGGGTATGCCCAGACGTGGGTCCCTTGCTCACTTTGCCACTGGATTCAAGATAGCCTGGCTGATGAGGGTTTTGAACCCGAAACCGGTCCCAGGATGCTTGTTTCCGGTTCAGGGAAGACATGGCTTGGCAGTTCGGGCTGGACTGTCCCCATGAGGCACAGGGTCAGACTGCTTTGCATATGGCCATGTCTGAACTGGGGTGGTGGAGTGAGCTAAAGAATGATGATGGATTGAACCCAGATCATTTGACTGGGTGTGAGTGTTTGATTTGCTCTAACGCTCCGTCCATCATCCCCTTTGGTATCAACAAGTGATATGACTCTGCTGGGGCAACAGCAGCAATGTACACCAATCTTGGGCACCGTAGGAGTGGAACTGCAATGACTCACAGTTGAACTAATCCATATGAAGTGTTCAGTAGAGTTCTGATTGGTTAACATCATGGCTGAGGGATGCAGGGCAGGCTCTAGGGCGGTGCCACCGGTGCCATTACACCAGGTGCTGACTTCCAGCAATTTCCAGGCAACAAAAAATTATGTCAAGATAACTCCTGTGATTAATGTTCACCCTGGAGAGAGATCCGAGTTTTGTCTAGTTGAGGTTTTGACTCACTATAAAGTAGTGCAGAGGGTTAATATACCTGTTGCAAAATCATGTACCATGCAGATTACAAAGTGCATATAATGTAAATAGGTCAGTGGGTTACTGCTTTTAAAAGAGACATCCTTTTGTTACTTGCAATTTATAAGTTAAAATCCTAATATAGAACAGTGAGCTATTAAAGCATCAAAGAACTGCATTCACACTGCAAAGTATAGGTTAGAGCATAGATTAATGTAGCAAAAAAGGTTCATTTGGGTGTAAATCGATTCTTATTAGTAGTTCCTTTTTAAATTCTAAGTTTGTGCTTCTTCAGACCAAGCACTCTTAAACCATACTGCCTACCAGTATGGATGACATTTCACTCCTATACCTTGTAAGCCTCTGTCTCATGTAACATTTCCTATACACTGATTTACAAACGTATGATTGATTGTCTCTGTGTAATGTGTGTGCAATGCAAAGTGCTCTGACACCCTACACTGTTGTGAGTGGCGCTATATAACTAACTAAATGCATCTGAGAGAGATTGGTTATGGAGTCTTTGGCGTAAGGAGTGACGCAGTGTAGTGGGAAAAGGCCTCAAAATGCATTGCTGGAGTTGCGTCATGCTTGCGACACGACTCCAGCAATGCGTGACTTTTGCCCCAACAGATGCGTTAGAATTTCTGACGCATCTGTCAATCCTTGTGCCATGGTGCGCCGTATTGTAAATACAGCGCATCCACGGTGGCGCAAGGGTTTCTCAGGGTGGCGCAGGGAAAGTGACGCATCTCTACAGCTGTGTCACTTTCTTGTAAATCTGCCCCCTAAACTATAACACAGATGACCTTGGCAGACTCCTAAAGATATGTGTGTGTGTGGGGGTGGGAGGGTTAGGGTCTGTTGGATACGCATTTACCTCCAAGCATGGAGAAGTACAGGCAAATGCCTAAGATCAACAGGACTGAGGTTGAGGCTCTCAGGGATACAGGAGCCAGTGAGACCATGATGTTGGGCAAATTAGTTTCCCAGAGCAGGTCCTACCTGGTGTATTTCACCAGATCACTTAAGCAGACACCAGAGCCAAGCTCCATCCCATGGCAATAGTGAGCTTAGAATGGGGAGGTGTGACTGTCCAGAAACAGGTAGTTGTGTCTCCTTCCATCCGATGGGAGTGTCAACTGGGAAATGTTCTTGGAGCTTCTGAGTGGTCGGGGTGGAAAGGAAGGCCCATGCTCAGATGCTGAACCTCCCTGAGTTGGGTTGTGCTGTGAACAGGGCACAGGCTACACATCAGGGGAGTAATGGACACTTGGACCCTGGAAAAATGGGCCAAGCCTCCAATAGCAAGAGAAAGGGCAAAGGGTCTGGTGCACCAGCTTAAGTAGCTCAAAAGGTCCAGAAGGAATCCAACCTTGAGGGTGAGGATATGGTACCAGAAGGGGGGATTCCGCCCCTGTGAGATCTGTCTGACCTAACAGAGTTGCAGGGAGCTGGTGGACTCTCCAAAGAGGACAATGCGAGGGACAACAAAATGTTACCACTCTTGAGAGCCTGAGGCAGACTGCCTCCAGGCAAGAGAAGGGTAAAGTCAGTGGCTTCCACTGAGTCTATTAGGAATATGGAGTCGTCTATGCTGAGGTCAGGGACCCAAAACCAGGGGCAACCAGGAGAGGGGAGATCCCCCAAAATTATAGAGAGTTCTTCCTCACATCGGCTCATGACATCCCTGTAGTCTGACATTTGAGACAAACCAAGACCTGGAACAGGCGGGTCAACTATTTCTATTGGCCCCTTATGTCTGACAAGGTAAAGGAGCTTTGCAGCTCCTGTGTTACCTGTCACCTGTCAAGCCAGTGGCAAGACAGGGGGCATTCCAATGGCTCCCTTGATACCACTGCCTGTGGTTGGGACTCCCTTTGAAAGGGTGAGGATTGACATTGGTGGTCCCCTAGACCCACCAACTGCCTCTGGGAACAGATATATCTTGGTGGTAGTGCACCATGCTACCAGATACCCAAAGCAATACCCCTCAATACAGTCACTGCTCCCACAGTGGCCAGAGCCCTACTTGGCCTCTTCACCAGAGTGGGCTTTCCGAAGGAGTTGATCTTGGATAGGGGGGGACTAATTTTATGTCCGCCTACCTGAAGGCGTTGTGGGATGAAAGTGGGGTTACCTACAAGTTTACCACCCCATATTATTTCCAGACCATGGTCTAGTGGTAAGATTCAATAAGGCCCTGAAGGGCTTGATCATGGGCTTCTCTGGCAAACTCAGGAGGAGATGGGATATTCTTCTCACATGCCTGGTGTTTGCTTACAGATAGGTGCCATAGAAAGGGGTTGTTTTAACAACTTTGATTTGCTGTTTGGCTACCCTGTAAGAGGGCCATTGAGTTTGGTTAGAGAAGCTTGGGAGAAGCCCCTGAAAGAGCCCAAACAAGATGTGCTGGATTATGTGTTAGGCCAGCGGTCCCACATGGAAGAGTATATGTTGATAGCATGTTTTAATTGTAATCCCCCGGTGGGCCTGGCCCCGGGAAAATGTGGAGTTTATTTAAGAAAAAAAAGGAGGAGGGGCGAACAGGGCCCCCGTCCTAGGGCTTCATAATGCCCTGGGGACCACCATCTCCACGGGGCTAATGTAATTGTTAATCGGGGGCCGGGCAGACCCCCTCGGGCCCGGGGGTCCACCACCTCCCTGGGGCTCAAATTATGAAATACTATAGGGGGGCCGCGTGGCCCTCCCATAGGCCCGGGGCCAGCCCCTCCCCATCGCTAAAATAAAAATGCGCGGACCACCGGCACCGGGGACCACCACCTACCTGTGGCCAATTGTTTTTTTTAAAGAGGGAGGGGGCCACGCAGCACCCTGCATGCAAGAGCAATGCCGGATCCCGCAGGAGGTGGGGAGCTAGCTAGAACTGCGGGGCATTGAGGCTCCTCCCGCGCTCCCTATTCTGCACACTGGGTGCCCTGGGTGTGCTTCAGGGTACCCAGGAGACATGGCCGGGCTCGGGGGATGGGGTCCCTGGGGCCAAAATCAGACCAGCAAGGGGGAATGCGCGGCCTCCCTCCCCATTGAATTATGGCCAGGTCCCAGGGGATGTGGGGGCATATTATCAAGAACGGTGTTAAAAATTATCGCCGGTTTAGCGGCAGAAAACTGCCGCTAAAGCGGCGATAATGGGCTTGATAATATGCCCTTGAGAATTCCAATAGAAGTCCATGTTCTGGTGTGAACATGGGCTTCTATTGGAATTCTCCAGGGCATATTATCAAGCCCATTATCGCTGCTTTAGCGGCAGTTTTCTGCCGCTAAACCGGCGATAATTTTAATGCCGTTCTTGATAATATGCCCCGTGGTCCCTAGGGCTGAAATCGGCCGAGGGAGGTGGGCTGCGTGTCCCCTCCCCCATTGAATTGTGACTGGCCCCGGGGGATGGGGTCCCCTGGCCAAAATCAACCCAGGGAGAGGGGCCGCTTGGCTCCCTCCCCCATTAAGTTTTGGCAGGGCCGTTTTGGCCCTAAAGGTAATTTCACAGAAATGTAACCTCAACGTGAGGGACTTACAAATATAAACATAGCATTGTTGAAGCTCCACTTCTGTAAAGGACAAATTATCCTAACTCCTGGGCTTAGCGAAGGCAAAGCAAGTGTGCTTTCTCTGCAATCCCATATTGAAAAACGATCTGAAATTGTTTATAGAGGTGAATGCTTTGTTGATCTATTGGAGCGCAATCTGTATGTGACTGTGAAGAGTGGGTTCTGTGTTGTCCTGTCCTGGTGAGAGCAGAGTCCATGGTTCTCCCTTTAAATTACTGAGTATGCAAATCACTCGGAAGCTTTGCCGTTTGGCCCGCCCACCTTAGTAGTATACAAAGGTCTTCCTGCCTTTTGCCAGGATGATGCACAGCTTAACAAGCTGCCCCCAGTGCATTTCCTGCCAATTTTGGTGAGTAGTTCTTGATGCTGAGGAATATGACGACATCTCCACCAAACAAAGAAGCACTTACTTCATATAGTTAACAGGAAAAACCCTTGATTGGTGGAGACTTACCTCTTTGTAGTCTTGTAGTCTTCGCTATAGGAGGATTCATGCTATCACATTTCTGGAAAAAGACGCACCAGGAACAATCAGAATGCCACACTGCACACAAGGTCACTGGTGAAATTTCCTCGTGCTCCATTATGCAGCTGTAGTGTAGAATATGTACTGGACATTTACCCAAGGAGTTAGTACTTAGTAATTAGCCAGTAGAAAGTGCTCCACTTGTGTAGAAATTTTATGCGGAACTGTGGAGTCTTATTGGATAAAAGGGCAGGTGTGGTTCCCTTGTGGCCACGTCACTCACATAGCTACTGACACACCAACACAGACACTTAGACACCCACTCACACAGTCAAGCACTCATACACCCACTTACAGACCCACTCAGACACTGATACACCCTCTCACAGACCCACTGAGACACTCACACACCCACTCACAGACCCAATGAGACGCTCAATCAGACACTCATGCACCCACTCAGACACCCACTCAGACACTCACACACCCACTCACAAACCCACTCAGACACTCATGCACCCACTCACACACCCAGTGAGAGACTTATGCTGCCACTTCCAGACCCACACAGACACTCACACACCCACTGAGACAGTCATGCACTCACTCACACACCCAGTGAGACACACATGAACTCACCCACACACTCCCTCTCAGAGGTTACAGGTTGCAGTTAGGATTTTTTTTTTAAAACCTTAGAAATTCACTTAAAAACAAAAGGTTACAGGGACATTATAGTTAGGAACAACATTAAAAATACCTTAGAAATTCATTTTTTTTAAAACCAAAGGTTACAGGGACGTTATAGTTAGGAAGTAGAATGTTTTAAAAACTTTAGAAATTCATTGAAAAAAACAAAGATTTTAGGGACATTATAGTTAGGCTCAGATATCACTCATACAAAACCATAGAAATTCAGCAGTTATAGTTACCTGAGCTAACTATACCTTTCGCCCCCGCAATGCACACATATTACATCACTCATGATATGGTCACTGACATCACTGATGACATCATCCACAAAACCACTCACACACCCATTCACAGACCCATACAAGTACTCACACAACCACTCACTCACCCATACAGCTACTCATACAACCAGTCACTTACTCATACACCCACTTATACAGCCACACACTCACCCATACAGCTACTCACACACCCACTTATTCACCTATACAGCCACTCACACACCCAGTCACTCACCCATATAGCCTCTCAACACAGCCACTGACTCACCTATACAAACACTCACTCACTCACACACTCATACAGGCACTCATGCACTCACTCACTCAGTCATACAGCCACTCAGACACCTGTTCACTCACCCATACAGCCACTTACACAGCCTCTCACTCTCCAATACAGTCACACACACACCAACTCACTTAACCAAACAGCCACTCAAACAACCACTCACTCACCCAAACAGCCACTTACACACCCAGTCACTCACTCATACAGCCATTCAAACACCCACTCATTCACCAAGTCACTCACACACCCACTCATACACCACTTACACAGCCACTCACTCACCCATACAACCACTAACACACACACTCACTCACCAATGCAGCTATCCACACAGCCACTCACTCACCCTTACAGCTACCCATTCGACCACTTATTCACCCATACAGCCACTCACACACCCATGAAGCCACTCAGACACCCACTTACACAGGGATGCACACAGTCACACATCCACTCATATAATATATGTTAGAAGTAGTATCACTCATTACTAGTACACCTAGTATTCTAATTTAAATTTTGCAGTAGCTTAGTATATATACTTAACACTCATAAACTTTTAGAAAACACTTAACTCACCGGATGATGCCTTCAGTTTTGTCATCAGTGATGTTATCAGTGATGTCATTTGAGATGCCATCAGTGATGTCATCAGTGATGTCACTGACCATGTCATGAGTGATGTAATATGTGAGGTCATAAGCAGTACATTGCGGGGGTGTAGGTTATAGTTAGCTCAGGTAACTATAACTGCTGAATTTCTATGGTTTTGTACGAGTGAAATCTGAGCCAAACTATAACGTCTCTGTAAGCTTTAGTTTCTTTTCAGTGAATATATAGATATATATGTATAGATGTATTGCAAGGAAAGAGCAGGAATGCACCATATCTTGATAGATATGACGCATTCCTACTCTCTTTCCCGCAGCGAAGCAAGGTGTCTTGCTCCGCTGGGTTGTGTGAAAAATTGATTAATATGGCCCTTAATTTAGCATTTACGCACCACCTTTAAATTACTATAACTTTATTTATTTTTTATATACAAACCAAATTTAAACTGACCATAAATTTGAAATTCTAAAGTCATACTTATCCCTTTAATTTATAAGTTACGCTACACCTTCAAATTATTATAACTCACACACCTCCTTACAAAGTATATTGAACTTGGTAGCCACTCTACATTAACTAAGAGCGGAGAGGCAAAGAGTGAGTTGTGTGCAATGGAACAGAGTAGAGTGGATTGGTGTAGAGGGTAGTAGCATACAGTAAAGTGGCTAAGACTGGAATGGCATAGAGTGGAGTGGCGTACACCGGAATAGCATAGAGTGAAATGGAGTAGAATGGAGTGGCGTACAGAGGATTGGTGTACAGTTGAACAGCGTACAGTGAAGTGGTGTAGAGTGGAGTGGCTTATATACTGGAGTGGCATAGAGTGGAATAGCGTACTGTAGAGTGGCGTATTGTGGAGTGCCATACAGTGGAATAATGTAGAGTGGAGTGGCATACAGCTGAGTGACATAGAGTGGAATAGCATACAGTGGAGTGGCATATAGTGGAGTGGCATAGAGTAGAGTGGTGGGGAGTGGAGCAGTGTAGAGTGGCATAGAGTGGAGTTGCGTAGAGTGGAATAGCGTAGAGTGGAATAGAGTAGAGTATAGTGTTGTAAAGTGGAGTGGAGTGGTGTAGGGTGGAGGCTGCATGTAGTGGCATATAGTTGAGTGGAATACAGTGGAGTAGCATACAGTGGAGTGGAGTACAGTTGAGTGGCATAGACTTTAGTGGCATACAGTGGAATAACATAAAGTAGAGTTGCGTGCAATGGAATAGAATAGAGTGGAGTGGGGAAGACTGGAGTAGCATAGAGTGCAGTTGCATACAGTGGAATAGCATAGAGTGGAGTTCCGTAGAATGGAGTGAGTAGAGTGTAATGGCATACAGTGTAATAGTCTAGAGTGGAGTTACGAAAAGTGGAATAGCATAGAGTTTGTAGCTTAGAGTGGAGTGCCGTACAGTGGAGTGGCATACATTGGAGCAGCGAAGAGTGGGGTGGTGTACAGTAGTATAGCATTAAGTGTAGTGGCGTACTGTGGAGTAGCATAGATAGGAATGGTACAGAACGGAGTGGCATACAGTGGAATAGCATAGAGTGGAAGGTAGTATATTGGAGTGGCTTAGGCTGGAGTGGCATAGACTGGAGCCGTATACAGTGTCATATCATACAGTACAGTGTCATACAGTGGAGTGGCAAACAGTAGATTGGCGTAGACTGGAGTGTAGTAGAGTGGAATAGCATACAGTGGAGTAGTATAGACTGGAGTGTCATAGAGTAAAGTGGCATGAAGTGGTATTGCGTAGAAAGTAGTGGCGTTGAGTGGAGTTGCATACAGTGGAATAGCGTGGAGTGGCATAGAATGGTGGGATGTACAGTGGAGTTGCGTAGACTGGAGTGTCAGCATTGAGTGGCGTACAGTGTAATATCGTAGAGTGGACTGGAGTAGAGTGGAATGGTATAGAGTGGAGTGGCATATAGTGGATTAGCGTAGAGTGCAGTGGCATCTAGTGGAGTGATGTAGAGTGGAGTGGCATAGAGTGTAGTGGCATAGAGAGGAGTGGAGTAGAGTTGAGTGTGGTAGTTTAAAGAGACGTGATAAGGTTGCGATTGGCCTTACTGGCTGTACGTCATAGGCTTTATACTGTGGTGCGTGTTTATGTCCTTTAATAAAAAAAGATTTGACAGAAAAAAGAGACATAGCCAAACTGTATTTAAAACAACATGGCTGCCTTTAAATTTTGCAAAGGCAGTCACTAGCTAATCACATAATGCCTTTGTCATCGCTCTGTACTGTGGTACTTTTGTCAAATACCGTGAATCTTCATGAAACTACCGCGGCCACAGATATCACTAAGTTTAAATGCCTTATTACTTTAATAATACTTACGCTACTTACCTCTACTACCCAAAAGGATCATCTGAACATCATAATTTAGAATCCTGCCAAATTTCATGGAAATCCGTTCAACCATTTAGCTGCTATGTGTCAGTACAAAGTCTATGGAACATTCATTGGGGGGAAAATGCATTTTGGGACCCCCATTTTTAGTTGCACCTCATTGACCAATCACCATGAAACTCTGCATCATCAGCCAAAGTAGAAAAAGCTATAGGTCTACAAAGTTTTGTGGAGATTTGTCAAACTGGCGCAAAGATATTAACAGGTAAAAATCAGAGGAATTCCTATCTCTGGGAGTCCTAACTAAGTTTACCACGCCGTCCGGGACTGTTCGAGGAGTACTCTCCATTCAACAGGTGAACTAGCATTTATACGGATACTCTTTGATTTGGATAAGAAGATTTGAAACTAACTGAGAGAATAACATATTGACCCTTGGACCAATTTGAGAATTTTATGAGAGCCCTGATGAAGTCAGTGATGTATACTCATCAACTCTGACGAAACATGTGTTGGCTGCGGCTATATGAAGAATATTCTGTGGCTTCTGAAGACGAGAGGCTGTGGCCTCAGAAGAAGTTTTGTTGGAAATAAACCGAACTGAAAAACAAGAAGAATTGGACACATTTTTTCCAAACATTTGCTGGTGCTCAGGATAATTTGTTGACTATATGGGACTGGATGTTTCCAGTTCTTATTTGTGGGCAATAGTGGCAGCCCTATTCCTTGGAGCACCTAAGTAGAGACTCTTTGCATTTGACAGTGGGGGAATAGCAGAAAGTTTGCGCAAGAAGCCCTGCCACATTCTTGTTTAACTCTATAATTAGAGTTTGTCAGTGGGAAAATTATGGGTCTGTAATTTTAAACCTTGATGCGAATTGTTCATGTGACACTCTGGCCAAAAGTGGGAAAAATGTGTGGGAAATTGTGCAGAAACATAAGTTCCTGCATCTTATAATCCTGATACTTAAAACCCACTTTGATGAAGCAGGAAGTTGTTCAAGCTATACCGGTGAGACCCTTTGCGCGTAGGACGAGAGTATGGTCATGACTGATGCGAGTCAGCATTGAGTTGGGAGCAGTATTACTCTAGAAACATAATGGAAAGGAAGAGGTAGTTGCCTTTGCCTCCTGTACTTTGAAGGAAGCTGAACCGTCTTATTCTGTCATTGAGCAAGAAACCTTGGCTTGTTGGTGGGGTATACGTAATTTCAAGAACTACCTCTAGAGAGCGAGGTTTATGGTACAGGTAGACCACAAGCCTGTGATAGACCTTTATACACTCAAGGAAGCTGACATGGCCACTCCCATAATTGCCAAATGGCAGTGCAGGCTACAACAATATGATTACAGGGTAGAATACATTCAGGGGGTCAGGAACATTCTAGTGGCTTGTCTTTCAGGGTTGCCAAAAGAACATATGGAGGTTCATTAGATTTGCTTTGTGTATGTACGGACATTAAGCACACTGATGGAGCAATATTAGAAGAAGAATGGTTGGAGACTACATCACAGATGACGAAATTAGTATTTTGATAGACTACATGGTTCATGGCTGACCCAGAGATAGGGAATAAGATTCTATTGTACCTAACTATAAGCATGTGTCAAATGAGTTGTCAACAAAGGAATAAATTATCATTCAGATTTGGTGGTGGCACCATTGAGTATGAGAGACAGAGTGTAATCATTGGCGCACAAGGGACACATACAAATGTGTGCCATGAAAAGTAGAGTACGCGAGAAATTCTGGTGGCCTGGTTTAGATAGGAGTATGAAGCATTTTGTGCTCCACTGTATGTCTTACGCCATTGTCAATAAATCCCAAATTAGCCTGGTGTTCAGGGCCCTGAATCATACAGGGCCAGCCTTTTTGCAAAATCTTCTTGCTTGGTATGAACCAACTAGACACCTTCGTTCATCTGGTGCTAAACTCTTGAGAGTGCCCAGAATTCGTACCTTACTCTGGGGTGGTCGCAGCTTTCATTACTGCGCTGCTAAACTCTGGAATTCCCTACCGACTGACTTGAGAAACGCGCGATCTCTTGTCTCTTTCAGAAAAGAGCTAAAAACCTGGCTCTTCCGCAACTAGAGACTCACCAGTGGCTTACCTTGTCCGTAGCGCCAAGACACCTCCGGGTATTTGTGCGCTTTACAAATCTCAATAACATAACATAACATAACAAATCACTGTTCCCAGTCCTGTAGAAGGGGTGCCGGTCCCCGAGAAGGCTTGCGGATGATTGGGTTTGGATATAATCGAGTCAATACCTGTTGGAGGGGGCATTTTGAAGTATGGCATTGTCACAATAGATCATTACACTCGATGGCATGAGATTACGTTTTTTATCAGTAAACTCAAGTGAAAACATTATTCCCTGGAAACAGTGTTCACTGTAGAGGAAATTCCTGATTAAATCATATCAGACAATGGGATGCAGTTTGTCTCCCTTGAGTTTGAAGAGTTTTTGAGAC
Source organism: Calotriton arnoldi (assembly GCA_963921515.1). NCBI lineage: Eukaryota > Metazoa > Chordata > Amphibia > Caudata > Salamandridae > Calotriton > Calotriton arnoldi. Next base: position 1,459,951 of record CAWUFW010000441.1, read on the forward strand.
GTTTCAGTGTAAGGCGCATAAAGACATTGTTGTACGATCCCAGAAGTAATGGCCTGGGGAGAGGTGCAACAAGGTCATAAAAGACAATTTAAAACTGAGTAGCGCTAATGAGTTGAATGGTGTGCGAGAAGTGAGGAAGCTGTTGTAGACTGTAAGGACTATCCCCAATGCTGAGATGGCTGTTTCTCCTTGCTATTAAGTCAGAGGACCTTCGTCCAAGCTGTTAAGATCTTGTATGGGATATTTTCTGTATCCTGAACAGAAGTTGTGAGTAGTCACAGAGAGAAGAGCAAGTGCACAGTCTAGATATGTGGATCATGTTCAGTCTGGGTACTTAGGAAGGATGTGGAGAAGGGTGACAGTGGAAGTGGGTGATTTCTTGAAAAACAAGGGGCATATGTACAAGAAAATGTCGGAGCGCAGAGCTGCGCCAAATTTGGCAGCGCCGCACTCCGACATTTCCTAAATGCAGGGATGCGCCGTATTTACAATACGGCGCACCCCTGTGTTTTCCCTAGCGCTGACACTCAAATTAGCCATCATTTGTGTGTCTTTTGCTTTCTCGCCCTGAGTACGCCGGGTATGCCCAGACGTGGGTCCCAGGCTTCAAGCTAGCCTGTCTGATGAGGGATGGTACTCCGAAACCGGTCCCAGGATGCTTGTTTCTGGTCCAGGGAGGACCTGGCTTGGCAGTTCAGGCTGGACTGTTCTCATAAGGAGCAGGGTCAAGACTGATTTGCAAATGGCTGGGTCTAAACTGGGGTGGCATGGTGAGCAAAAGAACGATGGATTTAACCCATATCTCTTGACTGGGGGTGAATGTTTGAGTTGACCTGCATTCCGTCCATCATTTGTGTGTCTTTTGCTTCTTGCCTTAAGTGCGCTGGGAATGTCCATACATGGGTCCTGGGCTCCCTGTGCCATTGGATTCAAGCTAGCCTGGCTGATGAGGGGTGGTACCCCGAAACCAGTCCCAGGATACTTGTCTCTAGTCCAGGGAGGACCTAACTTGGCAATTGGGGCTGGACTGTCCCCATGGGGAGCAGAATAATGACTGATTTGCAAATGGCTGGGTCTAAACTGGGGTGGCATGGTGAGCAAAAGACCAATGGATTTAACGTAGATCTCTTGACTGGGGGTGAATGTTTGATTTGTTCCGCAATCTGTCCATCATTTGTGTGTCTTTTGCTTTCTCGTGCCAAGTGCACCAGGTATGCCCAGACGTGGGTCCCGGCTCACTGTGCCACTGGATTCAAGTTAGCCTGGCTGATGAGGGGTTGTACCCCGAAACCGGGCCCAGGATGCTTGCCTCTGGTCCCGGGAGGACCTGGCTTGGTAGTTCGGGCTGGACTGTTCCCATGAGGAGCAGGGTCAAGACTGATTTGCATATGGCTGGGTCTTAACTGGGGTGGCATGGTGAGCAAAAGAACAATGGATTTAACCCAGATCTGTTGATTGGGGGTGAATGTTTGATTTGTTCCTCATTCCGCCCATCATTTGTGTGTCTTTTGCTCTTTACCAACTGGGCATTGCCAGTGGGCCATAGGCACGGGATATGTCCTTTCTGCACATCGCATGTCTGCTACGTCACCACAGCCCACTGAGTATGCCTTCTGCTTTGCTCAATGGGCCCTAAGCATAGACCATAAGCATAGGATGCATTTAATTGCCCTGCCCCGCCAATGGGCAAAGTATTCAACGGTGCCCAGCAGGCTCTGGGCAAGGGCGTAGCCTTCAGGTCTTTCCACATCCAGTCCTGAGACGCATTCCTCTACCTTTGAGTTGTGTCGTCCTTGCCCATCCTGGCATAGAGACATGGCAAGCCTTTAGCATGGGCGAGCGGGGACCAGGCCCAGGGCGCCAATATTCTGAGGGGTGCATGGAGCTGTGTGCATTAAGGTTATGCCAACAGCAGTACCCATCTCATCTTGCTCGAGCCTTGTCCCTGCATATTCGTTTCTGTCTAATTTGCCAGTTTAATGTGTTTTTTGTCCTTCATTATCCTATGGCGAGTGATGTTTTTAACACCCCTTTAGCCTCCTCCCTTTCCGCCCTCACCCTCTGACCCCTGCTGGCACACATCTACAAAACCATCATCTGCATGGGGCAGCTAAGCCATTGGTGATTTAGGTGAGCTGGGGGAGGTCCTGGGATGTTTGTGTTCAGGGCCCAGTCCCTGCTCATCCAGGTACTGACCAATGAACATAAAAGGGACCCCCTGTTGCCGCATTTAATTCACTACCATCTGCAGGGGCGCCAAATTTCTCTACGCCCAAGCCCAGAGTGCTATTTTAGCAAAGGCCAGCTCTGCATAGAGGTGTACTAGCCAGAGTCGTTTTATGGCATGGGCGAAGTGGGCAAGTGCCAGGGACACCCCTTCGAAGGGCTCCCTGGAAAAGTGCTTTCTCACCTCTATTTCTCAATCTCAATCTTTAACATATTATTTGATGTTTGGCATCACGTGGATAATGGGTAATAGTGCAGAACCGAGGATGACGTGTGAACCTGTAAGAAAGGTAGAAAGGACAAGAAAGAGGAAAGGGGAGAAGCAGTCAGGGGCGAGGAGAGAGAATAGCAAGGCGTGTCTATATAAGTAACAGGAAAAAGTGACGGATTGGAAAAAAGGGAAAGCGAGAGGTTGCGGTGCGAATTAAAAATGTGAATGGAGATTATACGTCTTAAAAGGAAAAGAAAGCGCGGTGTGAATATGAGTTCGCATATTACACCATGAGAGCAAATTAAAAAACAATTTGGGCAGAGTGCAGAGAAGAGGAAAGCCCATGGGGAGGAGGACTTGTAGATGTGATCGCTTGTGTTTGGGGAGGTGATAAGGGGAGGGGGCTGGAGGGGGAGATAGCTGGGTGCACGGGTCTGTGCCAAGACTGTGCGCCCTCGTCCCAGGTCCCCTTTCTTCGGGCCAGAAAAAAAACAGTTAACCACCTGTCAGGCCGGGGACACAATGCGGCCGGCCCCAAAAGAGCTCTCCATGCATGGGTAATATATTTGTTCAGCCATTCACTTAATGGAGCTGATAAATGTGACGGCGGACAATGCGGGAGTTAATCTGTTTAGTAAAATGTTTGGAGTCTCGCGGGCTGTGTTAAGGAGGGCACTGTTTGGGAACATTTCCATCTAAATGCACCAGCCACCCTCCCTACCCCCCTCTTAAGCCAGCGAGGGGGGTTCGGCGATCTATGTGAATATAATTTCTTATAAATGCGCCTTTAATGGATTTAATTCACCCTCGCCAGCTGTTTTTTCCTTGCTATTTTGTAAAGGGGAAAACAAACGTGCCAGGCCTGGAAAAGCTAGTTAAAATTAGTTTCGGTCAGTGAGGCCAAGCTATATTTCCTGCAAGCCATCTGCCCGATTGGCACAATAGAGGGATTTCCATCGGGGCGGGTGGGGTATAAAAAAGGACTCTGGTGGCTTTGAAAGCCCGGCAGCTACTGTGTCTTTCGCGGATTTCTAAAGGTGCACCCCTTAGATGCCATAATGTATCGGGTTTTTATTTAAAGAGTTTTTCATCCCTCGCTCCCACCAGGGGGCCCTGGGATATGACAAAACCGCTTTCAAGGCGGCGCCCGCCAAGAATGAAACCCCGTTCCTTTTCGGCCATCTTTTAATAAGCGCCATATGACTGGAGGGCCGTGTGGGCCGGGTGGGTGTCGGCTGCGTTCACTGCGGGATGGAGGGTCGCTTGCCAACTGCTTGTCGCCACATGTCAGGAGCAGGTTTCAGGGGCGCTTTAAAGGGACGCGCAGCTCTGCACCTGCGGTTGCCCCACCTCTACCACACCCATAAACGTGACAACGCTCTGCAGCTTAGGGTGCGCCCGGACCGGCCACTTTAAAAACACAGGCACGCTGGGCGCAGGTTTAGGCGGGCTTATTATTAATCCGTTTAAAAAAGATGGAATGTATTACCATTATTATTAATTTAATGTTAAATATTTTAGTTATTATTATTAATAATAATATATTTCAACCCTTTTATATTACTATTATTATTAATAATAATAATATAGTCCATCCCCTTTATATTATAATTATTTTAGTACTATTATTATGAGTATTATAATTAATAATCAATGCAACCCTGTTATATTATTATTAATAATAATAAATCCCACCCCTTTTATATTATTTCAGTACTATTAATAATAATAATAATACATTCTATCTCCTTTATATTATTATTTATAGTATTATTTTTTGTATTATTAATAATAATAAATTCCATCGCTTTTATATTATTATTTTGCATTATTATTAATAATAAATTCCATCCCTTTTATATTATTATTGTTATTATTATTAATAATGATAATAATAAACTCTATTCCTTTTATAATATTATTAGTATTATTATTCATATTATCATTATTAATAATAATAATAGCAGCAATGTTAACCATAATACTGGTTTGATTAGTGTTACCATAATAAAAATAGTAGTAATAATAGTGTTTGTTCTGATAGTATTTTTATTAGTGGCACTAATAGTAGTAATGGTCGTCACCATATTGCCGATTAAAATAGTAATATTAATAAAACATGGTCTTTCATATTATTATTATCGTAATAACAATAATAAAAATAATATAAAAAGGAGGCGAATATTGCTATCCATCTGATGTGTTATATATTACTGTTATTAGTATCATTATGCATGTTGCTATCACTGCTAAAGACAAGAGCCATATTAACAGCGCATGATTGTTATTTTTATCATTAATATTGTTATTGTTATCACCATTATTATTACTATTATTTATAATAATTGTTTCCAATGCTAGTATTTTTATCAGTAGGGCTAGTAATAGCCGTCACAATATTGGTCCCCGAAGAAGGTAACCTCATTTCCGCAGGGGTGGGGCGTGGCCGGGGGCGGGGCGCACAGTGATGACGTAGAGCTCGTTAGACGACGGATCTGTTTCTCGAGAGCGGCTTCCTTTATGGAAAGTGATATCAGAAAAAACAACACTGGATAGGCTCAACTGCACAGTCTGAGGTCACCGCTGTCTCCACCAATAACAAGCATCTATCTCTCTCCCTTATTACCGATTGACTGTCCAATCACGCATAGTTTTGAAGTTTAGAAACTAGTGCAAATCAGTAAAACTGAAAAAATAGAATCATATTGTAGGGGATCTAAAGTCCTTCCCCTCCCTCTTGTCCACGCCTGAGGCAGACTTCAAACTATTTCCTCAACTTTTATAAACCCCACACAATGGGCCGGGTGTGACTTTTGAAGCAATACATTTGACTATAACGACCTAAAAATGAGAGCGCGGAGCAGAGGTCAGGGTACATTAGTCACAGGTCTTATGGGCAGGCATCAGTGAGCCGGCACTGAAAAGAGCCCTCGAAAGTTCAATTTCTTGGCTGCTTAGACCCCATCCTGACTGCCTTCAAAGGGTGTCTGCTGCTTGATGGGGTGAGGTGCAGGGGCGGTTGGAACCTTGATGGCTGTGCTAAATCAGGCCACGAGGAGCCGGGGCCACGTGCGCCCAGCATGGGCCTGACCTAGCTCGCGCAACACGCCACCATTCAGGCCACACTCATTAGCTGCACTGAGTCTGTGCGCACTGAGGTCTCCAACGAATTGACGTCAAAAAATGTTCTAAATAACGGTGTGAGAAATTTGTGTAATTTGCTTTTGCATAATTGAGTGAAATTTCCCAAAAAACTATGGAAAATCACGCAAAGCGAGAAACCAGAATTTGGTGCTATATTTTAAAAGGAAATGTGCACTTGTCCATTTAGGATGCAAGAACGCATTTGGCATTAAAGACTTAGGGCCATGCGTCGACCTTGCGCCACACAAGGTAACGCAAAACTTAGATGAGATTTACCAAGGCCACCTTGCGTAGTGTTGAGTGTCTTGGTAAATCTGAAGTAATGCAAGACCGCGCAAGTTGCTGGCTTGCGTTACGCTGCCCCAGGGAGGCGTTCCATGGGTAGAGTGTGAGTGTTTTTTTACACACACATAGAAATGGGGCTGCGCAAGTTATGTCGCAATGATGTGGAGGAAAAAACACACAAGTTTTTAATAGCAACTACGCGGCGCCGGGAGAGACGACTGACAGCTCACCTTGACGAACGTGTGACTATAGGGAGCTGTTCTCGCTCCCCCGCCAGTTCAAGCACTGTTTTTAATGAAACTCGGAATCTCAGTAGGAGTAAGTTACTCTACCACTAGACCTGAGCATTTACTCAGATTGAGACTACGCTCTACTCCACAAGTAAGGAGGTAGGGTGAGTGTCAAAGGGATCTATTTTTCATAGTCCTGATGAAAGCCGGGGACATCGCATAAGCCGGCTGAAACATGTCGACAGTTTGCAGATTGGAGGGGTAGGTGGTTCATTAAAGCCCACCATACCACCATCCACTGGTCGTTAAATGACCTTTTTAATCTGACCAGGGAGTCCATCATTAAAGGGTTTGCTCGGAGATCCCTCGGTCAGTTTTAATTATTTTCTCTGCACCCTTCTTTTTGATCCCGCACTGTTTCTTTATTTATTTGTTGTGTCTCCCCCTCCCTATTGCTCCACCTCCAGCGTTGGCTTGCGCGGAGGTGTGTTAGCAGCCCTATGATGAAGCATGCCACAGATTTCTGTGGGTGAGGGCAGTATTAAAAACTTGTGTGTTTTTTCCTCCACATCATAGCGACATAACTTGCGCAGCTCCATTTCTATGTGTGTGTAAAGTTGTAGTTTAGGAGGTCGGAATGGGGCGTTTCCTCCTACCCCTTATCTATTGTGTGCGTGGAGTGTGGGTGTTACCACGCATCCACCAAAAGATTCAGAAGCATTCACAAATTTACCAAGACTGGTAGACCTGGGAAAGCATCAGAATGCTACGCCTGACCAGGAAAGGCGTACCAAGAAGAAATATCTTTATTTCGCCTAGTTTTTCCCTCTTTCTACATGTGCTGCATTGTGCGCAAAAACAATCCTGCCTGTAATGCAGGTACCCTAGCACCATGGTGCAAGGGTGCCTGCTTTAGTGCTAGGCAGCAGTTTGTGTGCTAGCGCAGACAGAAAGCAAGAAGACGCCATATTTTGATAGATATGACGCATTCCTGCCCTCACACTTTACAAGAGTTCTAAAATTGACATAAATTAGTCAGATATGAAGGTCCTATTCACAAACTGCATTTTGTAGTATGTAAAATAGTACTACAGGCATACTACTCACGTACTACAGAATTCTATTCACAAAACTACATGCGGAGACCTCGGCTTCTCCTGTCTTTTCTGTGTGGAGAACACTACCAACGTGGCTGAGATTGCCTCCCTGGAAGGTATATGTTTTTGTAATAAATATGGGTGGGACCAGGGGAGTGACCAGAAAATAGGAAATAGTTACTACTAAATGGCATGGTTTTAGGGATATTTAAGGTTAGATTTAGGGGTTTAAGGATGGATTAGGGAGGGATATGTTATACAAACACCCATCCACAAAAGAGTAAGACCATGGCTGTTCACAAGCTACACTTATTAGGTTACTACTGCCCTAAAGGTCCTGATATAGTAGTAAATTCCAGCCTTGGAGTAAGTCAACTGCCACACATGGACACTCACAGGTACTGCGACATACTCATTAGAAAATGATGGAGACGGGATTAATAGAACATCCTATAGAATATAGTGTTAAAATAATTTAATTATTCTCTTAATAGAAAGGCCCCCCTTTTCTGGCTTCTGTGCCCTTACGAGTGAGGCATTCCTACTGGGTGTTGGCCTTGTATTGATCTAGACAGGCTTTACCTCGTCATCAAAGAAAATATGCGCTCACTGAATGCAGGTGCTAAAGGTGCTTTAATTGTCGTGCATCAGAACGTTACATCATGTCCAATGAATTTCTGCCTCACAGCATTGTTCAGGGACACCAGTTTGACATTCCACTGTGTATACATACATACAAACAAGTATGGATAAAGAAAACAGACTCTCTTAAGGCTTTCAGAGCAGTTCCACCATCATAAAGCAGTTGTAGAATAACTATTATAACTATTACACAAACCAGCAATGCAACAGTAATGCTACTCTTCCAATATATTAGACCAACGCATGATTTTTAATTTCTGAGGGTACTATTAGACGTTATCACATTCAATCATGTAATCAATGATGGCATTTAAGATTTCATCAGTGATGTCATCTGTCGGACCTGTCTTTTAGACAAGGTGACCCCAGATTTTTTGCCTTCCTTTGCTAAACTCGTTTTTGTTGGCTTTTAGGACTTTATGCATTTTTCCCTGCTAATCAGTGGCAACGTGCTTGTGCTCTCTCCTTAAAACATGGTAAAATTGGCTCACACCTGATCGGTACATTTAATTTACTTATAAGGTCCTAGTAAATGGTACTACATGTATCCATGGGCTGTAAATTAAATGCTAACAATGGGCTGCAGCACTCCTGCCATTTTGAGTTTGGCAAAATTAACCCTTTGCCAAACCTAAACATTAATTTTCCATAAATCACCCCAAAGGCAGGCCTTAAAAGTCGATAGGGCAGGATGCATTGTATTAACAAAGTAGAAGATATATTATATGTTTTGCATGTTCTGGCAGTGAAAATCTCCAAAGTCATTTTTCACTGTGGCAAGGCTGGCATCCTATAGACAAACACTGGTCTACCAAACTACATATAATAAGGGCTACATTAAGTTTGGGAGCAGCTAGGAATATTTCAAACACCCATTCTAATAGTACTTTAAAATTCAACTTATTGGTAAAGTTGGATATTTATATTACTATTTTGGAAATTACAATTTTAGAAAGGTGTCATTTTCCTTCCTAAACCTGAAAGGCTTTACATCCAGTGTCAAGTGTCAGTTGACCCCTAGTTGCTCCCCTGGGGTGTATGTGCTCCCAGGCAGTGGACAAAGGGTTTAGGTGTGAGGAGGTGCTTGCCTTCCCCTGACAGGATGGCCAGGGAGCTGTGGCACAGGACTAGTTGCACTTCAACGAAGCCTCCTCTGCCACAAGCAGATGAAGCTGACACCTAGCCCTGCCTTCTCTTTTGTCCAGTTACCCAGTCAGGCTCTAATCACAGTGGGCTACTAAGAGCCCAAGTTTAGTGTGGCCAAAGACTTACACAATCTTGAAAATGCCCAAAGTGAGTAGGGGTAGCCCCAGGAACCTTTACCTCATTGATTAGGGCATTCCCAGAAGTCATTTTCACCCACTAACTCGTGCAAGGCATACATGTGACACCTCCGGGGACCCACTTCTATGAAACTGAGAAGAACAGAAAAGGACTGCCCTTCACTCTGTGACCTGAGAAAAACACGGTTGTCTGGACCTGCACTACCTCTTGTACCCAGGAGGACAAAGAAGTGGACTCCAAAGTTCAGAATGCTGATCTCCTGTTGAAGCTACAGGAATTCAACAAGCTGTAAAAGGCCTTTTACTGAAACTGCCCAAAGGACTAAAGTCAGAAGGTAGAATCTGACCTAACCTCCCTCAAAGTGTCAAACTGCGTCTAGGTCCTGTTCTACCATGACCATTGACTATCATTGGCATTTGTGCTTCTTGATGCTATTTTAACTTAAAAGCTTCAAAAATCATAATCCCGGTACCTCTCTGGATTTCTATCATATGGTGTCATTTTATTTATACAATTTTACTCTACTTTTCTAATTTTGGGGGGATTTTAAAATTGTTTTGCATTTTGACTGCATTACTGTTTTAGTACTACATAAATACTTTACACATTACCTCTAAGTTAAACCTGACTGCTCTGTACCAAGCTACCAGAGGTAAGGTGATGTACATTTAAAAAAAAATTGTTTCTAGTTATTTAAAAGCAAAGAAATATAAAAAATATGAAGAGTTGACAAGTGACACCATGGAACCATTAGAACGATATTATCTTTTATAAATCTTTGATACTGAGAGGCATATTTACAAGCCCGTATCGCCACAGGAATGCATTTTTAAAGACATTCCTGTAGCGATACAGGCTTTGACTTTTTACAAGGCATTTTGAAGCCACTTAACGTGACTTAACGCTGCCTTGTAAATAAGGCACCCTTTCACGCTATACTGTGAAAGGGGTGGGCAATCGGTGTTGCGGTGGGCGTTCCAACGCCACACCCATTGATTTTGACGCTGCCCCCTATTTACAAGGGTGGTATAAATAGGAGGCAGCGCCAAAATTAAGACCAAAAAAAACCTGGTCTTAACATGGTGAAACGAGGAGAAATGCTTTATTTCTCCTCGTTTTTGCTGTTTCTATGTGTGCAGCATTGTGCAGCACAGTTAGAAACAGCAAAACGCCATGCATGATTGTTTATGTGCAGGAAGGGGTCCCTTCCTGCACATAAACAATCATTTAAAAATGATAAGTTGCAAATTCTATGTGTGCTGCACAATGCAGAACACAGAAGTTACAATTCGCCATTTAAGATTGTTTATGTGCAGGAAGGACACCTTCCTGCACATAAACAATCATTCAGGCAGCTGAAAATAGCGCCAGCGCAGGGGGAAACGCAGGACTGCATCGTATTGTTGTAAATACAGTGCAGCCCTGTGTTTCAGAAGCGGCAGAGAACGTCGTTAAGCCAAGAAGGCTAATGCTGCGCTCTGTCACTTCTTTGTAAATATGCCCCAAAGGACGTAAATCACTAGCAAGCAAATCCTGACATCAAAGTGGGCTATACGGTGAGTAACATAAATGCTGTGTTCGGTCAAGGTCATAAAGTTTGTTATAGAATGTCCAGGGTCCTACAACGCCTGCCATGCACTAGTCCAAAAACCAGGAGTATAAGGCTTGAGGGCATATAGTTATTGCCCGCCAGCCTGGAGGGAAAAGGGCAAACCAACATATAAAGTGTATTGCGGAATATCATTAGGCTTCAAAAGCAGAGTGCTCTCCAACCGGGTTTCTAAAGTGCATTCTACAATTTCAAAGGGCCTACCAGGCATCACTCGCACTAGTCCCAGCCAACCTGGAGGAACAAAGTGTAAACCTGTTAATAAAGTGCACTGAGCGATTTCATCCAGCTTCAAAATCCGGAGGGATTCCCATTAGATTCATAAAGTGCATTTTGCAATAACAAAGACACTGGCACACAATAGTCCTAAGCGGGCTGGGACAATAAGGCTTTGGGCTGATAAATAAAGTTCACTGTGCAATTTCATTGGACTAAAAAAAGCAAACCAGGTTCCCAAAATGCACAGTGCAACCACCAGAGGGTTAAACACAGGTTTATTTAGTGACTTTTGTGATTCAGCCTGACAGAGATTGTGATTATTATTTGATGTGGGTTCTCACCCCTCTCAACTAATACTCCCAAGTTCTTTCATTTAACCATCTCTGGACCCCTAAACAAACCCTTTACTCCCTTTACCTCTACCCACCCGAACCCTAAAATCCACTACCTCCCTTTACCTGTACCTACCAGTAAACCTTAAAAAACCCTTAACTCCCTTTATCTCTACCCACACCTGAGCCCCTAAAAACCCCTATCCTCTCTTTACTTCTGTCCACCCCATAACCTTAAAATCCCTTATCTTCCTTTCCCTCAACCTTCCCTGGAACCCTAAAAAGGTTGTGTGATGGAGAACAACGCATGCCTTAACCACACGGTCTAAACCCAGACCGTGTCTTTACCACGCATGCTTTTACCTTGCATGCCTTTACCACGCAATTTCATGGTAAAGACATGTTTGGTAAATGGGCATGTGTGGTAAAGATCACACTTATGCCTCTCTGCCCTAAACCCTAAAAACAGACTAAACCAAAAATCACTACCCCAGCACAAATGCCTCCTCAACCTGAAAACTGCCCCTATCCTGTCCCCTACCCTGAGCCCTACAACTCAGCCCCCTTAAAACTACTCTGACCCTAGCCCCCTCCCTGAGCACTGAAGCAAGCCCCCACTCCCTAAAACCTAACCCCACCTACTCCCGCCCCAGCCCAACTGCCACCTCAGCCTTAAAAATGCCCCTATCCTGTCCCCTGCGCTGAACCCTAAAACTCCTGACCTCCCAGCCCTGAAAACTATCCCGACCCCCCACCCTCAAAACTACCCCCAACCCAAATATCCACCCCCACCTCTGTCCCCTGCCCTGAGCCCTAAAACTCCCAACTGCCCCCTCCACCTGAAAACTGCCCCTATCCTGTCCCCTTCCCTGAGCCCTACAACTCAGCCCCCTAAAGACTACTCCGACCCCAGCCCACTCCGTGAGCCCTAAAACAAGCCCTCACCCCTAAAACCTGACCCCACCTACCCCCGCCCCAGCCCAACTGCCCTCTCAGCCTTAAAACGCCCCCTTTACTGTCCCCTGTCATGAGCTCTAAAACTTCTGACCCCCTAGCCCTGAAACCTACCCTGACCCCCACCCTCAAAACTACTTCAACCCAAATAATCTACCCCCACCTCTGTCCCCTGCCCTGAGCCCTAAAACTCCTGACCCCCCATCGTCCCTGTAAACTACCCTGACCCCCCAGCCCTGAAAACTACCCCACAACCTCTACAAACTACCCCCACCCCCTCAAAACCTGACTTACCTCTCAGCCTTGTCCCGTTCCTTCCTCTTCCTGCTTCCTGCTCTTCCACCCGGCAGCAGCAGCAACTAGACTGTGCATATGCCTTAACCACGGCATATTCGTGGTTTAGACGTGCGTGGTACTGCCTGCGTGGTTCAGCCCCGCATAGTTCACGCTGCGTGGTTAAGGCTGTTTCCCCCCTAACAGCCCTCATCCCCTTTACCTCCACCCAGTCCTGTCCCCATAATACTACATCCCCTAACCCTTAAATCCCCTTTTTTAAGTGACATGAAAAGTGTTGTTTTAAAGAAGTACTTACCTGTTATGTAAGGTCCCTCATTGGGTTTTCCTTCACTGTAAAAACTTGTGATGTTATATCCATTGTGGTAAACACTTCATTGTAAATGTTACATACCGGACAAACTCCTAGAGGCTTTTCCTACCACTCACCAGAGGCCAGTGAGAGCTGACCCAATTGCAAGTCAGAACATTTTTCCCTTTGTTCAATGTGGGATCCTGCCAGGATTAAGGCTTGAAAAAGAATCACCACTCAACCTGCTCTGGGGGACTGGAGGAGATAGAAGATGGGTCAGTGGTAACTTACAAGATCCGCATTCTGCAGCACACATAGAAAGAGGTAAACGCCTCCATGTATTGCTTTTGTGCAAGAAGGTGTCCTTTCCTGCACAAAAACAATCATGCCAACGCAGACACCCTTGCAGCGGTGCCTGCATTGGCACTAGGGCACCAAATTATGTGCCACCGCAGGCTGTAAGGACAGCAATGTGCCGTATATCATCAATACAGCACATTCCTGTCCTTCCTTTTTTACTCAGAGCAGCGCAACAAAGTGACCTGCTGTGTTGCCCTGCAACCAAAACTCGTAAATGAGGCCTGTAATGGAACAGCACATCATGCATGGACACATTAACCCTGCCCAACCTGACTGTTACAATGCAGGCCACCTTGCACCATGATGCCACTACGGCCAACTTAGACCCATGCTCACTAATCTGGACTGTGAACCAATGGAATGTAATGGCATTGTCAGAGGAGAAACTGCACACCTGAGAGGGAGGTCAAGTAGGGGACATGTGAAGGATTAACACATACGAACATGCCAAGAGTCATGTGTATAGTAAAATGCTTGAAACTACATAGCATATAGCTGTCCGAACGTGCGGGGTGAGAGCACACAGGTGTCAGCTCCCAGTGTAGGGAGCTGCCAAACTCCTGTCATTATCAAAATCGCACTGGGTGTGAGGGTGAATTCACATGATGCACACAAGAGGACCAGTGTGATGAAACAAAAGATGGTGTGTGGCCCTAGTGGGCCCCTGGTAGTGCAGTGCATTGTAGGTGCTGGCTGAGCATGTCGAACTGCCACTGTGTCTGAACGGTGAGACACTGCATAGCAAGGAGGTGAGAAGGGATATATGTAATGCAAGGTAGCCTGACCAAGACACATGCACTGCTGTGTCTGACAGTCTCACACTTGTGTTGTAGCTGCGAAGGGATGACAGAGAAGAGGCCATTGTGGAAGCAAATCCTACATGTGATGTGGGCCTGGGTGAAGATGTAACAGGTGGCAGGAGGGAGTATGAAGGCAAAATTTCTCATCGTGCCACATATGTCAAAGTCAGAGAATGTGAAACAGGGATCTGTCAAGGTAAAGGATGAACTAGTTTGCCACCACAAAGGGCAGGAGTCTGCGATGGTTGGAGGTTGAGGTGGATGGACCCAGTGAGCTATGTCATGACACAACAGATCAGCCCTGTCACACAGTGGTTGTATGAACAATGCAGAGATACTGCCAGCTGAAATGTAACAACCCTGCAATTTAGCCTCTACACCTATGAGGAACAGATGTCCTAAGCATGAATGAAATGAAATTTGTACTTGTAAGCGCACCCATACCCCCAAAGGGGTGTCCAGGCGCTGTACGCATACCGCTGTGGAACCCTTCCTGGTTTTTCCCTGTGAAATGTCCACTCCTGGGCACCCCCAGGGTGAAGCCAGGCATCCCAGCGCTGTTGGGGCCGTTGTGGAGATTAAGCAAGCTATTGCCCAGAGTTGCAGAGTGGGACCCATGATTAGAATAGGCACCGAGGCGAGAATTATCAGGTCCGAGGAAATTGAGCCCAAGACCCGCCGAGGCGGGAATTGAACCCTGGTCCCGGGCCAGATCTCTGCATCAGGGTCTGCCGCTCTAACCATTGAGCCACACTTCTCCACACAGCATCAATGTTGACCTGACAGGGAATGAGTAGGAAGTAAGAATGTAAACCAGATTACTCATGTCACCATCTAACATAGGTCAACAATATATATCTTAGTCATTGCAGAGGATGTACCAACTACTCCTGACCCACTGGATGTCCCGGATGAGGATCCTGCTGAGGATGACAGCCTGCCAACCTTCGATGAATATACCCTCCAGGAAATCCTGTACTCCATTAGGAGGCCATCAGCAGTCGCAAGACGGGCCAACAGCGTCGCACCGTCTCCAGGTTATCTGACTCTGCTACCTACCTACCTCCTGATCCATGGCTTGGAGCAGTCCCTGTCTGAAATCACTGTTGTCATGAGGCAGAGGCACGAACAACTGCCACGCCAAAGTGGCACCAGCAACATTGACAACCAGCTGGGGGCGATCCCAATATCCTCGAGTCCATGGAGCGGAAGCAGGACTCCTACATAGTGACAATGGGTGCTTTCCACTGAGACATTACTGTGCTGACAAACCAGCAAGCCCTTCTTAGTGCTGTGCTGCCTTACTTGTTGGCACAGTGAAATGCTGCTGGGGACAGGGGAGCCACATCTTTAGCCCCTGATGTGTGTGTGCCTTCGTCGCCACTGGCACCAACAACACCCCCCTCATGGAAGTCACCACAGACATCAGAGGATGAAGATGTGGAATGCCCCGCTTTCCAGAAAAAAAAATGTCCGGTAGCATTTCTCTGTACCACATGGCCAGTTTCTCTATCTACTAGTGCTTATGTCCATGCCAGTGTACATCACAACTGGTACTGTCCTCCACTTGCTTCCCCACCTGTTGATCCCACCCATTTGTGTACTGTCACTGTGGCCTATCTTCCCTAGTGGCAATTCTGACCCCGCCTCACTGGAACACTTATCTACTCTACATGTCCCATGACATGTATCCCCCATGGACTCTGTCTGGACATCGAATGGCTCACAAACTATGGTGGAGTTGTTGCCCCAAGGACTGCTACTTGCTCTTTGTTCATTGGTTCATGTGCCAATACATTCACTAACCAGACCCAGCATGTTGTATATCTGTTCATGATATTACTAAGTAGACCATGGTGGAAGTGCTGACTCTAAAGACACTACCTACTATCTAAAGTAAAATGTTTCATAACCTCAGGGGTAATACTGCACAGGCTATGTGAAATAGGTTTTGTGATGCCTGTGTGCATCTATACTAGCAAGTAGTTACCCAAGGTTACATGCATGAAGTGCTACAATAAGCAATCAGACAATGGTTAGAATGAATGATGTTTCTGCCCAGGTGGGGGATACCTCCATGGATGCTGGCCAGCTGACAACAGTTATGTGAATACAAAATGGTGCTACAGAGAGGGGTAAGTGGCTGCCATCAGTGTGGCAAACAACACATCCAATTTAGTCACAATGCTTTGACTCAATCATACATGCAAAACATGTAGCATCACGTACACACACAGTGCAACATTAGGTTAATACCTGTTTTGGGCTGTGTGTCCATTCACAGCAAGAGTGCCATTCATGTTTGAAGATCCCTTAAGTTACACGATTGTTCAATTGAAATGATCTACTCCTTAGGTGCTCCACCTAGTAATACACAAATACGAACACTGGGAGGAATTCCTACAGTATGTATGTGCTTCACCGAGCCTAAGCAGATGTCACAACTGCCACGCTGGAAATAAGCAAGCAGTTGTGAAAGTGGAAAACAGATTTTATTTAACACACACTACTAATCTTAAAATCTAAGAACTACAACCTATGCTAATCATAATTATATAAACTATGCCTAAACAAATCTGTTCAAATTTACCTACACTGCCATTACTTAAAACAAACCTAACTTACCTAACCTTATCTTATCCTACTCTACACATATACCACAACAGACAGGTTAAACATCAACACCCCCATTGCCCTTATTACACATTTGCACATGAGAATAACATAAACTACAGCTACACAGAAACAACCTAAACATTAAAACCTAACCAAAAATAGTTTTATTGTATTTTGAAACTTTTTTAGTTTTTTTCTTTTTTATACACAGACTGATTAACCCCCCCTACCTACCCACCCATATCCCCATCTAAAAACAGATAAATATAAGAAATCTATAAATACACTAAAACTTACCTAACCTACCACTATGCTAAAACCTATCCTAACCTATGCTACAAGTCTAAACTATAATAACAATTAAAAAGAACTGGGGAGGGCCAGAACGTTTGAGGGAGGGCCAAAATGTGACTGTCTGTACGGTACACAGTCTGCTGTAAGCAGCACATCATTTGCATGAGGGTTGCCACCTGCAGTTGAAGTCCTGCCAACTTCACATTAGTGTCTTGCTGTTCGCTGAGCAACCGCCTCTCAAACTCAGTTGGCTGTTGAGAGGTACTGGCGACCGGATATGTTGCCACTGCTGGTGGGGCTGTGGAGGGTCCTGGAACTAGGCCTGGAACTCCACCATGGGAATACTCCACTTGAGGCCTGGTGCTTGCCCTGTCTGTTGCTCCCTGTCCCTGGGGTAGTGACTTCCAGACCCCTGCTGTCCTTGCTCTCTCAAACTTGTGCCCCATGCACCTGAAGGTCTTGGCAACGTGGCGTGTGTACCTGCATCTCTCCAATCTGATCCAATAGGCCTTTTCCTGCTCTGGGGTCATGTTGTCTGTTGCAGAGGAAGGACACATGTATCAGACCAAGCTAATTTGTCCCATTTGTCAACAATTACATGTATGAATTACTAATAGCAGCACAATTAACATGTCCAGCCAAAAAAAATCACATCTATGGAACAAATCATGACTAACCATCATGAGAAGCATTTATTTATTTGAAAGTTTTATATAGCGCGAACAAGACCCTTACGGGTATCAGAGCGCTTTACAGGGTCGATGTAAGAAGACAAATACAAGCATAGAAAAAATGTAGGTGAGACTAATACAAAATATTACTAAAACAAACTAGTAGATATATTACAGGTACATATAAATAGTTCAAGTAAATTTAGCCATGAGAATAGCTTTCACTTCTTTTTTGAAGAATGCAGAGGAAGGATTCTGTCTCGTTTCTGGGGGCAAAGCATTCCATATCCTGGCAGCCATTCCTGAGAAGGACCGGTTGTATGTTTTCTTCTTGACAAATCGTTGTGGTTTCAGTAGAAGATTGCTGGAACTCCTGGTGGATCTATTACCACAAGATAGCACTAATTTCTGAGCTAGATAACTCGGAGTTTTATGATGTAGTGCCTTGTGCGTCATACAGGCAATTTTCAGATGAATTCTAGCCTCGAACGGTAACCAGTTGAGGGCTCGGAGGTCGGGGGAGATGTGACTGTTTCTTTTGGAGCCAGTGATGAGTCTAGCATCAGCATTGATTGAAGCTCTTAGAGGGGCCGTCGTCGATCTGGGGAGGCCGCAGAGAATGACACACCCATATTCCACTCTGGGGATTACTAGAGCTTGAACTGCATGCTTGAAGTCATTTGCGGGCAGGAAGGGTTTCATTTTTCTCAAGGTGTTCATCTGAAAATGTGCTCCTTTTGTAGAGGCGCTGATGTGTTTCCGCATGTTTAGGTTTCTGTCCAGTGTCACTCCCAGTGATTTTGCTGAGTCGATAATGAGAGGTTGACCATTGAGTGCTGTTAGGTGGTTCATCCAATCGAGGATGGTGGTCGATTGGTTGGGGGGAGCGATTAAGAGGAATTCAGTTTTGAGGGTGTTTAGTTTCAGATGGTTTTCGGCCAGCCAGGTCTGCGTTTTTTGAAGCGTTGAGTTGAGAGATTTGATGTCCTCAAGTTAGTGGATCTTTATGTAGAGTTGTGTGTCATCCGCGTACATGTGATAATGTACGTTCGATGAGCTGAGAAGTTCGGTGAGTGGTTCCATGACAAGGTTGAAAAGTGTAGGTGAGAGGGATGATCCCTGCGGTACTCCTAAAGTGACTGGGAAGGTCTTGGATAGTGATTGATTGACTTTGAACCTTTGTGATCTGTTTTGGAGGAAAGAGGTGAACCAGTTTAGAACAGGTCCCGATAGACCCATTCTGTGTTTCAGGAGATCTATCAAAGTGTCGTGTTTAACGGTGCCAAAGGCCGAGGATAGGTCCAGCAAGATTAGTAAACAGGCATCATTTTGGTCAAGGATTTTTAGTGCGTCATCTATTATGTGGGTCATGGCTGATTCAGTACTGTGCCCAGCATGGAAGCCGGATTGGTATTGGTTAAGCAGGTTGAATTGGTCTATGTGTTTGACAAGCTGTATGTGGACACATTTTTCTAAGAGTTTGGACAAGGTGGGGATGTTGGATATTGGGCGATAGTTATTCAAGTCCGATGGGTCAGCCGATGGCTTCTTTAAGATAGGGGATACCTGCCCTGCTTTAAGGACTTCTGGGATGATTCCTTGAAGGAGAGAGGTGTTTATAATCTTGGTCCAGAGAGGCAGTAACAGTGGAATGAAGTCTTTTATGTGGTTTGCAGGCAGAGGGTCTGTGAAGTGACTGGAGGGATTCAGGGCCGTGAGCGTTTTTAGAATAGATTCTTCACTGTAGGTGTAGAAGGAGGACCAGGATGCGTTGTTTTTGAGGTCGAACTTTGCGGGACCTATGAGTGGGGCACCAGGCGAGGGCAATGAAGCGTCCATGTGGGGGTCGGTAAGGGAAATGAAGTCGTTGCGCAGGTCCGTCTTTATCTTTTCTGTCTTTTTTGTAAAGAAGGCGGCAACTTCCTCACAATTGGGTAGTGTGTCTGGGTTAGCTTGGGGGCGATGGGGTACCTCCTTAGATTGCGATTTGATTAGTTCGAAAAGCTTTTTGGGACGGTTCTTGGCTTGGTCTATTTGCTTAGTAAAGAAGTCTGCTTTTGATTGTCTGATCTTTCTGTAGTAGGAGTTTCTCGTGCTCCTTAGTAGCTTGAGGTGGTCATAGGATGGTGCCGCTCTCCGTCTTCGTTCGAATAGTCTTAGGGAACGTCTGTCTTCGTTTAGCCTACCATCATACCAGGGTTTTGAGTCTTTTGTGGCTACTCTTTTCAGTTGTAAGGGAGCTATATTGTCTAGTACCGTGTTCATTGAGTGGAAGTAATGGTTGGTCAGATCTTGTACATCGGATAGGCCTTCAGGGGGAAGCAGGATGTTAGGACTGTAGGTTGTGAGTAGGTCGGAAACATTATTTAGATTTCTCTTCCAAATTTTAGATCTCGTGGGTTGGGTAGAAAGTAATCTGACTGGTTCGTTGATGTGGAATGTAATGATGTGGTGGTCAGACCAGTCACAAGGGAGGATCGAATCAAGCTGAGTGGAGTCGGCTTTTGAAATTACTAGATTGAGGGTTGAGCCTTTATCATGTGTAGGGCTGTCACAGATTTGGGCGAGGTTAAGGTCTGAGAGGAAGCCTTTTAGGCTGTTGACTCCTGGGTCGTCAAGGTCGTCAAGGTCCTCCCAGTGGAGATTGAAGTCACCAAGGAATATTTGAGTAATTTGTCGTCCGTCCTTTGTAGCTAGAATGTCCATAAGATGTTCGATGAAGGTGAGGTTATCACCTGGTGGGTGGTAGAATGCGTTTAGAGAGCATATTGGTTTATTATTACTAGTGATGTCTAAACACAGGTATTCACAGGAGGATAGTATCGGGGAGTGGGAATGGTTCACTGAGAGATTGCTCCGATGTATACAAGCAATACCACCACCTGGCCTATCAGTTCTGTCAAGTCTTGTTATGTGATGGTTTGGGGGTACTATTATGTCTAGGATGGGTGTAGATTATTCGTTTAGCCATGTTTCAGTCAAAATTAGTAGGTCAGGTTCATTCGAAAGTATGAGGTCAGCTATATCGGTTGCATGTCTTGAGGCAGACCTACAGTTCAGAAGTATACATTTTAGCCGAGTTTTGATGGGTGTTGTGGTGGGTTCGTGTAATATGGGGACTTGCATGAGGTTGTTTTCCACTATACCTCTAGAAATGTGTCTTGTAACTCTATGAGTATTGGAGGGAATGGATTGGATACAGGCAAGTTTAGGCAAGTTGTCTGGGTGCGCAGTATTAAGGGGGAGGGCCGGTAGCTCATAGGAACGGAGCACGGAGGTTGTCTTTGTACTTCTCCTAAAATACAATGCTAAATTACTCAGGTCTTGGCCTTGTAGGTACAGGAAATGGCAGTGTATGGCCTCATAAACATGTACCCATGTGCTTTTGTAGACAGAATTGTACAATGATGTTGTGAGCACATGGAATGGTACACATGGTGTATCTAAGTGTTCCCTGGGGAATGTCATGGAACATACGAGAGGGTAAAATCTATGGTCGAATATGACTCATTACAACGCATAGTAATACAACGCGTGCCATTACAACGCGGGTATTACAACGCGTTGTCATTACAACGACATGCCATTACATCGCATACTTTTACCACGCATATTCCTTTACCAGGCATGCCATTACAACGCAAAGGCATGCGTGGTAAAGGTATACTCATGGTAACAGTATGAAAGGTAAGTGACACTACACTGCCCTACCCTAAACCCTAATTTAGTATCCCTGCACGACACTCCCCCGACCCCCAGTCCTAACACTACCGTGCACGACCCCCGACACTACCCTAAACCCTAAAACACTACCCTACACTACACAAACACCACAACACTATCCTAAACCCTAAAACACTACCCCCAGCACTTCCCTCCCCCGACCCCCAGTCCGTTCCCAACACTCAAACATTACCCTGCACGACCCCCCGACACTACCCTAAACCCAAAACACTACCCTACACTACACAAACACCACAACACTACCCTAAACCCTAAAACACTACCCCCAGCATCCAAAATGTTCTAACAATATCTGGCGACTATGCGTCACCCAAAAACTACATTTTCATTATGCACATGCTTATTAAACACAATTAAAAGGAACCAAAAGAGAAAAGGAACAACGATTTCTTCTTGGAATCAGTTTACTTCTGTTCTCTGTAAAGTTCATAAATGTTGTGAGTTCACATTCATGACATTCAAATGCCTATACGAAATTTCTAATTTGCTTCAAATACCCAATGCATTTCGGGTCATGGAGGACCCTTCCTCAGGGGTCGTTATAATCAACAGAATACACAGTTTTCAGTGTACATATAATAAGCTTAACTAGTAATCAGTCAAGTACATTCCGTCAAGTACATTCAATGACTCAACTATAGAAAATGACCTTGGGCCCGATTCACAAAAGTAATCTGAGCCAACATCCTAACTTTACGACTTTCGGTATTCACAAAAGGCATTTAGGAGTAGTAAAGTTAGGGGGCCCGATTCACAAAAGTAATCTGAGACAAAAGACTAAGGGGCATATTATCAAGAACGGGCGATAACATTATCGCCGCTTTAGCGGCAGGAAACTGCTGCTAAAGCGGCGATAAGGGGCTTGATAATATGCCCTATAGAATTCCAATAGAAGCCCAGGTTCTGGTGTGAAGGACATCAAACCTAGGCTTCTATTGGAATTCTATAGGGCATATTATCAAGCTCCTTATCGCCGCTTTAGCGGCAGTTTCCTGCCGCTAAAGCGGCGATATGTTATCGCCCGTTCTTAATAATATGGCCCTAAGTTTACGACTTTCGGTATTCACAAAAGGCATTTAGGAGTAGTAAAGATAGGATTCCTAACTTTACTACTCCTAAATGCCTTTTGTGAATACCAAAAGTTGTAAAGTTAGGATTTTGTCTCAGATTACTTTTGTGAATCGGGCCCAGCATTCCTAACTTTACTACTCCTAAACTGAGACAAAATCCTAACTTTACGACTTTCGGTATTCACAAAAGGCATTTAGGAGTAGTAAAGTTAGGAATCCTAACAATGGAAGCTGATAAGATATGGTGAATTGTGAAAAAACTAGTAATAAAGTGCTTGTAAAAAACTACACTGCCCAACATGCATCAAGTGCACACCTCGTGAAGTTGTCATAGTCGTGCCCTCCGTGACAGAAGTGACAATGCTAAGCATGCGAGAATGAAGTTATCCACGAGTCCCCAATACCTAAAAACGTCAATTTCAGAATGTTTTGCTCAAGGCAAATTTATCTAACAAATATCCAGCTATAGAAGAAAGAGGCAGAAACTGTCCATAGCCAAGGTTGTGTGCATTAGTGAAGCCGTTTTCATGTTAAACTCACCGTAGACAAAAGAACAAAACTAACAGCATACTAAGCTCCTAGCTGTTATCACTTTGCGTGCCAAATGTCAGCAATCCAAGAATCTGGCGCTGTTCTGCGAAAGCAAAGTATTGAAATGAACGGGTTGTGCAACCTCCTCAACGCGACCAAACGCATACTGTGTAAATGGCTTAACCTTCTTACCCGTCCAAGATTGGAAGCGCAACCAAGAACCTTGTAGAGGTGAAAGGGTCAGCACACGTAAAGGAGCCTGCCGGTGAATAGAGGCAGTAAAACTGGATCTGAATCCATGCAAGTTAATCTAACATGTTAGAGTGTAAGCGTGCGCTGGATAAGCGATAGTGCCCGTTATCATGTGATTCAAAGGGTGATCATGTGACTTCGAAACTGAAAACAGACTGTTGCGAGTGAAAAAGCTGTAGTTTGAGCAGTACAAGAAAAGATACTTCCGAAGTCTAAAGAAATATTAAATGGCCTATTTAACTAGGTTGAATGAAGCTACTTCACGGATATAAATCAATGTGAATCAATAAACAGTTAGTAATACTTCATCATTGGTGACATAAATGTATCAATACGATGCTTTTGGTCGAGTCACACCGTCCTTTATTGTATGTGTTGAAAGGCAAAAAAACAATCTACATTTATTTTGTGTCACCATCCAAGCAAACCTTGTTTTTTGATGTATAATCATAAGATTCTTATTGAGCGATCTAGAAGCCAAAAACATCCAGAGCAATAAATTTATGAAATTGACAGTTCTCATAATAAAGATGTTCACATAATGAAAATGTTCACAAGATAAAGGTCACATGTCTCAAGAATAACTATCACTCATATGACATTGATATAAGTAACGGAAGGTTCACGATTCATATAAAGGCAAAATGGAGCAAATACATATTTTAAAGCCTTAATTGATCGCATTCACTGAATGCGTGTATTGGTAAACATTGATAATGTATGTAAAAAATATGTGTAAAATATACGTGCGTGCAAACCCATATTACTGGTGGATCCTACTAAGACTGATTAAACCAATCTAACTGAGTTTAACTGTGAGAAAATTAAATATGACTGGATGATGATGGGAAAAGTAAAATTAGATTAATTGCAGATAAACAGAGGTGTAGATTGTATTGTATCAGCTTCGTGGGTGTGTGCTTATAAATAACATGTCAGCTCCAATCTATCATTAGGACCCTTTGGCACAAGGGTTTCCATGTATTTAATCCAGTGTACTTCTCTTTGCGAGAGATATTTAGTAGCGTCTCTACCCTGTTTTATAACAACTTTTTCCAATACGGAGAAACATAGTTGGCCTACATTATGCCCTCTCTCACGCCAGTGTGTCGCCAATGGTGAATTCAAGTTATTCACTCGTATCATACTCTTGTGTTCTGTGATACAAATGTTAACCTTGCGCTCCATCTTTCCCACATAATGTAATCCCCAAGAGCACTTTATGACCTAAATTACACAATGAGTATTACAATCAGAAGTGTGTATCAGTGGGATAGATGTACCAGTCCGTGGATGCGAAATTTTAGCTCCCTCCATAACATTATTGCAATGTGTGCAATTATGACATTTCCTCATTCCTTTGTGAACTACAGGTACATGTATGGAACCCCAAACAATATGCTGTTTGAGTGGCATGAATGTCTGACATGCCTTTACTCAATCAGACTGTATCAATGTTGGTAGGGTGGAGGACAGTAATCTGCAGGCATGTGCTTGGTATGATGTGAACACACAATAGGAAGACACATATATTAATAAAATATCCATTGTGCACATGTGTTAGAAATGGTGGTCTCTAGTTAGCAGAGGCAGGTACCTTTGTCCAAATAGGGACCCATGGTTCTAGTCAGGGAAAGGCGGATACACACTTTAGATAACCCCTGCTCACCCCCTTGGTAGCTTGACACGAGCAGACAGGCTTATCCTAAAGGCAATGTGTAAATTATTTGTACCAACACACACAGTAACACAGTGAAAACACCACAAAAGGACACCACAACAGTTTAGAAAAATAAAATATGTTTATCTAAACTAAACAAGACCAAAACGACAAAAATCCAACATACACAGTTAAAAATATGACTTTCAAAAGGTTTCAAGAACTTGTACCATAGAAAACTATGGATGCATGACTTGTATACAAAGTACCTGAGGTTGCGTCAAAATTCACAAGGCTAGACAGCCGCAGAGTCGGAAACAAAGAGATGCGACCTTGGGGAGGTGATGCGACAGTCCTGCTGCACGCAGAGGAAGGGTTGCGTCAAATCCGGTCTGTATGGGGAGTGATGCGTCGATTCTTTATGACGGTTTCGGTCCGCAGGTGATGCATCGGGAAAACTTGCCGCACAGGTGCGATGCGTGGAAATCCGGGATACGGCGGTGATCGATGCAGCGGCGTCGAGCGGCGCTACATTGGTTTTCTTCAGCCACGATCCCTCGATGCGTCGATTCTTGCAACGGCGACAGGCGCTGCGTCGGTTTTCGCAGCGGCATGGCGATGCGTGGAAATTCTTCTTGCACCGTGGAGATGCATCAGAAAAACAGCAGCAAGAAGAGTGATGCGTCGATTTTTGCAGTTCTTCAAGTTTCTTCTTTCTTCCAGCTCCCAAACAGCAGCAACGACCTCCAGAGGTCCAAAACTGGCACAGGCACCTCTTGGCAGGTCAGAACTCACAGCAGTGGAGTTCAGGGGAGCTGGGGGTGAAGTCTTTGTGTCCCTGAGACTTCAGAACAGGAGGCCAGCACACACAGGCCCTTGGAGATCTCCTAAAAGCAGTGGACACAGCACACAGCAAACTCCTTCTCCTTTCCTTGGTAGAAACCGCAACTGCAGGCCAACCCCACACCGCACACAGCAAAGGGGCAGTACTCCTCCTCAGTCTCTCCAGCTATTCTCCTTGGCAAAGGATCCTCTTGAATTCCAGGGATGATCTAAAGTTCTGGGGTCTGGGCCCCAATATTTATACAGCAAAATCCTTTGTTCTCTGGTGGCAGAGAAGCCCTGTGCTCAGTCAAAACCAGTTCTGTCTTCTCTGGTGCAGCTTCCTGGCAGGAGGTGGAGACAGCATTGTGGAAGGCAGACCAGGCCTATTTAGGTGAAAGGACATCTCCTCCCCCTACTCTAAATGCAGCCCAGGTCTATTCAGCCTAGACTCTCGGGAGCCACTGCACATCCCCAGCCCCTGTCACTCCAAAGTCAGACAGTCAATACACATCCTAGCAGAGGCACACTGGATGGCTAAGCAAGAAAATACCTACTTTCTAAAAGTGGTATTTTCAAACACAGAATGTTAAAATCACCCTCACTAAAAAATGCATTTTAACATTCTGAGTTCAGGCATCCTACTAAACTTTATTTTCCTACCTTGTTCCCAGGGGTAGTTATGTTTATAAGATGTTATAAGCAAACTCCCCATTCTATCCTATGGGAACAGGTAGCCTTGCAATAGTGAAAAATGAAATTGGCAGTATTTCACTATCAGGACATGCCACACACACCAGGGCATGTCCTACCTTTCACATACACACGGTGGTACCTTGGGCCTACCTTAGGGGTGACTAACATGTAAGAAAAGGGAAGGTTAGGGCCTGGCAAGTGGGTGCACTTGCCAGGTCGACATGGCAGTTAACAAACCGCGCGGAGGCACTGCAGTGGTAGGCCTGAGACATCTTTTCAGGGCTACTCATGTGGGTGGCACAATCAGTGCTGCAGGCCCACTAGTAGCATTTGATTTACCAGCCCTGGCACACTTAGTGCACTTTACTAGGGGCTTACCAGTAAATCAAATATGCCAATCAGGGAAAACCAATCATAATAACAATTTACACAGGGAGCACTTGCACTTTGACTCTGATCAGCAGTGGCAAAGTGCCCAAAGTATCTAAGCCAGCAAAAACGGAATCCAGCACAGAATCAAAAATACAGGAGGTAGAGGAAAAAAAGTCAGGGGAAACCCCGCCAAGGATGCCAGGTCTAACAACATATCAGCATCAGATGTGCTGTTGACTATTGGAAGTATGGTCTGGGATATGTGTTACACCCCAACCACACCGGTGTCCTGCTCAAATTTGGACTCGGCCAAACATACTGTGTCAGGGAATTCACAGCATATATCATACAACATTTTTGTCACATAATTCGGGTAACATGTTGGCGATTTCGGTCCATATAATGGGTGAGAGACATTAGAACAAATTATCAGTTGGAATGCCCTAATGATAGACATATGTATGCCATGTTGCAGTGTATTCAGAGGATAGTAGGTGCATCACATATGAGGTGCTCAGAGTGCAGACAAGGTACAAGACCAGCCTAGCTTGCAACATGGTGCAAGGGGCCATGCTTTGATGCCTATCTGAACAGTCCAATTTGATTGACCACACTCTGCATAGTATGACAATTCTGGCGCCTTCTTAGGTTAATATGTGTACTTTAACATGCTACACACATAAAACAGTATCCATGCTTGTTTGACTCCCTTATTTAGCATCATACATGTGACCAGTGCACTGTAAAGGAACAATGACCAATCAAGGCCCATACAGACTCATAGAGGTATGATGACCTTTTTTTGTAACAGTGACATATGCGTGACCATTTTGGGGGAAATAAACACTCTGTCCAACCTGTGGCATGATGACTTGTGAGTGCGCACAGACATGGCGGGTGGCCCTCACAGTTCTGAGTCAGTAATGACCTAGCAGACCGGGTGACAATACTCCCTGCACAGTGTGAGATGAGGCCCACATCACCAATGGGCCTTCCTGCACTGCATGATATGTTGTGGCTGTTGTAATATCCCTGTGAACAGGTCCCTGTGGCATGTTTAGTGTTTGTAATGGAGTTAGCCCATATCATGCCATAGTAACCTATATATACATATCTGGGCCTTCCAGAATGAAAACCGTTTTTTGCTAAAGCCACACAGCTACAAGCTCATCGTCTATAGGAACTTACTGATAGCCCCACCAACTTCTATCCCCAGGTGATCCAGGAGATCCTGTTCACGGCTGATGATATCTGCCCACCGGTGCTTGTATTGGTGGGCAGATTGGTGGGCTTGTATTGGTGGTTTGCTCAACACTAATTACTCTACTCATATGGAACCACACCTTCTCCTACCGGTGCTGCTTCTCATGGACTGGGTAGCTTTGGCTCACCCTGCCTCCACTTCCGATCATGTTGGGCAAATACTTGAACAACAGCCACAGCAAGCCCTTAAATTACTCCTCCGTCAGGTTCTTGGCCCCGCCCCTGCCCGACATCTCCCTACCCCCACTAGCCACCCTAAACCCAATAGCAGAAACACTATCCCTTCCCTCTACCCCTATTACTATTAACCCCTATTTAAACAAACACCCCACAATACACTATACAAAACAACACAAAATACAATTACAAGACACATTTGACAGTTTAATGACACAACAGGGACAGCACAGACACAAACAAGAACAAGAAACAGCATCAAACACCTCCACCAGCGAGCACAGACAAAAAGACAGTAAGTGAAAGGAACTTCACACTTCCTGGTTTGTACCATGGCTGAGCCATTAGATTATTTACTATGTGGCTGCGTCATGTTTCCGACATATGCGTCATGTTTTTTACTAACACATCGTTTTTCCTGACAATTTGCTAGAGAACTAGCCAAGTCACAAGTTACACAATGCCCAATTCATTGTTTTTGACGCTCTGACGTTGTTGCATGGCTTCCGCCCAACGCTCTACCCACTGAAGCGTTACGTTTTCTGCTACAGTGTGACATTACCTACAAAAGCATCACTAAAAAGTACCTTTCCTAGAAAAGTGTCACCTTTCCTACTAGAGTTAATGCGTACAACACCAGAACGGTTGTGGCATAATATCACTGCACTCTGCTACCGTTCCACAAAGATAGGTGCTCACTTCCAGGGTCAACCGTCCAGATAACCCCAATAATTATAAGTTTCACAACAGGAAGGAGAAGCACTCTAATACACGTGTACAATTTGAAGAACCTTTACAAAGGGCCTCATATCCCAATTTGTATAGGTTCTTCAAATTGTACACTTGTATTAGAGTGCTTCTCCTTCCTATTGTGATTTCCTACTTGAGTGTCACCTTTCCTACTCAAGCGCCATGTTTTGTGATAATGTAACCAAAAAACAATGTCTTCTGGCTGGTTTACATTGCGCTTCACTCGCCCGTTTACACCGCATGCCTTTGCTAACTTATGCCGCATGCCACACCCGGATTCCTTCTCCGATCTCCACGAAGACCGCTGGCCTCGTCGCTTTAAGTCAAGGTCCGAAAGTACATTGATACCACACCCTCCAAAATTCCTCCCACACGGACCCTCCTGTCCAGATTCCTCTGTACAGGGCTGAACATCTTTCTTCCCCACACCTCTTCTGGATTGATTCACTACTACCAGAACAGCACTGTACTGAATTAAGTAACCTTGTCCTGATGATGACCTGGAATCGAACATGTCAAAACGCCGTCGACTACTCAGCGTAAACTTTGGCGTCATTGTGGTCTACCTAAACAGCCCAAACCAAGAATACTTACTTTGTATATATTTCTTATTGTATTGTTGACCACCCAAATAATTTTTGTATATTACCTTGCACCGCTCATGCTGTGTTTCACTCCCTTGTGTCACTGGGCCGTTCACCGTCACAAGCACGTTCAGTGCACACTTGTGTGTTTTGGTTACCTTTACATAAATTGCTGATATAACTACTTACAAATAAGAATTTACCTTCTACCAAATCCTCTTGTGGTCTCTCTTTCTGCCCCTCTCTGAGTGATTTATACTCTCCTCTGATCTGCCCTCCTAAATGGTTACCGGTTGAGACGTTGTTTCTTGGTTACATACTCTACCCGGGTCTCGACTGGGTTAACGGGTTTACTCCTGTTCTTCGAGTTCATGTTTTGTGTGATAAAGCGTCACCTTTCCTACAAAAGCATCATGTTTACCACAAAAATTCACATTTCCTAGAAAAGTATCACCTTTCCTACTAGAGTATCAGCTGTCCTACTCACGTGTCACGTTTTTTGGTAAAGCATCACTTTTCCTACAAAAGCATCAAGTTTATCACTAAAATGTCACCTTTCCTAGAAAAGTGTCACCTTTCCTACTAGAGTGTCACATTTCCTACTGAAGGGTGTTTTTTCACTGATACATTGCTAGGGAAATGGGCATGGTGCAGGTGGCACACAACACATTACAATGCACAGTGCATTGTTTCTGATGCTTTGACGTTGATGCCTGGCTTCCGACATGATTATAGTCTTCTAAGGGCTACTTCTAATTGATGAGATGTGTGTAAGTAGATGTTTCCTGGGACTGTGACATAAACGCAAAGACAACTAATACTTTCAAACATTTATTTTCATGTTGAACCTTTATAACATGTTGGTTAATGCTCCATTCCCGAACTGTGGATCAAGTGAAGAAATGTTGCACAATGTGTGCATCGGCATCCTCCTCCTCCTCCTCCATTGGGTCCTGCTGTTGTTGGTCCCCGTCCCAGGGGACTTTAGTCTGCACACATATATTGTGCCGTATGGCACTCACCAGTATTAATTGGCACACAATTGGAGGGGAGTAGATCAATCTATCCCCTGAAATATTAAGACAGCGGAACCTGGCCTTGAGCAGGCCAAATGTTTGCCCAACAATATTCCATGTCTTGCTGAATGCCTTGTTGTAGGGCTTCTCCGGCTCAGTATGGGGGTGTGCATACGGGCAAAAAATTGTTGGGGGAAGCACTCACATATACCCACATAAGGTGTGCATATGGGGTCACGACCCACGGCTGAAGCCCATATCTCTGGTCATCTGAAAGTGAAAAGAAAGGACAACTGTCAATACGTTTTCTAACTGTTACTGATACATGCCAGGCAAACACAAGGAAATTATCATGGACGGAGTGCTGAAACTTTTCAGACACTCACCCCCAGTCACAGATCTGGGTTCAATCCATCATCGTTCTTTAGCTCACTTCGTAAATCCAGTTCAGACCCAGCCATATGCAAATCAGTCTTGACCCTGTCCAGGTGTGTTATGTGTAGTTACATTGTCATACAAATTTCTAACATTGTTTTCACAATCTGTGTTTGTCATACAGTTGTACATAGGTTAGCACATTTCTCTTCCATTAGTCTGTGTAATAGCAAATGCTGAGCATGGGCTGATACATTGTACACTTCTACATCCTGACCAGTAGCGGCTCGTGGAGGGAGTGCTGCGGGGCGGTGGGGCGGGGCAGGGGAGGAGCAGGGTGGGGGGTAGTAAACTATGGCATACGGCCGAACAGAGGTAAGTAAACAAATAAATAAATAAAACGAATTTCGCTGCACGCGCTGCATTGCCAAATGCGATGCAGCGCGCGCAACGAAATTCGTTTTATTTATTTATTTGTTTACTTACCTCTGTCCGGCCGTATGCTGTAGTTTACTAGCCCCCACCCTGCTCCTCCCCCGCCCCACCCCACCGCCCCGCGGCACTCCCTCCACGAGCCGCGATTGATCCTGACTGTCATGTTGATCCTGTAGTTTTATGTGATGTCTATTTGCAGATGCTCCTAACCACTCTGTCTTATGCACTTCCACTTTATATGTTAAGTGGCTGATTGTGGATTCAATATTTGGGTATTTGGTTCTCCCTAGGTAGGTAATGACATAGAAGACATGCTTTACACTGACACATAATATGTCCATGGGAAACTACAGATGTTGGTGGTGGGATACATGACATGCCTGATGAAGCATGGGAGGGGCATGTAGACACCCCTACAACCCCATGGAACCCCTTCTTTGCACACCGTGATGCTACAGCATTTGTCCCAGCAATGCATTGCTCTGTACCCTTCCACCATTAAACAGCAGCCATAATGTCTTTGCGTGTCTTGACATGTGCAACTTGGGGGTTTGCATGACACATGTACCATGTTTCATGGTCCATGTATGAGGCACACCCCTCATGCTTATGTCCCTATCTGCGTCTACAGACACAGTGATGGGTATTATGTTATCCATTTCTAACTGTTAGTGGGTGTGTTAGGTATTTGAGTTTTGCTTACCTACAAGTAGGCCATTCCCATATTGTCCATTCTGGAAGTGGTCATTTATGATGGAGTGCCTGAATATGTATGTGTCATGCACACTCCTGGAGTATTTGGCCAGCACGTTAGTGAACAGGCCCGATGGTCCATAATGGCCTGCACATTGATAAGTGGTTGTGTTTCCTGTTCCTGTAGAGATGGGATGTTGCAGCAGGGGGAAACAATTGCACATGTGTGCAGTCCATGGCACCCACCATGTGTGGGAAACCGGCAAGGCCATAAAACCCGTGTTTTGTCTCCAGCTGCAGTTTGTGGGTGCTGGGGAAGAGGAGGTGGCGGATGATGGCATCACAGGTGGAGGTAAGGAATGAGGAGAAAGATGGCTGGGAGATTCAGGCCACCCTGGCGGCTATTATCTGGAAAGACCACAATGCCAGCATGTGTAGTACCGCCATAAGCTTCAACAGTGGAGGGATGTTGGTAGACCTTTCAGATGTTGGCCGGAGTGTTGGCACAATCAGATGTAGCAGCTGTACAATGGACTCCCTTCTCAGCCGGTAATAGGTGATGACCTCATCCTTCCTGAGTCCTATTAGGGTAGTTCCCTGACGATAAACGCGCTCCTTTCTCCTGCGTTGCCTTTGTGGTGATGGGGTGGGTGGGGTTGGTGGTTGGGGTGGGGGGGATGGTGGTGGTGGTCATCTCCTTATGACTTCCAGCCACAAAATGAGCGCCTCCACGGTGTAGTTGTGCTTGCAACACAGTCCTGTCCAGCTTCTCTTTATGTGGTAATGTCAATTTCGTCACATGCATGCGTTTCAAAGGCATAGGATTTTTGACGTAATCGGACCTCTGTGCCACTCAAGATGCCGCTGAGTCACTTTGGTAAAATCTCGTAAATATCCATGCATCTGTTTTACGGAGGAAAGTACGACGATACACCTACCTTGCATATTTTAAAACGTATGTGATGTAGGCCGTTCTGACGTAGGTTCCTTTTGGTGCAGGACTCCAAAAAGTGATGCATCTTCCAAGATACGTCACCTTGTAAATGAGCCCCTTAGTTCGCACCCATGCTTTGTTCCTTCACCTTTGTTGTTTTCCTCCTATTTGGGTTATGGGTATTCCCAGTCACTTTCATCTTATTAGTTTGTTGTTCTGTGCCTTGTTTCACCTAATTTACTCCTCACAATTGGACTAGTGTATTGTCAGCAGCATCCTAGGCTTTCAGGTTGTTTCCAGGCTGGCTCGTGCTCGCTAGAGCATCACCCGCTGCTGAGACTGATAAGCCTAATGTTTGTTTACCTTTTTATGTGGTGCTCCTATCTATTGTATTTTACGTACCAATCCCATCCTCTTGCCCAGCTGTATCAACTCCGCAAACTCCATCAACAACGGTCTGTGAGGTAAGGCCCCGTAGGCGAATCACTGAGATTCTGAAAGAGACTCTGATGTCCAGTATTTACATCCCTCTCTCTTTTCCGTTCCCTTTGTCCCTGTATTCCTATTGAAGACAGCAGGTTCTGTTTTGTTGTAGGTGTAGAGACTTGGAGTACCAGGGGCATCTACTTACATGGAAACTGACAGATCTGCAGATCCTTTGAGAATTTGATAATCAAGGTGATCTGGTTGTTTAACTGCAACTGAAAATGTATGTTTTGGGAGCCATTACAGGATGTCAGTCCAGAATCATGCAAAACAATTGATAGAGGGCCATAAGGGAGCTGGAGGAGAATCCCATGACCCCTAGGAGAATGTGGGGAGATCAAGAGGGACAGATACTACCCACAAAGCTTTTACAAAATGCCCCGCTTTTCTTGTGGTATATATGTATCGAAATTTAATTCTGCAGATCAGCAAACATTCTCAGGTAAATAAGTGAATTTGAAAAAAGAATTCAGCATATTTTTTGTAAATTCTGAAAAAAGTTCAGTCAACAAAATCCACAATGTAACTATGCATAGCAAAGACCATGTGCAGTGAGCACAATGGACCTGGCTCAGGGTCTAGTCAACTGCCGTCCACAGCTGCTAGTTCAATGGCAATAGGGTCAGTGCAGGGCTGCACTACAGACCAGGTCCTGGTCCCAGAGTCTACCTCACACAGCTAAAGACCATGCGTGCCTGGTTTGGTGGCACAGAGGCTGGCACAGAGCATGGACTCAGTTCAGCTGTGCCCAAGGTAGGCATGAACACCAAAATGGTCATATGGATTTGCTTTGTGGCACAAAGGTAGATGACACAGTGGCATCTGCCACTAACAAAAGGTGGTGGGGAGCGCGTGGGTGGGGGGAGCACGCCCTGGGGGTGCGTGTTAGTAATAATAATTTTAAAATAAGAACTTACCTGAAGCGGCCAGCCACCTTCTGCGTCGCGTCGCTCCTGCTGTCCTCTTCCTGGTCCCAGCAGCCCCTGGGACAGACTCCCAACCAATCCCCGTGCTGCAGAGCCGTGCAGAGATTGGCCTGAGTGGGCTGAAAAGATGCTCTGCTCAGGTCACGGAGTCTGTGAGGTTTCTCCAGCCTGGCTGCTCAATGCAGTCGCGCTGGAGAAACCTAAGTGCGCATGTGTGTTTTGGTTGGCCTGAGACGGCTGGCCATACACATATGCGCACGTAGGGAGTGCACAAGCACTCCTCCTCCCCCTCCCATGCCCCGCCCCTCCCTGCACAAGCTGGTTCAGAGCCAGCAAATGAAAAATAAAATGATGCTAGAACATCGTTTTATTTTTTATTTGGCTAGGCAGTGGGGCGATGCTCTTCCACCGTGGCGGAGGAGCCGCCACTGAGATGACATGTTTGTACCCAGAGTCCACTATACTTGGACGAATGCAGTTCGCTGCACCACACTTCAAAGAGTGGGTGGACAGGAGATTGCGGGGGTGGCTAGGAAGAAAGCCAGGTCCTGCAGCTAACTCCTGCTCCACACAGCCGAAGGCCATGTGCACTGGAGGTTGATGCACAGGAAATTGGGAGCCCAGCAGCAAATTCCGACTACGACAGCTGAAGGCAGTGAGATGTTGGGTGTGGCCTACTGAAAAGCTGGGCACAGATTCTGGCCGTATGCCAGCTCTGTGGCTCTCCTGTACATGACTAAAAGATAAAAGTCATCTACAGCAATGGTTGGGTGGATACTACCTGGATTTAGTGCATCAAAAAATAAAAGTTCAAAGTAAAAACGTTTATAAGGGTGAATTATAGTTTCATCATGTGAAAAACTACAGTTAAAGGAAAGTTATGGCTATGAAAAAAAAACAAATCCCCTGACACTGTCTAGTTGGCGCTAGCTACACAAATCATATATTATGTTGTTATTTAAATTTATAAAGCACTCAGCTACTCAAAAAAGTGCATTCTCGCACCGCAACTAAAAGGAGGTGGGGAGAAGAGCTTCAGAAATTAGCAGTAAAGAGTCAGTTTTCAGTTTTTTCTTGAATAACAAGAAACTGCTTTCTTGTCTTGGGTGAGAGGGCATCTCATTCCATCTTTCTGGAGCAACGAAGATCAAACAAGGCACGACCACCACCGCTGGTGCGGTGGATACACTGAACCGCTAGCAAGCCAGAGTTGGATAATCTAAGTGGCCTGTGAGGTGCATAAAATTGGATAGAGTCCTGAAAATACTTAGGGCCAGTTCCATCAAGGGATTTAAATGTCAGGCAGAAAGTCTTAAAAATGCCCCCTTTCCTGATAGGAAGTGAATGACGAGCCTGAAGGTGCGATGATATATGGACTTGGCAAGGGAAGCTAAGTATGGATCTGGCTGCTACATTTTGGATTCTTTGTAATTAAGCAATGAGTGTGGTAGATATGCCCAGATAAAGTGCATTGTCATAATCCAGCCTGGCAATGATCAATGCATGAATGAGAGAGCCTCAGTATTTTAAGAGTGAGAAAACAGGTTGAGGCATTGCGGTTAACCAGAGGCCCCATGAACAACTCATTATCGAGGATAATACCAAGATTTTTGACTGATGTAACTAGGAAGGGGCTTCACAAAAAGCTGGCAGGCCACCATTTGGTAGACCAAGTGTGAGGGTGAAGACCTAGTAGAAGCAGAGATCAGTTTAAGAAAGTTTGTGTGCATCCATCATGAAACTGTTTGCATACAGGGGTGAACGTTAGTTTGGATGGTCAGAGGATCTTTGAGTAAAGAGATTATGACCTGAGTGTTGTAGGTATGTAGAAGAATCTCAAATCCAGAAGACTGTACTAGGGTTGCCAAAGGGAGCATATAGACTTTAAAATAGTTGGGGCTTAAGGAGGCGCTTAATGAGAGTAGCTACCGAACAGAAAGAGGTCAAATACACTGATTGAGTTCATCTCATAAGAAAGTATCCAACCTGAATGCCTAAAGAGCCTCTCTATTGAGGTAACATGGGCAACAGTATCAAATGCTGCAGACAAGTCCAGAAAGACCAGGAGAGTTGCCCTGGTCCATAATGTGTCAGTGATGGAGGCAAGAGCGGTTTCCACACTATGGTTAGCACAGAAACCAGATAAAGCTAAATCCTTGAGAGCATTGGGTTCCAGGTAGGAGGCCAATTGTCTATTAATATTTTTTCTGTGATCTTACTAGTGAGAGGAAGCAGGGAAATGGGCCTGTAATTGGAAGGTAGTAACACATTTGAACATGGTTTTTAAGGGGGGGATTACCTGAGCATTCTTCCATTAGTCAGGGGCTACTGGCCACTGAATGCATGTGTTGCAGAACACTGTAAGACGTGGCACAAGCATATCAGCCATCTGTATTAAGATCCTAGGATAACAGGCATCAAGTGGGAAAGCAGATTTCCTGGAAAGAAGGACAGCTTTCACTTCCACTGCTGAGCACGTCTGGAAAGAAGTGAGAGTGGCCACATTATCTGATTTCAAAGTGAAATCCTGGTCTAAGTTTATAATTTCAGATGATATAGTTGGAAAGGAAGCATTGATTAGCTCAATTTTCTTTAAGAAAGTTAAAGCTAGAGTGTCACAGAATATTTGAGTATCCAGTGTGGATTGGGGGCATGCTTTGGGATTCGCAAGATATTTAACGAACCCTTTTTCTTGCTGAGTTTCTAGTGCTATCTGTTTTATTTATGTTAAATGAGTGTTGGTCCGCTCAAATAAGTCTGTGATAATCCAGAATGGTTGTTTTATACTTAATGTTATCCTCACACTGGTAGTGGGAGAGCTATTTATGCTCTAAATTTTGCAAGAGCATTTGACTTTATGAAGTTCATCTGTGAACCAAGGTGCTGAGGGGG
Organism: Calotriton arnoldi; assembly: GCA_963921515.1. Taxonomy (NCBI): domain Eukaryota; kingdom Metazoa; phylum Chordata; class Amphibia; order Caudata; family Salamandridae; genus Calotriton; species Calotriton arnoldi. The sequence goes on from CAWUFW010000441.1 coordinate 1,497,189, forward strand.
TCTTTCTGTTGTTTTTGGGTGTTCTGAGGGGAGCGATGTTATCAAGAATATTCAGTGTCCACTTTCCCAAAATTACTTACTCCAAGATTAGGGTTAACATCAGGAAGAGGAGGCAAGATAGAATAGGTAGATTGGAAAGCTTAAGACATAGCATAGGACAAATTTCGTGTGGGATTTAACTGAGGCTTGAGATTAGTAGCCAAACAGGTCTCCTTCTAATGAAGGGGGAAATTTATGGCACAATCATCTGTCCAACCAGGAGGAAAAGCAGCAGAGTGCAAATATTAGACAAACCAAGGTCTAATAATGGGCACGCCTTACGAGTAGTGATGCAAAAAAACAAAGAGAGTACCACAGATGCCAGGCTTTATATTAAGGTGAGGGACATGGGGTTGTGTCCAAAGTCAAGGTGGTGGGTAAGATCACCTAATAGCATAAAATAATGTACCTTCAGCACCTATGGAGGAATGAGATCAGCAAGTTCCCTGCCAAAGGAGTATTCAATGATGGGGGTTTATAGACAAGGTGATAATAAGGTCACACGTGTAGGAGTGAAAAATAATAGCTACTCCCCCTCGCTCAAGCGATTGTCATGCTGTGCTCAAGAAATTACTGATCACTTCTCAAATGACATCACCAATAACATCACTGATGGGATCACATATGACATCATCAATGACACTGACAGCAGCACTTTATTAACCTCCATTTGGCAGCACTAAAAACAAAGCTGGCACTCACCAATAGCCTTCAGCTGTGGGTTTCAAGTGAAACACGACTCAGTAGCCCTCCCAGTGCATTCTGGACAATGTGGTCCATCTTTTGCAATGTGGCAGTTCATTCAGTAAAGCTTAGCCCCAGACGCATGTTTTGGTCTTCATGAGCTCTGAGGTGGAGCAGCAGGTACTGAATGCCAAACTTGTTTGCAGCATAACAGTTAAAGACAAGGGCCTTTTTAACTGTTCATCAAGCAGCATGTTAATGCAAGGGTCATCTCCCTCTGGTGCATATAGGCCCCGGTATCCATTTTATGCAAAAAGTAGAAACCTCCTTGTGGCAGCACTAAAAACAGGACTGGCACTCACCAATTGCCTTTAGCTGTTCATCTCCAATGTCAGAGAGCTGTAAATGGAACCAGAATAATGTTCAGCAAGGGGAAGGTTGCCATATCCTACATTCAAGTGTTATGATTGCTTTAAGCTTTAAATTAACATTCACTACAAAACCAGGATTCTTTCTATTATTCTTTGCCCAGCCATGTCTTATGATTCTTGTAGACATAAATTACCATTTTCCAAGAGCTCAAGGGGCATATTTACAAGGGCTTTATCTCCGCTTTTTTGGCTTAAAAAGCCAAAAAAGCGGAGATAAAACTATCGCCCTATTTACAAGAGGGTGCTAACATGCATAATCGCATGTTAGCACCCTTTTTCCCAACGCCTCCCTTTGCATCTCTAATGAGATGCAAAGTGGGCGTACCCCGGATGGACTACCTTGCAAATATCGCTGATGTTCACATCGCAATATTTACAAGGCTGCCCCAGCATTTTAGCACACGTTAGTTTTTGGAGAAAACCGCTGTTTTCTCCAAAAACTAACGTCTGCTAAAATGCAGACTTACCTATCCCTAACATTGGGGTGGATTATGCTGATACGACCCTGTGGGTCGTATCAGCAAGGTTATCGCCGTTTTGCAGGGAACATCGCTGGAAAACCAGCGATGTTCCCTGCAAAACGGCGATAACCTCGCTATCTCTGGAATTTTTATCGCCCTGGAGAAACGCGTTGTTAATAACGCGCTACCAGGGCGATAAATTCCAGAGATAGCCTGCGATAACAAAATTATCGCTAAGCACGGCCAGCGATAATTATCGCTGGCCGTTGATAATATGCCCCTTAGTGCTTAGCGCATAACCTAATTTTTAAATTTTTCAAGTATGGTTTTATCAGTTAATTTCTGTGGTTTGTGTTATACTTTACACCTCACCAGCAGGTGACTCTAGCCGGATTTCTGGGATGACAATCAATGCCTTCATCAACACTGCAGCGTCCGTGAACGTCATGAGCTTGAGGCAATAGACTTGCCTGAATCCGTGACCGACACTGTCGCCAACAGAAGTGCTTGCAATAGTGGTGCAGCATGGTCAGAAAGGAGCATCTGTCAAGCTTCATGTCACAAAGGAATTGACGTGACGCTGCTAGAATGTCACACAGCAGAAGACCCCGAGTTAGTCTTACGTTGTGCAGTCTGTCCACGCACTGTAAATAGATAAAATCCTCATGTGTTTTCAACAACTATTCCAGGGGCTAGGATGCTTGAAGGGAGCTCCTGTCAATCTACACATCAACAAGTCAGTCAAGCCACTGGCGGTTCGACACCGGGAAATACATTTTCATCTCACACTGATGGTGGAACGGGCGCTAGAAGAGCTTGAACACCTTGATGTGATCAAAAGGGTTTCTGGGCCCACCCTGTGGGTCTCCCCAATGGTGATTTCAGAAAAGCCAAAGCAGCCATGGGCAATCAGGTTGTGTATTTTACATGCGCCTCCCCAACAGGGTGATCAAAAGGGAGAGGCACATCACCCCAACTATGGATGACATGATATCAGCTCTCAACGATGCCCAGTGGACCTCAAAGCCGGCTACCATCAACTGCCTCTAGACCCGAGAGGTGTTGCACCAAGACGTTTTAAACACACCTAGTTAGTTGAGGTGTTCCATGGGAGCCGCGAGGTTGTCATTGGTGATGGTGCATCTGATGGTTTCCTTGAAGATGGTGACAATGCCCCCATTTTGTTTCTTGGCGCAGTCAGGGTGTATCATCTTGTAGCCTTCAGGAGTGGCGATGGTGATGTCGGGGTTCGAGGAAGGGTGGAGCCACGTGTGGGTGATGAAAACAACGTCTGGGGAGAGGGAAGTGCTGGTGTCCCAGATTTCCGTGGGTGTTTGCAGAGTGAGCGGGCGTTGAGCAAGTTACAGTGGAGCGGTTGCGGGATGTTCTTGGTCTTGTGGGCATGAGTGGTGCGGGATCTTTCGTAGGTTGTGTCGCAGGAGAAGTGGCAGTGTCAGCAGGTGAAAGGTCCTTTGGTGGATTGTGGGGAGGAGGAGACACAGCTGTTTTGGTATCCGAGGTCCAGGTCCAGGAGTTCCTTGGCCGTGTAGCGTCGGGTGGTCGAAGGGCCAGGGGTCCTGGCGCTGGGTATTGTACAACAGGCAGTGCATTGGCAGCATGCCCGCTGCGCGTGCCTGCTGTGTGGTCATGTTGTGGCCTCCATTAGCGGTACTGGTGATTGTCCTAGTGCAGGCGGCTCAGGACAGCAGGCGACGCAGAAACAGCAGGAAGGGAAAGGGACAGCACGCAGCGCAGGGACAGGAACAGCAGGCAGTGCAGGGACAGCAGGTGGTGCAGGGACAGCAGGTGGTACAGGGAGAGAAGGCAGCTCATGGACAGCAGACAGTGCAGGGACAGCAGGCAGTGCAGGGACAGCGGGCGGCGCAGGGACAAGAGGCGGCACAGGTACAGCAGTCATTACAGGGACAGCAGGCAGTGCAGGGACACCAGGCAGTGCAGTGGCAAGGACTGCAGGCAGCCCAGTCTCCTCCGGGCTGTGATGGGCACCACCCACACGCATCCCATGATGCAGGAGCTGCAGGCCCACTAAATCCTGCACGGGAGGTGCAAAAAGGGTCTTCCCAGCTGGCCCCACCTCCGGGGCTGCTGGTAAATGTAGTCTAACCGGTCGCTGCCGGCCGGTGAAGTTGGGAGGAGGAAAGGGGTCTCCAGACGTAGGCAGGAGAGCAGACACCTCCTTCAATGGAGCAGAAGACAGCTTCCCGCAATGCGGGAGCCACAGGTCCACTAAATCCTGTGCGGGATGCGCATAAAGGTCTTACCAGCTAGCCCTGCCTTCCCAGCAGGTGAAGTCAGGAGGAGGGAGGAGGTTTCCGGGCATAGGCAGGAGGGCAGACTCCTCCTTCAATGAAGCAGAAGGCAGCTTCCCCCAATGCTGGAACTGCAGGCCCACTAAATCCTGCACTGGAGGCGTGAAAATCTTCTTCTCAGCTGGCCCCACCTCCGGGGCTGCTGGGAAATGTAGTCCAGACCGACTTTGCTGGCCCGTGAAGTCAGGAGGAGGGAGGGGGTCTCCGGGCATAGGCAGGAGGGCACACATCTCTTTCAACGAAGCAGAAGGTGGCAGATAATGGACCTCTCTTTCAGTAAGCGGAGTTCAGGGGATTTCCAGAACATCTAGGGCACCGTCACAAGAAGATAACACCCCTATGGCTTCAAGCCAATGGGGACGTTGAATGATTCAAGCAAACTCTTAACAAGACTATGTGCTTTGCTGCTGATGACAGAGCCAAGCCAGAGGTCAGGTTACACTTATTCCTGTGAGCATACAGGAGCACACCACACTGTACAACAAGGTGCCTGCCTCTTGCTATGATGCTAGGGAGGCCTGGACATGACACCACTCCAATGAGCCCTTAGTAGTGGGCCACAGTGTTAGATCCAGCTGGCAGTCAAGAAAGATGGAGGGACACAAACAAATGGGCCAGCGGCCATCAGCGAGCCAGAGTGTCTGACTTGGCTCCAAGGACCGTGCCCTCATCAGTGATGTGAACTCTGGATGAAAGTTCTACACTCCTTATGAAAAAGGGCTGTGGACTGTTACTGATGTGAAAGGGACTCTGGTCTTAGCACGTTGAGGTCTCAACCTAGTGGCCAGGAATGTTTACTGGTTCAAGAAGATGCATGTCAGGGCTGAGCAGCGCGAGGAAGAACTCGGTGAGAATGATCAAGACAACTGGAGGAATGGGCACAATGGGTTTTGGGGATGGAAGAGAAGTCTAACACCCATAACATGATACCCCAACTGATACTACTTACATCACAGACTCTTTGCCTGCATGGGAGTTAGTTGTGGTACCCTCTCAGGGGCCTGATGCAGCTCCTGTGACAGCATGCACTCTGAGGTACAGTATGCGCCCCAATCCTGCCCCCAGCCAAAGGCTTCAAGACTTTGAGTGTACCACGAGTTTAGCTGAAGACAGCATCCTGAACTAACGTTGAAGGGGGATGTAATAAGCTACCCGGCTCGACGCAGCAGTTCCCATGACTCCACGCAATCGAACGGCCGGGCGCTGCCTGAGGGTATTAATAAACAGGGCATGAGCTGCTAAGGGGTCAGTCCCAGTACATAGATCTCCAGTGAGCTCTATGTTATTCCAATGCACGCTGGCCACCAGAGAGGGCCTTTATCCAGCTGCTGGCCCACTCTACAACCCCCTGAGTTTCCCGTATCTCACAGATATTCAATGGCCTTGTGCTGAATGGTTTAGTTGATGGAATGGGGAACACCTCCACCCATCATTGGCTGATCTCATTTACTTTGTAGTGGTGTGGGCATCTTAGCCCATGTGGCCACTGAAAATATTTTTGTTGAATGAGATTCCTGAATTTGCCTCAGTGATTTGTGCACCACATAGAGCTGATTGGAGAGAAATATCCCATTCCTCGTCCACCAATCTGAGGCATTAGCACGTCCCAAAGCATCAATGAGAATTATAAAATTACAAAATACATCAACCACCGGTAAAGATGTAATAAGTTATTAACCCTTTTAGCACATTTGCCTTCCTTACCACTCTGACTTCCCTTAAAATGTACTAATCATATTAATGCAAATCACAAAAGGGTCAAATTCCTACACCAGCTTATTCTTCAAGCTAATCTTGGTTTATATCTATGCAGCATTTTTTGCTTTTGCAGGAAACAATTCCTCTTATATTTGTGACAGGAAAAAGCAACAATTGCATTTCCCTCTCGCTCCTTTCCCCTCCCCACTTAAAACTTTGGTTCAACTTGGCCAATGTGCACAAAATTTGGCAAAAAAGATTCAGAGATGAGGGGCGTGGTTTGGCGCGCAGACAAGATGGCGGCTGAGCTTTGAGCTCTGTTACATCCCCGGCATGCCTACCGGACCGGGTAAATTTATATAGCAACTCTTAATTTCTACAAGTGGCTGAAGGTGCGCTGAGCATGATGGTATGACTACGACACCTTGAAACTATCCTGAGAACACCTACGAGGACGTCTTTTCCTGCGACCGTTTCGCACAAGATGGCGGCGTCCAGTTTCCTCCTGACGAGACTGGCGCACCGCGACTAAGATACGGAGGTATTTACGGTCCAGATACCCGTCTGCAATCTTCAAGACCATTCCCCAGCAGCGGTGGGTGAGCTGATGTGCTGAAAAGTCTGCAGCACCCTTACAGGTCACCGTGAGGGCTTTTTTTGCTCGCTTCATACTCGTGACTGGCTTGTGCAAGATGGCGGCATCCATCTATATCTTAGTAAGTGCTGTGCTCCGCATTTGACTATACCGATACGCATGGCGGGGGTCACTGCTAACCGTCTCTGAAGTTCCTGTGCTTCCCTTCAGATAGCAGTAAGAGCTGTAGCAGTGAGAGTGCCTCTTCACGCTTCTTCATGGCGCTGTGCAATACATCTGCTGCCTGTACTTACCATCTATGTGTGGTTTTTGCTCAATACATCTATACACTGGCCTCACAAGCACTGGTTCTTGTCTGCGGCCAAGGTTGAGGTTGTAGTGTCTTCATGCTGCCCTTGACTCTGCAGTAGTAGCACCAGCTCCTGGTGTTAGTTTGAAGCCTTAGTGTGCCCTATGTAAGGCTTGTAATCAGTTGATGTCAGTACTTTCCCTCCAACTGTGCCATCCTTATTCTTTCTGTGGTGATGAACTGTGCCTTCGGACTCCTTCTGAGTCCTTCAGTGTGCTGCCCTCTTACCTCTGCGCTCCACCATCAAGTGCTCCACCAATAAGTGTTCCGCTAATAAGTGTCCTAATAAGAGGTCACCATACACGAACAAGGACTCAAAAGTCTTGGTCTTTAAGATCCATACCACGGTTGTCTTTATTGTATTGAGTTTGCGATATGTCTGACTCCAGGGACAGTACCATGAAGGAAAGGGACATCAAAGCTAACCTAAAATGCTCTAAACAGTCACCGCCGATTCCTGAATCCCCGGTGAAAGGAATCCCAGACTCCTCATCTACTCTAGAGGCCATACTCCTTAAGCTAAATTCGGTGTATGACATCGCTCAAAGCACCAAGACAAATACAGATCTGCTTCAGGTAGAGGTTGCTGGTATTCGCAAGGACCTCTACGATCTAAACATTAGGATTACTAATGTTTAAACAAGAGTAAGTACGGCTGAGGACTACTCTAATAAGCAAGCCAAGCAAATTCATACTCTCGAACGGTACATTTCCGCGCTGAAAAGAGAGCTCATGGAGCAGGAAGATCGAAGACGCAGGAGCAATCTTCGCATTTTCAAAGTGCCGGAAGGTCTTGAAAATTCAGTCAACTCAGTTGCGGACTTTCTACTTACCTGGATACCTAATCTTCTTCAAATCATCTTTACTAAGGACTTTGAGATTGAAAAGGCACATAGGGTCCCGTCTTTTGAACCCCAAAACATGTCCTCCCTGAGACCTCTCATCTTCAAGCCACTGCGCCATTAACATACTGGAAAAATGTTGGCGCATATGCGGAAAGTACGGACGATAAAATGGCAAGATCATAACATTTCTATTTCACAAGACTTTGCACGAGATACAGTCCTTCATCGCAAAGGCTTTCTGAATCTCAGGAAACGGTTGACAGATATGCGGATTCCCTTCTCATTTACTGACCTATCCAAATTCCGTATCATTTTCAATGGGCAACCAAAAATCTTCACGGAGCCACTGGATCTGGAAACTTTGTTGGACAACAACTCGGAGCTTTAACACAATGCTTCTCGGGTCTATCATAAAGTGAAAATGTGTCTCTCAACAAAGCTCCATTAGGGAGCAATCCCTTTCAGGACGAATGCCCTCACCCACCATAGGTGGCATGCTTCATCATATGGGCTTCTCCTCCCAGTGAGAAAACCTAGTCTCACTGAGGGCTACAACTCCCTCACTGTGAGGTAGGAGCTTTGGGATGTTTTCATGAGGGTACTAAAGCCCCATCTGTGAATGCTAGGCGTTGTGAGGGTGCAGCGCTGGATGTGCTTGTGATACTAAATGTGAAACTAAAACTACCTAGAGAGGACAAAATATCTTTATTGGCTTGTCCAAACTGGCAGGGTTAAAAAGCAGTGCAAAGCAGTATCAATTAAACTGCTAAGTTAGTAAGGTCGGTCGACATGTTTCAGCCTATTTGGTCTAACGTAGTGTCCAGGCTTTCATCAGGACCATAAAAAATAATAAACAATGCTGCTGCATATATGAAAAAATAATAATAATAACAAAATACAGTGATATCAAACCAGTAATCCAATTGTTTTAGGCTCGGTACTACTGGAACTTATCCGAATCGATGGATAAGTAGACCCACCTCTACCTGGCAACCGGTTGCAGCTCATGTACCACAACGGGGTACCGACGGAGAGAGCGGGGCCCCCTTCCCTGAGTTGTTACCAGGTAGAGGTGGGTCTACTTATCCATCGATTCGGATAAGTCCAGTAGTACCGAGCCTAAAACAATTGGATTACTGGTTTGATATCACTGTATTTTGTTATTATTATTATTTTTTCATATATGCAGCAGCATTGTTTATTATTTTTTATGGTCCTGATGAAAGCCTGGACACTACGTTAGACCAAATAGGCTGAAACATGTCGACCGCCTTACCAACTTAGCAGTTTAATTGATACTGCTTTGCACTGCTTTTAACCCTGCCAGTTTGGACAAGCCAATAAAGATATTTTGTCCTCTCTAGGTAGTTTTAGTTTCACATTTAGTATCACAAACACATCCAGCGCTGCACCCTCACAACGCCTAGCATTCACAGATGGGGCTTTAGTACCCTCATGAAAACATCCCAGAGCTCCTACCTCACAGTGAGGGAGTTGTAGCCCTCAGTGAGACTAGGTTTTCTCACTGGGAGGAGAAGCCCATATGATGAAGCATGCCACCTATGGTGGGTGAGGGCATTCGTCCTGAAAGGGATTGCTCCCTAATGGAGCTTTGTTGAGAGACACATTTTCACTTTATGATAGACCCGAGAAGCATTGTGTTAAAGACTATTGTTCTAAGGGGAATCACTTCTCGCAGGTCTCTAAACTTTTTCCCTTGGACCCTCTCCTCACTCTCTTTGTGTTTCAACAACTCGGAGCACCATATGGACTCTGAATCGATTCCCAACACTTCGTTGAGGCCCCACTTGTCTGTTTCCCCCGAGCTTATCTTTACGATACATATGTTTTCCGTATGATCAGACAGCTGTATCCACATTTGGTGACTAGTTACTTGTGCGTCCCCCTGCTTCTCCGAACATTTTGCAGGTATCGTATGTAACACTGGATTGTATGTACCTTTGCCTGTGGGTTTCTATTGTAATATATCCAGATCCTGATTACTGTCTCCAATTTGGAATAACCTACTTTGTTTGCCATAGGTCTCTATGCTTCTGCATTCATATATTGCTATTGTTTTGCTTTATATGCCATGTGTGCCGACTTTTTTCTTCTTTTGGAGTATCCATAGGGGCACTATATCAATGATATCATTGTTATCATTGTATGTACCACATGTTCTTGTATTTTTGTCCTTAAGCGCCTTCTTTTTATGGGTGTTATATATTTCACTCAGATTTTGCCTGGGTTATCTGTTATTACTGGTCTTACGGTATGTATTACATACTTTTGCATTTACCCTTATAAGCTTCACCTCTGTAACGTTCATATTCACTGATGCTTGCCGTTACCATTCATGCTATTAGTTTCATTGATAACTCTGACAATTGTCTTTATGGTCATATAACTGTCTGAATTGGGGCACTATTTAATAGTACACTCCATTATACCGCACTATGACACTTATCGGCCCGAGTTGTGCTTTAAAGTATTCCACAGCATATTGCAGACAGTTTGTTAATATGTTTTGTTTTTCGCTCATTGCAGTAACTTGCTGCTTGTTGCTTATTTCCAGCCGGCCGGCAATGCTGGGTCCTGCTGCTGCTTTTTGTATCCTATCGCGATCTCCCCCATGCATCATGTCTTTCATAGACAGCCCCTGGTGGGATGGGGCCCCTTCATAGCTTTGGATCTCTATGCAGTCTATATGTGCCCCCTAAGGCTCCGATTACCTTTCCTTACACTTTTCCTTGTTTCCCCTATGAGCTATTTGATTGATCCCAAGGTGGGTTATCCAACTTATCCTACACCACAGTGTGCAGCTGTTGTACAAGTTTACTTACCAGTATATAAAACTATGTCCAATTGTCATCCTTAAATGTTGTCTCTTTGAACACTAAGGGGCTAAACCACCCTGTCAAAAGAACCAAAGTTTTAGCCTATTGTAAAGATTTGGATGGGGACATAGTGCTACTCCGAGAAACCAAAATTGGCTATAAAGATGTCCTCTTAATGAGGAATGGCTGGGTCTCCGACGTCACTTGTTCTGAAGCACGTGGGAAGAAAAAGGGGGTTCTTACCCCAATTTAGAAGAAATCGAAACTAACTGTAGTCGCCTCTGAACACGACGTCACTGGCATATGGCCACTTACTAGATTAAATAATAGTTTTCAAGGAATTTATATCATAAACATATATGCCCCAAATGTAGACGAGCCTCTGTTTTGCCGTACTCTTAACAAAAAAAACAAAAATATCCCAAGAGGTTCAAAATCTATAGTTGGTGGGGATTTTAACCTCCCTATGGATCCTATTTTAGATTGCTTCTCGGCTTTTAAGTTCAGAACTCCAGGGCTCACTAACAAATGCTTAATCTCTGCACTTCACACCGTCTTTTAGATGTATGGAGACTACACCATCCTAAGGGTAATGATTTTACCTTTTTCTCCCCTCCTCACTCCCAATTTTTCACGCATCGTTTATCTCCTGGTGGATGACTAACTTCTTAGAAACACTACTAATATCAAAATCCATCCCATCCTTATCTCGGACCATGCTGCAGTTTCCATGACTGTGAAATCAGTGTCCGATACAACGACTGCCAAAATTTGGCACCTGAATACAGAAGTCCTAGAGAACCAACACCATATTGAAGATCTTCTGCTTGAAATAGTTCACTTCTTTAAAGAAAATGAGCACTTTGTTCAGCCCCCGGTAATCCTGTGGGACGCTTTTAAATGTGTCATCAGGGAGCACATTATAAAATGGATGGCTGCCAAAAACGGTGAAATTAAGAAATCACTACACAAACTAGAGACCGAAATTAACAACAAAGAAGAGACATTTAGACACTCTAACAACAAATCCTTACTAGATGAGATTAAAAACATGAAATACCCCTATAATACCATTGTCAGTAAAAGGGCATATCTCAGTGTTCATGCCCAAAACTCTAAGCAACATATGTACAAGCCCCTATCGCCAATGGAACATCACTTTTTCCGAAGTTCCTGAGGCGATAGGGGCTTCACCTTATTTACAAGGCAGCGTTAAGCCACTTAACATGGCTTAACGCTGCCTTGTAAATGAGGCCCCCTTTCATGTTATGCTTAGCGTGAAAGGGGTGGGCAGTGGGTGTTGCGGTGGGCGTTCCACCACAACACCCATTGATTTTGACGCTGCCCCCTATTTACAAGGGTGGCGTAAATAGGAGGCAGCGCCAAATTTAATACCAGGGAAAACCTGGTCTTACCTTGGCGAAACGGGGAGAAATGCTTTATTTTGCCTCGTTTTTGCTTTTTCCATGTGTGCTGCCTTGTGCAGCACACATGGAAAAAGCAAAACACCTTGACACGCGGAAATGTTCTGATCATATGTATTTCTATATAGTCACGCATGGTAAATATCTATGGTGTTCAGTGGATGGCAGATTTTCTTTTGATATTTTCAGTTTTAGTTATGTTTAGAATATTTTGGACAAATATGCTTTATTGGTACTCACCAGTGTTCGATAAATGTGATCTGTTATTATTTCCGCCCTATCTTCTATTATACAGTGATTTGTTGATAAGTACGGGCCGGCTATGCACTGGATGTACCTGGTGTGCACACACGAGTTCCTGTTCGGACTGTTTCGCTAAGATGTGTTATGAGTATGCAATGGATAACAATGATATTAATTGGTAATTTCTGTTGTAGCCTGACTGTGAGCAATAGCATACTGCGGTGCTTGTACATATGTTCCAGTATGATATACATGTCAGTACTAGGAAATAACATGACTGTGTTGTCTCTCTATTACTACGATGGGTAAAGCTATTTTGTACACAGGATATACATTTCTGATATTCACATCAAAGCGTTCTTGTACTGATCCGCGACGTCAGTTATGTTTAAAAAGTAAAATGCCAATAAAGATATTTAAAAAAAAAAAAAAATGGAAAAAGCAAAACACCTTGGATTGTTTATGTGTAGGAAGGTGTCCCTTCCTGCACATAAACAATCTTTAAAAAAAAATGTAATTTTGTAACTTCCATGTGTGCTGCATTAAGCAGCACACATGGAAGTGACAAAACGACATTTACAGATTGTTTATGTGGAGGAAGGGACACCTTCCTACACATAAACAATCTTCCCCTGCACGCAGACACCCTTGCACTATAGTGCAAGCGTGCCTGCGTTGGCGCTAAGCTGCTAAACTTAGTGCCAGCGCAGGGGGAAACGCAAGGCTGCACCATATTCTTGTAAATATGGTGCAGCCATGAGTTTCTGAAGTGGCGGAGTGAGGCGTTAAGCCATGACGGCTAACGCCTCACTCCGCCACTTTTTTGTACATATGGCCCCTTGTTTTGTAACAAAGCCGGTAAAATGCTCGCCGCCATTCTTAAATTTAATAACCGCAACAACCAAATACATTACGGCTCGTGATGACTCACAGAAATTCAAAACTGAAGAGATACTCTCTCTCTTTAACGATTTCTATAGTAAACTTTATAACCCAGAGACGCTATGTGATAAATCTAAACGTTCAGAATTTCTGAATATCCTTCCCATGCCCTCAGTCTCTGATTCAGATAGGGCACGGCTGAATCAACCATTTGACACAAAGGAAATTATTAAGCTGTAAAATGTAGATTTTCCACAGCCTGATGAGCAGAAAATCTGGATTTTATTAAGGACACGGAGGCTAAGATTATGCAATCTCCTTTTATTGCCAGCTCACAGCAGCAACAATTAAAAAGAATTTAGAACTTTTAAAACATTCTAATCATCTATAAGGTACAGCAACAAGCAGCCATCTTCCTTCTTTTTCTGCGCTGCGAACAAGATAAACTTTAAGTCCAATAAAATTCCAGTTGAATGTATCCAGAAGAATCAACGTAATCCAAATCCAAACCGTGTTACTCTGAAAGAAAGTATAAAAAGAGTTCATTTACCCGGGCGGGTATCAGTGGTGGGATAATCTTAGCCACCGTGTCCTTAATAAAATCCAGATTTTCTGCTCATCAGGCTGTGGAAAATCTACATTTTATGGCATGACACGGAGGCCAATATTATGCAAGTTCCAAGTGCATTCAATACGTTATCAATTACATTAGACATTGGTTTAAAGTAACAAGTTTTGAACATGCTCTTGTTTGACCAATCGGCCGCTCTTAAAATGTCTTGTAAACCTCCTCCCAAGATGAAGGCTTTAGAGGCTGAGGCACCTCTAAGCGAATGTGCTCCAAAAATAGAGATGTCCACACCCCCTTCATTCATCACATCTTTCACCCATCTTGCTAAGGTAGGGGGGGGAAATGGCTTTATGAGGCCTTTTGTGAGAGATTAATAGTTGAGCAACACCGTTTCTCAGATTATGAGTTCTCCTTTCATATTCTTTTAAGCATTGCACCACACAGAGTCTTGGGTTTCCTGAGAAATAAGGGTAGAAAATTGTTGAGGAAAGAGTCTTAGTTCTTCTTTTAATATAGAAACATACTCTCTCAGGTTGATATGCTTTACTGGTGACATCTAAAGCTCTAACGTCAGATGTACGTCTAAATGAAACCAGACATAAGAGGGTTGTGAGTTTGTGAGAGAGTTGTTTTAGCGATAAAGACTGGTTATCACCCCAATTTTCTAAAACATGTAGGATCAGTTTAACATCCCAAAGAGAGGTGTACTTTGGTATGGGAGGTTTCAGGACCCTAATGCTTCTCATTATCTTCCTTGTTAATGCATTTTGGCCAACAGGTAGTCCATCAATTAAACAATGACCAGCAGAAATGGCTGATCTATAGACATTTACCGTCCTGTATGATAAACCTGACTTAAATAGTTCTGTTAGATAATTAATTATATGAACTAGATCAGTTGAAATGGGATTGATACCCCATTGAACACACCAACTAACCCATTTATTCCATGCCAGTCTATATGCTTTTCGTGTGCCAGATGCCCACGACTCAGATATGAGCCTGAAAGCATCTGGCGAAAGGCCAAGGATTTCCCATTGTCTCCGGAAATCTTCCATGCCGTGAGGGATCCTTCTTCCATTAGAGGATGAATTTCTCCTTGCGGGCCTAGAATTAGGGTCTCGAATTTGGGTATTAGTAAGGGGAAGTCTCTTGACAGATCTCCAAAGTGGGGTTACCACTACTACTGTTTCCCTGAATCTGCGTGTTTGCAGGAGGAATCTCGGTAGCATGGCAAAAGGCAGGAAAGCATATGGCTTTTGACCTCTCCAGTTCTGTAGGAAGGCGTCTACCCCAGCAGCTTGAGGGTCTGGTTTCCAGCTGAAAAATTGTGTCAGTTGAGTATTCAATCTGTCTGCAAAAAGATCTATGTTGAAAGGACACCATATGCGTTGGATATTTAGGAATATTTCCCTGTTCAGTCTCCAATTGCTGGAGTCTCTGAAGTTCCTCGAGAACCAGTCTGCTATCCATTGCTCAAACCAGGAATGTGTTGTACTACAACTGAAATTCCTTTGATCAAACAATAAGCCCAAAAGTCTTTCGCTAAGTCCGCTAGGTCTTTGGAGTGTGGTCCACCCATCTTGCTGACATATTGCACTGTCGAAACGTTGTCCATGTGAAGCATTACATAAAATTTCATCCTCTCTTGTGTAAAACTGTGGACTGCAAAGGAGCCCGCTAAGAGTTCCAAGCAATTGATGTGCATTTTCTTCTCTTGGTTTGCCCAACGTCCCCCTGTGGAAGAACTTCCGCATTTTGCTCCTCAACCCTCTAGGCTTGCATCTGAATCTATCACTAGTTCGGGTTCCTCCCCGAAGATTGCCCTACCATTCAAAGTTTGTGCATTCTTGAGCCACCATTCTAGTTCCTCCCTTGATCCCTGATCTAGGGACATAGGGGCCTATTATGATGGCAGGCGGTTCGCCACCGCCGGCCCAGCGGTGGCGATCCGCCCGCCATCTGCACCTGATTTACCCCCTGCCATATTAGTATGGCGGGGGATACCTTGGCGGACAGAAAGACCGTCCGCCGCTTTTCCGCCGGCAGGCAATCGTTACGATTGCCTGCCGTGCGGATCTGGGGCATAATATGGTGGCGGTGCCGAGCAGGCACCGCCATCCATATTATGATGTGCAAATTGCAAGGCCTTTCCACGGCGGCGATGCCGCCATGGAAAGGCCGGCGGAAATTGCTGCACTTGGGGGGTACCTGTGGTACCCCCCTACATTGCCATACACAAGGTGGCAGGCACCGCGCGGTGCCTGTCACGTTGTGCATGGCAATGCATACCATGCACTTTTAACATTGCGGACGGAGCTGCACCCAGCAGCACCGTCCGCAATGTTAAAGGCCAGAATGCGCCCACCACTGTGGCGGGCGCATCCTAATTGGCCTCGTAGGCCCGCCGCACCTCTGGCGGTCGGTCCCATTTTCCGTTACGGTGGCGGGCGGACAAAGTCCGCCCGCCATCGTAATGGGGCCCAAAGTTTGAGAGTATGAATGATTTTTGTAAAGACATTTCGGGGCATATTTACGTTCCCTGGCGCATTCCTGCATATCAGCAGGGATGCGCCAGGGAAAATGCGTCACGCAAGTTTACCCTTGCGCCACGTCCGATGCGCCGCATTTACAATGCGGCGCATCGTGGCGCAAGGATAAGCAGGTGCGTGACGCATCTGCCGGCGGAAGGTTGGCGCAGTGCTGAAGTCGTGTCGCAAGCGCGACGCAACTTCAGTACTGTTCCAACCTTCCCTATCCCTAACATGGTGTGTCAATCCTTACGCCTGCTTGAAGCAGGCGTAAGGATTTGGCGCACCAGCGTCGGAAAAGTGACTGCGTGAAATCTTGTAGATTTCACTATGTCACTTTTCCGAGGCGTACCTGCGCCGGAACGTCCCCCCCGCGCCGGTACGCCCACATGAAACCTGATGCAGGTTTCATGTGGCGCAGGGGTTTACTACGTGACGCATCTCCCTAGATGCGTCACGTTGTAAATATAGCGCAACGCGGCGCATGGTTTGCGTCGCCGCTGCGTCACTTGCGTGACGCAAGGGGCTTGTAAATATGCCCCTTCCTTTTTAGTCTTTGGAGGGCTCGATAGTAGAGGGGACCCGGGAATATAGCTTGGATGGTTGAGGATAGAAGACCCAGGATTCTTGCTAGAGACTTTAGAGTAATAATCTTTTCTGATAAGACCTTTTTTAATTCTTTGCGTCATTTTTTTAGCTTTTCTTTGGGTAAGCGTAGTTCTGTGTGAAGAGTGTCTACGATGAACCCCAGGAACTGAGTGTCTTGTGCTGGAGTTAAGCATGATTTTTTTTAGATTTATTACAAATCCTAGTTTCTCTAAGATCTCTATATTCCACTGAGTATGCAGGGATACAAGCTCCTTGGACTGACCCATAGTCAGGATGTCGTCTAGGTATATTATTATCTTACCTCTGAGCCAGGCTGCTACTGGGCGGAGTACCTTTGTGAAGCACCAAGGTGCTGAGGATAGTCCGAAGGGGAGGCTCGAGAACTCCCACAGTTTGTTTTGCCATGTGAAGCGGAGGTATTTTTGATGAGGGGGCCAGATCGGAATAGTAAGGTAAGCATCCTTGAGATCTAATATTGTTAACCAGTCCCCTTTTCTTAGGATGTCTCTTAACAGATATATTCCCTCCATTTTGAAATGTCAGTAGACTACCCATTCGTTTAAGTCTTTGAGGTTTATGACCGGTCTCATCCCTTTGTTCTTTTTTTCTACTAAGAAGATGTTGCTGATAAAGCCAACCCCTGGATTGAGTGCCTCCTTGATGGCGCCTTTGGCTAGTAGGTCCTCTACTTCTTTTGTTACCAATTTTGAGTGTTCTTGCGAAAAGGTGATTTCCCTTGGAGTTTTGGTTTGGGTGGGTGTGTCTATGAATTCTATTTTGTATCCCCTAACCGTTTGTAACACCAAAGGGTCTTGTGTCACTAAGTTCCAGTTCCCAGAGAACTGGGCTAGTCTCCCTCCCACCTTTATAGGGGAATCTAAAAGGTCTTTCATATGACCTACCTGATGAGAAGTTTTTTTGTCTTCTGTCTCCTCTGGTGTTTCTGAAACAACCTCTTTGTCTTTGGGGGTAAAAGTTTGAGTATGAGTTTGAGAATGAACCATAGGTCGGTTGAAAAAAACTGTTGCCTCGTGCCATGAAGGGTCTTGAGGAAGGTATACCTCGGCTGGGGAACTGACCCCTTGTTCGCCCGGCCCTTCCAAAAACTCTGTCGTGGAAAACCTTCCTTATCTGTTTTTGAGATTTTTGGATTGAACTGAAGATGCCCACATACTTTGCCATCTCTTTTATAAAATCGTCACCAAAAAGTTGGCCCTGGGAGGATGGTCCTCCTTCCTTATTGGCAAGCTCCATTAGTTTGGGGTCGAGCTTCAGGAGTATACTTTTCCTTCTTTCATTTGAAAGAGCCGTGTTTGCGTTTCCTAAAAGGCAAACTGCTCTTTGGGCCCACTTGCGCAATTCCTTGGGGTCCACCTGTGTTTCGCTCAGGTAGGCGGTCTTGGCCATCTCGAAGATCTTGGTAAGAAGGCCAATGATATCTAGCAGTCGGTCCTGGCAGGACTTTAAACCTCTATCAAGGCCTCTTCTAGGGTCTTTTCCCCCTTTGTTAATGAAGGTTACAACCTTTGGGTCTAATTCTGGTATAACAGTTATTTTATCAGGGAGGGATGGTCGGGGGCATTCGGATCGTAGGCGAGACCTCACTTCTTTAGGAATTTCCCTTCTTAGCCAGAAGGTAATATATTCAGCCACGTGCTGAGAAGGGGTCCATTCAGGTGACAGGGGATGTTTTATAAGGTGGGGCTCAAACATATTGTCCCCTAGTGGGTCAAGAATCCCCATCTTAGACCCAGAGGCCCTTGATGCCTCATCAGATGTCCCTTTTTTTGTTGTGGGATAGTCTTCATAGACAGAGTCAAACTCTGAAGAGCAGGACAATTCCAGCTCTGGCTCATATGTTTCATCATTATCAGACTCGCTAGATATTGGGACAACCGGGCCTCTTTCATGCCCATCCACAGTGTCGCACACACTGAGTCCATCACCAGCTTCCTCCGGTAAACTCTCAATTCTTTCTTTCGATTTCTTACTTTTTTTGTGTGGGTCGTCACCTGATGGTCTTTTTCTCTGGGGCTTGTTAGGCCAGGAGGAGCACCCAGGTTGATCGCTTAGTTGGTTTTGTGAAAGGGTTTCTAATTTTTTATTGATGGTTTCATCCAACGACCCCATCAATTTCCCTATAGCCTTATTAACTATCTCCTCTAACTTTCCCTCAACTAGAGAATCTAATTGCTGATCAGACATTTTCCTTTTTTTAATTTTTTTAAAAATAATTATAAATGGTATAGTAAAGAGTAATTCCCTGTATTCCCTGTAGATGAAGGGTTAAAAATACAGGTGGGCGTGTAAAAAATGTGGTTAATTAAGGAATAAATAAGTAATTAGGGTCAGCAAGGGCCAGCCTCCGTGATCTTTGTACTAAAAAGCTTGGCAACTGTCGTTTTGTTGAAAAAAACAACGTTTCTGAGGTGTACCTAATGTTGTGCTAAGGTACTTTCCTCTAATTCATCTACACGAGGCTCTACTTCCTCGTTATTGAAAAAGCCTCCCTGTGCGGTCGCGTTTGCAGTTGCGGCCGCACAGGGATAGAAGTCGGGAGAGGTGCCTTCTTCCCGAGCTCGTCGGAGGAAGGAGGTGTCCAGAGGAGCCCACGGACCCAAGGTATGTTTTTATTTGAAAGAGATGAGGCTCACGCTCGCACCAGCAGTGCTGCTGCCGGTCGCGTGAGCCTCATTGCAGTCTGATAAACGGAGCGCGGGGGTCGCGTTGGTGAGCGCGAGCCCCGGCGATACTAATGCGGTGTCAGAGCGCGCTGGGGTCGCGCTGGTGAGCGCGAGGCCCCCGACGTGATATTTGAATCCGGGCCCGGTCCACTAGCGGTGAATAAAAAAACCTTAGGGACTCGGTAAAAGGAAATTGAAGTTCAAACATTAGATTCAAAAGATAAAGCCATTAAAAGAGGGTGGGCACTGATTAATGAGCCCAAAGAGAAAGGGAAGGCAAAAGGGGATTAAGAAAACAGTGTAAGTGAGAGATATAGACAGTTAAAAATCTAGCAATTTATATATGGACGCCCCAAGGGGCTACAGATGACGAAATAACAAATTATAATATAACAAAATAGATAAAGTATGCCGTAAAGATAATTAAACAAGTACTTTTAGGAGTAAAATAAATGTGACTTATCTTGTGAGCAGCAGCAACAAAAGAAGGAAGGGGCATATTATCAAGCGGCAGCGATTATTATCGCTGTCCGCGCTTAGCGTGAGATTTGTTATCGCCGGCTATTGCTGGAAATTATCGCCATGCTAGCGCTGTATTAACAACGCTTAGCGCAATGGCGATAATTATTCCAGCGATAGCGGTGTTTTCCATGGAACATCGCTTGTTTTCCAGCGATGTTCCATGGAAAACGGCGATATCCTTGATGATAGGGCCTGTGGTCTTAGCCACACAATCCACCCCCCATGTTAGGTATGCCTTAGTCTGGAATTTAACAGACGTTAAATTCCAGCGTTAAGGCATAGTTAACGCGATTCCAAATATCGCTACCCCTTGTTGATGATATCGCGAAGCTGGGTTAGCGATATTTTCCCATGGAGTTTTGTCAGGCACGCCTCCTTTGCATCTCATTAATGATGCGATGCGAGGCGTGCTGACAACGGGCGCTAAGGCAAGGAAACACGTGCTAGCGTGTCCTTGTTAATAAAGCGATAATTTTATCGCCGCTTTTCGCCCGAAAACGGACGCTAAAGCGGCGATAATGTTATCGCCAGCCCTTGATAATATGCCCCCAAGATGGCTGCTTGTTGCTGTACCTTATAGATGATTAGAATGTTTTAAAAGTTCTAAATTCTTTTTAATTGTTGCTGCTGTGAGCTGGCAATAAAAGGAGATTGCATAATATTGGCCTCCGTGTCATGCCATAAAATCTATGCGGTTGGGTAAAGCACCAGGGCTGGATGGCTTTCCCATTGCCTTTTATAAGGTTTACCCTCCCTCAATCATCACCCACCTTAAAAATATGTTAGACCATTTTATGCTCCGGGGCAAAGTGTCGGGATCAGCATCTGAGGCCAAAATTGTGGTTATTCCCAAAGAGGGAAAAGACCATTCTGATCCTAAAAATTTCCAGCCCATCTCTCTCTTAAAAATGGAAGCAAAAATATTCCACCAAGATTTTGGCTAATAGACTAGAAAGTTCTATACCTGATTTGATACATAATTCGCAAACCGGCTTTGTTAAGGGTCATCTGGCCAGGGATAATATCCGCACATTTTGCCACATACTAGAAAAGTCCCATATGTCCTCACTCCCCACAGCGGCGATCGCTCTGTTATATTCCATATAGGTACCCTATATAGGCGCAGGTGACACTGCAACCTTTCTACTATATCCTTCCCTACATTACATACATAACGGTTCTTAGGCACTGACCTTTTACCCAGATATGACACTGCATTCAGAACGCGGGTTTTTCCCTGGTTCGATTCTCATACATTATGCATCAGGCTTCTTGGAAGCACAGCAGGACTAACAGTAGGATTACCATCTCCTGTATAATATCTTTGTATAAAGTTCAGGCCTGACGTCATCCTTTAGGCCGACACAGTAACACAGCAAGGTAGGACCCCTGGGGAGACCTGTGGGTATAAATACATCATGTCTTGCTTAGACAGACAGAGGAGACCGTGACTTCCCGGCTGACACACTGACCAGAGACGCTGAGGTTCCTGCATGCAGACGCTCCAGCTAGCAGTGGTCTAACATCCCTCGCAGGGTGTCCAACTCGAGACCAGGACGGGGTCCCACATTCTCTAACTCTCAGGTAATGGGGTGGACTAGATCCTAGAGGGATTCTTGGCATAACACCTACACAGATGCTAGGTACATTTAGGTACAACTAGTTAGGGAGACATCGTAGGAGTACGCACTTTTAGGTTGCACCTTTTATCATGTGTTTTATGTACATGTATATATTCATGATTTCTGCAAGATGGTAGAGCTATACCATCCTTTTACTTTTGTAATATTGCTAATCATATATCTCTGCTACTGTCTAATGGTTGTTGCAGCTCATCTATTCTACACTAGAATAACAACTGTTCAATAAATACTTATTGAAACGCCCAGCCGGTTTATTCTGTGTATCTCTCTGAGGCAAAACTAAGTGAGCACGAGTGACTGAGCAAAAGGTAGTATGCTGTTTCCATGATCCTGGGGGATCAGGGTTGTCATGTTCTGAGGTTGCCAAGAACTATTCTCTCCCCGATAAGAGGAGACTCTAGTGGCACTGTGAGCTAGCTAAAGCAAACAGGCTAACGTATCCGGTGGGGGTGCTCGGAATCCATCCGCCACCAATCCCACAGTTTATGTTATCCAAAACGCGCAGATCCTGTATAGGTAATATAGGAACTACACGACATGGCGCCGCCAACGTTGGTTGGGTATTTATTTAACAGTAGAATCTGAGTAGTTCAGTCGTGCTATTCTCAGAGGCCCCTACTCACAAAACGCCAGAGACGTCTGGAGTGGGTGGGCACAAACTCCGCCACAGCTGAGTAGGCTAAAAAAACCTATTTATTGGCTGTTGGTTAATCAAGCTTGAAGGACACAGTGTTCCTAAAATTGTGCATAAAAACCTTATCTTAGTTCCCTTGAACAAACTTCTTCTTTACAAAAATGACTGAGACAAGAGCTAACGTAGTAGTAGAGCTACACCTCTCAGGGGGAGAAGAAGATTCAGACGCAATTCCAATTGCAGAAAAATTCAGACATACAATCACCCTGAAACTGTTAGAAAATGGTTTATCAGCTAGGGGTGGCTTAGTAGTTTTCGTGATTGAGGCACACGAATCAAACAAAACAGAGGTATTTTATTCGTGGGTTACATTCCCAGCAGCAAATGCAAGAACACAGACATTTCACTCTTACACAGAAGGAGATGCACCAGTGGAATATTGTCCGTTCGAGGACATAGAGGTTCCACTCACGTACCAGGAACACTTATACTGGTTTAAAGGCGCCCTACCCCACACAAGAAGAAGAGTAAGATTAGGCCCACTCGGAGGAGAAGGGGCAACATGGCCAATATTAGCGGCCTACACACCACATCCTGACATTGACACAATGCCACAGGCAGACTTACTCATACAACACAAAGATTTAATTAAAATCTATAGAAACATGACGCAATTCGTCATGAGGACATTTACAGTCCAACCAGCAATAGTTGCAACAAATGGAACTCAATCTCAGGGTACAGCAACTAAAATCACACCACAAACACTACACTCGGTAAAGGGTAAAATGCCCACAAAACTTGAACAAAATCCATTCTGGGTAGCTCAGAAAATAACTCAGCTCGAGGCAGTATTCCCAAATACTACCCCGTATGAAAAACACAGAATGTTAACAATCTGCGAATGTTAACAATCTGCTTGCCCATGGGGATAACACCACAAGTAGAGGATTGTACCACTTGGGGTACAGTCTTTGCTGCCATTTATACCAAAACTCATGGTATCCCGTCATTAGCAGTAGATGTATTGAGACAAATACAAAATGAGTACGGAGCAGAACCTGCCCTAAACTTAGGGATGAAGTTACTAGGTAACTATGCCCAGGTATCAGCCATAATACTAGCTAACATTAAGGGGGAAGCAGCTTCAGTGACTATCCGCCAACGCATAAGGGAGTTCAGTCCTTTAGAACAGGAACACGAACTACCAAAGATAATTGAAACTGCATATGCAGAATTAGGCAGAGACAGTTTGGGTGGGAAAGCTTTAAAACCACAACTGATGGGCAGTCCTGAAAAGGACACTTCCAAGCAGACACCTGCTTCAACTAAGAAGAAGTGGGACAATAAAAAACAACAAAACTTTAAAGGAAACAGATCTCAATCCCGAGGTAGATCTCCTCCACAGGAGCCCTCCGAAAAGAGGTATAATCTCAGGAATAGGGATAACATTAGGAAACCTGACAGGTATCAGGATACTGATACACGTTCCTCTCGTTCCTTTCAGGGTTCATCGAAAAACTCCGAGAGGGAAGGACTGTCAGAAAGACAAGAAGAGCATACAAAGTCCAGAGACAAGCAGCACGCTCAGGACTACACTTCTAAAAAAGAAGAAAAACCAAAGCAAAAGCCACAGTTCAAAAAGAAGAAAGTTGCAGGTCTAAAGATCAGACATTCCCAGAATTCTGAGGACTCGACTACTGAACGGGGAATGGGCTCTGACGATGCTAGACAGTGCGGCAGAAGTAACAATAGCTCTCCAGACCCTGAATGAATTTCTGGTGACAGCGGACTTGAATGATTATATTACGGTAGAAACACCTGATACTAGAGTAAGTGTCCCACATAAAGTATATGAAATAACGCTCCAGATGGAGGGGGACTAGAGTAGGAAAGTGAGAGGTCTCTTTTGGGAGAACCTAACGTTTGGCTATGACATTTTGTTAGCTGAACAAGATTGGCCGCCAGCATTCGTCATGGACTGTCCTAAAGGAGAAATGGTAATTATGCCGGCATTCTCTGACGATATTCCCAGGCATTTGCAACACACATATGCGCAGGAGTAGGCAGTAGCCCAGGCTCCGGCATTATACAAAAACCATGTTGGATGGGATAAGGATTCAACCCACCACATTATTCCTTTAAAAAATACTCCAACTGCACAGAGGCAGTATCCAATAAAGCAAGAAGCTAAAAAACAGGTCAGGGAGATCTTAGATCAACTTGAATACCAAGGGGTGATTGAAACTTGCACCTCTCAAATGAATAATCCTTTGTTTCCTGTCATGAAACTTGACAATACATATCGTCTAGTTTTAGATTACAGACACTTAAACACTTGCACTAAGACATTTGCAGTCCAAAACGCACACAGTGCCGCATTAATGAAGAACATTGTGCGGAAAAAATATAAAACGACACTTGATATCTCAAATGAATTTTTCTGCCAAAATATAGCGCCTGAAAGCAGGTATCTAACAGCCTTCCCTGCGCTAGGGACTCAGCGTCAATTTCGGCGACTCCCCCAAGGGTATAAGAACAGCCCGGGGTTGTTTTCCGCCAGAGTAACAGAGTTACTTCAAAAATTGGATGAAGCGGCATTGTCCTATGTGGATGATATTTATCTGACGGACGATGACCTGGAGGAACACTTGAACAGAGTAAATACCATAATTTGGGATTTGCATCTGAGGGCTACAAATTTAACTTTAAAAAATCAAAAATTGCCCACCTCAGTGTCCTGTTTTTAGGATACAAACTTTCAAGTAAAGGAAAGAGCCTGGCAGCCAATTTTTAGAAAAATGTGCGCTGCTCCAACCTCCGAAATCATTGAAAAATTTACAATCAATACTGGGATTCCTAAATTTTGGTCGAACATACATTTTGGATTACGCAGAAAGAGTAACACCTTTCTACGACTTAATAAAACCTGATTTCTCAGCCAGAAATTGGACACAGGAACACACAGATACACTTTGTTCCTTACAAGCTGACATGATAGCTTCCAAACACTTACAGACACGCATAAACGTATGCAACCTGGTGATCCATAGAGTTGCGGGTCAATCTGGGTACACCTATCTAACATATAATGAAGGTGAGACAGTACCAATTGCATACAAGTCACATTTGTACACAAATGCTGAGATGTGCTTCGCATCCACTGAAAAGATTCTAACAGCGGTACAGACTGCTGTAGTGAGAGAACGAGCACTGGCTCAGGGGAAACGAATAATAGTAGTGACTCCGGTTCCAGCCTTAGAGGATGCGACAAAGGCAAGCGTTCCTAACGCTAAAGCCTTACATCCAAGATGGATACAATGGGCTAATTCTCTCACTGCAACAGATGTAGAATACAGGTACGACCCAAATTTAAAGACACAAGCTTTCCTGCAATACGAACCAGAATATCCTCTGCCAAACAAAATAGTATTTACACTGACGAATCTGCTCAACCGGCCATAGGAAGTAAGCAACAATATAGTGCAGCATGTGCTATCGTTAAAGGTTGCATGAGGGATGGAAAGTTCCATCCGACTTGCACTAAAACGCAATCTCCAGGAGACTGCACGGCACAGTTGGCAGAATTAAAAGCACTGATACTGGCACTTGTAAATACGGATCGAGAAATCCCCACACTAATTGTGTGCGATTCCTTTTACTGTGTGCAGTCTTACAATGAATACTTGCAATACTGGGTTCAAAACGGGTTCAAAGACGCAAAAGGTGGCACAATTAAGCATAAAATGCTATGGGAACAGGTAGTGAGGTTGATATCCGAACTACCAAGGACTCACGTGATACACACACTGAGTCATCAGCGTGATGACGTTCACTTTGAGGGGAATTCATTGGCTGATGAAGCCGAAGAGGGGGCTGTACGTACGGCTTCCGTAGCTGCATTCACTCGTTCTAAAACGAGAGTAGACGGCGAGATTATGGTGGCTGTTATTGCTTCAAGCAAAAACAGTGGTGCAGTACCAAAAAGATTTCCACTCAAGTAATCCTACAAGTTAGATGCAAATAACATTCCATTTGCTCAGATTCCTGGAGTGGGGAATAGAGTAATTCCAAATATGGATCGTAGGTTAGGTTTAATACTAGCAACACACAAAGGGATAGGTTCTGCTCATGCAGGAGTTACGGCGACTGTTTCCTTATTGAAACAACGCTACTGGTGGCCTGGTTTAACAAAGCAGACTAAAGACTATGGGGTCGATTCCGATTCGGGCCGGCAAAAGCACCGACCGACTCGGAGCCGGAATGAATTCCGACCGACACGTACCTGTGGCGCCCGGCACGCCAAGTACGATGCAAAGCGTGCAAAATCCGACCGACACGTACGGAACCCAAGCCGAACGACCGAGCCGCACGGAAAACAGCAATCCGGCCGGAAAAACACGCGAATCGAACCGACCGACACGCACCCGGAACAAATCCAACCGAAACGTACATGCTAACTCCAAACCGCAAAGTATGATGCAAGGCGCGAAAACCACGACCGAGTCGGACGGAGGACAAGCCGTACGACCGACACGCATACAAAACTGCGAGCCGAAGTAACACAAAACACCGCGACCGACGCGTACGCAGCATAGAAAATAGCACAAACACAGCGTGAACGAAACGGAGAAGACCGTACGAGACAACTGCAGGGTCCGACTCGGTCACAAGAACGTTTCCAACATGCACAGAAAGTACAAAGGAAAAATACACAAAAAAAGGCCAAACAAGCAATTACAAAGCCAATAAATACTGGGGGGGTTGGGGACAGAGAACAAAGACACACCCACAACTCCACCCATATAAAGGACACAAATCCCAACCATGATCCTTTGCAAATGCTATTCTAGTGCCAGCACTCAACAGACAGCAACCACACACCCACAGCTCATCCCTCACACAAGCCACACACCATCAGCACACCAACAAATAGCTACCTCACATACACCCAGCAAAACACACACTCACACACCTTCACCTGCACACCAACACACACATTACTCACCATCACCACCCATCACCATGCCCCCAAAGAAGAATCACAAGTTCCTAGATTGTGAATTGGAAGTCCTGGTAGACGAGATCCTCAGGGTAGAGCCACAGCTGTTTGGCGCACTGGTCCAACAGACACCCATCTCCCAGAAAACAAAGATGTGGGAGAGGATCATCAACAGGGTGAACGCACAATCACCATGTCTGCGCACAAAGACTGACATCCAGAACAGGTGGAATGACGTGCGCAGGAGGGTACGGCAGCTGCTGAAGAAGGACTACCTCCTGAGCCAATACACCGGCAATGGCCCTCCTGCCAAGCCAGTATACCTCAGGCCCTGGGAGGAGAAGGTGCGGGCCATCCTTCCGCCAGTGAGCGTCTATGGACTGGAAAACATCCCAGAGCCTGGTGAGTACACAACAAATGTACACAATATTCTGCCACAATACACACACACATCACTGTCAAGGGGAGAGTCAAACCATGCACTCTTAGCAATTACACAGCAACCAGAACAGAATCATCCCAAAATGTGTATGTCAGTCAGATAAACACAACACATGCCATCTCAAAGTTACATTTAACCGTGTCATCACATGTACAAACACAACTACAACTACAGCTAGGCAGTGGCACAAATATAACTAACAAACACATCCAGACTTGTAGCCACCACTACAACACCAACACACAGTGAAGACCACTGAAAGAAAGGAATTCTGTGTATGCTGAGCAAGTCAGTGTAGCCAATAGCATCATGGGAGTCGTAGTCACAGATATTGCTCACCCCCACAACTGTCCAATCAACACCACCATGAACCATGCGCACATCACAGGGAGTGGAAAAGGACTCACAAGATGGCTGACACTGGCTACTGCTGTGGGGAGCACAAGGCCCTGCTGGCAACTGTGCAACAACCAACAGCAGGACACCACTGACTGACATCCTGAAAGACAACTTCCACTCCCTGCAATGCAAGCACGTTCCATGGTGGGATATCTGGCTGGGTGGGAAGGAGGACTCGCAGCACTGACCATAGTCACAAGCACCTCCCCTCACACACCCCCTCAACACAAACTCCACATAACCCACCTGGGAGAATGCAATGCCTCACATCCTAACTCAAGATCCCACAAAGAACCACCACCCTGGGTAATGCTGTGTGAAGCACAGGGACACACCTGGGACTTGTAGCCAAACAAACGCAAGGACAACACTGTCAGCCTTCCTGTCAGCACAGGCACACTACCCCACAGGGAAGCAGAGTCCAAAGGAAGGAAGTATGGGCATGCTGGGAAGTGGGGTGGAGGCAATAGCATGATGGGAGTAGTAGGCACAGATATTGCTCAGCCTCACAACTGGCCCATCAACACCACTCACAACCATGCTCACATCACAGGGAGTGGAAAAGGACTCACAAGATGGCTGACACTGTCTACTGCTGTGGGGAGCACAAGGCCCTGCTGGCAACTGTGCAACAACCAACAGCAGGACACCACTGACTGACATCCTGAAAGACAACTTCCATTCCCTGCAATGCAGGCACGTTCCATGGTGGGATATCTGGCTGGGTGGGAAGGAGGACTCGCAGCACTGACCATAGTCACAAGCACCTCCCCTCACACACCCCCTCAACACAAACTCCACATAACGCACCTGGGAGAATGCAATGCCTCACATCCTAACTCAAGATCCCACAAAGAACCACCACCCTGGGTAATGCTGTGTGAAGCACAGGGACACACCTGGGACTTGTAGCCAAACAAACGCAAGGACAACACTGTCAGCCTTCCTGTCAGCACAGGCACACTACCCCACAAGGAAGCAGAGTCCAAAGGAAGGAAGTACGGGCATGCTGGGAAGGGGGTGTAGGCAATAGCATGATGGGAGTTGGAGTCACAGATACTGCTCACCCTCACAAGTGGCCCATCAACACCACTCTGAACCATGCTCACATCACAGGGAGTGGATAAGGACTGACAAGATGGCTGACACTGGCTACTGCTGTGGGGAGCACAAGGCCCTGCTGGCAACTGTGCAACAACCAACAGCAGGACACCACTGACTGACATCCTGAAAGACAACTTCCACTCCCTGCAATGCAAGCACGTTCCATGGTGGGATATCTGGCTGGGTGGGAAGGAGGACTTGCAGCACTGACCATAGTCACAAGCACCTCCCCTCACACACCCCCTCAACACAAACTCCACATAACCCACCTGGGAGAATGCAATGCCTCACATCCTAACTCAAGATCCCACAAAGAACCACCACCCTGGGTTATGTTGTGTGAAGCACAGGGACACTCTTGGGACTTTTAGCCAAACAACTGCCAGGACAACACTCCCAGCCATCCTGTCAGCACAGGCAGCCCACCCCACAGGGAAGCAGAGTCAAAAGGAAGGAAGGATGGGCATGCTGGGAAGGGGGGTGGAGGCAATAGCATGATGGGAGTAGTAGGCACAGATATTGCTCAGCCTCACAACTGGCCCATCAACACCACCCACAACCATGCTCACATCACAGGGAGTGGAAAAGGACTCACAAGATGGCTGACACTGGCTACTGCTGTGGGGAGCACAAGGCCCTGCTGGCAACTGTGCAACAACCAACAGCAGGACACCACTGACTGACATCCTGAAAGACAACTTTCACTCCCTGCAATGCAAGCACAGTCCATGGTGGGATAACTGACTGGCTGGGTGAGAAGGAGGGCCGGCTGTCAAACAAATACAACCAATGCAGACCATGTTCACACCCCAACAAATACATAGACATGCCCAAATAATGCAGGACAATGTGCTACACCAATATCAACCCCTGACTGTGACAACTTAGGACAATGCAATGTACAGGCCCGCACCCAGAGGCACAGTCAGAACTGTCAGGTGTGTCAACCATTGATGCCTGCAGAAACATAACATACATTGTGTGTGTCTCCCAAAAACAGGTGATGATGGGGACACAGCAGCAGACACTGAGGAGTCCCAGTCCCAGGCTCAAGAGGATACGGAGCTCACTGGTGTCGAACAGCCCCTGCCCTCCTCGGATGAAGAAGACCAACCTGGCACCTCCGGTGCAAGTCATCATGTAGCACCAGCAGGACCACCAGCTGCAGCACCAGCAGGACCACCAGCTGCACCCCCTGCACCCACCCCTCCAACGACTGTCACCACAAATACCATCCCTGCCGACATGGACAGAACAAGGAGCACCACCAGCACAGGGACCCTGGACCAACGTGGGGCCATGGACACCACCACCACCACCAACCCCCAAGGGGGACCAGGGTTATCTGTGCGTGCCACTGCACGCACTGCACATGTCGGCAGGGGTGGTGGGAGGGGTGGGAGACAGAGGTCGCTGCTTGCAGAGGTGTCTGGTGTGCATGATGACCCACAACTGGCACGCATAGCGGATGCGTACCAGTCCAGCACCGGAGATCTCAGCCAGGTAGTGGGGCTCCTCAGAGACATGAAAGAGCAGCAGGCTGCCCATCATGCCCGCTTGGACTCACACATGTCCCGCGTGGAGTCCAAGTGGGACACACTGCAAGAGATGACGGCGGTGCACAGGGACATATTACAATGCCTCCGCCAGATGAACAGCAACCAGTCTACACCTCCCTGTGTGCCAACAACATCTGGTGCTGAACAAACTGCAACTGCCACAGGGAGGGAGGATGACTCTGGCGGAGAGTCCCCTGCACCGCAGCAGCCTGTACTTGAGGGGCCCCCCCAAAGAAGAGGGGTCGCCCGAGGAGGGGCAAGTGAGAGGCCGATGGCCAAGTGCAACCCCCAGGAAGCCTGAACCTGTTCTGGATGTTCACCTTTGTGCACAAACTGTTCACCCTGTTGACGGCAACACAACTCCCACACATGACATGGGGAGTACAAGTTGGACCAATGTCTCAGACAACTGTGGCCCCGATACTGGGGATTTTGTCTACCAGGACTTTCAATTCATCTAGGAACTTCTGATTGCAATATAAATGTACAGCACTAACCATCCTATGCACTATTCACACAAATGTATCACAATAAACACACTAATACACCATACTTGCCTCTGTTGTGATTCCAACGTGGGTGCTGTCATGGGGATGATGAACTGCAAAATTACACTGTGTATGCGAACTGCAACAGCAAGTACAACACAGGCATGTGAGTAATGGCAACATGACACATATGAGGGAGACACACCACCAGGGCTACACAACACATACACACCTAGGCCATCTGACTCATTGCCTACACTGATGTTGCCAGGAAAGACGGTGCAATGCACAGACACCACACCTATTCCCAGTTGTAGTCAAGTAGCCCACAGGTGCAGTAAGCAAATGGCAGTCAAATGTGTGACCCCAGACAACGCACATCACAAAGTGAAGCACAGGTTTATTACACAGTTGCAACATGTCGTAACCACTACAGATGCAAGGTAATCCCACCTGGCAGCGGGCACACAGTCAACAACTGTAGAAGGAAGTAAGTCCATGGGTGTGGCGCACATCACCTGTAGGGACACAACAGCTACCACCCTGGAAGTACAATCACGTCGTCGGTGGACACAGTTGACCAAACGAATCTGAAAGTACCCTGTGAAGGACAGAAATGACACACAGTCAAAAGCAATGGAGAACAGGACAGAACAGCAAAACTCATGCACAATACATGTTACAAGATACCCACCCAGAACCAAGTTAGCATGTCAACACTGTTGGGGAGTACAGACCACCTGTAAGCACACATCGCTACACACATCCAGTCAAGTAGCCCATGAACACACTCCAACAGCACCAGAGCACCACCTACACATATCATGCCAACTCACATCATTGACATGACACCTCAGGATACTCACATTCAGCTAAAGAAGTTGGTGATGAGCTGTGTGCGGACATCACCATCATCATCATCATCACTGGCATCGTGGTCCAGGCCAGGATCCTCCACAGGTGGCGGATGTTGGTCATTGTCATCCTGGATGAGAGGCAACTCCTTCCGCACTGCCAGGTTGTGGAGCATGCAGCAGATGATGATAATCTTGCACACCTTCGCTGGGGCATATGGGAGGGACCCTCCTGTCTTGTCCAGGCAGCGGAAGCGGCTCTTCAGGAGACCAAATGTCCGCTCAATCACTCTCCTGGTCCGACCATGTGCCTCATTGTAGCGCATCTGGGCTGGTGTCACAGGGTTCCTGAGGGGTGTCAGCAACCACGGCATGTTGGGGTATCCCGAGTCACCTACGGACAGACAAGTGCACATTAGCTGACTTGGAAAAGTGGGCGGAATACTACAGATCAGATCACACACAATGGCACAAAGTCAGTACACACCGAAAAGCCAGGCACGCTGGTTCTGCATCTGTGCCATCATCCTGGGGATGCGACTACTCCTCATCACAAAGGCATCGTGTGCTGAACCAGGGAAACGGGCACACACGTGTGAGATGGTCATATCTGCAAGACACACCACCAGTGCATTGACCGAGTGGTAGTGCTTGCGGTTACGGTAGGCCTGCTCCTGGGCCTGTGGTGGTACCAAAGCCACATGTGTCCCATCAATGGAGCCAATGACATGCGGCATCCTCCCCAGGGCATAGAAGTCACTCTTCACGTCAGTGAGTCATTGCAGTCTAGGGAAATAGATGTACCGGTTCAATTATAGCAACATTGCCTCCAAAACATCGCGGAGCATACGGCTGAACATGGTCTGTGACATCCCACCAGCAGTCACCACAGTATGTTGAAAGGTACCGGTGGCAAAGAAGTGTAGGGCTGCCATCACCCTCACCTTGGGGGTCAGCGCTGCAGGGTATGTCCAGCCAGGTTCCAAATGTGGGGCCAACCGCACCGTCAATTCCTCAATCAGCGGCCTGTTGAAGCGGTATCGTCGGATGCTGTCCCGTTCCACCATCGTTGCCAGGTCTGGGAATGGTCTATGGACAGCAGGAGCCCTGCAGTGCAGAGGAGAAGAAAGCAAGATTGTCAGTCACCCCACATTTGCGGCATTGAACACACTCAATATCACATCATACATCATTATGAGGCACATGTACATGAAGTGTGCAGTTCCGTAAGGACATGTATGGTACATACATGGCCAACATCTGTCATCACGGTTCAACAAGTGGCATCAATAAGTCACAGGTTGGCCCATTGGATATCATGAGGCCGTGTCACAGTTCCCATCTCCTGCTGCCATGTCACAATCACCCCCCACAGTGACATGTGAGGACAGATGTGCCCCAGGCATCACAGCTCAACGACAGGTAGATTCCCAGGGACCCTGTATTGCCACATGGACACTGGCATGACATGGAGTATCAGGTATACACCACAGCAAAACAACCATGACCCCCACAGGTAGTGGTTCCACTTGCCTCTGCAGGACAGACATGGACGTCTGTGACACACACACGCACAACATCAAAGTCCATGCACACACAACGTGGATGTGGAGACTGTCTCCCATTGTGCACATGAAATCAGAGACATTGTAAACACTACATGCACACAGACTGTGGAGGACCATCACTATTGTGCCACTGGGACACCCTGGCTCAAACATACCATCCCACATGGGACTCACGGGGTATGTGACATGACATACACATACACCACCGTGAAATGTGACCATGGCACATGCACAGATATGAACAGTTGCACATCACAGTGGTCATGTACACGTAACACCCAGGATCCTGTCCCCATGAACACGTGCACAGCCTGGGGGTGGCTGCCCCCAGGTGACACCCACAGGACAACATGTACACCAACATACACACAGTAGGAAATGCAGCCTTACATGCCTTATGATACAGTTTGGACAGGCTGTGGTGTTGTAGGTGTGCCCGTCACTCCCTGGGAGCTATCTGTGGCTGGCATATGTTCATCTGAGACAGGCATGGTGACATATGCCAGTCACTTGTACAGGGATGCGTTGAACAGCAATGGACCGATCGGTGTGCCCGGCCGGCCCATTGCATTCAATGTGTGCGGGTACGCGTTGTACCCCTGTACGCGTTGAACAGCAATGGACCGATCGGTGCACCCGGCCGGCCCATTGCATTCAATGTGTGCGGGTACGCGTTGTACCCCTGTACGTGTTGTACCGCAATGGACCGATCGGTGTGCCCGGCCGGCCCATTGCATTCAATGTGTGCGGGTACGCGTTGTACCCCTGTACGCGTTGTACCGCAATGGACCGATCGGTGTGCCCGGCCGGCCCATTGCATTCAATGTGTGCGGGTACGCGTTGTACCCCTGTACGCGTTGAACAGCAATGGACCGATCGGTGCGCACCCATTGTCAATTGCCTAGCCTGGCAACGGACGCTTTTTCGAAATTCGAACGAGTCGGTTGCTGGAAATTCAGTTTGTCACCCACAACAATGTTGCAAAATCATGTATGTCATGAAGTTGAAGATTTGAAGGATGCTGTTGGCGTGTATTGGTGCTGCTATTCCATGGATTGGCCAGATTCAGAAGATGCAAACGACTTGGACCTATCACTTTGGACACATGGGACAGTATCTGCCTCTGCAGCACATATATATTGCTGGCTGTTCCCCTGAGAGCTCACTTGCCTGCACTACATGCTCCAGGATGACATCTGCCACTGCACTGCTGCTGTCTCTGCCCCCTCTGGACCCTGCAATGGCACGTACTGTGGAGAGAGCCCCAGCCTTCAGCCTTGAGGAGAACCAGGCCCTGCTGGACAGCCTACTTCCACAGTTCAGCAAGCTGTATGGGACACCAGGGGAGCAGGTGAGTGTTCTGTGCACTGCCTTTCTGAATGTGCATTTTGTCTGACTAGCAAGGCTGAAAGTCTGCACGCCACTGGCTAGCAGGCTCACTGAGTAGTTGTCACCCCCCATAGTGTGTAGTGACATGCACTGGACAGGTATGGTGCAGTGACAGTGCATTTGAACAAGGTTTTACTTCCCATGCAATGATACCATGTAGTGACTTCTGGCAAACTGTCCATGGGCAGCGTTGCACTGCCTGTGTACATCATGTGCCCCTGTGATTGAGACATGTATATACAACTGTGTCATGCACGGATATGTTGCATGTGTAGTAATGGCCTTTTCACTTTGTCATCCTGACAGGTTAATGCCCATCGGAAGCAGGAGATCTGGAAGGACATCGTCCGGGCTGTCCGGTCCGTGGGGGTCTACAAGCGCCGGATCCGCAACTGACAGAAGAGGTGGCAGGACCTTCGGGGCTGGACCCGGAGGATTGCACGGGTCCAGCTGAAGCTGTCGCCTCCTCGCAGGAGGGGCGGAACACGGACCCTGACCCCCCACATGCTCCAGATCCTGGCAGTGGTGTTTCCAGACCTGGATGGGCAGCTGAAGGCCAGACAGCAGCAAGGAGGGGGTGAGTCAAAGACTGCACTGTGAACTCTGTATTACATGCTATGTGCCCTCCTCTGGCCTGGTTAAACTGCCACAGTACAGCAGTCATGTTGTCCAGGAGCCATGTCCCTCTATTGTGCACTGCCCACTCCTCATCTGATACCCAGGTGTGGCCCTTACATTCAGGGAATTGTGTCACTTGGGACTGTGTCCTTGCAGTTTGCTTCACTCAAGGTGGGGGACAGCATCTGTTTCCCTAACTCTGTTGTGGGCATCATGGGTGGGTCCATTGTTCACACAATGCCTGTGTTCGGACATGTAATCTGCGTGTTGCTTTGATATGCGGTCCACTTGCTGAGCTGAGCCACCACATGTGCCTGGGGTATCTGGCACACACCCATGCAGCGGGTGGGAACAATGTTTGGGCCCCAGGAGTGTGCAGATTACGTGTGTCACACATACATAGCCAGCTATCCACTGTCCAGGGCTCATCCCTCATTCATGTGGGGCAGGACAGTCATGCCTACTCCAGCCCATCCAATACACCTGTACTCCCACTCCCGGGTATCAGGTGACACGTTGTGCGCAGTGATTTGACCCCTCAGGTGTCTGCCTCTGTGTCAGTGTGCTGTGGATTTGTTGCCAGGACTGCTGGGGTGTTTCTCGGTAGGGGCTCAGCATGCCACTGGAGATGTGACCATAGGAGACGATACTTGTGTGTCACATAGGTGTTTGATCAGCTGCCCGTGCAGACTGGGGTATGCGAATGTGTAGTTCAGGCAGCTGTTTCCCATTCACAGCAGATTGTGAGGGGCTCAGGTTCAGAGGGTAGTGTCACAGGTCTCCCATATGTCCAATCGGTATGACCTGGACAGATGAGGGTTAAGATGATGTGTTGTGTGGGGGATGTACATGTGCACTTGTGCAGCTCCAGGACTTGCATTCCCCATGACCTACTATTGTGACACAGTGCAGAGTGTTGTTGTCTGGCTGCCAAGTCATACATCACTGAGACTGTGATGTATGACTTAGCAGTCATGCCTCCGCCATGGCATGTGTCTACTTATTGGTGATCCTGCAGGGGAGTGACATGTGCTACATGCACACCATTGTGGCGATGGCTATCAGGACATGGGTGCATCATGGTGTCTGTCACTGGTATGCATCACATGCATTTCCTATTTGACTCTGGGCATCCCTTTCATCCGGAAACCTGTACTGACTCAGTGGCAAGAGTTGTGATGTGTGCATGTCCACATGCTACACCGTGTCCTCTGCACTGTCCAACTACTGTGTAGTTGGTGGATGTGTCCACACTGGGGTGTTGCTATCCAACAGACACCAGACAGATGGGTGCAAGGCCATGTGGGATGTGAGTGCCATGGTTGGCATCAGACTGACAATTGGCTTCTCCTGTTCAGTTAGGGCACTTTTAGCAATGTTCAACTAATGATGCCAGGGCTTGCTCTGTAATGTGCTGTGCTCACAGTGGTGTGTGCGTTTGGTGCAGGTGACTGATGTCTGTCTGTTTCCCCATTGTTTGCAGATACATCCACGGCCACGGAAGGGGACAGCTCCATGGACCAGGAGGAGCCGGAGAGCCAGACTGGGTCAACAGCCGAGGAGTGGTCGGAGGGACCCAGTGGCACGGAGGGCGAGGGGAGCCACACCGAGGAGTCCTCAGCAGCATCCACCTCAGCTGAGGACCACAGCGGCTCGGAGGATGACTCCCTTATGGAGGCGGGTGTCAGCAGCCACCACACCCCAGCTAGTGTTGCTGTCCCCGCCACCACCAGCACCACCACCGCCCTCCCATCGGCTCCCATTCCCCAGGTCCGTGGAGGCTCCCATGTTCGGGAGCATGTCTCCTTTGGGCCAGGCACCGCACCCCCTGCCCCTGTGTCCCCTGCTGCCCTGAGTGAGGAGTCTGTGTACCTCCTTCGCCAGCTCCATGTAGGGCAGACAGCCACGCTGAGTGTCCTCCATGCGCACACCGCTCTGTTGACTCAGCTGGTGTCGTTCATGGAGGGCATCTCATCGGGCATGTCTGACCTACAGAGGGGCAATAGGTCCATGGACTCCTCCCTGACGGCAGCAGTGTCCCTCCTCAGACAGTCCCTCACCCCTCCTGCCTCTGCTCCATCCACACTCCCCAGCACCTTACCCGTCCCAAGCACACACACACCGGCACAGGCACACACCAGCACACACACGTCCAGCACACAGACACACACGCCACAAACAAAACGCACACGCACGCACAGTCAGGGGACTGAAAACAGACTCACAGGGGATGGGGCCCTGGAACACACACACGCATCCACGAGCACTGCGCAGTCCTCAGTTGCCTCTCCCTCCAAAGCACCCTCCCTTGCCTCACCTGCAACCCCAAAGACCCAGCGGCTCTTCCTCAGTGACCTCGGCCTCTTCCCCTCCGATCCAGCTGATACAGCATTCAGGGGGAAGAGGAAGCCCACCCACATGGAGCAGAGTGCCCCTCGCCCCCGGACACCCTCCCCCAGGCGCAGACAGACTGAGGCCCCCACCCGCAAGTCCCCCCGGAGTCGTAAGAGCAAGACCCCGCCGCCGCCCTGCAGCTCAGGCACCAGGTCTCCTTCCTCCATCCCTCAGGCCCCCACTCCACAGGTGCCCCCACCACACCCTGCCCCAGGTTCCCCCACCCACAGATATACCATCCCCAAGAGGATCCGGCCTCCTCCCCTGCCACTTGCTCTCCCGGCACCACACCCCCGCTGCGCTTGTCTGTGCCACTGATGTGGTGAGGGTGTCCTCCCCCTCTGTCCAGCCCACCTTGCCTGTTCCCCATTCTCCTCCCCTGGTGGTAGGCACTGCAGTGGAGTCCACTACCACCCTGTCTGACTTGGGCACTGCAGTGGCGGACCTGTCCACTCCATCTGCAGGGTCCACTGCAGTCGTGCAGGCACCCACAACATCTGAGTCATGCCCCCCAGTTGTGCCGGTACACACCATGTCAGACACCTCCACTGCAGTTGTCAGTGGCTCTCCAGCACCCACCACCCCTTCCCTGCTTCCTCCTGGTGAGCCCTGATCCTGTCCCTGCGGTGCCTGGCCTGCCCCCCCATAGGCCCCTCCGAGGGGATTGTCCCTGGTGTGTAGCAGTGCAGGCATGCGTAGGGTGACATCTGGCACTGTGACCCTGTTTGGACTCATATTATGGACTGGCCATTGGCCTTTGTTATATATTTTCTTTCACTTCTCTCACCCAAATGCTGAATAAAGCAACTTTCTGTTCTCTAGTGCTTTTGCTTCTGATGTACATGTTGTTGATGATGCTAACCATGCCCTTGCTGCAGTGATGGTGATATTTGGTCTCATGATAATGAAGTGTTACTGTGCAGGTACACATGTGGTCCAGGGGGAATGTGTCCTATCCTGTGGTGTATCCATGTCATCCTTAGCAGCATCTGAGGGTGTCATGTGTTCAGTATTTGGCAATGGGATTTCCTACTTACATTAGCAAATTCACATCTGTGGCTTCCACCCCTGCACATCTGTTGTGCCTGCCATTGTTCAATTCGTCTACTTCCCTGACCGTGTGGCCTTCTCCACTGGACATGCAGGTTTGGGCATCAATGGGGAAGGACTCATCTGTGTTGTCAGTGCAACATTGCTATACAAGTGTGTTGGATCTGTGCTGATGATTTCGTTGGCACTCCCATGACCAGGCTGATGTGACGGGAGCCTTCATTTGGTGCTAATTGTTGATTGTGTGACCAAGTGCTCAGCTGACATGATGGGGCCCTACTGAGGCAACATATGGCACAGCTTTCCTCACACAGGAGTGGAGTCCCCTCATGGCAGTGTGTACTCCTGTGACATTGCCTGCGCCCAAGGTGTGTGTTGTATGAGCATGTCTGTGTGTTCACTTCCGTTTTGCTGTGCATGCTGGGATCCCTTGTGTTGTACCTGTTTGTGATTCTTGCTGAGTTAACCTATGTTCCCCCAAAGTCTTCTCCCTGGGTTCTCTGTGATGTGGGTGCATGGCACATTACTGGTCATCAGGGTGTCACCCATAGGTGTGTTTGCTGTCAGGGCTGGGTTTGTGTGCAGACGCAGATGGGTCACAGTCAGGTTTCCCCTTGGCACTTGTTGTTTACACCTGTCATGTGATTTTCAGTTTGTGTTATCTTTCAGTGATTGTGACACGTTGTGTGTGTGACTGCTGGCACTCCTCAGGGTCCGGGCTGCAATGTTGGTTGTTGTTTATGTGTGTTCTTTGTGGGTGACCTTGGCTTCTTCATTGGTGTGTGACTGTGGCTGGGATCCCATTGGTTGGTGTGGTATTGCCGTCATGTCCATGTACAGCGTAGTGTGCAGTGTGTCAGACATTCAGGAGTCTTGTTGAGTGGCCATGTGTGATGTGTTTCTGCACCTTGGTTCCCACCCACCACCCTGGGATTGTCATGGGTGCATGTGCAATGTCACCAGTGCATGTGTGCTTCACTGCTGCACATTGTTGGAGGTCGAGGTGTGTGGTGTTGAGTGTGTGCAGATGAGAGTTGTTGCCCGGCTAGACCCCTGCCTCCATGTTGGCCTTGGCTTACTGGCCGTGCTGATTGATTTGTGCTTGTGTAGGTGTGATGGTAGTTTGTTGCTCAGGACACATGACTGTGGTTCACAGTGTGAACGACATTTAGCTTTGTCATCACAGTGGGATTGTAATGCAGCCCAGGGTCACCACATTGTGGGGGCTCTGGGGGTAGTGCTGTGGTGTGTCTGTGTCTTGCTGTGTCAGTTGCTGTTCCTACGTGCCTGTGTGACATGTGTGATTTGTGCTCCCTCTCATCTGACAATGCCTGATTGCCCACATAGGGGATTTGGATCCATGAGTTACCTTTGTGTGGCACTGTATGCACATCTGTATAATTGGTATTCAGGCCTCCTCATGTGTTGTGTGGTTGCCTGGGGACACTGGCACCCCCCCCTCACCTGTTGTGTTTGATGTGCAGTGTGGGTCTGCCTGTTTGTGTTTGTGCATCTGCACCACTGCATTGGCATATCTTAGGTGTGCCATTGGCTGTATGTTGTTTGGTGGGTTTCCCCTGCTGTCCCTGGGACTCCTAGGTCATCGGTCAGCACAATGATCATGGTTTGTGTGTCCCATTGCTGCCATGGTATGGTATCTGTTCACCTCACATCTACAGTCTCCACAGGGTATCTGCATTTGTGTGCCCATTGGTGCAAATATGTGGGTCTGCATTCTGATGGTCACTTCTGTCATTGTGTCATTGATGAATGTTGACAGTGTCAGCCCCCATGGGTGTTGTTTGTCTGCACATGGCCAAAGGTATATCTTATTTTCACTGCAGTATTTGCCTCCCCCAATCTATGTTGCAATGGGACACATGCACTACTTTGCCACTGATGTGTTTTATGTTCTGTGACCAGGAATCATCCATGCAGTTTGGCAGTTGCAGCTTTTTCTTTGTCAACACTTACATTTTGGTCACTGTGATGATGGGGGTTTGGACCCCATTGGCACAATGTTCAAAATGTGCTTCAGCTATGGACCCCACACTTACCTTTTGGTCACTGTGATGATGGGGGTTTAGCCCCATTGCCACAATGTTCAAAATGTGCTTCAGCTATGGACCTCACACTTACCTTTTGGTCACTGTGATGATGGGGGTTTAGACCCCATTGCCACAATGTTCAAAACTGTGCTTCAGCTATGGACCCCACACTTACCTTTTGGTCACTGTGATGATGGGGGTTTAGACCCCATTGCCACAATGTTCAAAACTGTGCTTCAGCTATGGACCCCACACTTACCTTTTGGTCACTGTGATGATGGGGGTTTGGACCCCATTGCCACAATGTTCCAAATGTGCTTCAGCTATGGACCCCACACTTACATTTTGGTCACTGTGATGATGGGGGTTTAGACCCCATTGCCACAATGTTCAAAATGTGCTTCAGCTATGGACCTCACACTTACCTTTTGGTCACTGTGATGATGGGGGTTTAGACCGCATTGCAACAATGTTCAAAATGTGCTTCAGCTATGGACCTCACACTTACCTTTTGGTCACTGTGATGATGGGGGTTTAGACCCCATTGCTACAATGTTCAAAACTGTGCTTCAGCTATGGACCCCACACTTACCTTTTGGTCACTGTGATGATGGGGGTTTGGACCCCATTACGTAAATCGAAATTCAACGGCTAGACAACAGCAACAACTCGCACCACTCCAGAACCCAAAGAACTCAAAGAACTCTGGTGGGTTATGTAGATCGAAATTCAACGGCTAGACAACAGCAACAACTCGCACCACTCCAGAAACAAAACGACACAAGCGGTACCTCATTGCCCCCACCCTCCTTCACTCTTCCTGCCCACACCAACCCATAAAGAAGCGACCTGACCACGCCACCAGTCCCGTCCAGCACTATAACCCACCCCGACCCCTGTGTTAGCGCAACACACCAAGCCCGGAAAGAACTAGCCCCACCCCCAGCCTAGATAAAATGCCTTTTATCACGCCAACCTTCGCCAACCCCCTCACCTCGACCTACGTAAAACCGTACGGCCCGAACTCCTTCTCGTTTAGCCTCCCCCTCAACCTCTCACCCAAGGCAAAAAAAAACCTCAAACATAAACTGATCAGGCAATACCCAGAATCACTATTTGCGGACATATATCACTGCTCCTCCAAAGGCCAAGTAAAAATGGATCTCATTTTTCACACGCAAAGGCCCGGCAAGTGGAATGCCACCCTCAGAGCACAACTCCACATCACCAAAACTACCAATACACCCCATAGCTGCAAACTATCATTCTCTATCCCTAACCGCACGACGAGGTGCGGGAACACCTCTGTGACCATCTACTCCAACGGCACAGTCCTGATTCAAGCAAACAATGACAACCTTGAGGCATTTGACCTCCTCTTCCCCTCACTGCGAACTGATGCCGCTCTCACACACCCCCTCCCATCCCTCCCCCTCTACCCGGACAACCAGACCCCCCAGCTGAACACCCACACCATTCCTGCGCCCGCTATCACAAACCCCTACGCTCCACCTCGAGCCACCACCAGCACCGCCAGCACCAAGAACAAGGCTCCCCCTCCCCCGCCGGTCCGTCCCCACGAACAGTCCCCCGCCCATAACCCCCTTCAAGCAATACCAATCGACCTCAATACTCAGTCTAATTCTTCCAACCACCTTCCTATACTCTCCTGCAAAAGAAAGCAATCACCACAACACGACCCCCTCACCCCGCACCCAATCCCAAAACCCTAACGGACGACACATCAACTACCAGAAGGCAACACAACATCATCAGGCCTTCTCCCTCCAGGAATACCCCGCCCAGAATCCACCCACCCCCACCCAAGAGGAGACTGGGCGCCGGCTCTCCCTGCTTGAAAGCCAATTGGCTACTATAATACAGGGCTTTAATGAAATCCTATACAACCTCGCTACACCCCACAAGCCCTTAAAAAACCCCCACTGTACTCCCACCATCTCCAACCACATACACCAAAAGTTCCCCAAGGCTCTGCGACCCAATTGGACCTCATCCCCCCTCTCGAGCCTTATGCTGAGGCCCAAGAGAACTTTGGAAGCTATGTCCCCAGATGAAGCGACCGAGTTGGCCTCCTCGTACAACACCCCTTCTATTCACACCCCTCAATCCTCGATTCAGGTAATAACTGGACTCAGAAGAGACCACCCCACTCTGAAACCCCCTAGACCCCCAGCCTCCCTCATCAACATCCCTGCTGCACCCCTAAGAAAAAAACCAAAAAAAGAGACACCCCCTACCAAATGCATGCTCATAAACTGCAGATCAGCCACTAAACATGCCACAGAGCTAGCTGAATCCATCCTCAGCCATGACATAGACATAGCCTTCATCACCGAGACCTGGCTAAATGTCAGCTCGCCCCCAATCATGGATACCCTCGTACCCCCGGGCTTCTCAATCATCAACAAAGATCGAAAAGACCAGAAAGGTGGGGGGCTAGCAATCATTCACAACAACAACTTGTCCGTGACCGAAATTGACACCTTCAACTATAACACCTTTGCATGCCTAACCGCCAGCATTAACACCAGCAACAACAAAGTACTACACTGCCATCTCCTATACCATCCCCCAGGCAATACCACCACGTTCACTGAACACCTGTCAGACCTGGTCGCCCACTGCTCTCTCCGAGACAACAACAACCTAATTCTGGGTGACCTCAACCTGCACTGGAATGATAAGAACAGCCCACCAATACAAAACCTGAACAAACTATTACATAGCAATAACCTTACCCAGCACTGCTCAGAAGAAACCCATAACAAAGGGGCAATCCTGGATGCCATCATCGCCCAACGCGACGCAATCACAATAGACCTCATCCTACCGGTGGACTGGTCAGATCACCACTTAATCCTATTCCACATCACGCAACCGATCATGTGCCAACCTCCCATCCAAGACCCCCACACATGGACGAGAAACCTAACACAGATCAACATAGCCGACCTAGAAGAAAAAATAAGCACCCTCCTGCCCATCTCCCCAGACGGCCTCTCCACAACGGAACTCACATCCCACTACAACACAACTATGTCGTCCATCTTAGACCAACTAGCCCCCTGAAACGGAAAAAAACAGGAACATCCCCTCCAGATCCTGGTTCAACAAGGACATTAACGATGAAAGAAGACAACTTAGAGCTACAGAACGTCTATGGAGAAACAATCCCTCCTCTAGCCTCTGCGAACAACTCAAAGCAACCCGAAAGAACTACAAAAAACACATCAACAAGGAAAAATCCAACTTTTTCTGCACCGCCCTTGACAACGCGAAAAACAGGCCAAAAGAACTCTTTAACATCATCAGACAACAAACCTCCAAGACCGCTGTTACCCCAGTCCAGGCCTCCA
This sequence comes from Calotriton arnoldi, assembly GCA_963921515.1. Classification (NCBI taxonomy): domain Eukaryota; kingdom Metazoa; phylum Chordata; class Amphibia; order Caudata; family Salamandridae; genus Calotriton; species Calotriton arnoldi. The sequence continues at coordinate 1,541,493 of CAWUFW010000441.1, forward strand.
AAGGCCTGTGTGACAACTTCGCCAGCTTCTTCAACGACAAAATCACCAAGATTGAGCTATCACTTGACATCAACCTCCATCCCTCCTGCAATAACTTAGCCCCAACAATCGAAAACACCACGACCATGCTCCCCATGAAAGCCTGGAAATCCTTCGACCCCGTACCTGAAGCTGAGATTCTCAAACTAATCTCCTCCTCCAGGCCCGCATCACACATCCTCGACCCTATACCTACCCAACTGGCCAAAAAGCTGAAACTCTCCCTCGCACCACTATGGTGCGAAATCATAAACAGTTCCTTGAAAACCGGCACCATACCAGACTGCCTCAAAGTCAGCCAAGTCACGCCACTATTGAAAAAGCCAGGCCTAGACACCAACGATATGAACAACTTCAGACCTGTTTCCAACCTCCCCTTCCTATCCAAAATCCTCGAAAAATGCGTTCTCCTACAACTGACTCAGCACATTGACAACATCAGCCTGCTAGATCACCACCAATCGGGCTTCAGAAAGGGCTGCAGCACCGAAACCGCGATCCTTAACATCGTGGATGACTTACACAAATCCCTTGATACTGACCAATGCTGCCTACTCATCCTCCTTGACCTATCGGCAGCCTTCGACACGGTTGATCACAATCTACTCATTAAGGCTCTCCAAGACCGAGTAGGTGCAGATGAGGCGGTCCTACAGTGGTTCTCCTCCTTCCTACACAACCGCTCCCAAAGGATAAAAATAAAATCCTTTACGCCCGACCTGCACCCCGTCAACAGAGGTGTCCCCCAAGGCTCAGTGCTCTCCCCTCAACTGTTCAACATATACATGGAACCCCTCACCACCATTCTCAAAAAGCCAACATCCCCTTCCATCTATATGCAGATGACACCCAGATCTACTTGGAAACCTCCTCCATTAACGACATTCTAAGACTCAATAACACACTTAGAGAAGTTCAACAATGGCTATCAACAAACCACCTTAAACTCAATCAAGAAAAACCGAAATCCTCCTCATCTCCAATAAAGAAGAAAACCCTCAAATCGCAGAGTGGCTGAAAGCAATCGATGCTCTCAACGGCAATATCACCCTGGCCAACTCGGTAAAATCCCTAGGAATCACCCTCGACCCAAAACTGAACATGACCAAACACATTAAGAGCTCAGCAAAGAGTGCCTTCCTAAATCTGAAGCTTCTCAACAAAATTAAGCCCTTCATCCTGCCCAAGGACCTCAAACAAGCCACCCAAGCACTGGTGTTATCTAGACTGGACTATGGGAACGCAATCCTCTCCGGTACAGCTCGGACCCACCTAGCGCCACTCAAAACAACTCTCAATGCTGCTGCCAGAATGGTCACCGGAGTTAAGAAATATGACCACTTATCTGCCGCACTCCGAGAACTGAAATGGCTCCCAGTCGAAATGCGTGCCAACTTTAGAACTGCCTGCCTCACGCACAAAGCCCTGCACACAGGGAAACCGGAATACCTGGCTTCCAAACTCAAGAAAGCCGGCCAGACAAGAAAGCTCAGGAGCTCCAACACCCTCTTACTCATCCCTCTGAATACACGCAAACAAAAAACCGCTGCACGATCCTTCACTGGAAACGCACCCAAAATCTGGAACTCCATCCCAGTCGACATCAGAACTATCCCTTCCTTCTTAAAATTCAAAAGACTCCTAAAAGATCTCTACCTCAACCGTGCCTTCCCGAACTGAGAACCGCCGCCGAAACGCTCAAGCCTGCACTCTGCAGCCACATGACAATGTTTCGCCACAACCTACCTCTTCTTGCACTTTATAGACACTTGTCAATGTTCCACCACTACCTACCTCATCCTCGCTCCCCTACCCCCTCCTCGCTGCCTCCTCCCGGAGGGAGGTTTAACCCAAGACTTTGTGCACGCTTCGAGGCTATCTCAGGACCTCTCTACCTCAATGACGCACAGCACACTGGCCCTTTCGAACATTTACGCCTACCTTTGTCTCTCTTATGTGATGTCTCCCATATATCTGCTGTAAAGCGCTCCGATACCCTCGGGTCTGGCCAGCGCTATATAAAACTTCTTAAATAAAAATAAATAAATAAAAATGGTCATGGCCTGCTTGCATTGTGGGGGCCACACACATATATGTGTGGCACATGTGTTAGGGGGTCACATTGTATGTTCAAAGTCATGTTCAGTGTTGTAGGCATTTGACACAGTCTACACACGCTTGTCATGGTGTTGGGGGATGTCTTTTTCTAGCATTCCCTAGGTTGTGGTGTGCTGGTTGTGTCATACATTGTCCATCCTATGAGTGGGGGTGGTGTTGGTGGTAGGCATGCAGCCCCCCATGGGTAGAGGTGGTAGTAGTGACAGGCATCCAGCCCCCCCTGGGTAAGGGTGGTAGTAGTGGTAGGCATCTGGCACCCCCCTGGCTTAGGGTGATAGTAGTGGTAGGCATCCAGCCCCCCCTGGGTAAGGGTGGTAGTAGTGGTGGGCATCTGGCACCCCCCTGGCTAAGGGTGGTAGTAGTGGTAGGCATCCAGCCCCCCTGGCTCAGGGTGATAGTAGTGGTAGGCATCCAGCCCCCCTGGCTTAGGGTGATAGTAGTGGTAGGCATCCAGCCCCCCCTGGGTAAGGGTGGTAGTAGTGGTGGGCATTTGGCACCCCCCTGGCTAAGGGTGGTAGTAGTGGTAGGCATCCAGCCCCACTGGCTTATGGTGATAGTAGTGGTAGGCATCCAGCCCCCCCTGGGTAAGGGTGGTAGTAGTGGTGGGCATCTGGCACCCCCCTGGCTAAGGGTGGTAGTAGTGGTAGGCATCCAGCCCCCTGGCTTAGGGTGATAGTAGTGGTAGGCATCCAGCCCCCCTGGGTAAGGGTGGTAGTAGTGGTGGGCATCTGGCACCCCCCTGGCTAAGGGTGGTAGTAGTGGTAGGCATCCAGCCCCCCTGGCTTAGGGTGATAGTAGTGGTAGGCATCCAGCCCCACCTGGGTAAGGGTGGTAGTAGTGGTGGGCATCTGGTACCCCCTGGCTAAGGGTGGTAGTAGTGGTAGGCATCCAGCCCCCTGGCTTAGGGTGATAGTAGTGGTAGGCATCCAGCCCCCCTGGGTAAGGGTGGTAGTAGTGGTGGGCATCTGGCACCCCCTGGCTAAGGGTGGTAGTAGTGGTAGGCATCCAGCCCCCTGGCTTAGGGTGATAGTAGTAGTAGGCATCCAGCCCCCCCTGGGTAAGGGTGGTAGTAGTGGTGGGTATCTGGCACCCCCCTGGCTAAGGGTGGTAGTAGTGGTAGGCATCCAGCTCCCCTGGCTTAGGGTGATAGTAGTGGTAGGCATCCAGCCCCCTGGCTAAGGGTGGTAGTAGTGGTGGGCATCTGGCACCCCCTGGCTAAGGGTGGTAGTAGTGGTAGGCATCCAGCCCCCTGGCTTAGGGTGACAGTAGTGGTAGGCATCCAGCCCCCCTGGGTAAGGGTGGTAGTAGTGGTGGGCATCTGGCACCCCCTGGCTAAGGGTGGTAGTAGTGGTAGGCATCCAGCCCCCTGGCTTAGGGTGATAGTAGTGGTAGGCATCCAGCCCCCCTGGGTAAGGGTGGTAGTAGTGGTGGGCATCTGGCACCCCCTGGCTAAGGGTGGTAGTAGTGGTAGGCATCCAGCCCCCTGGCTTAGGGTGATAGTAGTGGTAGGCATCCAGCCCCCCTGGGTAAGGGTGGTAGTAGTGGTGGGCATCTGGCACCCCCTGGCTAAGGGTGGTAGTAGTGGTAGGCATCCAGCCCCCTGGGTAAGGGTGGTAGTAGTGGTGGGCATCTGGCACTCCCATGGCTAAGGGTGGTAGTAGTGGTTGGCATCCAGCCCCCCCTGGGTAGGGGTGGTAGTGGTGGTGCGCATCCAGGCCCCTGTTTGCATATGTGGCATTGGTGATGGGCATCCCGCCCCTATGGTGCTGCTGTTGCTGGTGTAAGTAAATTCTGCATCCCTCTGTGTGTGTGTGATGTGTCGTGTACGTGTTGTATGTTTTTGTGGTTGGTGTCTGACTTACCTTTTGCGCCGTACGCGTCCGTGCCTGTTCCGGTAGTGAATGTAGAATATTGGTAGGATCGGGACGAAGGGATTCATGGTTGGTTCGTGTCGTTCGTCTTTCTCATTGCTTCGCGTCGTCCTCGTCGCTGGCGTGTTCGCCTCGTAGCCGTGGATCGTGTTGTGGCGCGAATCGGAGCTTATGTGCGCCTCTCCCGGAAGCTTTGACGTGCCGGACATAGCGACGGGTTCGGCGCGTACGGAAAGCGCATCGTACTTGTTCGGCCGGACGGGGCTGCATTTTCCCTTCCGTGCGACTCGATTCTGCGTTTCCGGATTCGCCTCGGTCGGAGAACAGGACCTGGATTGGGTGAGTACGACACGGCCGGATTCTATGCTGTTGTGCGCATCGTACTTACTCGTTCGGGATGATGTACGGATCGGTCGGGAAACAGGCATTCGCATGGCTTTTTTCCCGACCGAATGGTATTGGGTGCGCCTCCGACCGAGATCGGAATCGGCCCCTATGTCTTGAAATGCGACATCTGTCAGCAGATGAAGGGTTCCACCGTAACACGTCCTGCGCAGACACCATTGTTAATAGCTGACAAACCACTAGCGTGTGTCTACCTGGACCACTGCGGCCCCTTAAAAAGAGATGGGGCTAAAAGATATATAATGGTAGCAGTGGACTCCTGCTCGACATTCCTGTGGGTGTGGCCCCAGCGCTCGGCTGACGCTCGAACTGTTATAAAAGATTTGCGAGTCTTCATTGGGACACTACATTCTGACCAGGGCCCTGCGTTTAGCTCTCGGGCTTACAAGGAGGCAATGGGAAGTTTGGGTGTAGCATTGCGATACTCATCTCCGTACCATCCCGAGGGAAATTCGGTCGTGGAGAGAAAAAAACGAGACTTAAAGCAATCTTTAACAGCTAGAGTATTAGGCACCGGTGAAAGTTGGGTAAAACATCTTTATGGGGTCCAGCGGGCCCTTAACAATATGCCAAGAAGGTTCTCTAGGGGGTGTCACTCCATATGAGGTCCTATTTGGGACAAGAATGTGGGTACCTGATCTTGATTGTGAAGGCGCAGTGGCGGATGAAAAGCCTTTTGACATCCATGATCGTTTGGCTGTTTTACAGGAACTAAATGAATCCAGGACAGAACAAAGTAATGTCCACCTGAAACAGACCGCCACTGGGGAAGTCAAATCAGTCACGGCAAGACCTGTCTGGATCCCTAAAGTCGGGGATCTGGTCAGAGAGAAAATAGCGGACAAGAAAGAATTTGGGCTATCCTACAGAAAACCTGTACCGGTCCTAGCAATTTAAGGAACAAGAACTGTACTTCTACCGCCTCTTGCCGGAAAAAAGGAGAAAAGATTTGTCTCAATTGACCTAATCAAACCACACTATGTGGCCCATACTAAGCAGTAGGCCACGTGGACTCCAAAGTAGCAGACGCCCTCCTCTCGCTACAATCCAAGAAGTTCAAACGGAAAGATTCATCACGTTCGAAGAGCCTCCAACACGGGATGAAGGACTAAGCAACAATGCTATGGAACTCGTTCCCCTTGAACCTGAAGTTCGACTTCAAAATGAAACTCAAAATAACGCACAAGTTGCTATTCAACCAAATACAGACGTCTACGTCAACATACCTCGACAAGAGCAAAGAACGATTTCAACAAATCCTGATGCAATTCCAACAATTGATCGAACTGCTTCTGGCTACTTCAAAAACTTGAAGGAAGTTGCCCTTAGGGGCCACCCGGGATACTTACAACCACCTGCTTGCCTTCCCAAGTAATGAAGAGTCGGTCAGACAGTAGAGAATACAAACAAGGATTTATTAGTAATACTCTGCAGAGGAGTCCAATCTGACCTGCACCCTAAGATGTCTGCCGAGGGACTGGCTCCCCAACGGCCTGCAATGCATGATCATTCTTCCAAGAACCCCCAACCACGCCTACAGTGGAAAGTTACCGGCCTGGGCCGAACATGAACAAATAAGGCACAGAAGGATGGGCTACCACCTGCCAGATGGGTACATGCTATCAGCAACTCAAGGTTACCGCGCTGAGTCTCAGCGTCTCCTAACGTGGGAGCAGAACTACACACTCGGATAGGCATGCGAGGGCAGAATGGCCTATTCATTAGTAAAATCGGGAAGCAGCCTTGGACAAAAAAGGAAAAAAAAAAAACTAAATACAGTGTTCTGCTGAGGCAGGCAATACGAATAATGAGGCCTATTTCAGACACAGCCTAATTTATGAAATACAAAATGGAGTCACACGTGCTAACTAAAGCTTTCACGTTGCAGGGATAACTCAGGGGGCTGCATAACGTGAATACAAATGGCATCTATTGAGCCACACACTGCTAACCTAATGTAGCATGATACGAGTGCATAGCAGGAATGGGATTTTCAAACCTAACAGACCCTCCTTTTAGCATGAGTGGCTAAATGCTTTATTGAGGCCATCCGGTAGGGTCTTTACAATTCTAAGTGGGAAGGAAGAAAATGCATCGGCAGTCAAATTACAAGGGAGAATAAAGCAGCACACTAGTGTCAAAATTCTACTTAGTATTCAAAAATACCTTCATCGATGAGCATTATATCCTGAACATCCTGCATCATCATAGTAGAAACCTTAGTATCTTGTCCTGGCAATTTAGGGGTAGGAGTGAGCTTGCTCACATAATAGGTACACACACAAGACACACAATTGATGGACGGAATGCAGAACAAATCAAAACTGGGTGAATGTATGACATTGTTCTGCATTCTGTCCATCAATTGTTGTTTTTGCATTTGTCACCCCGAGTGGGACGGGTATGCCCAGACGTGGGTCCCGTGCTCTCCATGCCACTGGAATCAAGCTATCCTGGCTGAAGAGGGGTGAAACCCCGAAACCAGTCCTAGGATGCTTGTTTCCAGTCCAGGAGGACCTGGCCTGGCAGTTCGGGCTGGACTGTTCCCTTTGGGCACAGGGTCAAGACTGATTTGCATATGGCTCGGTTCAAACTGGAATGGCATGGTGAGCAAAAAACGATGGATTTAGGCCCAGATCTCTGTACTGGGGTGAATGTATGACATTGTTCTGCATTCTGTCCATCAATTGTTGTTTTTGCATTTGTCACCCGAGTGGGACGGGTATGCCCAGACGTGGGTCCCGTGCTCTCCATGCCACTGGAATCAAGCTATCCTGGCTGAAGAGGGGTGAAACCCCGAAACCGGTCCTAGGATGCTTGTTTCCAGTCCAGGGAGGACCTGGCCTGGCAGTTCGGGCTGGACTGTTCCCTTTGGGCACAGGGTCAAGACTGATTTGCATATGGCTCGGTTCAAACTGGAATGGCAGGGTGAGCAAAAAACGATGGATTTAGGCCCAGATCTCTGTACTGGGGTGAATGTATGACATTGTTCTGCATTCTGTCCATCAATTGTTGTTTTTGCATTTGTCACCCCGAGTGGGACGGGTATGCCCAGACGTGGGTCCCGTGCTCTCCATGCCACTGGAATCAAGCTATCCTGGCTGAAGAGGGGTGAAACCCCGAAACCGGTCCTAGGATGCTTGTTTCCAGTCCAGGGAGGACCTGGCCTGGCAGTTCGGGCTGGACTGTTCCCTTTGGGCACAGGGTCAAGACTGATTTGCATATGTCTCGGTTCAAACTGGAATGGCATGGTGAGCAAAAAAACGATGGATTTAGGCCCAGATCTCTGTACTGGGGTGAATGTATGACATTGTTCTGCATTCTGTCCATCAATTGTTGTTTTTGCATTTGTCACCCCGAGTGGGACGGGTATGCCCAGACGTGGGTCCCGTGCTCTCCATGCCACTGGAATCAAGCTATCCTGGCTGAAGAGGGGTGAAACCCCGAAACCGGTCCTAGGATGCTTGTTTCCAGTCCAGGGAGGACCTGGCCTGGCAGTTCGGGCTGGACTGTTCCCTTTGGGCACAGGGTCAAGACTGATTTGCATATGGCTCGGTTCAAACTGGAATGGCATGGTGAGCAAAAAAACGATGGATTTAGGCCCAGATCTCTGTACTGGGATGAATGTATGACATTGTTCTGCATTCTGTCCATCAATTGTTGTTTTTGCATTTGTCACCCCGAGTGGGACGGGTATGCCCAGACGTGGGTCCCGTGCTCTCCATGCCACTGGAATCAAGCTATCCTGGCTGAAGAGGGGTGAAACCCCGAAACCTGTCCTAGGATGCTTGTTTCCAGTCCAGGGAGGACCTGGCCTGGCAGTTCGGGCTGGACTGTTCCCTTTGGGCACAGGGTCAAGACTGATTTGCATATGGCTCGGTTCAAACTGGAATGGCAGGGTGAGCAAAAAACGATGGATTTAGGCCCAGATCTCTGTACTGGGGTGAATGTATGACATTGTTCTGCATTCTGTCCATCAATTGTTGTTTTTGCATTTGTCACCCCGAGTGGGACGGGTATGCCCAGACGTGGGTCCCGTGCTCTCCATGCCACTGGAATCAAGCTATCCTGGCTGAAGAGGGGTGAAACCCCGAAACCGGTCCTAGGATGCTTGTTTCCAGTCCAGGGAGGACCTGGCCTGGCAGTTCGGGCTGGACTGTTCCCTTTGGGCACAGGGTCAAGACTGATTTGCATATGTCTCGGTTCAAACTGGAATGGCATGGTGAGCAAAAAACGATGGATTTAGGCCCAGATCTCTGTACTGGGGTGAATGTATGACATTGTTCTGCATTCTGTCCATCAATTGTTGTTTTTGCATTTGTCACCCCGAGTGGGACGGGTATGCCCAGACGTGGGTCCCGTGCTCTCCATGCCACTGGAATCAAGCTATCCTGGCTGAAGAGGGTGAAACCCCGAAACCGGTCCTAGGATGCTTGTTTCCAGTCCAGGGAGGACCTGGCCTGGCAGTTCGGGCTGGACTGTTCCCTTTGGGCACAGGGTCAAGACTGATTTGCATATGGCTCGGTTCAAACTGGAATGGCATGGTGAGCAAAAAACGATGGATTTAGGCCCAGATCTCTGTACTGGGATGAATGTATGACATTGTTCTGCATTCTGTCCATCAATTGTTGTTTTTGCATTTGTCACCCCGAGTGGGACGGGTATGCCCAGACGTGGGTCCCGTGCTCTCCATGCCACTGGAATCAAGCTATCCTGGCTGAAGAGGGTGAAACCCCGAAACCTGTCCTAGGATGCTTGTTTCCAGTCCAGGGAGGACCTGGCCTGGCAGTTCGGGCTGGACTGTTCCCTTTGGGCACAGGGTCAAGACTGATTTGCATATGGCTCGGTTCAAACTGGAATGGCATGGTGAGCAAAACAACGATGGATTTAGGCCCAGATCTCTGTACTGGGGTGAATGTATGACATTGTTCTGCATTCTGTCCATCAATTGTTGTTTTTGCATTTGTCACCCGAGTGGGACGGGTGTGCCCAGACGTGGGTCCCGTGCTCTCCATGCCACTGGAATCAAGCTATCCTGGCTGAAGAGGGGTGAAACCCCGAAACCGGTCCTAGGATGCTTGTTTCCAGTCCAGGGAGGACCTGGCCTGGCAGTTCGGGCTGGACTGTTCCCTTTGGGCACAGGGTCAATACTGATTTGCATATGGCTCGGTTCAAACTGGAATGGCATGGTGAGCAAAAACGATGGATTTAGGCCCAGATCTCTGTACTGGGGTGAATGTATGACATTGTTCTGCATTCTGTCCATCAATTGTTGTTTTTGCATTTGTCACCCCGAGTGGGACGGGTATGCCCAGACGTGGGTCCCGTGCTCTCCATGCCACTGGAATCAAGCTATCCTGGCTGAAGAGGTCCTAGGATGCTTGTTTCCAGTCCAGGGAGGACCTGGCCTGGCAGTTCGGGCTGGACTGTTCCCTTTGGTCACAGGGTCAAGACTGATTTGCATATGGCTCGGTTCAAACTGGAATGGCATGGTGAGCAAAAAAACGATGGATTTAGGCCCAGATCTCTGTACTGGGGTGAATGTATGACATTGTTCTGCATTCTGTCCATCAATTGTTGTTTTTACATAATAGGTACAACATGCTGGAAGGCAATTAATACATAGGCAACATGTGAAGATGACACCTGCGATAACTATGAGGGCAAGTAGTATCTTCCAACCCCATGATGTCAGCCGACCCCAGAACCACTCTGTGAGGGACCATGATCCATTATCCTGATGGATATCTGACGCAAGCCTGTGTAATTTCTGTATGGCGGAGTATACATTAGGGGCGTTATCAGGAATGTAAACACAGCAACTGCTGCTGATGACGCGACAGGCTCCGCCCCTATCAGCAAGGATGACGTCTAAAACCATCCAGTTTTGAAGAGCAACAAGTCTCGTAGCCTGAAGCTCAACGGTAATATTAGTCAGTATACCTACAGTAGTGTTAATGACACCCTCAACTACTCTAGCCAGGCGGCGGATATTACGGCTATTGAACATGGGGCCCCAGAATGGCAAAATGCCCTTCATGATGTCAGTAAATTGCTATAGGGAAGTATCTGTTTGATCTATATCTTCTGGATTGACAACTCTCTTGGCTCGATGCAAATGTAGATCCCTACGCTGTAGTCTATGATCCTTGTGATAATTAGATGGTGCAATATAAACAGGGGGCAAAAGAAAAGAGGCATAACACTGGCCAGACCATCCCCTGGGAAGCCATGTATAAGCCTGTCCCCCACAAACAAAGTATACATTGGGAGATGTGAGCAAAGGTGGGCTACTAGTAGTGTTCAATCGGTATGTATAGTTATAACTGCTCCGACCTACAGGAATGTTCCCTGCACCCTCGACACAGAAACTAGCTGTTGTATTGATCACAGGGACGGGCATGGATTTGTCTTCAGTTATATTTCGTTCCTGGAAACATTTAAAATATTCAGTAACATTAAATCCTTGAAAATCCAGCATTTCGTTTTGCAACCAAGTGACATTCTTATTATCCTCAAAAATATTCATATAAGCTTCTGGATGTAGGGTACCTCCTTTCCATCTGCCTCAGGTGTATATCCTTGGTGTACCACTATATACTCCAACACTGCTTCGTAATCAGACTGTACCATATTCATCGCGTCAGCATGATAGTGCATGCACACCATAGAAAGCAATTGGAACCATGCCTCACAGCTACCCAAGTATGATAGGGGCAATGACACCAGTAGATCGTTCCTGTGCATAACTGAGGGAAGTAACCCACACACCCAACAATTCGTGGCATTAGTTGTACTGTGTACCTGATGATGCATCTGCAGGAATGCATTCTCGACATAGGTCTGTCTATGTCTTCCTTTATGCGGAGCCAGTGTAACAAACGAATGCTCAGTTGGAGCCGTGGTAGTCCCTATCAATGTGTGCACAGGATGCTGTTCTTCTAAATACCACACCACCCCGAATAGTGTTATTGTTACGATGAGAAGGACCACTACTACTACCACCCTACTCCCAATAGACCAACTAGACCACACAAAACCATTCTGCGTAATGGTGGGGCCACTAGAGGCTGTTCCTCCTTCATAATTGCCCTGCCAAATGGGTACAAAGAAAGAAACTTTTAGGAACTGGAGCCACAAAAATACAACCAACCAGAGGGGTACAAATCACCCAGTGTCCTTCAGAGCCTCACTGGTAGACTCCTATTGTTCATCAACGACGGTGCTATGAAGCACTCCCACGGGGGAGCTGCGCGATTGCAGCCCTTGCTGGAAAACAAATCCTCTTCTTTCAGGATAGGACACCCTCCCCCCTGGGAAGACACCCTCAGCTAATCCTGTCCAGTGTCCAGGGCAGTGCACCAGTGTAACTCACTCTAATCTGAAGCAGGCACCTTAGGCATAGCACCTACGCCCTAAGCTCGAGTTCTTCCCTAACTCCTGGACTGCCCTACTGGCGCACTGTCCTTCCGTCGGGGTCGCAAGTTGTACCTGGCAACCCCAGGCACTTCTTCATCAACAAAAAGGGGAAGAAATTCAGGCTCAGCAGGGCATTGAGACTCAGGTGTCTGTGCACCGGAAGCGGGAGCATCCGGGGTGGCCCTTATCTCTGGGGGGACCGCTTCAAGTAAGACCTCGTCGCTCTCCTTGTCTGTCTGCACCCACCTCAGTCGGGCATCAGAGAAGGGAATGAAACGGGGCACTCGCTCCCCTTCCTGGTCAGCAATGCCGTCGAGGACCCACTGGTCATACGGAAGTGGGAGAGGTATTCTTTTGACATGCGATCCGTGTACCCAGTGCTTCCAGCCTTCAAGCTTTACTGCGGTGTGGGTGGCGAGCAGGACCAAGAGTGGCCCTTTCCACCGAGGCTCCAGGCAGCTCTTTCGCTGAAAAGTTTTCACGACCACGAAGTCCCCGGGCTGTAGCTGATGCCCGGGCCCCTCTGGTACTGGTTGCAGCATGGCGTGAATCTGTTGGTGGACACAACGAAGATCTTTAGTTAACTCATACAGATAGTCCACAAGTAGGGGGTACTCTATCTCGGAAAAGCGATTGGGTCTTGGGACGCCCAGACGTTGGCGGGGCGCCCGAAGACCACCTCGTACGGGGACAACCCTGTTCTAGAATGCGCTGTCGCTCTGGTAGACAACAAAGCCAAAGGTAGAGCATCGGGCCATCGCAATCCTGTGCTTTCTTGAATCTTCGCTAACTTCAATTTGAGAGTACCATTGTACTTCTCAACTAGGCCTGCTGACTGGGGGTGGTTCTGAATTGAAGTGACTTCTGTTGTCACTCCAGATCACACGTGGTAATCCATAGCGCGGGAAGAACTCTTTTAAGAGAGCCTTCGCCGTTGCCATAGCCGTATTCTCCTTAGTTGGGTAAGCCTCAATCCATTTACTGAATGCGCAAATCACTACCAGCACATACTTCAGATTGCTAACTCGTTCCATTTCGATGAAATCCATATGGAGAACCTCGAAAAGGAAGGAAGGCGGTGCAAAATTACCTGCGGGTGTAGGAGTACCTTTCTCAGGATTATGTTTCAGACAAATGATGCAGTGTTTCACTAGGTGTGTGGCTACCTTAGGGATATTATCGTTTCGCCATACTGGGTCCAGTAGCTTACATATTCCTTTGGCACTAATGTGTGCTGGGCCGTGGGCCATAGTAACAACAGGGAGCACATAGGCGTTAGGCAGCAACCATCTCTGTTTCCCAGACAAGTCAGTCCAACACCCATCCTTGTCCAAACGCCCTGTCCTCTCCTCCCATACTGCCAGTTCATCTACTGTTGCCTTGCTCTGTATTTCCCTGACATTCTCTAATGTGTCTTCGAACATTCCATTGTCTGGAACCCACCTAGCAGGATCTGCCACGAACATCTTTTTCATCTTCGACCTAGCTGTCTCCTTAGCTGTCTGATCTGCAAAAGCATTTCCCCTTCCCACATCGTCTGTTACTGCTTTGTGAGCACTACATTTTATGATTGCTAACTTATCAGGAAGTGTCAGTGCTGACAACAATCTATGTATCAATGGACCATGCTGTATTCGCAACCCATGCGAGGTCAAGAACCCTCTCTCCGCCCAGTGGCGCCCGAAATTATGGGCTACCCCAAAGGCGTACTGGCTGTCTGTGTAGACATTAACAGTCAGTCCCTCATTCAACTCGCAAGCCCTAAGGAGGGCAACCAACTCTGCAGCCTGGGCCCATTGGTATGGGATACGGGATGTCTCAACTACAGTGTGTAACGTTGTGATTGCATAAGCTGCAGTGGTAGTGCCATCTGGTAGTTTGAAACAAGAGCCATCGACATATAGTTCCCCTTGGGGGTCAGATAAGGGAGCATCAGTCAGGTCTACCCGTCCCTTCGTTTCTTCCTCAGTCCGAAACAAACAATCATGGACATCATTGTCCTTTTCTTCCGAAGGGAGGGGTAGTAACGTGGCTGGGTTCAGAGTAGCACAGCGTTTGATGGTAATGTGCGGCGCAAACAAAGTTAACTCATATCCAGTCAGACGCGCACTAGTAAGGTGCTGTGTCTTTGTCTTATTCAACAGTGTGTCCACAGCATGAGGTACCATGACTGTGAGATCCATATCAAGGACGAGCCCTGCCGATTGCCTGATAGAAACTGCCACCGCCGCGGCAGGCCTCAGGCAGCTCGGGAGAGCTCTGGCGACGTTATCAAGAATAGCAGAGAAATATGCGCAGGGTCTCTGCTTACCACCGAAACCCTGTGTTAGAACAGAAAGCGCGCATCCGTCTGCCTCATGTACATAGAGCACAAAAGGCTTCTGGTAATCAGGAGTACCAAGCACAGGGGCAGAGCAAAGCGCAACCTTTAATTGCTCAAAAGCTTGCTGGCATGCAGATGTCCAAGGCAGGGGTTCATGCACTTCTTTGGTGGTCAGGTAAAGGAGGGGTTTCGTTAGTAAGGAATAGTTAGGGATCCAGTGACGACAATACGAAGTTATACCAATGAAAGCGCGTACCTCGCGTTGGGTCTTAGGAACAGGCATATTAGTAATAGCAGCTATGCGTTCAGGTGTTAGTCTACGACCCTCCTTCGACAGTAGGTGACCTAAATAGGTGACCTCCTGTCGACAATATTGAAATTTCGAAAGTGACACCTTGTGGCCATGGTGTGCCAAATGTAACAGCAATTTAACTGTGGCCTCTTTACAACCATCTTCAGTGTCTGAAGCCACAAGGAGGTCGTCAACGCACTGCAACATCACATTACCAGGGGGAAGTTCTAAGGAATCCAATTGAGCTTTCAAATCTTGGCTATAGATAATAGGACTCTCCGTATAGCCTTGTGGAGCACGGCAGAACCTAAAGCTCCTTCCGGTTATTGCAAATCCAAACAGATATCTGCTATCTGTATGGATTGGAATGCTGAAGAAAGCATTCTTCAAATCCATCACAGAGAAGAATTTTGCAGACGGGGGAATCATTGTCAAGATGGTGGTAAAGTATGGGACTACGGGATACTGGGGAATCACTATTTTATTCACCTCTCTAAGGTCAATTACGAAGCGGTAAACATCAGGGTGAGCATCAGAAGAATCCAAGGGTGCCTTTTTAAGAATAGGAAGAATGAATCACTGACATAATATCGACAGACACAATATCGACCTACAATTTTATCGACACAAAAATATCGACGACACTAATATCGATACTCTATACTTAATTAACAAAATACACTATCGACCCCAAAATATCGTCAAAACATAATTATCGATTACAGTAATATCGAACACATAAATATCGTTATTCAAAATATCGAACATCCTTTAAAAAAATACATGTCCAAAATATCGATCACAATAATATAGACAACAATATTATCGTTTCTGTAAAAATATCGACAATATAAAAATAGATAAAACAAACAAAATTAAACACCTAAAATATATTCAAATAAATAAACATACACTGCATATAAAATATAATATATATAATAATTTTAGCAAATACTAAAACATATTTTAAAACATTAAATGATAAATACACTATCAATAACAATTTAATTTTATATTTACATTATGTACACACATTATTTAACATCACATATAAGATGATATACATTTAAATAATTCAACATGTGGGAAAAAAAAGAACTGACTCTTAATTAGCGTTTTCCATATATGGAAAACAACTACCAAAAGGATTAAAACAATAAACATTAACCAATAAAAACACACAATATTAAAATAAACCAATGAGGTTAACCAAACAATTAATACAAACACTATGTAAACAAGGAAAACTTATTCTTATTTTACACCTTAAACCAAAAACAATAAATAAGCCGAAACTCTGCCGGATTTCTACCAGAAACAAGGACTTCATCAAAGAAAAAGATATTACATTCTTCAAAAAGTAAGTACATTACCATCTGTAAAATAACTGTAATGCTAATCCTCAAAAACTACTATTTATCAGACTCAAATAATTAATATATATATTTTTTCAATTTATATCTCCTCTACAGATAATTCTCAAACCATCCACAAAATTACAGATCACTTCGAAAATCATCTAACTAATAAAGTAAGTATTCAGCAAACAGCATTGTAAAAAATTGTAAAACACCCAACCAAACCCCAAATCCATCCCAAACACCCACCCCACCCCATGTACATATTTTACAAAATAAGTAAAAATATGTTTTACTCTTCCAACAGAAATATCAACTACTTGACAGAATTCAACCAACAAAGAAAAAACATCTCTATTGAAAAGCAGCTCAAAACCAACATTGTAAGTATATTAATAACAATATATATTTATTGAGAAAAAAACATGTACAATATTCGTTTTAATAATTTTGATATACATTTTTTGTAGAATTTAACACATCACAATGACAGAAGGCGCCCAATTTATCTCATCCCAAAAAGGAAAATTTTTGCTATGTTACATGGGGTATGTCTATACCCAGGAAAAGCAAAGTGGACTAAAAGTAAATTGGAAATGTAGCAAGTACTATTCAAATAAGTGTTATGGTCAGGCAACAACTAGAGAAACAACTGTTTTGTATACAAGGGAGCATAACCACCCTCCAAATGTTACTGCAATAGAGGTTAGGAATGCCCTTGATAACATTAAAGAAGCTAGCACTAGCTCACAGACACCTACAACTCAAATACTTAAAGAATTTCTGCCTACAGTACCCAAACATGCTACTGGGCAAATGCCCTCTATTTCTTCATTAAAAAGAACTATAGCTCGCACAAAAAAAGCCACAACAACTACCACACCTGCTCCAAAAAAATTTGAAGAGGTGGTAATTCCCCCAGAACTATCTATAACTCATAATGAAGAACCTTTTGTTCTCTATGACAACAAATGCAAAGAGAAAAGAATAATTATGTTTGCAACTGCAAACAATTTAATAAAGCTACAACAATGAGAAACATGGATGATGGACGGGACTTTTAAAATCTGTCCCAAACCATTTTATCAATTATACACTGTCCATGCCCTATATCAGAACACCAACATCCCCTTTATCTATGCCTTGCTACCCAATAAACAGAACTCCACATATATGGAAGTACTAAGTAAAATTAAACAGGAAACAAATAATTATTTTCCACAGAAAATAATAATAGATTTTGAGCAGGCTATGATAAGTGCAATTCTAAAGTCCTACCCACACACATCAATTCAGGGATGTTACTATCATTTCAATCAGTGTCTATGGAGACAACTTCAGAAATCAACATTAAGGGGCCGATTCCGATCCCGCTCGGAAGGTCTCCGAATCGGATTTGGCTTTACCGGACCCCATCCGTAGCCCTTGTTCATGACCGAATCGTACACAAGTCCGAACGACCAAGTACAATGCGAAGATCGCGTAAGCGCCGACCGAATCGTTTCCGGACCCGAACCGCTCCGTACGTCTCGTTTGTAGACGAATCGTGCCACGCAATGGAGCCGGTTTCCGAGCGACGAAGTACGATTCGCGCATCGAGCAGCCGGATCGAGTTGGAGCTACCGACTCGAAAAAGCTCCGGGAAGCGGACTTCGAGGGTCCGTAGCGGACCCCCCTTCACCTGCAGCCCTACGACTCGATCACTGGGGGCGTCACAAGGGTCCCCCCTACACATGCCTGCATGGTGCAGGCGAGACCGATGCGTCCCCGCATCAGGGGCACCCTTGCCCGAGACGTGCGTTTTTGGGTATTGGAGCCAATGTACGCAACGTACACCAGGCTCCAATTGACTTCAATGGTGCTCCGAGCGACCCGAGTCCGTCAGCGCTGCAGCGCATCGTACTCTGTCGCTCGGAGCGCAGGAGCCCGAGTCGCATGGAAAGGTCTACGGGCACCAGTCGGCTCTGTATTGTAGGAGATCGGAATCGGGCCCTAAGTGTTGAATATGCAACAAACAGTTCATTCGCATACCAAATAAAAAAACGTATTACACTGGCCTACGTCCCAGTTACTGATGTGGCCGAACATTACAATCTTTTAATAGAAAGTCCTTACTACCACCAACACGAACAAAAATTAAGTCCCCTCCTAGACTATTTTGAAGATACCTGGGTGGGAAGACTCCATAGATCAGGACATAGGAGACAACCAAAATACCAAATTCCATGGTGGAATGTCTACCTTTGCGATACAAAAGGGGATGATGGACGGAACGTTTGAGCCAATCAAACACTCACCCCCAGTCAACTGATCTGGGTTTAATCCATCATCATTCTTTAGCTCACTCCACCACCCCAGTTCAGACATGGCCATATGCAAATCAGTCTGACCCTGTGCCTCATGGGAACAGTTCAGCACGAACTGCCAAGCCATGTCTTCCCTGGACCGGAAACAAGCATCCTAGGACCGGTTTCTGGCATTCCAGCCGTCATCAGCCAGGCTTGCTTGAATCCAGTGGCAAAGTGAGCAAGGGACCCACGTCTGGGCATACCCCCGCCAACTTAGGGCGAACAAAGTGATACAAAAGGGGATGATGGACGGAACGTTTGAGCCAATCAAACACTCACCCCCAGTCAACTGATCTGGGTTTAATCCATCATCATTCTTTAGCTCACTCCACCACCCCAGTTCAGACATGGCCATATGCAAATCAGTCTGACCCTGTGCCTCATGGGAACAGTTCAGCACGAACTGCCAAGCCATGTCTTCCCTGGACCGGAAACAAGCATCCTAGGACCGGTTTCTGGCATTCCAGCCGTCATCAGCCAGGCTTGCTTGAATCCAGTGGCAAAGTGAGCAAGGGACCCACGTCTGGGCATACCCCCGCCAACTTAGGGCGAACAAAGCGATACAAAAGGGGATGATGGACGGAACGTTTGAGCCAATCAAACACTCACCCCCAGTCAACTGATCTGGGTTTAATCCATCATCATTCTTTAGCTCACTCCCCCACCCCAGTTCAGACATGGCCATATGCAAATCAGTCTGACCCTGTGCCTCATGGGAACAGTTCAGCACGAACTGCCAAGCCATGTCTTCCCTGGACCGGAAACAAGCATCCTAGGACCGGTTTCTGGCATTCCAGCCGTCATCAGCCAGGCTTGCTTGAATCCAGTGGCAAAGTGAGCAAGGGACCCACGTCTGGGCATACCCCCGCCAACTTAGGGCGAACAAAGCGATACAAAGGGGATGATGGACGGAACGTTTGAGCCAATCAAACACTCACCCCCAGTCAACTGATCTGGGTTTAATCCATCATCATTCTTTAGCTCACTCCACCACCCCAGTTCAGACATGGCCATATGCAAATCAGTCTGACCCTGTGCCTCATGGGAACAGTTCAGCACGAACTGCCAAGCCATGTCTTCCCTGGACCGGAAACAAGCATCCTAGGACCGGTTTCTGGCATTCCAGCCGTCATCAGCCAGGCTTGCTTGAATCCAGTGGCAAAGTGAGCAAGGGACCCACGTCTGGGCATACCCCCGCCAACTTAGGGCGAACAAAGCGATACAAAAGGGGATGATGGACGGAACGTTTGAGCCAATCAAACACTCACCCCCAGTCAACTGATCTGGGTTTAATCCATCATCATTCTTTAGCTCACTCCACCACCCCAGTTCAGACATGGCCATATGCAAATCAGTCTGACCCTGTGCCTCATGGGAACAGTTCAGCACGAACTGCCAAGCCATGTCTTCCCTGGACCGGAAACAAGCATCCTAGGACCGGTTTCTGGCATTCCAGCCGTCATCAGCCAGGCTTGCTTGAATCCAGTGGCAAAGTGAGCAAGGGACCCACGTCTGGGCATACCCCCGCCAACTTAGGGCGAACAAAGCGATACAAAGGGGATGATGGACGGAACGTTTGAGCCAATCAAACACTCACCCCCAGTCAACTGATCTGGGTTTAATCCATCATCATTCTTTAGCTCACTCCACCACCCCAGTTCAGACATGGCCATATGCAAATCAGTCTGACCCTGTGCCTCATGGGAACAGTTCAGCACGAACTGCCAAGCCATGTCTTCCCTGGACCGGAAACAAGCATCCTAGGACCGGTTTCTGGCATTCCAGCCGTCATCAGCCAGGCTTGCTTGAATCCAGTGGCAAAGTGAGCAAGGGACCCACGTCTGGGCATACCCCGCCAACTTAGGGCGAACAAAGCGATACAAAAGGGGATGATGGACGGAACGTTTGAGCCAATCAAACACTCACCCCCAGTCAACTGATCTGGGTTTAATCCATCATCATTCTTTAGCTCACTCCACCACCCCAGTTCAGACATGGCCATATGCAAATCAGTCTGACCCTGTGCCTCATGGGAACAGTTCAGCACGAACTGCCAAGCCATGTCTTCCCTGGACCGGAAACAAGCATCCTAGGACCGGTTTCTGGCATTCCAGCCGTCATCAGCCAGGCTTGCTTGAATCCAGTGGCAAAGTGAGCAAGGGACCCACGTCTGGGCATACCCCCGCCAACTTAGGGCGAACAAAGCGATACAAAAGGGGATGATGGACGGAACGTTTGAGCCAATCAAACACTCACCCCCAGTCAACTGATCTGGGTTTAATCCATCATCATTCTTTAGCTCACTCCACCACCCCAGTTCAGACATGGCCGTATGCAAATCAGTCTGACCCTGTGCCTCATGGGAACAGTTCAGCACGAACTGCCAAGCCATGTCTTCCCTGGACCGGAAACAAGCATCCTAGGACCGGTTTCTGGCATTCCAGCCGTCATCAGCCAGGCTTGCTTGAATCCAGTGGCAAAGTGAGCAAGGGACCCACGTCTGGGCATACCCCCGCCAACTTAGGGCGAACAAAGCGATACAAAAGGGGATGATGGACGGAACGTTTGAGCCAATCAAACACTCACCCCCAGTCAACTGATCTGGGTTTAATCCATCATCATTCTTTAGCTCACTCCACCACCCCAGTTCAGACATGGCCATATGCAAATCAGTCTGACCCTGTGCCTCATGGGAACAGTTCAGCACGAACTGCCAAGCCATGTCTTCCCTGGACCGGAAACAAGCATCCTAGGACCGGTTTCTGGCATTCCAGCCGTCATCAGCCAGGCTTGCTTGAATCCAGTGGCAAAGTGAGCAAGGGACCCACGTCTGGGCATACCCCCGCCAACTTAGGGCGAACAAAGCGATACAAAAGGGGATGATGGACGGAACGTTTGAGCCAATCAAACACTCACCCCCAGTCAACTGATCTGGGTTTAATCCATCATCATTCTTTAGCTCACTCCACCACCCCAGTTCAGACATGGCCATATGCAAATCAGTCTGACCCTGTGCCTCATGGGAACAGTTCAGCACGAACTGCCAAGCCATGTCTTCCCTGGACCGGAAACAAGCATCCTAGGACCGGTTTCTGGCATTCCAGCCGTCATCAGCCAGGCTTGCTTGAATCCAGTGGCAAAGTGAGCAAGGGACCCACGTCTGGGCATACCCCCGCCAACTTAGGGCGAACAAAGCGATACAAAAGGGGATGATGGACGGAACGTTTGAGCCAATCAAACACTCACCCCCAGTCAACTGATCTGGGTTTAATCCATCATCATTCTTTAGCTCACTCCACCACCCCAGTTCAGACATGGCCATATGCAAATCAGTCTGACCCTGTGCCTCATGGGAACAGTTCAGCACGAACTGCCAAGCCATGTCTTCCCTGGACCGGAAACAAGCATCCTAGGACCGGTTTCTGGCATTCCAGCCGTCATCAGCCAGGCTTGCTTGAATCCAGTGGCAAAGTGAGCAAGGGACCCACGTCTGGGCACACCCCCGCCAACTTAGGGCGAACAAAGCGATACAAAAGGGGATGATGGACGGAACGTTTGAGCCAATCAAACACTCACCCCCAGTCAACTGATCTGGGTTTAATCCATCATCATTCTTTAGCTCACTCCACCACCCCAGTTCAGACATGGCCATATGCAAATCAGTCTGACCCTGTGCCTCATGGGAACAGTTCAGCACGAACTGCCAAGCCATGTCTTCCCTGGACCGGAAACAAGCATCCTAGGACCGGTTTCTGGCATTCCAGCCGTCATCAGCCAGGCTTGCTTGAATCCAGTGGCAAAGTGAGCAAGGGACCCACGTCTGGGCATACCCCGCCAACTTAGGGCGAACAAAGCGATACAAAAGGGGATGATGGACGGAACGTTTGAGCCAATCAAACACTCACCCCCAGTCAACTGATCTGGGTTTAATCCATCATCATTCTTTAGCTCACTCCACCACCCCAGTTCAGACATGGCCATATGCAAATCAGTCTGACCCTGTGCCTCATGGGAACAGTTCAGCACGAACTGCCAAGCCATGTCTTCCCTGGACCGGAAACAAGCATCCTAGGACCGGTTTCTGGCATTCCAGCCGTCATCAGCCAGGCTTGCTTGAATCCAGTGGCAAAGTGAGCAAGGGACCCACGTCTGGGCATACCCCGCCAACTTAGGGCGAACAAAGCGATACAAAAGGGGATGATGGACGGAACGTTTGAGCCAATCAAACACTCACCCCCAGTCAACTGATCTGGGTTTAATCCATCATCATTCTTTAGCTCACTCCACCACCCCAGTTCAGACATGGCCATATGCAAATCAGTCTGACCCTGTGCCTCATGGGAACAGTTCAGCACGAACTGCCAAGCCATGTCTTCCCTGGACCGGAAACAAGCATCCTAGGACCGGTTTCTGGCATTCCAGCCGTCATCAGCCAGGCTTGCTTGAATCCAGTGGCAAAGTGAGCAAGGGACCCACGTCTGGGCATACCCCCGCCAACTTAGGGCGAACAAAGCGATACAAAAGGGGATGATGGACGGAACGTTTGAGCCAATCAAACACTCACCCCTAGTCAACTGATCTGGGTTTAATCCATCATCATTCTTTAGCTCACTCCACCACCCCAGTTCAGACATGGCCATATACAAATCAGTCTGACCCTGTGCCTCATGGGAACAGTTCAGCACGAACTGCCAAGCCATGTCTTCCCTGGACCGGAAACAAGCATCCTAGGACCGGTTTCTGGCATTCCAGCCGTCATCAGCCAGGCTTGCTTGAATCCAGTGGCAAAGTGAGCAAGGGACCCACGTCTGGGCATACCCCCGCCAACTTAGGGCGAACAAAGCGATACAAAAGGGGATGATGGACGGAACGTTTGAGCCAATCAAACACTCACCCCCAGTCAACTGATCTGGGTTTAATCCATCATCATTCTTTAGCTCACTCCACCACCCCAGTTCAGACATGGCCATATGCAAATCAGTCTGACCCTGTGCCTCATGGGAACAGTTCAGCACGAACTGCCAAGCCATGTCTTCCCTGGACCGGAAACAAGCATCCTAGGACCGGTTTCTGGCATTCCAGCCGTCATCAGCCAGGCTTGCTTGAATCCAGTGGCAAAGTGAGCAAGGGACCCACGTCTGGGCATACCCCCGCCAACTTAGGGCGAACAAAGCGATACAAAAGGGGATGATGGACGGAACGTTTGAGCCAATCAAACACTCACCCCCAGTCAACTGATCTGGGTTTAATCCATCATCATTCTTTAGCTCACTCCACCACCCCAGTTCAGACATGGCCATATGCAAATCAGTCTGACCCTGTGCCTCATGGGAACAGTTCAGCACGAACTGCCAAGCCATGTCTTCCCTGGACCGGAAACAAGCATCCTAGGACCGGTTTCTGGCATTCCAGCCGTCATCAGCCAGGCTTGTTTGAATCCAGTGGCAAAGTGAGCAAGGGACCCACGTCTGGGCATACCCCGCCAACTTAGGGCGAACAAAGCGATACAAAAGGGGATGATGGACGGAACGTTTGAGCCAATCAAACACTCACCCCCAGTCAACTGATCTGGGTTTAATCCATCATCATTCTTTAGCTCACTCCATCACCCCAGTTCAGACATGGCCATATGCAAATCAGTCTGACCCTGTGCCTCATGGGAACAGTTCAGCACGAACTGCCAAGCCATGTCTTCCCTGGACCGGAAACAAGCATCCTAGGACCGGTTTCTGGCATTCCAGCCGTCATCAGCCAGGCTTGCTTGAATCCAGTGGCAAAGTGAGCAAGGGACCCACGTCTGGGCATACCCCCGCCAACTTAGGGCGAACAAAGCGATACAAAAGGGGATGATGGACGGAGTGTTAGAGCAAATCAAACACTCACCCCCAGTCAACTGATCTGGGTTTAATCCATCATCATTCTTTAGCTCACTCCACCACCCCAGTTCAGACATGGCCATATGCAAATCAGTCTGACCCTGTGCACACTAAATCAAGAGGCAAAAACAAACAATGTTGTTGAAGGTTGGCATAATGCCTTCCAAGCAACAACAGGACGAGGTACACCTACTCTACACAAACTCCTACTCTCAGTCCAAAAAGAACAGAGCTACCAACAGCTAAGAATGGAGCAATCTGTCACACAAATAAAACCTAAACTATCCAAACAAACTAAACAAATGTTTGAATACCTACAACAAGTCAGACTATACCCTACAACAAGAGGCCTAGAATACTTAGCAATAATTGCCAAAAGCCTACTCTAAACTCTCAAACCAGTGTAAAATATATAATACTTTTCTGTTACATTTATTAAAATGCATATATTTTTTTTTTAAACTAAATAATTTGTCTAATATATTTGTATTAATAAATAAATATATTTAGACATATTAATTCGATATTTGAAAAAATAAACAACAATAACAGTAAATATTATAGTTTTTCCCTCCCACAATAAATAATTAAATTAACTTACAGTTTCCGTAGCTTCAGACCGAAAATCCCACATCTTGTAAAACAATGATGGCAGCTCATAATCCAAATAGAATAAAAAATACCCCCCAAAAAATGAAAAAATCCAACTGTTCTAAAAAGTAATCCTCGATCCGTAAATCCACAATCCATAAACCATAAAAAACCCGAAAAAGTGTTTTAAAAAAAGAAACGCTCCATGAAATCACGAAAAACTTAAGGAAGTGTAAAATAATTATTAGTTACTTAAACTAATATACACTTTCTTAATTTAAAAAAACGCAATCTTCTAGTAACCGCAACTTCGATCGAACAAAACCTGTAAAAAACACACAAACATTCCCACCCACACAAATATACACATAATATACAATATATCAGTATTACAAACATTAGACACACCATAATAACACATATCCTACCAGACTATAAAATTTCTAAACTAGGCCTCAAAAAATAACGATACATAAATCGTCAAAACCTATTGAACGCATAAAAAACACCACAACTCCAAAAACCTAACTCTACACACACTAACTACAACTTAACTTCCTTCAAATTAAACTAAAAATGTAGTTTACATAAAGAAAAGTAATCTTACCTTCCTCGACGCGAAGCAGCTCCCAACCGCAACATTCTCCCCTTTGAAATAACCCAAAACAACCGCGAGCAGTTACAAAATACAAGCCCCAAACAAATATAGCAGCTTCAAACATATAAAATAAATCTAATTTAATTAAATAAATGTTATTACATTATATAAAAATTACTTACATGTTTAAATAAAATACTACAATTTTTATCTTATTTGTTTAAATGTATTTTTAATTTTTATATCATTGTAAAATTATAATAATAAATATTAGTAAACACATAGGGGCCCATTACGATAACCGGCGGTAAAAAATCGCCATCCGCCATTGCCTGAAAATACCGCCCGCCTGCAACAGTGAAATACCGAACGAGCAATTATGATGACGCAAAGCAACCACCGCCCGCAGCGGAAAAGAATTACAGAATACCGCCCGTCCATGTCAGAGTCCAAGACAATCCGGAGGCAATACCGCCCGAAAAATCCAAATACGACCGCGCGGATGGAATACACACCGGCCGTCTAATTATGATCCCCCCGACATGAGGGCGGGAAACCAACACATTTCCAGCCCGCAACGGTGAACTACAGAAATGAATAACTGACAAGGCGGAAGGCCTGGCGGCCACGTCCGTGCACAGAAATCAGTGGCGGAACAAACAAATACACACAACACGGCCAACAAGTCCACACAGTAAACAACGCCAAAATACACAGACACAGAACCCATCCCAAAGACCCATCCACCTGCCAAAAAAAAAAATCAGAATAAATCCCAGGACACCACGCCCAACACACCTGAAAACGACAGACCATCATGACACACCCACATAGGTGAGTACAAAAGCAGCCCCCTCACAGACCACAAACCCTTGCACCACGACAAAGCCAACACCACAGCAGAGAACACGGAGAGACACAGAGGAAAGCAGCATACAACACGCACACACACATCACATTCATCACCACAACCACCACCACCACCACCTAAACACCGGCACCACAGACCCCCTGCACATCACACACCAAACACACCACACCAGCACCACAAAAACTACACTACGCACCATGGCAACACAACGAATGCCCAAGTTCACTGCCACAGAGTTGACGGTCATGGTCGACGAGGTCATCAAGGTGTACCCACAAATCTATGGGAACCATAGATCAGGACATAGGAGACAACCAATATCCACCAGAAACAGGATGTGGAAAAGGATCGTAGACCAGGTGAATGCAGTTGGGAACGTGCCACGCAACCGGGGGGAAATCACCAAGAGGTGGCAGGACCTGAAAAGCGTGGTAAGAAAGAAGGAAGCCAAGAACCGTGAGCTGGCTGAGAGGACTGGCAGCGGACCACCCGCGCCATTCAAGACCTTCAAGGCGTGGGAGGAGAAGGTGCGAGGCATACTACATCCGGAGAGTCTCATCGGAATACCAGGGGGAGTGGAGGCTGGTAAGTACAAACAAATGTATACCAGCACACCGCCATGTACAGACATGCACTACCAGAATGCCATAGCACCGAGGGCCAAACACCCCCATGTCCAGCACACAATACACCAGACATCTCTCACACATGCAACAGACACTCCCACACACTCAGGCCAAAGGTACCAACAAACAAAATCATGGGGGCATGTGTACAGTCAGCCAGCACCACAACTCCCAGCAGGTCCCTCTGTACCCCAGATGTGCCGGAAGGAGCACTTCCCACACCCACACCCATGTGTCAGCCATAGCTGCACTAACCAACAAGTAACAGGTAAGTAGCCGTACCACAATCTCCTAGTATCGGAGGGGGGACTGCAGAAATCCCCCCCACCCAGGCCCCCACTCCTACAGCGCAGCAAGATGGAGCACTCCCCACACCCATGTGTCAGCCATTGCAGTGCACACCCACACCCGACAGGTAGATATGTTACCCTACATGGAGGGATGTCTGTGGATGGTAAACCATCACCACGACTCACAACACGGCCCCCACACCCACAGACCAGCAAGATGGAGCACCCCTCCCTCCCACAACCATGTGGTAGCCATTGCATCTCACCCTCAAAACCAACAATTGGGTAGACTACTGTACAGGGCGGGGTGTCTGTAGGCATGAGGACTGTACTACGACTAACATGTGGGACATGACACCTAGCAGAGCGACAGGTAGCACTGCTCCCTGTCACAAACATGTGACCAATGTGCACCCGGACATCAATTACAGAGTCATATCCCACATGAGCCATCTCAAATGCAGAAACACGTAACGAGTCACGTCAGCATGCACAAGTCTAACTGGAGTACTGACCCACATGGCGTGCACTGTGCCAGTCATCACACACATCAGCAACACCATCCAAGTCTCATCCATGTAGTCGTGTCTGCTCCTACCCTTGACATAGTACAACATCACCCATGTAAGTCTATCTCGTCCAAATGAAACATAGTGGAACCCCAGTAATGTCACATACACCACTGGACCCATGAACCACACAGCTACACAATGCACATTCAAAATCTCATCCATCCCATCATCCATCCCCAGTGTCATGAAAGGTATATCATCTAAACAGTTGCCCCATAGACGGTAGTACAGCAAAGAGTCCTGCCGATGACCAATAATGTGTCTGCTGTGTCTGAAGCGCTCGTCACACTGTGAGTAACAACATACAAAATGTAGTCAACACCCCAAGAGCACTACATTGCTGCACATGGGTGAGAGTAGCACGCACACCAAGGAATTGTACCATCTGCATACAACCATTACTCACCCACTACAATGCCTGCTGTGGAATGCCCATAAATGACAACAGTGAGCAGATATGCTGGCTAAGTCAGACATACACACACCTTTGTCTCTGTAGTGTCGTGTGGCCAAAACACATGTCCCCTTCTGCACCCATATGTCACTGTATGTACCACAGTATCATATTCCAACACTAAACCGTCCATGGGGCTGTACCCCGTTCCCACCAAAGCCACAAAATGTAGGGGTACTGCAACACACACCAATTGGCATTTCAAATCCGTCCCATGCCATATGCACCCATCACACTATTCCATTGCCTTGATCACGCACACACATTGTAGAGACATACACACGCATCCGGCAAATCAGTGCACAAACTGTGCATGTCAGACATCTAACACAAACCCTGCAAGGTGCAACACAATAACTTTTCGTCTCCGCCCCACAGGTGATGACCAGCATGATGCTGCAGATGGAGACACCAGCCATCACAGCCAGTCCACAAGCCCCCCACACGGACTCACGGATGTGGAAAGCCTGGACACCTCTACGGACGAGGACCCCCGAGCTGGCACATCTGGCACGGCAGGGCGCAACAGCACCCCAGGACCCCTCCTACCCACCAACCCATCTCCCAGGGCTGGTGACCAGTCCCAGGCCCCTGCTGCCACGGTCATTGCGGCCAACACCACCGCTGCAACCACCACCACCATCACCACCGCCTCCCTGACCACTCAGCCATCCCAAGAGGTGGCACGAACCTCAACATCTACCCTGGGAGCCAGGAGGAGGCCCCGGGTGACCAATGTGGTGAGTGGGCAGGTCGGTGGCAGCAGTCCAGGTGGGAGGAGCAGGGTCAGGCCAAGGCCAACAGAGCCTGGGAGCCAAGCCCTGCCGCAAATAGCCAGAGTCCTTGGGGCCTATGAAGAGGCCCAGGGACAATGGGCCAGGTCAGCTTCCGACACGAGGAAGTCCTTGGGGTGTTGAGGTCCATGGACGCCCACATGGGCCGACTTGTGGACCTCATGGGCCAGCTAGTGGTGGAGGTGAGGGCCCACTCAAGGCCAACCACACCACCTAAGCCACCACCTGCTGGGGCGCAGGGACGTGCAACATCCAGTTCCCCTGCGTCCACAGCGAGTGGGCAATCCTCAGCCACCACCAGCAGTCCACAACCACGACCCCTCCTTCCAAACGTGGAAGGGGCCGTCCGAAGAGGCAACAGATGTCCAGGGAGGACTTTGCACGCTCCAAAATCCAGTGAGTCAGCCAGCCATGGTGGCCACCCCCTGCATTCACTTGGACTACCATCCTACCCCACACTGCCAGTCAAGTGGCAAATGTCTGTTGGACTGCGGACCCAGGACAACATGGGTACACCTTGACCATCACGCGGACAGGACCGTCCACTCATTGTACAGCATGCACCACCTTCTTGATCACCTTTCCCACAATCACATGTCACCTTTTAAATAAATACACCTGTATCACATCCTATGTCATCTGCTATGTTTATTATCAATGGTGCACAAACGTCGGCATGTTCAGAAATTCATCTGTAGTGTGTTCTGTCGATTGGCCAGGAGAGGCTGTAGGGACCTAGGGGTGACAAACAGAACAAGAGTCCATTGACTGTGTGTGTCACACACTCATCACACAGTACTTGTCATCAGGCCTAAGCAATGTACACACATCTCACAGAGCAACAGGGCACAATGTCACAGCCACTCTCAGTGGCATACTACCCTGGACATGGACCATTGCCACACAGCACTCAGTGAACAATAGGCCGCCCTGTCAATGCACACATACACATACACAACTACAGCAACTTCAGCCGTCGTACATGGTCACTCACCGTCAAGTGAAGTAGCGGGTGATGAGCTGCTGACGCTCATTCACTGCTTCCTCCTCTCCACTGTCCTCGTTACTGGACACGGCTTGGCCTGCAGGCGGGGGCCCTGGCTGATCACCGTCATCCACTATCAGGGGGATCCGCCTGCGAATAGCGAGGTTGTGCAGCATGCAGCATGCCACAACAATCTGGCACACCTTCTGTGGGGAGTATGCCAGTGCACCCCCGGTGCGGTCCAGGCACCTGAATCTGGATTTCAGGAGTCCAAATGTCCGCTCCACCACACGTCTGGTCCTCCCATGTGCCTCATTGCACCTGACATCAGCTGGTGTACGAGGATTGCGTAGTGGACTCAACAGCCAAGGCCCATTAGGATATGCAGAGTGTTAGAAGCGGGGTCACCGATTCCGACACGGTAGCTTGGCGCGAGGTCGGAAGGCACCAGAAGGCAATGTGTTAAGCACTTGTGCAGCACACACTCACACTGACTCAGTAATGCGCACACAATAAGGGAGACACCACACCAGGCTTTTGTATAAAAACAAGATCCTTTATCTAATTTTAGATCAGCAGTAGATAAGGCAGATAATCTTAGGCAACATTGCAATTCATTTAGCTTCTCAAAACCAGTGCGTAAATTCATTCAAGCACATTATAACCAGTAAAACGTTACGCCATTAAAAGGCAGTAGCATTAACCTCATTGACAAGTAGGTAACACTGTAGGTCATAGGTTGCAGATCAAAACATAGACTTCAAATGCATTTAGCGACATTCAATTAGCAAGAATTTAGATGCACATTACACTGTAGATGAGGAGGAACCTGTATCAACCTAGGCGCAACCACATTCAGTACAGTGGGTGTCGCAAAGTAGGTAGGCCTACAACATAGGAACACTTCAACTCTTGGCAGGTGAACACAGAGGCTCAATTCATGTAGGTACATTCAACTCATTGGAGGCCGTGATGTAGATAAATCACACAACATTGGAAACATTTCCCTCATTAGGAGACTTAATGCAAGTACTTCCACTCCCTTAGGCACATAGTAGGAGCATTAGCCTAGGCAGGTGTCGAAATACATTCCTGGACGCTCCCACCGTGCATCTGGAACCCCCTGTGTAACTAGGCTCCAAAGGGCAGGTAATGGCAGGCAGCAAACAGGCCGCGTTCAGCTTTACTCCCTGGCCCGGGCACCTGCACCAAAACATAAAGGGAACAATCCTCGAGGGCCGTGTGCTGGGGCCTCCGCCTCCCCCTTCAGTATGTCTAATGGCAGAGAGTTCTACGTGGGGGGTGGTGCCGCGGGAGCTGGTCTCCGCAGTGTCCGGAAATTCCCCCAGTCCTCCCCGACTCACCGCTCTATCTTTTTACCTCCTTGCTGGCACTCGCAGCGCCGGACGCCTCCTCCCCGGTCAGCCCGCTCTTCCTCTCATGTGGGGCTTCGGCCGGGGGAGGCGGATCGGCTCGTAGGAGGCGGCGACGTCGTGGAGGGGTTCCCTCCCCAAGTGGGAAGGGTGACAAGACGCTCCCGGGCCCACTCGGAGCCCCGCCGATGCAGCCGGGGTCGGCCCCGGGCCTCCGTAGGCCTCGCGGGCCGAGAGCCAATCCCAGCGCGGCTCGCGGGGGCGCGGCCGAAGACGCGGCCGGCGCCCTCGTTGCCAGGGGGACGCCTTCTTCACGCGGCAGGCCCAGCGCGGCCTGTATCCAGCCGCGGCTTCGACTTAACGCGGCGCCCGGGCGGCGGCGGTGATCCTGGGCTCAGCGCTTCTTCTCCAGACAGCGCGGGGGCCGCGGCGGTGAGTTTTAATTCTAGCGCTTCTTGGGCGATGAACACAGGGGCTGCGGCGGTGATTCCCAGACCCAGCAGGCACACGTGGGAGCGCGCTGCACAGCGCTCAGGGGAGCAGTCCCTTCTTTAGAGGAGTAGCCTCGTGGGCAGCAGGTTATCAAAGTACAGCGCTAGGGGCGCGCACAGGACTGGTGGCAGGACGCAGGCTATGGGGGGCCCAGCGCTTAGAAGCACAGCGCTCTCCAGTCACAGCGCTTCTTGAAGGCACAGCATACAGCGCTTTACCTGGTGATCCCCAGCAGTAGCGTAGTTGGAGTTGTCTAGTTTGGTTGCAGTTTCTTGGTTGATGGTTTCTGTAACGCAGTTTCTGGCTTGTGGTTTCTGGGTTGCTGTATCAGCACTTGCAGTTGCTTGGTTGCATTAACTTGGGGGAAAGGGGGGTTGAGTTGGTGGGCACAAGAGGCAGGTAGGTGCCCTGCAGGCACACTGGAGGTGGTTCCCTGGGTCCCCTCACGCTGGGCAAGGTCTGTGGGTGGAAGGTGTTCCTCAGCTATCTTAGCACAGCAGTGCCTCAGCCCAGTCAGTACCAGTAGTGTAGGTCTCCCCCTAGGCCCAACAGCCTGTACTCCGACAGAGGTTCCCCCAGGTCCAGTTGTGCCCCAACTGACTAGCTAGGTTTCCCTCCAAACCTCTTATACCCCTAGGTCAGGTGACCCTCCTGAAAGGCGGCAAAACATAACTCCTCCCCGAACTGGAAGGTTCTAGAAGCTTCCCTCATGTCTGGCTATGAGGCCCAGAGGCGGGGACGGCATGGATACTGTATCATTATGTCCCAGCCTGATCCTGACTACTAGTATGTGCGTGCGCAATGGCCACTCCGCAGTAGCAGGGGCCTGTGGCAGCCATCTTATTAGGAGAGAGCACCTGCACCTCAGCACTGTTTGGCAGTGGTAAGGCGCCCAGAGACCTAGGTCCAACAAAAAGGTAGTGGCAAAAATGAGGCGCAAAGAGAAAAAAACGGGGTAAGACCACCCTAGGGCTGACAGGTCTAACATGCGTCCCCCCCAGCCGAAAGTGGGGAGAGCTTCCCAACCTCTAGGGAGTTCTCATCGCTAAGGCGGAAAAACCAGGAGAGACCGTCAGCGTTGGCGTGGTCTACTCCGGGTCGATGTTCCACCCGAAAGTCCATCCCCTGGAGGGAAATGGACCACCTCAACAATTTGGGGTTTTCGCCTCTCATCTGCATGAGCCAGCGAAGAGGTCGGTGGTCGGTTTGAATAAGGAAGTGAGAGCCAAAGAGGTATGGCCTCAGCTTCTTCAAAGCCCAAACCACTGCGAAGGCTTCTCGCTCTATCGTACTCCACCGCTGTTCCCGGGGGAGTAGCCTTCGAGAAATAAAGGCCACTGGCTGGTCTTGGCCGTTATCATTAAGTTGGAAGAGCACAGCTCCAATGCCATGCTCAGAGGCGTCTGTCTGCACGATGAATTCTCTTCCAAAGTCCGGAGTCCTAAGCACCGGAGCGGTGCACATCGCGTGCTTCAGAGTGTCAAACGCTTCTTGACAGGCAGCCGTCCAGATGACTTTACGTGGCTGCTTCTTGGACGTCAATTCAGTCAGACGGGCTACGATGGTCCCATAGCCCTTGACAAACCGGCGGTAGTAACCCGTGAGGCCAAGGAAAGCCCGGACCTCCGTTTGGGTTTTGGGGGGCTCCCAGGCCAAGATGGTCTCGATTTTGGCCTGGAGGGGTTGCACCTTACCCCCGCCCACCAGGTGCCCCAGGTAGACGACAGATCCCTGTCCAATCTGGCACTTGCTGGCCTTAATGGTTAGGCCAGCCCGCTGTAGAGCCTGTAGCACCTCCTGGAGATGCTCCAGATGGTCCTCCCAGCTGCTGCTGAAGACAGCTATGTCATCCAGGTAGGCAGCAGAGAAAGCCTCTAGGCCAGACAGTACCTGGTTAACCAACCGCTGGAAAGTGGCCGGAGCATTTTTCAGCCCGAAGGGCATCACCCGAAATTGAAAGTGGCCCTCGGGGGTGGAGAACGCAGTCTTCTCCTTTGCTCCGTCCGCCATGGCAATCTGCCAATATCCTGACGTCAGGTCAATTGTGCTTAAGTACCGAGCTGCTCCCAGCCGGTCAATGAGCTCATCCACCCTAGGGATCGGGTGAGCATCAGTTTTGGTCACGGAGTTCAGACCACGGTAGTCCACACAGAACCGAAGTTCTGGTGTGGTGCCCGGTGGGGCGGCTTTCGGCACCAACACCACCGGACTAGCCCAAGGGCTGCTGGAAGGCTCAATCACCCCCAGCTCCAACATCTTGGCTACCTCACTCTGGATGCTGGTTCTGACTTTGTCGGACAGCCGGTAAGACTTGGTTTTTACAGGCGGGCTGTCCCCTGTGTCCACATCATGGGTACACAGGTGCGTAATCCCAGGAGTGAGGGAAAACAACGAGGAGTACCGCTCCAATACCTGGCGGCAGTCCCCCTGTTGCTCAAGGGTCAAGGATGGGGAGAGAACCACTCCCTCCACCGATCCATCGTTCTCTTTGGCCGCCAGAAGGTCCGGAAGAGGCTCGCTCTCCTCCTCTTCACTCCCATCCATCACCATCAGGAGAGTAAGTTCTGACCGCTCCTGGTGTGGCTTAAGGCGGTTGACTTGGAGCACCCTGTGGGGTTGACGGGGGTCTTGAGGTCTACTACATAAGTGGTCTGGCCTCTTCTCTCCAAAATTTCATACGGTCCAGTGCACCGGTCCTGGAGGGCGCTAAGCTCTCCGGGCTCCATGACCCACACCTTCTGTCCAGCATCCAATTCCACCGTCCGAGCATTCCGGTCGTACCATTCCTTCATGACGGCTTGACTAGCCTCCAGATTGTCTGAGGCTTCCTTCCACAGCTTGGCTATCTGGCTGCGGAATGCCAGCATGTAGCTGACCACATCACAAGGGAGCTTCTTAGAAGACTTCTCCCACCCCTCCTTCACAAGACTGAGGGACCCCCTAACGGGGTGGCCATAGAGCAGCTCAAAGGGGCTGAAACCGGCCCCCTTCTGCGGCACCTCTCGGTAGGAGAAGAGCAGACAGGGTAAGAGGACGTCCCACTTCCTTCTCAAGTCCTCGGGTAGGCTTCGGATCATCCCCTTCAGGGTCTTGTTGAAGCGCTCCACGAGCCCGTTAGTCTGGGGGTGGTAAGGAGTGGAGAACCTGTAGGTCACTCCGCACTCCTTCCACATGGCCTGCATGTAGGCCGACATGAAATTCGTGCCCCTATCTGACACCACGACCTTGGGGAA
The DNA here is from genome assembly GCA_963921515.1 of Calotriton arnoldi. Classification (NCBI taxonomy): domain Eukaryota; kingdom Metazoa; phylum Chordata; class Amphibia; order Caudata; family Salamandridae; genus Calotriton; species Calotriton arnoldi. The sequence continues at coordinate 1,576,421 of CAWUFW010000441.1, forward strand.
TCCCACACGGGTAAAAATCCCCATCAAGGCCCGCGCCACCACAGGTGCAGTGATGGTCCTCAGAGGGATTGCCTCCGGGTACCGGGTGGCGTGGTCCACCAATACCAAGATGAACCTATGTCCCGAAGAAGTCGGCGGGTCCATTGGCCCGAAAATGTCAATTCCTACCCGCTCAAAAAGGGTACCGACAACCGGGAGCGGTTCCAAGGGGACCTTCAACTTAGTCCCAGTCTTGCCACTCGCTTGGCAAGTCGTACAGGTCTTGCAAAAGGTGTCAGAGGTAACTCTCATCCTGGGCCAATAAAAATGTGGGACCAATCGAGCAAATGTCTTATCCTGGCCCAGGTGTCCTGCCAGTGGTATCTCATGTGCCAATTCCAGCAGGAAGGCTCGGTAGCATTGGGGGACCACTAAGGCCCTTGATGACCCATGCACCGGAGCCTTAGGCTCACTGTAGAGGAGACCATCCTCCCAGTAGACATGGTAGTTACTGGTCTCTTTACCAGTTGCTTGGGCTTCGGCCTGCTGCCGCATGCCTTCAAGCGTTGGGCACTCTCTCTGCGCCCGACAGAATTCCTCCCGGGTAGGCCCTCCTTCCACCTGCCACTCTGCAGGGGTCGGCAAGTCCCCCACGGGAACAACATCCACCTCAGCGGACTCCGGGGTCACCTCCGCGGGCTCCCCATCCATCTTGCCGGGTGCATCCTCAGGGATGTCCTCTTGTCCAGCAGTGGGCTGGGCCATTGTTTCAGGCTCCAACCCGGGTTGAGTTCCTTGCCGGGCAGCCATGGACCGCGTGACCACGCAAGTCCACCCTGGTAATCCCAGCATCTCAGCATGGGCGTTGAACTCCACCTCCTTCCAGGCAGTATGTTCTAAGTCGTTTCCGAGCAGACAGTCAACTGGCATGGCAGGGCTCACCGCAACTCTCAACAGGCCTGAGACTCCTCCCCACTCAAAGGGAACTTGGGCCACGGGGTAATGACCCAGGCTATTATCAGCCATGACAACCGGGTGGAATACTTCAGGAATCACCTGCTCTGGGGACACCAGCTGACGTCTTACCATCGTCATGCTGGTACCCGTGTCCCTCAGAGCCTCCACCCCGTTCACCAGGACCCTCTGTCGGTACTTGGCAGTGTTCGAGGGTACCTGAACCCGTGGGATGATCTCTCTATCCCCCAGGGAAACTAAGGTCAAGCCTGTCCACTCACCTCCCCTACCTAGGGACAACTCCTCCCCAAGCGCTACACTGGCCACCCCGGGGCTCTTACCTCCTGTGGGGGCTGGGGTCCTTTTGCGACACTGGGGATCCCCCTTGTAGTGTCCAACCTCCCCGCACTCATAGCACCGGACAGTTCTGGGCTGCTGACTCTTGTCAGGGTAAGTGGATTTCTGGAATCCAGATTGGGGTGGGGAACCTACCCCTCTCCCATGCGGTCTATTTTGGGGGCCTTTAAAGAACTTCTTTTTATCTCCCCCCTCTCTCTTCTGGGGAAAACCCTGTCCACCTTTTGGGGGGTCTCCCCCGGATCCCTTGTGGGACACCCGAGTGCTAACCCAGGTATCCGCCTCCTCCGCAAGTTCCCGAGGATCGGTCAGCTTGCGGTCCACCAGGTGTTGGCGCAGCTCTGGAAAACTCTTATCAAGAAGGTGCTCTCTTAAAAATAGATTGTACAGCCCTTTGTAATCACTCACTTCGCTGCCACGCACCCAACCCTCCAATGCCTTACGGGCATAATCAAAAAAATCCACCCAGTTCTGTGTGGGAAGCTTGTGGCTGTTGCGGAACTTCTGGCGATACTTTTCTGGGGTGAGGCCAAACTTTTTAGCAGTGCCTCTTTCATGACAGGGTAATTTGTCTGATCACCTTTATCTAAAGTCAAGAGTGTGTCTCTTGCCAACAGAGGTATGTACCTATACAGGCCTCCCCCCCAGTACTTCTCAGGCACCCCATGGGCTACCAAAGACACCTCATACGCCGCCAACCACTTATCAATGTCATCCCCTACACTGAAACTGGCCATCACCTCCTTAGGTAGGTAAAACTTAGGCTCTCGTGGAGCCTCAGCGGGTACGCTGCCACCATTCAAGTTGCCCTGCGTCTCCATCTGCAAGGCTCGGAGCTCTAATTCTTTCAGGCTAAGCTCATGCACAAGCTTCCTCTCTTCCATGGCTAGCCTCGCCTGTTCTCGCTCCTTGTCCATCCTAGCAAGCTCTAGCCTCAATTGCCTCTCCTCCCTCCTGTCCTCGTACTCCTCCACAGACACACTGCTCGCTGACACACTACTGCCTGCCCTGGAACGTCTCCCTGGCAACACATTCTCACTGATGTCTATGTGCAGTAGGTCTAGCTCTCCTGGAGCCTCCAGCTCCCCCTGTTCCTCGACCACTCTCCCTTCCGGGTGGGCCAATACCCATGCCCTCAAGACTTTCAGAAGCTCCTCTCTCTTGGCGCCTCGCTTGACGGGCACCCCCATCCCCCGACAGAACTCCCTCAGCTGCACAACCGTATACATTTATAGGTTGGCTAGCTCGAACTCCATCCTGACAGGTGGGGCTCCAGACAACTTAAGGGAAAAACTACTAGGACGTAGGCAACAGGTTAACACAGGAGTCTGTACAGTCAGGCAGTGAAGGGCGAATTGTTAGGCTTGCATACAAATAGGTGTCCAATTGCGGCGCACACTGAATCCCTGTAGGGTGCTGCACAAGCACAAGTCCTTATCCCACCGCTGAACACCAATGTTAGAAGCGGGGTCACCGATTACGACACGGTAGCTTGGCGCGAGGTAGGAAGGCACCCGAAGGCAATGTGTTAAGCACTTGTGCAGCACACACTCACACTGACTCAGTAATGCGCACACAATAAGGGAGACACCACACCAGGCTTTTGTATAAAAACAAGATCCTTTATCTAATTTTAGATCAGCAATAGATAAGGCAGATAATCTTAGGCAACATTGCAATTCATTTAGCTTCTCAAAACCAGTGCGTAAAGTCATTCAAGCACATTATAACCGTAAAACGTTACGCCATTAAAAGGCAGTAGCATTAACCTCATTGACAAGTAGGTAACACTGTAGGTCATAGGTTGCAGGTCAAAACATAGGCTTCAAATGCATTTAGCGACATTCAATTAGCAAGAATTTAGATGCGCATTACACTGTAGATGAGGAGGAACCTGTATCAACCTAGGCGCAACCACATTCAGTACAGTGGGTGTCGCAAAGTAGGTAGGCCTACAACATAGGAACACTTCAACTCTTGGCAGGTGAACACAGAGGCTCAATTCATGTAGGTACATTCAACTCATTGGAGGCCGTGATGTAGATAAATCACACAACATTGGAAACATTTCCCTCATTAGGAGACTTAATGCAAGTACTTCCACTCCGTTAGGCACATAGTAGGAGCATTAGCCTAGGCAGGTGTCGAAATACATTCCTGGACGCTCCCACCGTGCATCTGGAACCCCCCCGTGTAACTAGGCTCCACAGGGCAGGTAATGGCAGGCAGCAAACAGGCCGCGTTCAGCTTTACTCCCTGGCCCGGCCACCTGCACCAAAACATAAAGGGAACAATCCTCGAGGGCCGTGTGCTGGGGCCTCCGCCTCCCTCTTCAGTATGTCTAATGGCAGAGAGTTCTACGCGGGGGGTGGCGCCGCGGGAGCTGGTCTCCGCGGTGTCCGGAAATTCCCCCAGTCCTCCCCGACTCACCGCTCTATCTTTTTACCTCCTTGCTGGCACTCGCAGCGCCGGACGCCTCCTCCCCGGTCAGCCCGCTCTTCCTCTCATGTGGGGCTTCGGCCGGGGGAGGCGGATCGGCTCGTAGGAGGCGGCGACGTCGTGGAGGGGTTCCCTCCCCAAGGGGGAAGGGTGACAAGACGCTCCCGGGCCCACTCGGAGCCCCGCCGATGCAGCCGGGGTCGGCCCCAGGCCTCCGTAGGCCTCGCGAGCCAAGAGCCAATCCCAGCGCGGCTCGCGGGGGCGCGGCCGATGACGCGGCCGGCGCCCTCGTTGCCAGGGGGATGCCTTCTTCACGCGGCAGGCCCAGCGCGGCCTGTATCCAGCCGCGGCTTCGTCTTCACGCGGCGCCCGGGTGGCGGTGATCCTGGGCTCAGCGCTTCTTCTCCAGACAGCACGGGGGCCGCGGCGGTGAGTTTTAATTCTAGCGCTTCTTGTGCGATGAACACAGGGGCTGCGGCGGTGATTCCCAGACCCAGCAGGCACACGTGGGAGCGCGCTGCACAGCGCTCAGGGGAGCAGTCCCCTTCTTTAGAGGAGTAGCCTCGTGGGCAGCAGGTTATCAAAGTACAGCGCTAGGGGCGCGCACAGGACTGGTGGCAGGACGCAGGCTATGGGGGGCCCAGCGCTTAGAAGCACAGCGCTCTCCAGTCACAGCGCTTCTTCAGGGCACAGCATACAGCGCTTTACCTGGTGATCCCCAGCAGTAGCGTAGTTGGAGTTGTCTAGTTTGGTTGCAGTTTCTTGGTTGATGGTTTCTGTAACGCAGTTTCTGGCTTGTGGTTTCTGGGTTGCTGTATCAGCACTTGCAGTTGCTTGGTTGCATTAACTTGGGGGAAAGTGGGGTTGAGTTGGTGGGCACAAGAGGCAGGTAGGTGCCCTGCAGGCACACTGGAGGTGGTTCCCTGGGTCCCCTCACGCTGGGCAAGGTCAGTGGGTGGAAGGTGTTCCTCAGCTATCTTAGCACAGCAGTGCCTCAGCCCAGTCAGTACCAGTAGTGTAGGTCTCCCCCTAGGCCCAACAGCCTGTACTCCGACAGAGGTTCCCCCAGGTCCAGTGGTGCCCCAACTGACTAGCTAGGTTTCCCTCCAAACCTCTTATACCCCTAGGTCAGGTGACCCTCCTGAAAGGCGGCAAAACATAACTCCTCCCCGAGCTGGAAGGTTCTAGAAGCTTCCCTCATGTCTGGCTATGAGGCCCAGAGGCGGGGACGGCATGGATACTGTATCATTATGTCCCAGCCTGATCCTGACTACTAGTATGTGCGTGCGCAATGGCCACTCCGCAGTAGCAGGGGCCTGTGGCAGCCATCTTATTAGGAGAGAGCACCTGCACCTCAGCACTGTTTGGCAGTGGTAAGGCACCCAGAGACCTAGGTCCAACAAAAAGGTAGTGGCAAAAATGAGGCGGAAAGAGAAAAAAACGGGGTAAGACCACCCTAGGGCTGACAGGTCTAACACAGAGTCACCAACAATCCACGCACGGTCCGGTTGCAGATTGGTCATCAGACGTGGGAGGATGCTGTGGCGCATGATGTGCGAGTCATGGGTGGAACCGGGAAACTTCTCACACACGTGTGTAATTATCATGTCCGCCAGGCACACCACTTGCACATTCAGGGAGTGGAAATGTTTCCGGTTCCTATAGATGTGCTCAATGGCCTGTGGTGCAACAAGGCCAACATGGGTGCAATCAATTGCACCAACAACCTGGGGGATGCGTCCGAGTGCATAGAAAGCACCCTTCACCGCAGGCAAATCACGGGCCCTGGGGAATCTGATGTACCGGTTCCTGTACCGCATCATAGCCGACAGGACATCCCGTAGCACCTTGCTGAACATGGGCTGGGACATCCCACCTCCACTGCCCACCGTGTGTTGGAATGAACCGGTAGCGAAGAAATGCAGTGCAGCCATCACCTTGGCCAAGGGGGTGAATGCAGTTGGATACACCCTGCGAGGACGAAGGTGGGGTTCCAACATGGTACATAGGCGATGCAGGGTGGGCCGGTCCAGACGGAACTTCCTGATGACCTCCACATCCTCCATGTCTGCCAGCAATTGGTAGGGGCGATGTATGTTTGGTCTCCTCCTAGGACAGATGGAAGTGGACACATGTCAATGCAACACACAACATGGCATTTACACATACACAAAACAAAGATCACTGTCAAAGCAATAGTATCAACGAACAGCTGACAAGTAGGGACAGCACAGCTACATTACTCTTACACAGATCCCCTTACCAGTAGCAAGGACCACTGACACATACCATTGCTATGAGCATGCACATGGGGATTGAGGCCATATTAGCTTGATAGGCATGATGATGGAGTCAGACTGCATATGTGGGTAGCGGCAAAACCACGGCAATATACCTAGCTGCTGTGCCTGACACCGCTTCCGAGGCTGGGTGAGTATGGCACACACCAACAACACAACGTACACAGGCTGAGCGGTACACCAATCGGAGCAGCTTGGTCACGCAGAAACAGCCCCAAGGGGGCTATATCAGTGTGGGAGGGTGACAGGCTTTACCACAGCCACCAGGGACTGCTGACTGCCACCCCACAACAACACCTGCTGCTGCTGCCACCTGTCCACCTTAATGTCGACGACTCTGATGACATGTCCATGTCCACTCACCGGCGAGGAGCTGCAGTTCCTGGATTCCGACCTCCACGCACACTGCCCAAGGCGAATACCGGCAAAAGTCATGTGTGTGTGAGACAACTACAGTGTGTGTGGGAGTGCATGTGGGGGACACACATGTCGTTCATCCGCAGCACTATGAGACTGAGCCTGTGGGGTTCCAACATGCACCGCTTACCATACTAACAACATGTGGAAGGGGCATGTAGGCTCTCTGGTGTTTCCCCATGCATGTCCCTCCCGAGTGGTGGTACATGGCATTTTCATGTCAGACACCCAGTGACGCAGACACTTGGCAATGCATGATTCTGGGCAGCAATTGCTTGTGTGAATGGCTGGCTGGCTCCCTGCTGGCCTTCTCAGTCTCGGCAGACATGGGCTGCACATTGACTGCCCAATCCTAGTAGGAAACTACACTGACTGTACAGTGGGTTACATGTGTCATCATCTCACAACTCCCAGGAAATGCGCTAACTCAGCCCTGTCGATTGAACACTCCAGGCCTTGTGATAGGGATGTGTGTGAGAGATGGTGGCACTGAATGTGACCTCCATTGCGGGGTGAGCCATTCACAGGGTGAGTACGTTGAGGGCTGCGCAGTGTTGGACACAGTGAGTCCACCCACAAAGATGTGTAGCCATGTGAGATATGTGTCGGTCTACCTGACAATGGACAGTAGATGTGGGCAGACTACACATTGCTCAAAGTGCTGGCATCCTGTATAGAATGGGATGGACAGGTACTGTGTACACACTCCCACCAGCATGCATTCACGTGTGGTGTACACATGCTGTTAGGCCATGTCCCATACCGTCTTGGCTCTGTTACACGTCTCTGATCATTTAGGATGGCTCAGCATTATGCCACTGTTGTTGGTGGATGTGGGTGATGCTGAGAGGAGTATGTGTGATATTCCAACCCTCATGTGTACCATCCCTGCAGTTGGAAGTCCACCAGCCCAAGGCCTTGTGATGAGCCATTGAATCCAAGTTGATGCTTCTGTGTATGTGTAACCGACAGTGCAGCCAATCCCACGAAGAGGGTGACGTCATCTGCCGGATGTGTGACCATGTTGCGGCGACTAATCGGGGGGTGCTCCCTCGTATTGTCAGGTTGGCACGGCGCTGCATTTCACCACTAATGGTCCGCAATTGACAGTCACACAGCCTATGGCGGATGCACGTTTGTAGGGGCATCAGCTGCAGGCAGGTGTACAGTACTGTGGGATTGTGTCTTTTGCTGCGAGAGGCAGCATGTGTCCACAGCCGACCCATGTTCTGGGTTATGTGATGGTAGTTGTGTGATGCAGTGGGTTGTGAGTGTACTCTGTGCTGGGTGCATCTTACATGCATATGTGATTCCTGAGGGTCAAGATGTAATTTGGGCACTCTGCATAGTCAATGCGTTCAGAGTCGTAGGCCTCAGGGACAGCCTGTAGTCAGCTGGAGTGGCACTTCACATGTATGTTTGTGGCACTGTGCATACTCTGATTTCATCCTAAACACATGTGTGCGATGCCTCACCTCATATTCCTGATACTCACACATCCGGCACACTGTGCAACAGTAGTTGTGTTCGTGCGATGGACAGTTGTCAGGCATGGGCTCATAACCATTGTGGACTGTCATGTTGCAGTCAGTGTGTGTGGTGACACATTCTGCTCCATGCAGGTATGTCCTTGGCCTAATATGTAGTGGTCATCCTTAACACCATCAGGAGAGTGGGTGTGTACACAGCGATGAGTGGCCATGGGCACAGGGTGACAGTCCGGGTGTTGTTCCATGTGCACAACACATGTGTCACTTATTGGCGGGTTCATTACCTGTACGCCAGCCATTACGTGTTGATAGTGGTTGCTGTATACATTTGCACAGGTATCATGCAACATGTGCACTTTGGAATGTTCTGTGCTGGCTCCCTTGCACATGTCTGTGGATTTGATGCCAAATGAGTGAGGCCACCTCGCTCACCCTCATGTGTCATCTACCATGTGTGCTGAGGGACAGGGGACGGTCAACAGTGGTGATGCATCGGATGGTGCAGCTGCACAGGAGCTGGGTGAGACTAATGTGACCGGCGCATTGGAGGGGCAGACGTGTGCTGGATGACTCACAGGCCCATACGACAATTGCTGCGTCATCTGAGTACAGAGGTCATGTATCCATGTTTGCTAGCACAGGGGACGTGCACTCTAGCTCCTCTGCAGCCATGCGGAGGCCAATGCCCGCCCTCCCAACTACTTCCACTGGTGCAACACGTGTCGGCACAAGGATGACGGATGGAGTGTCTTTCACACCAGGCACAGCTGCCCCTGCGACCCCTGCTGCACTCAGTGCCGGGTCTGTTGAGCATGTGCGGCATCTGTGCGTGGGTCAGACAGCTCTCCTCAATGACTTCATTGCCCATGCCAACACCTTTCCGCATTTGACATAGTTCATGGAGGGCCTACATTAACGCGTGGGTGGGTTACACCAGTATGTCCAATAGTTGTCCCCCAGTCAAGGTGGTCCTTGAACTGGGCCACTGTCAGGCTGACATTCCTGACCTTCCCCCACCCCCGGAAAGTGGCGCATCTGACAACAGCAGGGCACGAGTCCTGACAGAAGAGGTGGTGGCACGCAGACGTCATGACAGGTAGTGACGTCACGGAAGATGGCTTGCACCGTCAGACTCATTGCCTCCCCTCGCTCACCCCACTGATGCGATTACATCATGGGAGCACGCGCGTGTGCAGCAGCTCCAATCTCTCCCCAGAGAGGCCAAATAGTGTATGTGTGGCTCCATTCGCTCCAGTCATCGAGCTCACGGTAAAATAGGTGGGGGGACGCCGTACAGCCGAATGGTACCCCGACTCGTGCCCTGGACAACAGTGACAAAGCATGGCTGTCTCCGGAGTCCGGATACACCACATGCAACACACAGTAGCTGTAGCTGCCCTAGCGGGCAATGCCGCTAACACCATCCCAGACGACATGTAGTCACACCCCGGCGCTCAATGTCATAGCATCCGCTGCCATTGGCAAGGGACCCATGGTGTGTGATATGGGCCTCATGGTGAAGAGCCTCCGAGCCATCCCCCGCCAACGGGTGTCATGCAACTCACACACTTCGCTGACACATGAGGTAGCTTTGCCTGCACACCAGGGCTCGAGTCCGGGTACCATGCGGGCGTCCCACCATTTATCATACCGTGAGCTCGGTGACTGGATCGTATGGAGCAACACATTCACTCTTTGGCCTCTCTGGGGTGAGATTGGAGCTGCTGATCACGCGCGTGCTCCTATGATGCAATCGTATCAGTGGGGTGGGCGAGGGGAGGCAATGAGTCTGATGGTGCAAGCCATCTTCCGTGACGTCACTACCTGTCATGTCGTCTGCGTCCCCCCACGTCTTGTTCGGTACTTGTGCACTGCTGCACACTGAGAATGTATTGCCTGCGTGATGTGACCAGGATCAGGGTGCCATGACCTCCCACCCACCAAGCTCCACTGCCATCCCATGCCCTGGGTAGCCTGTGCAGGTGGACGATGTGGGGGTGCACCTGAAGGCCAGGTGTGTAAATGTCTCGGCAAGGGCCTGCCTGATGCACATCAGTATCCAGCATGTCCCCAGAGGGAGGGCCAACGTCCACACCTGATGCAGCATAGATCGTGTGCCCGCCTGTTCTGCACACACTAGTCCACATTCATCACCAGACAGCTGGTCTTTCCACATACCCAGAACAGTGGTAATCTACCCCGCCGGGTTCGTCCCCACACAGTCTGTATCGACACTGCATGTGTGCACCCACCCGTGCCACAGACCCACCTGTGCCAAGAAGCCCTCCCGCTTCACATGCCACATGTGTGTATTCCACAGTTGCGCTTCTCTCTCAGGGGCGGACCTCCAACTGTCCCGTAGCATACAGACTGCACCCAGTCGGACTGGCATCCTGTTTGAATGTTAGGCACCCTCACACAACTACCTGTGCCACAGTGGTGGCTGTGCTGGCTATCGTGACTGCCATGGCAGTGTTGCTGTCCATGGTGGGGTACACTCACACACAATGCATACGTAGCTTTTCGTATCAGTACTCTGCACATCGGACTGGCCACTGTCCCTGGTGTTGTACATTGTTGCCGACTGTCTATGTATTCTGTGACTGGATGCTGTTGTTCCTGTAGTGGGTTGTGTCTGTGTAGTTGCTGTTTGCAGTTGTTACTATGTGTGCATAGTTGAGTGAGGCACATGCCGTGAATGGTACCTCAACAATTGCAATGTCTGGTCTCACATTCCTATGTGTATGATACGTGGCTGGGACTTCACTTCTTTCAGACTCTGCTACTTGTGTGTGTGATGTAGACGTGTGTCTGTAACACGGATTGTCTGCATGTATTTGGTGGTATTTCTGTGTTAATGTATACGTGTCATGTTTGCGTGCATGCAAAGCACAGGGTGTGTGTCTAGCCACAGGATGACAGGTAGCATGTGCAGGGTGTGCGGGTATGTATGAGCTTACTGTCTGGCTGGCCAGCAGTGTAGGTGTATGTGTATCTTGTGATGAACATCGAGCCAGGGCACATGGCTTACTTTCAATGTGTGCATTTGGGAGGTGTGTGTTTGTGTGGTGTGTGTGGTGTGACTTGGGGTAATGTTGGTGTGTGTGTGTGCGCTCTGGCAATGTCGACTACACACATGTGTTACCCAGGGGCATGGTCAGTGTTTGTATCCTTGTTCGGGTCTGTTAATGTGAGCACATGTGTGTATTGTCTGTTGCACTGTGTGTGGGTGTGTCCTTGCAGTTCAGCATGACTCCTACTTGATATGTATTGGCCATTGTGGGTCTGCAGGGTGTGTGAATGTGAAGATTGTGCCTTGTTCAATTGAGCATGTCTGTACATTTCGTCGGTTCGTACTCACTGTGCAGCCCTGCCCACCCACACTGATATCGTGTGTGTTTTGGCATGCATTGATGTGGCGTGCAACTGGCGTGGCTCCTATATTTGCTTGTTGAGTGTGATGTCAGACTGTGAAGGTGATTGTACACATATGTAGGACTGTGCTTTGTAGTGACCAGGCCGTCAGTGTTGATGTGATGATCTGTTGGGCCACGTCAGACTCTGACATGCCAAGGCCCACGACCTGTGGTATTTTACTGGGTCCACAGTGGCAGCAACTCATATGCATTGATATCCAATGTCACTTGACTACATGGTAATCTCACGAGTCCCGTGTACTTCACACACTCTCATCCTCTCTCATTCGTACATGTCTACGATCAATAATTCTCCAGAGTCAGATATTAGCTTTAAGGCATGTATTTGAGCTTACTTCCTCTGTGATGCAGGATGTGGACACTACTGGCAGCGTAATGCATGTGGAGGATATACTTAGCATGATTACACATACAAAAGGGGATACAGGTAGATGTGATAAGTCGTTAATTGTGGAAAGAAGGCTTCAGAGTTAAGAATGCCCTGCCCTTGCTATGCTACAGTACATTAGCTCATTACTGAGGTGCCCTAGGCTGTAACACAGACAGTATTAGTTTACCCTACCAGACAACTTGTCATCATTAGCACAGTACATCTTAGTCCCATGGTACAGGTTTACGACAATTGTGACTCCAACACACCTGCGTCAGAGGTGACATCAGAGCATGAGCCTACATGCATGCAGCATAGTCTCACATGTTGTTGCGATGTGGTGGCTACTGAACATGACTCAATGCCCGGGGACATGTTGTAGGGTGTTGCATTTGTTGTCCATGCAAATGTCCTGGCACGGAAATTCAGAAGAAGGTGAGATGACAGTTCTCAAGTTATTCAGCAGACAGATAAGCGTGCACTTACAGGAGCATGTGTTCAGGTGCGCGGCATGCATATTGTAGCAATGTGGTTCGTGCAATGTTGGCCATGTGGTCACTGTACACAGGTCCCATTCCTCAGCCTCCCCGTGTTCATGCAGGGACACGGGATGTGGTGATGGACAGGGTGCATGTCCCGGTAATGTCAGGTGTCATGACGGTGGAGTTGATGGTAAGGTGTTTGTTTCCGTGTGCATGGTATAGTTGTTGCACAGCTGACTGGCCACTGCGTGCGGACGGCAAGCATGGGTACGGTGTTGCACATGAATGTTCAATTGTGGGTATTGATTTGGGGACCCATGAATTGTCAGGTTGTCAGGTATGCGATACCTTCCTGCAGAGCATCCCTCGCATTGGTGGTATTTGTGGTTGACATTCAATGAAGCGGATGGTGGGTTGCAACGTGTTCCTCGTAGGTTGTCCCTTGTAGAATCCTGATGGGACATGTCGGGTGACATTCGATGAAACTGTAATCCAGCATACGTTGTGCGGAGGCACACTGGTTCCATTGCAGTGTGTGTCCTATTGCAGCCACAAACGCCATGCCCCCATACACTGAACAGTTCCTGTCGTGGGCATCCAGGGGTGAGAACAGGTGTACCAGGTCCCCAATTGGACATGCCGGGTTGGAGAGACATAAATCCACAGGCCAGTGGTACGGGCACCTCCGACAGTAGAAAACGGGGATGACGCAGCTGAACATTTCAATGCGGTAAGTTACTCGATAACTTACATTCAGCATAGCCAGATTTGCACAGCCCACTATCTGTATCAAGCTATTGCTGTACAGCTGCATCTGTCTGGCGTAGGTGTATAGTACTGGTGCCCCGTCCATTTTGCTGCAGGGTGCTGTGATGGCGTGCTCCGGCTGCCTGGGCTGTCTGCTGAGTGCAACCTCCGACGGTGCTGGGTGTTCTTGAATGGATGTTAGGCGGCAGGACTTTGTGTATGGCTTGGGAGGCGGACACAGGCCCTCATCCCACATGCTCCTCTGAATGGTCAAGGCCAGTGGTGTCTGACTCTTTCCTGATTACTTACATTTGAGCCACAAGGAGCAGTGGTATAATTGTATTTTGTGGTTTTATCTTTCTTTGATGTTCGGCGTTATCTGCCAGTGGATGGTTGACTCAGCATGGCTCTGTTTGGGTTGTGGTTGTTACAATGGCTCTGTTCTCCTGCGGGATATGTTGCAATGTGATTTGGGTGTGGGAATGGAAGGACATTCACTGCTATCTGCTCTCCTGTGTGTGGGTGGGTCACTTCTTTCCCGCTGTACATTGGGACTTGTGTGTGGGCGTCGTGATTGTGAACACCTGTTCTCAGCCAGCAGGCTTTCTCTGTTTTGGACATTGCATGGCTTGTTATTGCGTGCAGGATGGTATAGATATTGTTTGTTGTGACTGGCGTGCCTTTTGCGGTCAATGTCCATTGTTTGTGCTGTTCTGTCGCAGCTGCCGTGTGCTTCTCCATGCTTTGCACACAGGTGTGTGTCCTCTTCCGACGTCACTTCGCTCCCCTGTTCGGCACACTTGTGTGACTACGTTTTGGCAACTGTGAGTTGTCGGTTGTGGTCATGATTTACGCAGGGGGACCACGTGACATGTGCCTTCAGGGTGGGGCTGGTGTGTGTGGTGTGTTGTTGTGACCCTGCGGTGTATGTGTGCAGCCCATGCGTGGCGCTGTCATTGGCCTCTGCGTTGTGCGCATGTGCGTCATAGCCGGGGCGCTGCGGTGCCGTGCCGGGAACGTCACCTCCTGGTCAGGGGTATTGGGTGCCCAGGATGTTGCGGGTTGATTATATTTTACAGGTGGGATATGTGTGGGTACAGTGTTGGATGTGTCCTGTCCCCACAGGGGTGTCTAGGGGGCCCATGTACAGTTTTTCCTCCGTTGCATTGTGTGCGGTATTTGCATGCCCTTGTTGTGTGTCTGTCTACCTGCGTCGTCGTTGCGCGTTCACTCCTAGGTGCTGCATCAGGTACAGCATTGGGAAGGCCTGGAGAGCAGGATTCATGTCGGAGTAGGCCGGGTTGGTGTTTCTGTGGTCGACAATGTGGTTTCCGCCTCCTGTTCTCGTGCGGTGTCTCTTTGCCGGTGAGGCTGTTTGGTTGTGTCATCGTAATTTGTACGCCGGGCGGTACGTCATTTCGTCGGACGGTGTGCCTCCGTTGGCTGGCGCCGCTACGTAAACGGGCGCACTTTGATGGCGGGCGGCGTCGCAGGCTTGCGGGCGGTATTTGCCTGGCTTTTCACATCCTAATTTGGCGGGAGGGCGGCCAGTTGCTGGCGGACGGTAACTAGCGGTTTTAACCTCCAACGGCACGGCGGTAGTGTTTCCGCCCGCCATCGTAATGACCCCCATAATATTTAATATTATAATTCAATGTATTTACAAGTTATATACAACATTTATAAAAAACTTGTAATAATTTTTTTATATTGAAAAAATGTCTACCTTATAAAAAATGTTTATAAATTAAACCATGTAATAATTAATAGCATTAATATTTTATATATTATTATTATTAATTAAAATGTATTATTATTTATTTGGAAAATGTAACTAAGTTTATACTTAAAAAATGTTGAAAAAAATTGTGAAAATTGTTATATAATTAATATGTTACCAATATATGTAACTAAATAAAAAAATGTTGACAATACCAAACTGAAATTAACCACTGTTATAAATAAATATATTGTTTTTCAAATGTATGTTAAAAAATGGTAACCTACATTATCTGTTATTACAAAATTTACACAACTGTTTAAAACAATGTACCAATGTAATAATAAAATGTTTTCTTTAATTATTAAATGTAAAAATATTCATATGTACAAAACATTTTGTATTGGTAAAATAAATATGATTTCCTATCTCTATGTCTTTATTTATCTTACATATTTTTAATAAAATAAATATTTCTTAATGATTTTTAAATAATATACAATAAATAAAGATCTTTAAAAAATTAAAATGTCTACTTTTTGGCTACCATTTTATTAATGTTATATTCAATGTTACATATTAAGTTTATTTTGATTAAATATTGTGTTTAAAATAATATGTTTTAATTAAGTATATATACGTTTATGTTTTTATTTACAACTATCTTATAACTAAAATATTACACTACTTTAAACTATAATTTTTTTTAAGATTATAAATTAATACACATATAGCTAAATTACTATTCCCACTCCAGTTAGCATAAATACAGGGTAGGTGCTGGACACTAAACTTAATTAATGTATTATTCCCACACCAGTTAGTATAAATTGAGGGTAGGTGCTGGACAGTAAACTTAATTAATTTACTATTCCCACTCCACTTAGTATTAATTCAGGGTAGGTGCTGGACACTAAACTTAATTAATTTACTATTCCCACTCCAGTTAGTATTAATTAGGGGTAGGTGCTGGACGCTAAACTTAATTAATTTACTATTCCCACTCCAGTTAGTATTAATTAGGGGTAGGTGCTGGACAGTAAACTTAATTAATTTACTACTCCCACTCCAGTTAGTATTAATTAGGGGTAGGTCCTGGACATTAAACTTAATTAATTTACTATTCCTACTCCAGTTAGTATTAATTCAAGATAGGTGCTGGACACTAAACTTAATTAATTTACTATTCCCACTCCAGTTAGTATTAATTAGGGGTAGGTGCTGGACAGTAAACTTAATTAATTTACTACTCCCACTACAGTTAGTATTAATTCAAGGTAGATGCTGGACACTAAACTTAATTAATTTATTATTCCCACTCCAGTTAGTATTAATTAGGGGTAGGTGCTGGAGACAACTTAAATAATTTACTATTCCTACTCCAGTTAGGATTAATTCAGGATAGGTGCTGGACACTAAACTTAATTAATTTACTATTACCACTCCAGTTAGTATTAATTAAGTGTAGATGCTGGATACTAAACTTAATTAATTTACTATTCCCACTCCAGGTAGTATTAATTCAGGGTAGGTGCTGGACACTAAACTTAATTAATTTACTATTCCCACTCCAGTTAGTATTAATTAGGGATAGGTGCTGGACACTAAACTTAATTAATTTACTATTCCCACTCAGTTAGTATTAATTAGGGATAGGTGCTGGACAGTAAACTTAATTAATTTACTACTCTCACTCCAGTTAGTATTAATTAGGGATAGGTGCTGGACAGTAAACTTAATTAATTTACTACTCTCACTCCAGTTAGTATTAATTAGGGGTAGGTCCTGGACGTTAAACTTAATTAATTTACTATTCCTACTCCAGTTAGTATTAATTCAAGGTAGGTGCTGGACACTAAACTTAATTAATTTACTATTCCCACTCCAGTTAGTATTAATTAGGGGTAGGTGCTGGAGACAACTTAAATAATTTACTATTCCTACTCCAGTTAGGATTAATTCAGGATAGGTGCTGGACACTAAACTTAATTAATTTACTATTACCACTCCAGTTAGTATTAATTAAGTGTAGATGCTGGATACTAAACTTAATTAATTTACTATTCCCACTCCAGGTAGTATTAATTCAGGGTAGGTGCTGGACACTACACTTAATTAATTTACTATTCCCATTCCAGTTAATATTAATTAGGGGTAGGTGCTTGACACTAAACTTAATTAATTTACTACTCCCACTCCAGTTAGTATTAATTCAGGGTAGGTGCTGGACATTAACTTAATTAATTTACTATTCCCACTCCAGTTTGTATTAATTAGGAGTAGGTGCTGGACAATAAACTTACTTAATTTACTATTCCCACTCCAGTTAATATTAATTAGGTGTAGGTGCTGGACAGTAAACTTAATTAATTTACTATTCCCAATTCAGTTGGTATTAATTTGGGGTAGGTGCTGGACACTAAACTTAATTAATTTAATATTCCCACTCAGGTTATTATTAATTCAGATTAGGTGATGGACACTAAACTTAATTAATTTACTATTCCTACTCCAGTTAGTATTAATTAGGGGTAGCTGCTGGACACTAAACTTAATTAATTTACTACTCCCATTACAGTTAGTATTAAATCAGGGTAGGTGCTGGACACTAAACTTAATTAATTTACTATTCCCACTCCAGTTAGTATTAATTAGGGGTAGGTGCTGGACACTAAACTTAATTAATTTACTATTCTCACTCCAGTTAGTATTAATTAGGGGTAGGTGCTGGACAGTAAACTTAATTAATTTACTATTCCCACTCCAGTTAGTATTAATTAGGGGTAGGTGCTGTACAGTAAACTTAATTAATTTACTATTCCCAATACAGTTAGCATTAATTCAGATTAGGTGATGGACACTAAACTTAATTAATTTACTATTCCTACTCCAGTTAGTATTAATTAGGAGTAGGTGCTAGAGACTAAACTTAATTAATTTACTATTCCCACTACAGTTAGTATTAATTAGGGGTAGGTGCTGGACAGTAAACTTAATTAATTTACTATTTCCAATACAGTTAGTATTAATTAGGGGTAGGTGCTGGACACTAAACTTAATTAATTTAATATTCCCACTCCAGTTATTAATTCAGGGTAGGTGCTGGGCAATATACGTAATTAATTTACTATTCCTACTCCAGTTAGTATTAATTAGGGGTAGGTGCTGCACACTAAACTTAATTAATTTACTACTTCCACTGCAGTTAGTATTAATTCAGGGTAGGTGCTGGGCACTAAACTAAATTAATTTACTATTCCCACTCCAGTTAGTATTAATTAGTGGTAGGTGCTGGACACTAAACTTAATTAATTTACTATTTCCACTCCAGTTAGTATTAATTAGGGGTAGGTGCTGGACAGTAAACTTAATTAGTTTACTATTCCCACTCCAGTTAGTATTAATTAGGGGTAGGTGCTGGACAGTAAACTTAATTAATTTACTATTCCCAATACAGTTAGTATTAATTCAGATTAGGTGATGGACACTAAACTTAATTAATTTACTATTCCTACTCCAGTTGGTATTAATTCAGGGTAGGTGCTGGACACTAAACTTAATTAATTTACTAATCCCACTCCAGTTAGTATTAATTAGGGATAGGTGCTGGACACTAAACTTAATTAATTTACTATTCCCACTCCAGTTAGTATTAATTAGCGGTAGGAGCTGGACACTAAACTTAATAAATTTAATATTCCCACTCCAGTTAGTGTTAATTAGTGGTAGATGCTGGACACTAAATTTAATTAATTTACTATTCCCACTCTAGTTAGTATTAATTAGGGATAGGTGCTGGACAATAAACGTAATTAATTTACTATTCCCACTCCAGTTAGTATTAATTAATTATAGGTGCTGAACAGTAAATTTTATTAATTTACTATACCCACCGTAATTACAGTAAAATAAAAACAATTGCCAGACCTTTAACATATATATTAAAATTAATGTAATATAACTACACTATACATTAAATTCTAATTATTTGACAATACCTATCATAAATTAGTCCAATATTTAATATAATTAATTGCAATATTTTTATAATTTCGAAAATATATTTTCTAAATTATAATTTAAAATTTCTAATTTCTTACATTTTTTAATAAATTATTTTTAAACACTCCCCACCCTTATCCCCTATAAACCCAACATCCCGCTCCTAAAAAATATTTTTCTAAAATCAAAAATATAATTTCTAAATTATACATTTAATTTTCTTGAATTTTTTTAAATTTTTAAATATATTTTTTTAAAACACTCCCCACCCTTATCCTCTATAAACTCAACATCCCGCTCCTAAACAATATTATTCTAAATTCGAATTTATATTTTCTAAATTATAATTTTAAATTTCGAATTTTTTATAAATTAAAATCAATTATTTTAAAACACTCCCCACCCTTATACCCTATAAACCCAACATCCCGCTCCTAAAAATATTATTCTAAATTCGAATTGATATTTTCTAAATTCTAATTTAAAATGTTGAATTTTTTATAAATTAAAATCAATTATTTTAAAACACTCCCCACCCTTATCCCCTATAAACCCAACATCCCACTCCTAAAAAATGTATTCTAAATTTGAATTTATATTTTCTAAATTATAATTTTAAATTTCGAATTTCTTATAAATTAAAATAAATTATTTTAAAAGACTCCCCACCCTTATCCCCTATAAACCCAACATCCCGCTCCTAAAAAATATTAGACAAATTAATTTTTTTATAACATTAACTTACTATTATTATACTACAAACAAACTCTATATACATTACAATATACTACAATAATGATATTTTAACATAACGATATTTTAACAGTCGATATTACAAACTCCGATATTTTTAACAATACTTAAAATCGATATTTTTAACATCGATATACATAACATCGATATTTAATACTATCGATATACTAAACTCGATATTTATGTATATCGATATTAAATGTTCGATATTATGTCTACTTACCCGGAAGAATAGGGCTGTTACACACATTCGCCGCTGTCTCCTCAACCACACCAGACTTAATCAAATCCTGTATTATTTGCAATAAGGCCTTTTCTCCTGCCTGAGATATCTTGTACTGGGGAATACGTGGCAATACAGCATTGTCCTTAATCTGTATAGAGACCAGTGGGATCTGGAGTAACCCCACCTCCATGTCTCCTGTAGCCCACAGTGTGCGTGGCACATCTTTAAACTCAGCGGGGAGGGGGGCATCCTTTGCAAGAAATTGTGTGGCACGGGCCAGCTGCGGCCCAATAGTCATGTAAACACCGTCTGGAGAACAAAAAATGGTTGCATGCAACCTTTTTAACAAATCCAACCCTAACAAATTCTCCCCACAATTGGACGTTAATAGAAGTGGTGAATCAACCGTGAAGGGGCCAATAGTCAAAGCAAGAGGTTTTGAAATGGGGCTGACAACCGGCACGCCTGAGAAACCCACCGAAACGTTGTTTTGGCCGGACAGAGCTGCCCGCGGGACCAGTGAACGGGAACAGAGCTATTCATAGCCCCTGTATCAACTAAGAATTTCTCGGTCGTACCGTGTAAATCTGCAGTGACATAGGGTCCGCGCTGATCTACAGGCACCAGAACTGGTCCCTTGCCCTGTCCCTGGCTATCCTAGCTGTAAGACATCTCCGTCACTTCGTCCATGTCATAGTCATCATGATAGTACTGCCCCCCTCAGGGGTCGTCAAAATAGTTCCCGCTCTGACTATGAAACGATGTATTCTCCGATCGCGTCTCCCCCCAGCCTCCTCCTCCTCTTCCACGTCCTCTAAAACCCCGACCTCTCGGGGCCTCGTCTGTCTGGACTAACTCCGGACACTCATTCCGCCAATGTCCCTCCTGGTTGCAATAAGCACATTGGTTGATCCCAATTGGTGCACTCGAGGAACCACCCCTGTTAGACCTGGGTAGAAGCTGGGCCGAACTCGAACCTCTACCTCTTCCGTTACCCCTCGCAACTTGCTGCATCAACACCCTCGTCTTCAAATCTTTTGACTTTTTCTCCACTTTCTCCTTCTCTTCATTCTCTCTATGCTCGTAGTACTGTGCCATGCTCAATATTACCGACGGGGAAGAGGTGCTCCAAGTGCTTTCTGAAGCCTGCAACCTAGTCGCAATCTCAGGAAGCAGATTGGTAACGAACCTGCTGACAAACAACCGGACACCACCTTCCAATGACAGATCCTGGCCACTAAAGTCGAGAAACACCCCTTCAAACCTAGTAAAGAAATCAGACACACTCTCGTCCTTCTTCTGACGACATGCAGTCAACTCGTCCCAATCCACCCGTCTCGGCGGGATAAGGAAATGCATATAGGTGATAATGTGGCCCGGTAAAGCCAATATCTCCGCCCTCAGCTTGTCACCGGGCTTGCGGTCCTTATCCCACACTCTGATCTGATCCCATGTTCCTCCTAATTCCACCACATGATCCTGTGTATGCACTTGCCTCCATATATCCACCGGTACCAACAAGCCAAAGAACAACTCAATATCTGCTAACGTCATCACCGTGGAGGAGGCCGCCTCTGTCAACTCTTTGTAATACGCAGTCGGGTTTTTCCGAGGGTCTGGCAACTGACTTTTAAGGGATATCACCTCACTCCTCTTTCAAGGAGTATAGATCCACTGTTCCTGGAACCGAGCATTGACTCGTGGCCTAATTACAGCATTTGTGGAGTCGCACAGTTCTGGTATTTCAGGATGATAAATGGGATGGACCTCTCTCATGGGGTACTGGGTCACCATCATCGGAACCTTTTGGTGCAATCTGCGCCGATAACCTACCAATGTCGCTACATTGCTAAAAACCTCATTAGGAGCCATATCTGCAGCATATACCCTGTTCCGTATGTCATAGATGATCTGCGGTGCAACACCCTGAAAACACTGCTTCCACAGTCCTATTAGCGTGGCCGACATGTGCTTAAGGGCATGCTGCTGTATGAAGGGCTCATAATCTTTCATCACACTCCACACATCTTCCACACTATAGATCGGGTTCTGAGCCCACTGAGCCGCCTGATTTGCCACCATTTGCTTCTCCTCATCACCCACAGCAGAACGCACCAACACTTTGTCCATACGGTCTCGTGCTGCCGCCCAGTTCCCCTCATGTATCCCACATACAGGGGTCTCGCCATTCGGCAGTGCTAGGGGTGTCATACTTGAGGGAGAAAGAGCAGATGAGGAGACAGGTATCATCATGAAAGGAGACAGTGTTGTGGGAGTGAAAGGGGGTGTAAAGTAGATACAGAGCCAGTAGACGGAACAGGAGAGCTAACGGCTCCCACCCCCGTTCCTAGCGTGAGCAGGGAAGGAGCAGGCGGGGCTGGGGCCGAAGCAGTTTGACTAGGGGCAGAAATACTAGGAAGAGCGGCACCAGAGGCCGGGGACTGAGATGTGGGGACCCTTGGGTATATCCGCTCAGGAGCATAAGGTGGAGGAGGGCGGGAATCCAATAGCTCTTCAACGAAAACATCACCTTCCTCTCTAGTGACATAACATTTATCTGTCTGCAATCAAAACTTTCTATCTGCACATTATATGCCTTTCTGTATCTTTGCCCTTTCATAGGCCACTGCTTTCTGCGTTATGGTTTGCGTCTGCCTCTTCCGGGCCTCTTTCTCTGCTCTCATACGCCGCTGCTTTGCTTCCTTCTGCCATACTCTTAGAGAATCAAACATCGACTGCCTGCTCTTTTTGGCGAACAATTTGTCCTGCAAGAAATTCAATTTTTGCTCATCAAACGAGCCAGTAAGTGGCCATTGTAACTCAGTATTGTCCCTCGTATATTTATTCCACAATGTGCTAAACATATTAGGGCCAATACCGTGCTTGACGTATACATCAAAATTTGGGGTACCCTCCGGAGGCGCAGGCTGGCTCTCTTCCAATCGAGCCTCAGTAGAACAACACCGACATCCAAAACACCCCAGTTTACTTAGACAAAGCATCTTAATATAAGACACATGTGCTGTCCCCAACGGACAAATATAACAACAACAAACAAAATAATAAAAGGAAAAAATAAAGAATACAAATATTGTTCAAAAACCAAACCAAAACGGTCCGAGGACCGCTTCCTACAGTCCGTAGACTGTACCAAGTTCAAGAAGACAGGCTCTAGCCCCAGACCTTTTCAAGAGTAGTCCAAATTTCCATTTGACCTGGCAGATTGTTCGCAAACAGCACCAGACCTTTTCGAGAACAGGCCAAATTTCCAGTTGGCCTGGCAGACTGTTCACAAACACTCTGGGGCATATTCTCAAGGACATATCGCCGAGTTAGCGGCACTTTATCGCAGCCAAAGTGGCGATAGATATATCGCCCTATTCACAAGCTGGTGCTAACAGCCAATATCACCAGTTTTCCTGTGATAGCAGCCGCAAAAAACATCGCCACGGATGACACCGGCAACTAACGCTAATGAGATGCAGAGTAGGCGTTCCCGTGCAAAAAGCCGCGACAACACCACTTCGCAACATTCTCAACGACCAGCCAGATCGGTGATAAGATCACAAAACATGCGATAAGGTGCGTTAGCAGCAGGGAATTAACACCTGCTCTTTCCTGGTATTAAGTCGGACGATAACCTGCACCAGAAATGGGAGCCCAGCCCACAGCCACACCAGAAGAACAACAGATGGCATGGAGCTACTGATCATGCAGCCGGACACCCAAGAGGGCCACAACACCCACCGCCAACCCCCCCCCCCCAGGACCCCACCTCCCGGGGCCCTACCCCGGACAAAGATATTTTACATCAACTTTACGAAATCATGAACAAAACAATTCGCCTGATGTCGCACAAGTACAACAATTAACATTCATGTGTGGTCAGAAAAAGGAGAATCATTCATTCATCTTTGAATTTCCAAACAAATTATTTTATTCAAATTTAACTCGAAACAACTATTCGGAAGAGTCATGGCAGGTCTTCTCTGGACAATCTGTAAGACACAGCCTGCAAGACAAAATTCAAGATAAGAAGGTGTGTCATGCGCTCATCAAAGGACAGAGAGAGAGAGAAAGAGAGAGAGAGAGAAAGAAAGGGAGAGAGAGAGAGAGAGTAAAAGAGAGGGAGAGAGAGAAAGAGAGAGAAAGGGGGAGAGAGGGAGAAGGAGAGAGAGAAACAGAGGAAGAGAGAGAGACAGTGAAAGGAAGAGAGGGAGAAGAAGAGAGAGTGCTGACACTGCGGACCCAGGCCTCACTGCTCACCTGCTGCCACTGGTGTGTCTCCAACCACGTGCCGGTATACACTGCAGTCCACCAGGTCCCTTATCTGAAACAGAGTCCAGATTTATGAATGGCAGAGTTCATATAATTTCACACGCCATCATCGCTTGGCCGCCCCTGCGCACACAGGCTGCTGCACCCCAGCCCCTCCCGCCGCCCAGCGGTGTTTGCCCGCCCCTGTGCACCCAGGCCTCACTGCTCACCGGCGTGTCTCCAACCACGTGCCGGTATACACTGCAGTCCACCAGGTCCCTTATCTGAAACAGAGTCCAGATTTATGAATGGCAGAGTTCATATCATTGCACACGCCATCATCGCTTGGCCGCCCCTGTGCACACAGGCTGCTGCACCCCAGCCCCCCCGCCGCCCAGTGGTGTTTGCCCACCCCTGCGCACCCAGGCCTCACTGCTCACCTTCCGCCACCAGCGTGTCTCCAAGAGGGCCCACCACATGCCGGTGCAAGCTCCAAGCCCGGGGCCCGTGACCTTGGCAGCCTCCACATCATGCAGCCCCGCCCCGCGGGCCACCAGGTCACACACGTGATTCTGGGTCTTGATTTCGCAATGGCAGAGATCATATCAGTGCACACGGCATCGCAGGCTGCACACCCGCTCAGCTCTATAGGTGCCACTAACTCTGTGAACCGCTAGGCAACGCCACGTGGCGGTAGGCCCGCGCTGCCCACTGGCTCAGGCCTACACTGCGGTCCAGCAGGGCTCACACAAATCCTTACCAGTCCGGACCGCCAGGACAGCGCATCATCGCAGGCTGCACACCCGCTCAGCACCTAAGGTGCCCCTACCTCAGTGCACCGAAAGTCACCGTCCCGTGGTGGTAGGCCCGTGCCGGCTGCAGTGTTTCCGGTGCCACCAACTCTGTGCAACGTTAGTCATGGACCCTTTCTGATTGAGTCTCGTGATATGCCAGGCAGACGCAGCCATGTCACCTCCGGCAGTGGGGAAGAACTGGGACACGTAGTGTCGTCGTCCCCCCCTTTATACGTAAGCCGAGTGGGCTGGGTCGGCGTACGCCAGGCCAGCGTAGGGGTGTGAATAATTATCCCTGGGCTCTGGGCGTGGTTCATTTCTGGGCTGGACAGGAAACCAACTGATGCGTGTGTCTCTGTTGCAGTGTCTGCGCCACACGGCCCGCAATCGACAATGTTGCAATGATGCATGCACCCGGAGGGCGGCCATGCACGAAGGTATTGTACAAGGAGCGCAAGGCCGCTCGGGCTCTTGGCTCATGCATGCCAACTGTTGTGTGTGTATCGCTATTGGTGCACCATAAGTCTAAGGCCTAGCCTCAATTGCAGCACGAAAGCCACATCACATTTCCAGAATGCAAGCAGTAGTCAGACTAACATTAGGGATGAAAGCTCCATTGTCGCAATACATAAGGCGGAAGGATATCTGCACCTCCGACCTTGGTCTTGCATGCGGCCGGCACCCCTTGAGAGAGATACCATAGCAGATGATGACAACTCCCACACTATTCACAGCGCTAATGAAAGACCAACGTATCCACACCCCACACACAGAAGTTCTTGCTCGAGGTACTCTTGCATGGAATGCCCTTGACACTTACGTACACAACAACCAATACGTCCAAACGTTGCACACACATACGACTCATTGCTCCGAGCTGTAGCATATCATCCACATAACTGCTGCAGGTCAGAAGAGTGCCGGTTCTACGAGAGCCACCAACGCAATGGCAGAACATCCCGGGGGCATGCACAACGCCTGTCACATGGAACTGTACCGTGACCGAATGCTGCCTGTTAGTGTATGATGCATTGGTCTGCATGTTGTGGCCCTTGTCTTGCCCGTACTGACACGCACATGGCAATAAAATCTACGCAACTTCACTAGTGTTCAACTGTGATGAGTGTTGATTAGAATGACAAATCGTGTGCCTCAATGAGCATTGTCCGTACACAGGGAGGGACTGACTGACGCATTTCACCTAGGGGTGAGTCCCTATTGCCAGCTCCACCTCTGTGAGCCAGACATAGTGGTTGGGATAGTTGCTGATAGACCTGTACTCTTACGTGTCTTCAGCAATGTGAGTATGGTGTCCATATTCTTGCCATGTGGATCAATGTGATCCATCACTACAGGCTGTGTCCACCCAGTTGAGTGTGAGTAGGTATGCGAAGAGATGTTCTGTTGTCAAATGTGATGGGGGACACTACTTTAGGCCTGCCAACGACTTTGACATTTCATACCCAGCCCTATTTCTAACATTGCGTGGGGCAAAGTTGAGGAATTGCGCGATTGTTGTTTCAGAGCAATGAGGCCACAGCTAGTGCACACATTCCCAGTCATCTCACTTCCTATGTGTGTCACGGTCAAACATGCGCATTGCTTTCATTTCCCAGGGTGTACCTTTTTGGGCAATCAATGTCCTTACATTCATCCATACTTTCATACTTGATCGATTATGGACATGACACATCTGTGTGAATTTGAATGATTTATTCACATTCGGTGGAGTGTCGGAGCTGGAGCAGTACATGGCCATGCAAACCCCACATTACATTGTAGCCCAGTGGAGGGCCAGCCAGAGTCATTTAGGGATTGACAAGTACATCGGAAGAGGAAGAGTACAGTCCGCAGTCTGATTGCTGTGTCATTGGTAAGCAAACAAAATATGGCAGTCCATGTCGAGGTCCAAGGTGAGTGTCGCAGAGTGTTTCGGGGGACAGTGGGAGGTGTTGTTACAGGGCATGATGCAGAGGGCAGAACCAAGCTGAAACAGGGCATATGGCAGAGAAGAATGCTACTGGCTCCTTCTTACTATAAAGGTGGAATCACCCGCATCTTCCTCCTATATGTCATCTGTCTGACATGTGGGTGCTGATGTTTGGTCTGCAGCACTGTGTGCCACTGACACATCAGGGGCCGGAGATGTGTGTGTAGAAGTACCAGCAGCATTCATCAGCGACTGCCTTAGTGGCAGCAATGCGATGATGAGGATCTGCAGGGCATGGAAGATCCCAACAACTTTTCGCTGGTGTGCATCCGTGGCAGCCATTCTTTCCGCATGCATCCGCTCCATGTTCTCCATTATCCTCAGCATCTGTGCCAACTCTCGGCTGACATCGCTGAGGCCACTCTGACTAGACAGTTGTTCTCCTCTCAGAGTCATGACTCCAGCGATGTCGGGCATGGATTGTTGGACATCATGGAGCGAACTGTGGGTGTCCGTTAGGGAGTGTAAGTGGTCCCTGATGGGACTTAGACACCCACGTATGTCATCTAGTTTGGCTGCCATGAGGTCGAACCCCACCTGCACCTGTTCAGCCACCTCCTTCTGGCAGTCTAACACATGGCCTTGGAATGCGATGTGTTCTTCGGTGAGGTGCTGGGAGCCAGCCGTGGTGGTGGGTGCTTCCTGCTGTGTGGTCTGTGCAGGGGGTGGGGTCTCCTCGATGCAGCTGGGCTGCCCTGCTCCTGGAGGTGGGTTGCCGTAGCTGTCCATGAGCTGTTGTAGGGCGTCGGTGTCGAAGGTGTGGAGGTCCTCTTCATCATCACTGATGAGTTGTCTGGTCTGCTCTGCAGGAGGTGTTGATTGTCCCTCTGCAATGTGAAGGGGAGATGCATTTTAACATTGTGTTGACATGTATGTTGACGCATTGTTCAAGTTTACATACAGACTGCATGACAATGTACATTGTGACTGTTTGGGAGGAGCTGACTATTTGATGCGGGACAGTGGACATTTGAACTACATCACGGATGTGAGGTTGTACACGTACATTATCATCTCACAGTTTCCTGCTATGCCAGATGTGATTGGCCAGTTTCTACGCACAAGCGGAACCAGTTGTGTCCTCTGTTCTGTAGTGAGAGTGTTGCACTTTGTACCACATTGTCGTCAATGATGATGTGCTGTTATTGCTATGTGTGTGTGCTGCATTGTGGGAGAGTCGCCCCTGCAGCTGTGATTTTGCTGCCCCTTATCCCTTTGAGGCGGTGTGCCTTTGACTTCTGTGCTTCTACAGTGCTGAGATGTTGCAGACTTGGCTAATTTTGGCTCTAGTTCGGATTTTGGACTCTTGGGCATGGTTTATCCGCAGATGTGTTGTTGACGTCAGGGGTTGTTTGTGCACGTGGATGTGTCAGAGTGTGACCTGCTCCTTTACGGATGTGTTCCACACTCAGCCACCTCAGTGTCGTGGCGTGCACCATGTCATGATAATTGGACTGCAGCCATGCTGTTCATCATGCAGTGTCACTTGCATTGTCAGTGTGGCTCACAGACACGCAGCTTTGCTGGTTTTGACACGTGTGCATGGGTTGGTTGTGAGATTGGTGCTGTGTGGGGAGGGACCCCTTTGTGCCCATAGTGGACGGGGGCCTACTTGCTGTTTGTATGTGTGCTGCAGTGTGCCAAGGGGATCAGGGACATGATCCAGAGTCATTGTGGGTGTGCAGTGTGCTCTACTTAATTGTGCATGTGTGCCATTGTGCCCATCTCCCCCGTCCCCCAGTCCCTGTTCGGTACTCACCCTGGTGCTGTTGTGTCAGGTCATGTCGAGCAGTGTCCGGACCCCCAACTCCTGCCACCGTCTCCCCACTGATGACTGTGGCCACCATTTCCTCCATCTCATCCAGCTCCTGGTGTTCCGCTGGACTGCCACCTCCAGTCTGCATTGCTGCCTGATGGTTGTCAGCGAGTTTCTTCTTGGTTTTGCGCTTTGCATCATTCCAGCGCCTCTTGACCTCTCCAATTGTCCTCCTCCTCACTCCGACTGCATTCACCTTGTCCAGGATGGACTGCCATATTGCATTTTTATTTGCCAATGACACGTTGGAGGTGACGAACAGTTGTTGGTGGTGTTCTATCACCTCCGTGATGATGATCCTGTTTTCCTGCGGACTGAACCTCGTCTTCCTCGTCTTCTTCTCCTTGCCCTTCCATGACCCCGAGGTCCCAGGCTGGTCCTCCTGGGGGCTTGTGGGGTTCTGGTCGTCCTCTGTACTTGCTCCGGCTTCCTCCATGGTGCTACGCAGTTTGAATTATTTTGTTTGTGTTTTTCGGTGCTTTTATAGTGCATTTTCCCGCATGACGCGTGGGAATTGCAGGCCTGTCGCTGGTTATCGCTGATTTTTTTATCGCGGTTGGCCACATCGCCACTTTTTTCGCGTTCGTGTTTCGCGTTTTTTTGCCGTCACGGTAATTTTATCGCGGTCATTTGACGCGTTAGCGTGAGACTATCGCATGGTACCGCCGTGTTGAGAATACAACGTTAACACAGTGTTATTTTCCTGCGATAGACTGCGATGTGCAAAGTTGCGTTAAGCTAATTTTGCGATAATTATCACACGTTCTTGAGAATATCCCCCTCTGTGTCTTTTAAAAGGGTCCGCAAACCCACCAAGTTCAAACCAAGACAGCCCGAAGACTGTACCAAGTCACAGCCCGTAGGCTCATGCCGTTCAAGCAATGTACTCCGAAAACTGCACCAAGACAGTCTGGAGACTGTACCAAGACACAGCCCGTCGGCTAATGTCGTTTAAGCAAGACAGTCCGGAGACCGTTCCAAGACACAGTCTGTAGGCTCGTGCCGTTCAAGAATGGTGCCATTTTTCAAGAATCAAATCACTCACCTGGTTCACACAGGTCGAGTCAAGTTATTCTCCACTGCCAACTCTTCGGACCAAACGGTCAACTCCAAGGTTTCGCCTTCTCAGGACCCCAGCCGGTGACCACTAGACGAGGAGTCGCCTGATCAGACGGGCGGGGCAGCTGCGAGAACCAAGCTCGATCGTGTGGGGTAACCCGATCCGCCCGACCGACCAGACGCAACCCTGACCCTGCAACCCGATTACGGGCGAGCTGGATCACCTTGCGGGGTCCCTGTTCGGGTGCCAACTGAAGGAAGTGGCCCTTAGGAGCCACCCGGGTTACTTCAACCACCTGCTATGCCTTCCCAAGTAATGAAGAGTCGGTCAGACAGTAGAGAATAAAAACAAGCATTTATTAGTAATACTCTGCAGAAGAGTCCAATCTGACCTGCACCCTAAGATGTCTGCAGAGGGGCTGGCTCCCCAACGGCCTGATCATTCTTCCAAGAACCCCCAACCACGCCCACAGTGGAAAGTTACCGGCCTGTGCCGAACATGAACAAAGAAGGCACAGAAGGATGGGCTACCACCTGCCAGATGGGTACATGCTATCAGCAACTCAAGGTTACCGTGCTGAGTCTCAGCGTCTCCTAACGTGGGAGCAGAACTACACACTCGGATAGGCATGCAAGGGCAGAATGGCCTATTCATTAGTAAAGTCGGGAAGAAGCCTTGGACAGGAAGGAAAAATAATAACTAAATACAGTGTTCTGCTGAGGCAGGCAATACGAATAATGAGGCTTAGTTCAGACACAGCCTAATAGGGATTACGAAATACAAAATGGAGTCACACTTGCTAACTATAGCTTGCACGTTGCAGGGATAACTCAGTGGGCTGCCTAACGTGAATACAAATGGCATCTATTTAGCCACACACTGCTAACCTAATGTAGCATGATATGAGTGCATAGCAGGAATGGGATTTTCAAACCTAACAAACTTTGATACGTTTTCTTTGGATCCAAGTGAACCTGAAACGACGCCAGCCCAAAAATTACGCAAACAGCAAGTAAAAGTCTTTATGAACTTTCTTAGAAAGACTTACCTGGTATCACCATGGGTAGAACTATGGGTAACTTCCGGGATTCTTTTCTTTCTTTTCTGGTTAGGCTTAGTTATAGTTTTTAACATGCTTATTAGTGGACAATACATTCGGCAAAGCTCTGCTGCCCAAGAAGTGAACTTAATGTTAAATCCACATCAATCATCTCATCGAGAACAAAGAGACTGGTCGTCAGTGAACATTACAGCAGTTCCTATACCTGATGGTATAGTGTAGGACAAGGTTGATTTCGATATATTTGGCCAGACTGAAATTTTAAAAATTCCACATTTATTTAAAATATCATTAAGTGATATCATTACCTCAAGTACATTTTCCGATGATTGGGATTTTGAAACTGTTAATAACATGTTGTCTGATTTGGAAAAATCTGCTGCGTTTTCCAATAGTGAAAAATTTGGAAGGCACATCAGACTATGAATCAATGTATTGTTATCAGCATTATGGTCATCATTTTTGCATAAATCTGCTAATCCTAGAAATGTGTTCACATCCCACCAGTGGGAACATTGTCCAACACCGCTGAAAGGCAGTTCAAAAACATTTGCACAGAAGTTTCCATATTTTTCAGGGTTTAATATGTCTGACCCAGCCTCATATTATTATAAGGTTGCACCAACATCAGCACAGAAAAATATGTTAACAAACACCAAACAGATTTACTCTGCACCCTTTATTGCCCAGTTGTCTGAACAAGGTTACGACTTATGTAAAGACACCATAGATTTAAAATCAATCTGGGGTACTAGAGAATGGCAGGTGCAGGGGTTAGCAGCTTTGTTTAGAGCATGTCTCATCCCTCAGCAGATCATGTTTTTGAATGAGACAGTGCAACAGACGTCTTGCCTTGGACTAGCCAAGAACAAAGACTTGAACACACCTCGAGTGCCGACTCCATCAAATACCGAGGGAAACAAAACATCACAAACAGGGATTACATTAGATGACATCATTCAATACAATAGATCAGACTCCGATTGGAAGAAATGGTTGATTTGGCCCACAGACACAAATGGTTGTCAGGAAAGATTCATGGGTAAAACCGAAGGGTTCACAATCCATAGGCCAGATCTGCGCTATGTACAGAGACAACATCCAGGGGTAGTGACGTCATACAGTGTTGGGAAGTTGTGCCTTAATTGGCTAGAAACCTCAACACTCACAGAGGTGAAGCAACACTTATCCTTACTCACACAAGGCATGGATCTTAGGGATTTTTTATTAGGTCCCAGGAAACCGCGCCAAAAACGTTTCATATATGCTGGCATTTATGCTGCCTACAATGAAAATTGGAAAATATCCCAACAGGAGGCCACAGAAAGAATACGGGAAATAGACCGTATTAACTTAGAGAAATCTCTAGCAGTGGTAGGCAATGGGTTAACAACATTGACCTCCAGGATATATTCCTTAGGCAAGGATCTTCTGCGATAGACATTCCAGAACAAGATTTGGCCATATTACAACACGGGCAATGTCAGTTACGTTCTATAATGTTATTGAGCTGGACGCTCAATCTTTGCATGCAGGCTATGTGCCTTGGCGTTTGATCAACAGTACGTCTCTGTTTTCTGAATACAATCTAACAGATAAACAGATAGAAATGGCACAAAGGGGAGCAAAATATACAATGCTGTGTATCGAAAAACTGGATAGATTACCATTCACAGTGGCAGAATCACCACACACAGAATGGCTAATCCATGGCCACATAACTCTACCGGTCACTACTTTTCAGTTTCAATATTGCCTTGAACAAAAGCAGGCAGGCAAATATGAAAAAATGGATAAGGAGTACATTAAGGAATCTTGGGAATTGCCATGCAGATTTCGATGCCGGAGTGGGGATCGAAAAGTGTTTCTCAGTGGTACAAACTGTGAGAGCGCTTTAAGTGGATCGCTCATATGTCAGGACATTCTACTGCACGGGGCTTGTAATGGTTCTGTGGCAAACTTGTCTTGTCATCTTAGGGGTGCCCCAGCTGCAGTGATTACTCCAGCATTTGGGATACTTTCGAATGGGAGTTACTTGATGCTGAACAGTCAAGGCTGCTGTGGAATGCTCCCAGGCATCGCATATCTGGTAACCGTGAGTGCCAGGGTTACTTGTTGTATGCAAGTATTGTTTCCACCGACACATACAGTCAGGGAGGCGCCGTTATGGCCTTCACTGAATGTTTCTTTAATACAGTTTGATACTGTAGGCATAATGAAAGCCATGCTTTTACAGAAGTCTGTGCCCTTAACCTCCGCTCAAAGAAACGTTTGAACTCGAGATCGCAAGGTCTTCAGCTGAGATACAGGCGCTTATTAATACGAACTGCCCTTTCCATTTTGTAGAAATGGTGAATCATATCTTTAACATGTCTGATACGACTGGCATTGTCCACCTATTTAAGACCATAGGTTCTGGACTGCTAAGCACCTTTCAGACGGTACTTGGAGTTATACCAAACTTCGTACACTCCGTGTTCGGAAGCATCTTTGGAGGACTTCCGCTGATCCTGTTTCTAATATCAGGTATCCTAATTGTTATTTTTCTGCTACGCAATGGACGTCCCAGTCACCAAGGAGATGGAAAAAGCACTCCTGGAGCGAAAATACTGTGACCGAATGGTACAACATCTAGGGACGCCTCGTCTGAGAGAACTAAGTGCATCTTGGTTCTTGTCATTTCGACCAGTCTGGATGGACTGCATCTTACCTGTCCTCCGATGCCTGTTTTGCGGAGAAGAATGTGTGTTAGACCTTTGTTTAACACTCCCATCATGTGCACAACCGGACGTGAATGCTCTACTGGACCCGATAACGGCCCATGTTCTGCAATGTACTCAGCGTATTCCTATGTTGATGGTGGCATTCCTTGAGCCACTACAGGTAGTAACTCCACCTGTTGGTATGGACACCGGCTCCTCCAATGATACCCAGGCTTTGGACGGCTCACAGGCTGTCACAGCACCAGCTGCGGACAGCGTGGAACATCATCTGTGCTCAATTGACATTCTTTGCGAGGTGTTACAGGGGCTGTCTACTGCGGAAGCAAGCAACGGAAATGTTGCGTCTACCAGCCAGGGCACATAAACATTTTTGACTCATTTTGGCTCGTCGTGTGCTGGGAAGAAATTCGCCCTTTTTTAAACAAGCTCAAATTTGGAACTATGAAACTAAATTGACATTCCTTTCATTTTTTGGCCATTCATGGCTTTAAAATGCTTATAGTAGTTCGGACTATAATTACGGACACTTTTAGAGCTAGGACTTGGGGAAAAACTTTTAAATTTTTTAAGTTTTTAGAAATTTTTAGACGTTTTTAAACATTTTAGCAAAAGAAATGTTTTTAAACACTTTGTGCGTACCAATGTTTAGTTTGAATGGTATTACAACAATAGGTTACATATGTCGTCCTTTCGGAAGAGGAGTGGGTGTTATATTCCATATAGGTACCCTATATAGGCGCAGGTGACACTGCAACCTTTCACCTATATCCTTCCCTACATTACATACATTATGGTTCTTAGGCACTGACCTTTTACCCAGATATGACACTGCATTCAGAACGCAGGTTTTTCCCTGGTTCGATTCTCATACATTATGCATGAGGCTTCTTGGAAGCAAAGCAGGACCAACAGTAGGATTACCATCTCCTGTATAATATCTCTGTATACAGTTCAGGCCTGAGGTCATCCTTTAGGCCGACACAGTAACACAGCAAGGTAGGACCCCTGGGGAGACCTGTGGGTATATATACATCATGTCTTGCTTAGACAGAAAGAGGAGACCGTGACTTCCCGGCTGACACACTGACCAGAGACGCTGAGGTTCCTGCATGCAGACGCTCCAGCTAGCAGTCGTCTAACATCCCTCGCGGGGTGTCCAACTCGAGACCAGGACGGGGTCCCACATTCTCTAACTCTCAGGTAATGGGGTGGACTAGATCCTAGAGGGATTCTTGGCATAACACCTACACAGATGCTAGGTACATTTAGGTACAACTAGTTAGGGAGACATCGTAGGAGTTCGCACTTTTAGGTTGCACCTTTTATCATGTGTTTTATGTACATGTATATATTCATGATTTCTGCAAGATGGTAGAGCTATACCATCCTTTTACTTTTGTAATATTGCTAATCATATATCTCTGCTACTGTCTAATGGTTGTTGAGGCTCATCTATTCTACACTAGAATAACAACTGTTCAATAAATACTTATTGAAAAGCCCAGCCGGTTTATTCTGTGTATCTCTCTGAGGCAAAACTAAGTGAGCACGAGTGACTGAGCGAAAAGTAGTACATTGTTTCCACGATCCTGGGGGATCAGGGTTGTCATGTTCTGAGGTTGCCAAGAACTATTCTCTCCCTGATAAGAGGAGACTCTAGTGGCACTGTGAGCTAGCTAAAGCAAACAGGCTAACGTATCCGGTGGGGGTGCTCGGAATCCGTCCGCCACCAATCCCACAGTTTATGTTATCCAAAACGAGCAGATCCTGTATAGGTAATATAGGAACTACACAACAGCTCTTGATGCCAAAAAGGTTTTTGATAAAGTATCTTGTCCTTTTCTCCACGCTGTTTTGGAATCCCATAAGCTTGGACACTCTTTCATTACCATGGTCATGGCTTTATACGCCAACCCCAAAGCAAACACTAGAATAAACAACTCTACCTCCTCATACTTTGACCTACACCAAGGCACACAACAGGGATGCCCCCCCTTCTTCTTTTTTCTTTCTCGAAGTTTATAGTGCGAACTTGACCTGAAATCAGGTATTACATGAGCACCAGTTGCGTTACATGAGGACATATTCATTTTTGTTAGGCACGGGGAGATTAAGTGATTTGCCCAGAATCACAGGATGTTGAGCATTGTTGCCGAGACTCAAACCCGGTTCCCCAGATTTTAAGTCCACCGCCCTAACCGTTACGCTACATCCTCTCCCCTCTGCTTTTCTTACTTGCTATTGACCCCTTACTCTGTTTACTCAATGCTGAGGTTTCCGATTTGGATATTCTGATCTTTGAAGATATCAAACTGCACTTTCGAGCATTGTCAATATCATTAATTCTTTCTCTGAGGTTTCTGGATACACATTAAATAGAGACAAGACAGAGGTCTTCTCCTTAAATCCGATATGCTTCCCTCTGCACCTGGGCAACTCGGGTCTTAAATGGCAACCTAAACGTCTTAAATACCTAGGTATCTGGTTTTGTGGAGACCTAACTGTAACATCACAATACAATGAATCACTATTACCGAAGTTCATCTCTTGGTGGGGGAGGCTTCAAACCCTCGAGATGATGATCACTCCAATAGTGAACTTTGTATCTTCTATGCTCCCGCTAAAACTTTCAAACTCTTTCTTCAAAAAATGTATAAAATTACTTCAAAGTTCCTCTGGAGCGATAAAAGGGCAAGGATCTCTTATAAATCTCTTTGTAAAACTCTCCCCCTCGGGGATGCAGTCTCTCAAATTGGAATCTTTACCAATCTGCGCTATTGGCTTCCCAAGGAGCTTTTTGTCTACTCCTGGAAACGCCACATCCCCCTCTGTGGTTGGAGATAGAGCGAAGTATATGCTCACCCTTTAGCACCTGCTCTATTGTTACAATATCAAAACTCCCTATGGCTCATTCCCAACAAATCTTTACAGACTCTGTTGATGCTCTGAAATTGGTGGACAAAAGATTTTCGGAACCTATTCATAACTCCAGATGGGCTTCTTTGTGGCATAACCCCAAAATTAAAATGGAGCTAGACAGTCAGATTGTAAAATCATGGCCATCCAGGGGCATTACATTGATCAGACATTCATATGACACCAAAGATAACCCACTTCCCTTCGCGACCTTGACGGATAGGTTTTGGCCTTAACAATATCGACTTCTATAGTTTCCTTAAAATAAAGGTGAAACTTTCAAAACTTACTCTCACCAAAAACCCATCCTTACCATTAACTTTGGCAAGATGGCAACACTCAGGGCACATTGCCTCAAGAATTTATAAATTCTTATCAGACCCGCTCACAGCACAACCTTCCATCCTATACACCAAATGGACTCAGCATTTCCATTCTGATGTCTTCCAACACATTTATGATGAGCAATGGCGAAATATTGGTACTATCGCTTTACACAACAAAATCGCTCCCTCTCTCATACAATCCAAATTCTTTACAATGATCCTACTTTATTGGACCCCTGCCAGACTCCATAAACTGAGCTTACAGGATTCTGATAAATACTGGAACTGTAACCAACATTCTGGCACACATTAAACACATGTTGATTGTCCACTTTTGGTTCCATATTGGCCAGCAATCCAGGACAGGCTTTCAGAGATATTTCACTTCCCCATAACCCTATGCTTTCCTATGATAACTTTAGGTCCCTGGCCCTCAGAGAGTACTCTATGGGGCATATTTACAAGCCCCTTCAGTGACGTTCCTGTGGCGGTATGTGCTTCGCCTTATCTACAAGGCAGCATTAAGCCACTTTGCCTACCTTGTAAATAAGGCCCCCTCTCATGCTATACTTAGTGTGAAAGGGGCGGGCAATGGGTGTTACGGTGGGCGTTCCACCGCAACACCCATTGATTTTGACGCTATCCCATATTTACAAGGGCAGCGCAAATATGGGGCAGTGCCAAAATTAAGACCAGGGAAAACCTGATCTTAAACAGGCGCAACGAGGAGAAATGTTTAATTTCTCCTCGTTTTTGCTGGTTCCATGTGTGCTGCGTTGTGCAGCACACATAGAAACAGCAAAAGACCTTTGATTGTGTATGTGTAGGAAGGGGTCCCTTCCTGCACATAAACAATCATTGAAAAAAAATGACGTTTTGCATCTTCTATGTGTGCTGCATTAGCAACTTCTATGTGTGCTGCATTAAGCAGCACACATAGAAGTTTCAAAACGCCATTTAAAGATTGTTTATGTGCAGGAAGGTACACCTTCCTGCACATAAACAATTTTCCCCTCAACGCAGACACCCTTGCACTATGGTGCAAGGGTGCCTACGTTGGCGCTAGCCTGCTAAATTTAGCGACAGCGCAGGGAGACACGCAGGGCTACACCATATTGTTGTGAATATGGTGCAGCCCTGCGTTTCAGAAGTGACGGAGCGCTGCGTTAAGCCAAGGAGGCTAACACCACACTCTGCCACTTCTCTAGTAAATATGCCCCTATATCTCCACGCTAACGATATGGCTCTTTTAGATCTGCTCCTTACTATTGCGGTGAAAGTTAGTCTTTCCATGTGGAAATCATTCAATCATCTCTCTCACCACACTTGGTGGGCTTGGGTCATTCTATGCAACCCCATTCACAGTCCAATGCTGTTTGGCACTCTCTAGATAGCTTCATTGAGGAGAACATTGAAGTTGGATGACTTACTCACACTACTGACCTAGGGTCTGTCCGGACCCACTCACCTGCTCTTGCATAGCTTAATCACTCCTTTCTCCCCCTCACACTCTCCTCCTTTCCCTTACTGTTTTCTAATTCCTTCCTACGTGTGCTCATATGATGTAAGCAATACTGTAGGTCGACTCATATTTCATAACAAACATCCTACAATGTGGGGACCCTTTGACATGCATCACCCTCGTCTTATCTACTCCCACCTACGTTTGTATGATGGTAGACTCTACATTTAATTCTTCTTTACTTATGTACTCTAATGTATCATTATATGTATGTGAGAAGGATTCTTTGTAACACTTATATGGCACGGGTTACCATTTACTTGAAATGTTTGTATTACAGCATACCCTATACTTGTATCGCATGCCATATTACTATATCTTTATGCACTCAATAAAATACTTTGAACACTAAAAAAGATTCAGAGGTGAGTGAATGCACTGAAGGACTTTTGAAGATACTTTGGCAGATTCACCCAAAGGTGAGAAAAGTTTTTGAATTTCAAAAACCCTTTTCTTATTTAACTTGACCGTAACATATATGCTGACTCTGATTATAGAATCACTGACAGCCACTCAGTAGTTATGGTTAAGATGGTTGGTTATCTTATATTAGGGGAAACTTTGTTGGAGACCTGATCAAAGGGTGATTCTAATAAATGGGTTGTGGTGTGAACGACACCACGGTCACTGCACCAATATAGCCCTATCATTATGAAGATGCGAGCTGATTATGCCAATGTGAGTAGAAACTCAGTTATAACAAGCATTGGCAAATGCAATATTGCGTCTTTTACAGGCCAATGCTGACCTATTGGCTTTGCGCATGTTTATTTTTCATCTTTGCTTTTCTTTTCTAAAATGGGCATTGACCATGTTGGAATGGTAATGTAAAATAACCAAAATGGCTGCCAGTGCATCGCACGTGCTCATATGGTGGCCTCTTGTAATGGCTTTAAAGCATTTCAAGATGGCTGCCATCCGCATGATTACATCATGATGCACTTGGCCGCTATTTTGGCTGTTTTACTTTACTGTCTTATCATAGTGAATGATCATTTTAGCATGAAAAAGTAGAAATAAAAACATAAAGTGTGCAGAAACACAAAAATGGAAGAAACAAGCTTACTAGCACTTTCCAACTGCAGGGCCCTCCAAAAAGAAATTTGGAAAATAGAGAGGTAGGGGCATGGTGCAATGAGGAGCCGGGGGTTTATTTAATGCATTTTTATAAAGCGCTGACTTTACCCGAAGGTGTCAGAGCGCTGTACAATAGAACCAGTTACGTTACATGGGAGAAATGTTACAAAATAGAACGTTACACAAATAGCAGGACACAGTATCACACACAGCAAGCAAGAGGAGGTAGGGAAAAACATAGAAGGCAAGAACACAATATGAAACACAGCAAGCAAGGAATGTACAAAAAATATTACAAATTTACAATGACTAACGAACTTCCTGGCGGGGTCTGAGAATGAAGGAATTAGTTCTGAAAGTGTCTTTGGAATAGAAGAGTTTTGAGGTCAGCTTTGAAGATCCGGATGGAGGTGGTGGCACGGAGCAATGGAGGGAGCGAGTTCCAGATTCTCACTGCATTACCTGAGAACGATTGAGCCATCGATTTTTCCCTTTTGAAGGAGGGGGGCTCAAGCAGAAACGTTTCCGCATTCCGAGAAGGTCACAAGCCTCCAGACAATTTCAGTTTATTCGCCAGATAGCGAGGGGAGGAAGTGTGCAAGGCTTTGTGGGTGATGCAGGCCGTTTTGTAAATAGCTCTTGCCTCGATGGGAAGCCATCGAAGAGAAGACAGGATGAGAGTGATGTGGGTACTTCGTTTGGACCCTGAAATGAAGCGAGCTGCTGAATGGAGGACGGATTTGAGGGGGGAGAGGTGAGATTTGGGTAGGCCAGTCAGAAGAGAATTACAATAATCCAGTCTGGAGAGAACTAGCGATTGGACCAAGGTTTTTAGGTCTTTCTCCGGGAAGAACCGACGAATCCCCCACAGAAGGCGCAGCTGATAACGTGCGTTCTTGGCAATGGAGTTGATGTGTGAGATTAGGTTGAG
Source organism: Calotriton arnoldi (assembly GCA_963921515.1). NCBI lineage: Eukaryota > Metazoa > Chordata > Amphibia > Caudata > Salamandridae > Calotriton > Calotriton arnoldi. The sequence continues at coordinate 1,616,566 of CAWUFW010000441.1, forward strand.
TCTTTTGTCAAGTATGACACCTAGGGATTTAGCGCAGTCGACAATGATGGGTTTATTGTTGAGTAAATTCAGCTGATCCATCCAGGATTGAAGTTGAGGTTGAGTAAACAGAGAGAGAGAGAGGACGGGGTCTCGAAAGAAGGTAACGTAAATAAAAAAACAAAAAAAGTATGTTTGAAAATACTTTAATGGTGTTTCCATCCATAAAATATGGTTGGAGGATACCAGTGCCTATAGGCTTCCACCATGGCCAGTGGTTATAGCCAGCTGAACCACAGTACTAACGGCAGAAAGGGGCTTTTAAAAGTTATTTTTGTTGCTGTATGCATGGTGTGTATGGTCTGCTTTGGTGTCAATAGCTCTCGCAAGACAGACCTAACGAGTTCTAAATTGGAAGAAAAAAACGAACTGAAAGGTTTTTATATGTACAATTTAGAATGCAGTCATGCATTTTAATATATTTTTATCTGAATTTCCTCAAAATTAAAACAAAATACAAATAGCACAGAGACCTTTCCATGATAGGCTTTGATCATTGGTCTACCATTTGATTATCATTCCCACTGGCCATTTCTTCAGAATCCATCTACTTTAAGATCTATAACAACTCTACACGCTTTTCTGTTTCAGGGATCTCAGCAGAGTGTGGCTTGAGATGTTTGTGATGTCTACAGCTTTAAAAATATAGTTCCGTGAGGTTTGATACTTTGGAGGTGATCTGCAATGAATACATCACTTCATAAAATATATCACATTATATTACATTTTTAGCTTTCCCAGAGAAGGGGCCCTGTGGAACATGATTTGGCACTACTTACAAAAAGAGACAGACCCTTGAATTTAACCCCGAAGAGCATTGATTTGGCACTACTTACAAAAAGAGACAGACCCTTGAATTTAACCCCGAAGAGCATTGATTTGGCACTACTTACAAAAAGAGACAGACCCTTGAATTTAACCCCGAAGAGCATTGATTTGGCACTACTTACAAAAAAGAGACAGACCCTTGAATTTAACCCCGAAGAGCAACAAAAAAGCGTAGAAATGGATGGATGTCTTCTTTGCCGACATCCCCAAGTGTTTGTTAAGTGTGTTGTGTGTTAGGAAGTGTGAGACACTTATGGTGTGAGGGAGCGAGAGTAATGGTCGCCTGTAGGATCCGTTTGAAAGTCCCTGGCCCTGTCTAGCACAAGATGGAGGGGGGTGATTGGGCTCTCAGCCTGTATCAGTGGATCGCTTTCATTCCTGTAGCTGGAGAGGGGAGACCCAGGCACTGCGCAGAGGAATGTCTCAAGCTGTCTTTAGAAATTCTATGAGCCTTTCGGTTAGTAAGTAGCTGCAGGTAAGTCTTGGGGGAACCGTAGGGGCGAGCAGTGGGATTGTAGGTTCTGTTGTGAAAGGTGAGGACGTCCTTAGGTGAGAACTGTCCGTTTGTCTTACCCTTATTGCTCCTTCACTGTGGCTGATGGCAGCCAGTGGCAGACACCTCACACCTTTACTGTACCTCTGTTTTGGATGTTGGAGGCCCAGCCTCGGTGCTGCCTGGGGTGAGTAGATTCGCTCTCCACAAAGGCTGTTTTTGGAGAACAGCCTGCGTACAACACTTGGGAAAAGAAAGCCGCCAAACTGGCCCCATCGGGCCTGCAATTGTATTTCCACAAAAGGCCCAATCCGGACCGCATTTGCCAAACACAACAGACCCATACAGGCGCTACAACTGCTGTTACTGAGGACCCCCAAGGACTGCACTTACCTCTGGAGCCCTTCAAGACGGCTGATAGCCTGCAGGCTGTACCTTCTGTGACGTAGCTCAGCATCAGGGCTGCTGCAGCCAGGCCCTTGGCCTCATCCCTGCAAGATCTGACAGTGTGGCCACAGGAGAGGCTGAGCGGGTACACTGCTGAGCGCCGGCTGCGTCCAGCTCCAGGAAACTCTGACAAGGATGGACGTGAAGGTCCTCCGGGGCTCTTTCAAGGATACAGAAAAGCTGCACTGGGCGCATGGTGGCAGCAGAACGGACTCATGAGAACTGACCTATCCTGTCAAAGGAGTGAGATACGACTGGGGTTTTGAACTGTGGGTAAGCAAAACTGCAGCTGAGCCTCATTCACGCTACTCCTGATTGCCCCCAGAGACAGAAGGAATACAGAACCTGGGGGAGGGAACAGAGAGGGGGGTGGGTGGGTGTAGCACCTACATGAGTCACTGGCTTGTGTATATTTATTGATTTATTGAAATGTGTAGTACTTAGTACAACTGTGCAAGGAAGGCACTTTCTTTCTTGCAAAGATAACCATTAGGCTGTGCATTATCTTTATTGTTGATTGCTGAGCTGAGAACTCGAGCACCCCAGCTACCTCCCGGAGAAGCTAGTGACTGCTCGCCCTCAGTACCCTGAGAGTCAAAGGCTGAAAGGGTCATGCTTGCCCCAGTTTGCAGAGCCGTAGTAGGGAAGCGCCTGGACACCAGTGGCAAAGAACCTCACGCCCCATGGTCAAAGCAAAGAAGGTCCCACTTGTCAAGTGGCCCCTGAACAGGATCTGACAATGTCTGGAGATGAAAGAATTTCATCTGTTTTATTTTAAGGTAACCTCAGTTATGAAGATATTGAAGTCTGCAAACGAAATCAGATATTACCATGGAAAGTTAATACTGTTCAAATTGCCCTAGGCTGCACAGATACATCAATGCACCAGTTCCAGCCCAAACTGGTACATGGCATGGCATGCACAGTAGAAACTATAAAGCAGAAACTATGCTATTTGCACAAGCTAAATTAAGGCCCATATGTACCAGTTTTTCACTCCAAAGAGCACAGCACCCACAGTTGCTGTGCTGAGCTGTGTCGTGCAAGGGTAAAAATACAGCACAGAGCCATATCTATTGAGATTGGCCTGCTACTGTCATTCCGTGCGCCTGTGTTCTAACAAGGCTGCCTTGTGCGATGCACAGCCTCACACCATGGTGCAGAGGTGAGTCTAGCATAGGATTTGTACTGGAAACATACCCTTCCAGCAGAAATTCTTATGCCTAGACAATCCTAGAAGGATCCCCTGTCCGGGGTGATAAGAGATGGGATTGCAGGAAGAAGTGCACGGAAGCCGGAAAAGGTTCAGGAACATTCTTTAGTGAGTTGCAACTGTGATAGGTTACTGAATCTTGCTTCTCCTTAAACTATCCTTGCAGGGTCTAGTTCAGCTATCAGAAGTGCAGGGTCCATGACAGAGAGCAAACTGATCTCTCAAAGAGACCTATTTCATTCCTGCACATCCTCCCAGTCCCTCTCAAGGACCCCCAGCAGCCTCCTTTTCACTTATGGGGGTTCTATGCAGGGACACGGAACAGAACCTCTTCTTACAACTCATACCACATTGCACTGTGGGGCACGCAGCAAGCATGAAATAGCAGGGTAGAAAGGACACTTTGTACTATTTTCCCTGTCACCGATCACTGAACCCATGAAACTTCCTCCTGCATAGCTCCCCTGTTTGCCTCCTCAGCTCATGCCATTGGAAGCATTCCGAGCATTAGCAGACGCCCTTGAGTTAAGAGACAGCTATTTGAGGAGGCAAACGAGGTTGCCTTGGGTATTTGGGAATGTGTGTGAGTATACAGTATACTTGGGTACATAAGACTGCACCAAGCATATGATGCTGTGTTGGGAGTATATGGCGCTAACTGTTGAGATTAGTGGGCAGCTGAGCCGTGGCATATGAAATTGGGCATGGCATAGTATGGCCATACTTGAGTTTGTGGGGCTGTGCCTAGGCATATTATCCTGTGTCTGGGTGTATGAAACTGTATTTGCAAATATGATTCAAGGTCTAGGCATATTAGCCTATCCATGGATATGTAGGGGTTACTGTGCACATGTGGTGCTGTGACTGGTATCATTGGGCTGTCTGTATAACATATGAAGCTGTACCTCAGCATTTGACCTTATACTCGAATGTCATGTTGTTAAAAATGTGGTCTCTAGTTGGCAGAGGTATGCACCCTTTCCAAGTAGGGACAACCACCCTAGTTAGGGTAAGCCAGATACACACCCTAAATTAATCTGTGCTCACCCTCTGGTAGGTCGGCATAGAGCAGGGAGGCTTAATTTAAGAAGCAATGTGAAAAGTATTTATGTAGCACTTAGATTACAGTAACTCAATGAAAACACCACAGCAGACTCTACATTTATCTGAGTAAAACAAGACCAAAACAACATAAATCCAATAAGTAGAAGTCAAGATATGAATTCTTAAAGATTAAGTGTTAAAACAGTGCTTAGAAGTCACTGGTGGTCAAAAGGTTACTACGAGGTTGCGAGGAACCAGTGCAAATTCAAAGTTCGGGCCTACCGCGATGGAGGGCAGGCCAGCTACAGAACCCATGCAGGGTCTGCTGAAAAAGTATCTTGGATGGAGCAAAGTGTCGATGTTAAGGGCATGATGCAGTGGTCTTTTCTGCGCAGTCGGGTCACTGCGTCGTCGTCGAGCTCCGTGGAAGTGGATGCATTGCATCGTCATCGAGATGCGCAGAACGTTGTCATCAGGCCGCACAGGCTGAAGGTTCTTCGTCGTTGAACAGCTTCTGCGTTGGAGGGGCGATGCAGCAGTAATTCTCATACAGTCAAGGCAATGCATTGGTTTTTGCAGAAATCAGCTGCAGAACACACTTCTGAGGGCCAGGACTGAGAGGGGGCACCTCAGGCAAGGGTCGGACTCACAGATGGCAGAGTACAGCAGCACCAGCAGGATTGCTGGAAGTCTTTTGTGTCCCTGAGATTTCAGAAAACAGGAGGCAAGCAATCAAGCCCTTGGAGGCACTCTGTGTACAAGTGAGGGTCCAGTCCTTGTCCTCAGCAGAGCAGAGATCAGCAGGCAGCAGGGCAGTTTTGTAAAGCAGAGACGCAGTTTCTCATAACAGTCAGTCACAGCAAAGTGGTAATCCTTCCAGCACAGCAGTCTTTTCTCCAGCAGAGTTCTTCCCAGGTCCAGTAATGCACTTATTTGATAGGCCCAGAGCCCTGGTATTATACCCAAAAGTGCCTTTGATGTAGGGAGTGACTTCAAAGGAGTTCTCTGAAGTGCACAAGGATCCATTTCAACCAGCCCTGGCTCCAGACTAAATCAGCCATTTGTGTGAGGGCAGGACACAACCTATTCAGATGTAATTGTGAGCCACCTCTCCCCTTCCTGACCAGGAAGGCATTCAGTATGCAGATGAATGAAGATGAATCCCCTGTCACACCCAGCCTTCCTATGTTGTGGGTGTCTAAAGGGAATGCAGCCCAGACATGCATTAGATACAGGCTGCAGGCAGACAGAGAAAAGTTAAGAGCAAAGAAATGACTACTTTCTAAAAGTAGTATTTCTATAATGGTACTGTCAAATCCAACTTTAGCATTAAAGAGGATTTATCACCACTGTTCCAAATTTATTATACATGAAGTAGCTACTCCTTTCCAATCAGGAATTACAGCTTAAAATGTGTTTTAAGGAATCCCCAATGCTAGCCTATGGAAGGAGTAGGCCTCATAGTAGTGAAAAACAAATTTAGCTGTTTGTCACTGCCAGGACAGGTAAAACTTAAAAGTCCATGTCCTGCCTTTTAGTTAGACCGCACCCTGCCCTTAGGGTCACTTAGAGTTTAAGGCTTGGCAAGTGGTTCTAAATGCCAAGTCAAAGTAGCAGTAAACTGCACCCACAGGCATTGCAATGGCAGGCTTGAGACATATTTGAAAGGCTACATGTGTGGGTGGCACACTACGGACAAGAGTTTCATAGCACAGTGCCCATAATCCACTGTATCAAATATTACTATTCCTCCTCCCTTATCCGCAGGCATTATGATTATATTCGGGTCTCTTTTAAGGGACTCAATGGCTGTACAGTGGGATTTGTTCAGGTTGTTGGAATGGAAATGTGATTCTTCCAAGATCTTTTGTACTCCAATCTCCACAACTTTCTCAAATGCGTCTATGTTCTTACCTACTTGGGAGATCAATGGTGTAAAAGTGGACATAGGTTTTAATCCTGATATATTTGTGGAAGCTTTAGGGGGACGTTCCTCAAAAAATCTTCGGAGTCTAATTTTTCTGAATTTTTTTTTCAAATCCCTTTCTAATTCGAATTTATTGACGGAAGTGGTGGGGGCAAAGCTAAAACCTCTTTCTAGTACTTCTTTCTCAGCTCTATTTAACACCCTACTTGATAAGTTTATAATGGGTGCCTTATCTATCGCCAATATCTCTGGTTTCTCGTTTTCAAATAATCTTGTGGGGGTTGGTTCCGTGTAAATTGACCCCTCCCTCGGTTCGGGTTGTACCTCTGACCTTTTCTTGGCATCTGCTATTAAAAAAACATATTCGTTGTTAATTCCCATATTGGTACTTTCTTCTCTGCTAGAGTTCTCTTCCTCACTGCTTGAGCCTGAGGTGTCAGAGAAGGTGCCCTGTTTTTTGCCTCCTCTGGAGTAGATGGGTCTGTAGTTCGATTGCCTATCCCAACCTTGTTCCTTTCTCTCTTGGTAATAATCCTCTTTAAGGAAGGGGTACGTGGGCGTGGCCAAGCCGCCGACCGTGATGGCCGCGTAGGCTTGCAGCTCCGCCGTTGTTTCCCGTTTTCTCGCCCATCCTGGCGCTCATGGCGGAGTCCCCGTGATCCAAAGCATTGCGGGTGATGTGGGAGAAGATGGTGCGGCCTCCGGTGCAGGACTTTGCCCGATTGTGACCTGTGGTGCGGATCGGCGCCGAGCAGCGACGCGGCCTGCGGCATTGTGTGGAGCCGGGAGCTCGAGTCGTGCTCCAGCCGGATCCTATGTGAGGACTGCGGGGACCACTCTGAGGCGTGGATGAGCGGCTGCAGACACCAGGTAAGCAGCTGCGGTGGGGGCTCGTAGTGGCCAGGCAGCACGTTGTGGGGCACAGGCTCTCCCCGGAAGCCCCGCGGTGTCAGGGGCCGCGGGCGGGCTTGGGGACCGGCCGCCCGGCCGGAAACTGTGGCATAAACCGGGACTACCCCCGCTGCGGCCGTGAACCTGAAGATGACTGGGGTGGCGGGATTTTCCCCCCATCCCCCCACGCACAGTTGCAGGCCTGAGGTGTACTGTGGGGCTCATCTGGGCCGAAGATTGCTGCGCCACTCGGGCGTACCGACAGCAGGCCCGGCGTATGGAACACTGAAGGCGCTTCAATAAGTACTGGCGTTCCTTCCCCTAATATCCAGCATGCTTGGCTGTGATGGCGTGCGCATAGCGGCTGGGTAGCCACCCTCTGGCCCAAGGCACCCACTGCAATGACGGCGAGGCTGTGCAGAGTTTGAGACAACACATGGGGCACGCGAAGTGGTGACTGCACAGTTGTGCTGCATCTGCTGGGGCGTACATAGGGACACACATAAACGGCAGGCTGGGGTGAGCTTGAGCTGTGGATTACGCCCTCCCCACGACCTGGGCTCCCCCATAGCTGCCTACCATATCGACGGAGTGGGGCATGGGGCGCAAGGACCCCAAACAAGGCACCATGTCCTTCAAACCGCTGGCTACCAGTACTGCGCCACCACAGACCAACATGGCGGAAGGAGGAGAGACACACACCGCAGAGGTACCGGGGCCCGACAACCTGTTGCTGGAACTGAGAGCGGGCTTCAGGGCACTGGACACTCGCTTCGACGCCCTGGATAAGAGGCTAGAATCTATGGGGGCTCGATTGGACCAGCAGGAAGGGCGTTTGACAACGGCGGAGGGCAGAATCCCTGATCTGGAAGATGGCGCGGCCCAGACAACCAAGAGATGTGAACGGCTGGAAAAACTTCTCAAGGCTGTCGCCATCAAGAATGAAGATTTAGAAGCGCGAGGGCGGAGGAACAACGTCCGCATCATGGGAATACCCGAATCCACCAATACCGGGCGGCTAGACCACTTGGTGGAAAAGCTGTTCACTGACTTATTTGGGGGTGAGTCCTTCACATCTACCTTTGTGGTCGAACGCGCACATCGTATCTTGGGGCCATGACCCAACCCAGGCTGCCCACCGAGACCAATCATAGCACGCTTCTTGAATTTCAGAGACCGGGACACGGCTCTGGGACTGGCACGGGAGAAGGGCCAACTTGAGTGGCAGGGTTCGGTCATATCCCTGTACCCAGACTTCACTGCTATGGTGCAGGCAGCACGCAGGAAGTACGCGGGGGTTAAGGCGGCCCTACGAAAGATGGGGCTACGATACGGAATGCTGTATCCAGTGAGGCTGAAAGTCGACGTCGACGGACGGTCCCGAGTGTTTGACTCGCCCCATGAAGCCCAAGAATTTTGCCAGAAATACTCCAATGCTGGGAAGAAACAAGGTGCACCATCGCCGCAGCGGTCACAGGACATTCCAAACTCAGGCTCCAGTGCTGACCTTTTCACTGCCAGTTAGGCCCACGATACTCCTACTCTAGTGAGATGAACGAGAGCTGATGTGTTTAATGGACTAATGGCTGCACCGTTGTGAACCAGTGCTTGGACGCGTTGGGACACTGTCATGGACAACCGACATACTAATCACAGGCACACGTGCCATGATATGGGGCAATGGCGGGGTGTTGCCACCCCCAAGTGCGGATGCACCTGTTTAAGTTTTTGTGGGTACATGCTATATTTTGTTTTTGTGTCTATCAGTATTCCAAAATGGTTATATATAGGGATTTCCCCCTAGAGTTGGGTAAGGGGGATGGGTGGGGGAGGGATGTGGGTAGATAGGCTAATGTTTGTAATTTGGGTCTCTAACAGCTATCATTTGCAGTGCAGTCATGCAGGGCCAGGTGCCTGGGTGATGAAAATGCCAGATACAGATCATGGTTAATAAGGTAAACGCAGAGGCCAGTGTGGTCATGATGTCCTGGAATGTTAGGGATTAAATAATACTCGCAAATGCAAACAGGTGACTAACTATATGCAACGCCACCAGGTGGACATCGCCTTTCTACAGGAGACTCACCTTGCAGTACACGCTGGGACGTCGTTGGTATCAGGTTGGGGGGCGCATAAATATTTAGCAGGCTACAGCTCATATGCCAGAGGGGTTGCAGTGTTGATTCATAAGCGGGTGCCATTCCGGGAGGAGGAGGTCTATCGGGATGTGGGAGGGTGTTACCTATTGGTGAAGGGCTGTCTGCTCGAGCACTCTGTCCTCTTTGTTAATATATACGCTCCAAATGTTGATGACCCCGATTTTTTTGACTCCGTTCATTCCCATATGGAATGTATGGCGGCAGATCACATATATGTGGGGGGTGATTTTAATTTGTTACTCAACACAGAGCGGGATGGCACGACGCATGCGATGGCCACGAAACCCAGGGTGAGACGGGTAGTGTTGGACACTATAGAAAGATTTGGGCTAGTTGATGTATGGAGATATCATTGTGCAGATCGCGAAGGGTACACTCACTACTCAGCGCCCCACAACACTTGGACACGCCTGGATTATTGGTGCCTATCCGCTGGTGCAGTGCTGTGGGTTGACACAGTTGCCCACTTACCATGCACATTGTCAGATCATTCTCCCGTGTTGGTTAAACTGAGGATTCCCAGAGCAGGGGGGGGGTAGAGCGGCTGTGGCGATTTCCAGATATGGCCCTGAGGGACGCTGTTTTTGCAACAGAACTAGGGGAAGCCATTGTTGAGTACTTTGAAATAAACGTAGGGTCCGTGAAATCTAAGGCTACGCTATGGGAAGCCTTTAAGGCATATGCTAGGGGGGTATGTATTTCGAAGAATGCTGGGGTACTCAGAGATCTGCGCCGCACACTAGAGCTGATAGAAACACAGCTCCTTGAGATAGATCCTAATACAGATACTAATGCTGGCCCTCCTGATCTACAAAAAAGGGCGACGTTACTGAAAGAATTTAGGGAAGCTGCGGAGCGCGAGGCACATTTTTTAGGTAAATATGCTGTGGCAAGGCAATATGGGGAGGGTGAGAGACCTGGTAGGACATTAGCTAGAATGATGCAACAATCCCGCAAGCCCACCTATATAACTAAATTAATTGGACAGGACCAGGAGCGAATAACTGGTACTGTTGGGATTCTAGAAGAGGTACTCAGGTACTACAAAACACTATACACCTCCAAAAGCACCTGTGCCTCCTTGGACAACAGTGATTACCTTGATGAGGTATCACTGATCTGGATGGAAAAGGCTCACCAGGAGTTCCTGGCTGAACCCTTCACGGAAGATGAGGTGACTGAGGCTACTAACGCACTGGATGGTTCCAAGGCACCAGGGCTCGACCTGTTTACGGGCTGTTTCTATAAAAAGTACAAAAGTCTACTTACGCCCCATCTCATTGATTTGTATCAGGAGGCAATAGAGGCAGGAAAGCTCCCACCCACGTTGCTGGAGGCAGTCATAATCTTATTGCCCAAACCTGGAAAGGACGTCCAGAAATGCGGCTCATATCGACCCCTTTCCCTCCTAAATTTTGACAATAAAATATTAGCTAAGATGCTAGCCACCAGTAGCCACCAGGTTAGCATTAATTGTGGAAAAGTTGATATCTCCAGCACAATCGGGTTTCAGCCCCCATAAATCGACAGCTCTCAATCTCCGTACGCTGTTTGCTACACTACATCGGATATCACCTCTGGTCCCGGCAGCCACTGTCCTCCTCGATCCTGAGAAAGCATTTGACTCGCTTGAGTGGCCCTTCTCATATGCCACTCTGGGGAGGCTGGGAGTACCGGAGCAATTCCTGGCAGTAGTCAGATTGCTGTACACTGCCCCCACAGCGCGTATTCGTCTTAATGGTACCCTAACCAGTGCATTCCAGCTCTCGCGTGGAACGCGTCAGGGGTGCCCGCTATCCCCCCTGTTGTTTGTAATAGCGCTCGACCCACTAGTGAGACATCTGTTGGAAAGGCATAGTCACCGTGGACTACAATTCAACACTGGCCCCCTATTGCTTACGCTATATATGCCGATGATATTATTCTATACGTACGTCACCCGGACGATAATTTGACACCTCTGCTCAGGGAAGTGACTAGATATGGTACTAAATCGGGCTTGTGCATAAACTGGGAGAAATCGGATTTGTTTCAATTGACTGAGGAGAGCTGTTGCAGGGCGGGGGACTATCCGCTCTCATGGTGCGATGACTCTGTGAGATACCTAGGTGTCCATATCCACAGGGAGAAAGACTGTATCCTCCAACTGAACTACGGCCCGGTGATGGAAAAGTTGAGATGCAACATAGAACGTTGGCTAAAACTACCCTTATCGATGGCTGGAAGAATAGCCTTAATTAAAATGGTGGTACTACCACAATTTTTATATCTTTTCCAAAACATCCCAATTCCGCTTTATAACAGCTTTTTTGCCCACCTGCGTACATTGTTGATACGGCTGGTGTGGGGTGGCAAACAACCCCGCATCCGCTGGGAAACCTTAGTGCTGCCATATGAGAGGGGCGGGTTTGGGGTACCAAACTTCCAGATTTATTATCTGGTGGCACAAGCAAGCTTTGCCCGCCACTGGTACCATGCGGACGTTGGGATCCCATATCATCGACCTGAGGCTGACTTGGCGCTTCCGGCGCCTCTCCACACACTACTACCGTCTGGGTTCCCGCGTGATCCGCAAGACATCCAGACACTGTCCACAACCAGTTGGGCATGGCATAAGCTATTGCGCGTAAAGGGATCCCGTATATTGTACTCCCCTGCGCTACCTCTCGCGGGAAATGGTTGGGTACCTATCCTTCAGGAGGCTTTAGTGAAGCGCACATTGGCGAAGTACCATCTCATAACCTTTGGAGATCTGTTTCCGGGCGGGCACATTTTCTCTCGTACGGAAGACCCACATTTCAGAAACGCCACCATAATGGACCAATTTGTGCTGCTCAGACTACAGAGGGCACTGCGTGCATACTTGAGCAGTTACCCCTTGGAACCATCTGAATTCTCAATCCTTACTGGGGTAATTAAGGATGCGGACGGGAGCCATTTGATGGCTTGGATGTACGAGGCGGCGGTGGCACTACTTCTGTGTCACAATACGGATGTGCGAGCGGCGTGGGAGCGCGATCTTGGCTACTCGCTAACGGTGGGCAGTGGAGTCGGTGCTGTGCGCAGATATGTAGAGTGTCCCCTAACCATCGGCACAAGCTGCTACATTTTACATTTTTATGGAGGGCATATGTGACACCCAGCAAACTGCATCGTATTGACCCCACCCGGTCGAATGCCTGCCCAAGGTGTCATTCCCCAGGGGCCGACTTCGCGCACATGACGTGGACCTGTATCAGACTAGAGCGCTATTGGAGGTCGGTCTTTGGGGAACTATCCAAGATGGTTGAGATGGAGGTTTCACCCTCACCTTTGTTGGCCCTACTGGGGTACGCGCATGACCTCCCTAAGTCTAGGCGTCGCTTCGTTGCCATTGCGCTTCTATTTGCCAAGCGTGAGATCGCCATCAGATGGGCGTGCGTACTCTCCCCCACACTTCAAACCTGGTTGCACAGCATGACATATTGCAACACCAACAGTGACACCTATGCACAATTGCAACCACCGGCCTCTAGACCAGTGGATATTTGGCTACCATTTCAGACCTACCTCATGGCAACGCGGGACGGTAATAACACTCCATCGCAGGAGCAGCCTGCGCCCGCCAGTATTGTAACCAACAGAGAAATAGAGGATGTAAATGCACCAATGTAGAAATTGCTGTGTACCTAACTGGTTACTCTGCTCCTTACTCACTGTACGGATTATGTAACTATTGCTATATGGGTCTTGTTTGTATGCATTTGGACATTTTGACCACGTAGATACAGTTCTACTTTTGACATTCTTGATTCCTGCACTGCAACGCTATGCTGTTCTTTAATTTCTGTAACTGTAAACTCAATAAAAAAATGTTTAAAAAAAAGGAAGGGGTACGTTAGATCATAGCTAAACTTATTGATGTCCTTTTTAAGTTTTATCGTTTTTTTATATACAAGGTATTCTCTGTAACCATCCACATCTTGATTAATCTCTAGTTTTTTCTTTGCCTGATCTAATGCGGTGTTTTCTTTAAGACTGGCTTCAAGTTTGTCATTTGCTTCCTTCTCAATGACAATTATTTCTTGTGCTGTTTCTATTATAAGAAGCATCCAGTCCCTACTACACCTGTTCGCTATTTCTGCCCAGGTCTCTAGAAATGTTCTATTTTCTATAAATAATCCCGGTTCATTCTTTATTTGTAAACCAATCGGGATAATACCAGACTTCACATATTCTATTAGGAAATCAGCATGTAATTCTGTTCTTATTAACTTTTTCTTCATATTTACAAGATTCCTCCATTTTTATGTCTATGTCTATATGTTTGTATAAGTAACTGTCTTGTATTTTTAGAACATAGTTTCTCCTCCTTGTCAGAACGTGTACATAACGATGAATTTGTAAATGTTTTATGCATTTTAACTATTGTAACTCTAGCTTTGCACTATTGGAATTTTATTATATAGATTAACATGTACTATTTTTAATTGGCTCTTAAAGGAGATTAAATACATAAATAAAGTGTAGTAAGGAAGCCGGAAACAAGTAGCGTCTTGAAGATGTTTATTTCCAGGCTACATGGAAAGGAGCCAGCAGAGAAGCAGCCAGCTCCAACAGCACAACTTCAAGAATAAGAATACACACAATCTAATGTCCCTAAGCAACCAGGAACATTTTAAATAGAACAGAAGTACTACAAATAATAAGATAGTTTAAAGGCACATAGTACATAAGATACCACACATACCACACATCAGTTACATACTACATATCTTCCCTTCTTCCCAAAACAAAAAAAACAAAAAAAAACAAAAAGAAAACATACTCGCTGTATTTAGGAGGCTTAACAATTACACGGGCACTCCTCCTAAGATTACCCTGTAGGGGATCTGCATTGCTAGGAACAAAGCTCTTGTTAACAGATACAGAACATGAATCATTTTGCCGAATTTTAGTAACCTTGCTCAGGCTCCACCAAAACCCGCCATCTACTTGCACAGCGTTCCCCACAATCTTTGAGACCTTGACAGGTCTGCCAAATTCACTTTCCCCTTTGTTGACATGAAATGACTTCCTTATCCTAATCATGTCTCCAACCCCCAAAGGAGAAGTCTTAACACCCTTCTTGGAATCATACCACAGCTTCTGTTTAGATTGAGTGGAAGACATGTTCTCTTTGACAATAGACATCAATTTTGAAATATCAGACTCAGACTTGATCCACTTAGACATCCATCCAGGTCTGAAAGTTGTATTAGCCTTCCTACCCCTCATGAGTTTGAAAGGTGAATCTTTTGTAGAAGAATGAGGTGTGGTCCTGTAAAACCAAATCATACTATTCAAAGCACCATAAACATCATGATTCCCAGCTTTAGCCCACTTGACACAATCACCAACAACACGGTTCATCCTCTCAACAAGGCTGTTGGTTTGAGGATGATACAAGGAACGTTTGACATGTCTCACACCTGGAACACACAAAAAGGACTGAAACTCATTACTGACAAACTGTTTGCCAATGTCCGAAACTAAGACTTCGGGAAAACCTTCTCTCGACCAAACATCACTCAAAAAGTCAATGGTATAGAGTCATAATATCGATGTTTAAATATCGATATGCCATAATATCGATGTTTAAATATCGATGTGACACAATATCGACCTTCAAGAATATCGTCGACCAGAATATCGACATGCAGGTAAGAAATATCGTTTTTGTTAATATCGAAGTTAGTAATATCGTTAGTCAAAATATCGTTGTTAATAATATCGAAATTTATTTTAGTGTTCTGTATTTTAGTATATGTGTTAAAAGTATAGCTTATTTTTTTAATGTATGTTTGAAATTTTTAGAAGTAATTAATTTTATGTTAAGTAATTTTTGCGTATTTTAGTTCCGTAGTGGGTTGTGGGTTTATAGGGGAATAGGGTGGGAAGTAATTTAATTATAATATATTTATTAATACATTTTTAGAAATTATTAATTTTTTAAGAAATTAAATATTGCGTTTTAGCTCCGTAGCGGGTTGTGGGTTTAGAGGGGAATAGGGTGGGACATAATTTAATTAAAATGAATTAATTAATAATTGTAATTAATTAATATTTTTGTATTTAATAATTTATATTGTTAATTGTGTTTATTAATTTGCTATTAATTAATTATTAATTGGTTATTAATTATTAATAATTAATTGGTGAATATGTAAATTGTGTTAATTTTTTATGAGCGAGTTGTGTATTTAGAGGGGAGTAGTGTGGCAAGTAATTAAAAATTATTATAATTTTTTATTTTTTATATAATATTTAATTATTGTACTTTTTAGTCTTAATAGTATGAATTAATTTATTACTCATTGTTTTTAATGTTATTGTTATTGTTATTAGTTAATTAATTAATTGTTAAGCAATTATGTTAATTGTGTCATGTTTTACAATAGTGGTGGTGTTATTTATAGGGGTATTTGGTGATAGGTAAATTATTTTTTATTAATTAAGTATTTGTTAATTAATGTTTATTATTTTGCTGGAGTGAGAATAGTAAATTATTCACCTCTGCTATCCAACACTTTCGCTGCTGTTGCAATTATTGGAGTGGGAATAGTAATTTTATCCCCTCCACTATCCAACACTTTCCCTACTGTTGCACTCTGTGGAGTGGGAATAGTAAATTATTCCCCTCCGCTATCCAACATTTTCCCTACTGTTGCACTTGCTGGGGTGGGAATAGTAAATTATTCCCCTCCGCTATCCAACACTTTCCCTACTGTTGCACTTGCTGGAGTGGGAATAGTAAATTATTCACCTCCGCTATCCAACAATTTCCCTACTGTTGCACTAGCTGGAGTGGGAATAGTAATTTTATCCCCTCTGCTATCCAACACTTTCCCTACTGTTGCATTCGTTGGAGTGGGAATAGTAATTTTATTCCCTACGCTATCCAACACTTTACCTACCGTTGCACTCTGTGGAGTGGGAATAGTAAATTATTCCCCTCCGCTATCCAACATTTTCCCTACTGTTGCACTTGCTGGAGTGGGAATAGTAAATTATTCCCCTCCGCTATCCAACACTTTTCCTACAGTTGCAATTGTTGGAGTGGGAATAGTAATTTTATCCCCCCCGCTATCCAATAATTTCCCTACTGTTGCACTCGTTGGAGTGGGAATAGTAATTTTATCCCCTACGCTATCCAACACTTTCCTTACTGTTGCACTCTGTGGAGTGGGAATAGTAAATTATTCCCCTCGGCTATCCAACACTTTTCCTACTGTTGCAATTGTTGGAGTGGGAATAGAAATTTTATCCCCTCCGCTATCCAATACTTTCCCTACTTTTGCACTCCCTGGAGTTGGAATAGTAAATTATTCCCATCCGCTATCCAACACTTTTCCTACTGTTGCACTTGCTGGAGTGGGAATAGTAATTTTATCCCCTCCGCTATCCAACACTTTCCCTACT
This sequence comes from Calotriton arnoldi, assembly GCA_963921515.1. Classification (NCBI taxonomy): domain Eukaryota; kingdom Metazoa; phylum Chordata; class Amphibia; order Caudata; family Salamandridae; genus Calotriton; species Calotriton arnoldi. The sequence goes on from CAWUFW010000441.1 coordinate 1,633,047, forward strand.
GTTGCATTCGTTGGAGTGGGAATAGTATTTTTATCCCCTAATCTATCCAACACTTTCCCTACTGTTGCACTCTGTGGAGTGGGAATAGTAAATTATTCCCCTCCGCTATCCAACACTTTCCTTACTGTTGCAGTTGCTGGAGTGGGAATAGTAAATGATTCCCCTTTGCTATCCAACACTTTCCCTACTGTTGCACTTGCTGGAGAGGGAATAGTAAATTATTCCCCTCAGCTATACAACACTTTCCCTACTGTTGCAGTTGCTGGAGTGGGAATAGTAAATTATTTCCCTCCGCTATCAAACACTTTCCCTACTGTTGCACTCCCTGGAGTGGGAATAATAAATTATTCCCATCCGCTATCCAACACTTTCCCTACTGTTACACTTACTGGAGTGGGAATAGTAAATTATTCCCCTCCGCTATCCAACACTTTCCCTACTGTTGCACTTGCTGGAGTGGGAATAGTAATTTTATCTCCTCCGCTAACCAACACTTTCCCTACTGTTGCACTCCGTGGAGTGGGAATAGTAAATTATTCCCCTCCGCTATCCAACACTTTCCCTACTGTTGCACTTGCTGGAGTGGGAATAGTAAATTATTCCTCTCCGCTAAACAACACTTTCCCTACTGTTGCACTCCTGGAGTGGGAATAGTTATTTTATCCCCTATGCTATCCAACATTTTCCCTACTGTTTCAGTTAATGTAGTGTAAAATGTTGTTTTAAAGATAAATATTTATTTTAATATTTTATTTTATTATATATATAATTAATTTTTATATTTATCTTACAGGTTTATGTATATATATATATATATGATATACGAACGGAGTCCCAATCGCGCTCTCAGGTCCTTACACAAACACCAGTACTCCAAAGTTAGCAAAGGGGTTAATAAACCCCTTTGCTAACTTTGGAGTACTGGTGTTTGTGTAAGGACCTGAGACGCGATTGGGACTCCGTCACATATCATAGTAAATACCGGCCCACTCCGCCGGCATCGTGCCACCCTCGACGGGCTACAATCCCCGGAAGGAGTAACTTCAGTATGGATATATATATATATATATATATATATATATATATATATATATATATATATATATTATATCCATCACTAAGTTGCCTCCAACAGAGAAAGCCCACAAAGGTTTGTATCCGCCATCCTTCTTTAATAAAGACTGCAGCGAAACACTCGCAAAGTTCACAGCTACATTCAACAGCCGACGCGTTTCGGGCTCCTGCCCTTCTTCTTAGGCTGAACACACAAGGAGCTGCTTGGCAATAAAGGCACCATTATTAAACACAGTACTCGCCCCTGTGGGCGTGGTCATCACTCCCGAGACTCCTGGTACTTGTAGTGCCTTTAATCTGTATTTCTTCAGTGAGACGCCAGCACTCCGTTAAAATATTAAAACAATAGAACCACAGTGGGTGGCTGTGGTTTGCGAAAAGTTCCGTTGACTTATTGTAGTCTTTATCACCGGCACCTATCCAATACTGGCAACGTCGAATTGGCGTCGTCATGGTCTGCTCACCACAGCGGGGCTTCCACTACGGCTGAGGCCAGCCGTTATACATCCATCACTAAGTTGCCTCCAACAGAGAAAGCCCACAAAGGTTTGTATCCGCCATCCTTCTTTAATACTGTTGCACTCCGTGGAGTGGGAATAGTAAATTATTCCCCTCCGCTATCCAACACTTTCCCTACTGTTGCACTTGCTGGAGTGGGAATAGTAAATTATTCCTCTCCGCTAAACAACACTTTCCCTACTGTTGCACTCCCTGGAGTGGGAATAGTTATTTTATCCCCTATGCTATCCAACATTTTCCCTACTGTTTCAGTTAATGTAGTGTAAAATGTTGTTTTAAAGATAAATATTTATTTTAATATTTTATTTTATTATATATATAATTTATTTTTATATTTATCTTACAGGTTTATGTATATATATATATATATATATGATATGCGAACGGAGTCTCAATCGCGCTCTCAGGTCCTTACACAAACACCAGTACTCCAAAGTTAGCAAAGGGGTTAATAAACCCCTTTGCTAACTTTGGAGTACTGGTGTTTGTGTAAGGACCTGAGAGCGCAATTGACTCCGTTCGCATATCATAGTAAATACCGGCCCACTCCGCCGGCATCGCGCCACCCCTCGACGGGCTACAAACCCCGGAAGGAGTAACTTCAGTATGGATATATATATATATATATATATACATATATATATATATATATATATGCATTTATAATTTGTATTATTTTTCTAATGTTTTATGATTTAATAAAATAATTATTTATTAATATTATTAAGTAAATATATATATAAATGTTTTTATATATGTATGTTTAATTTATGTTTATATTATATTATTTGTAATTTTTAACATTTTTAAATAATTCTAACTATGGGGCCTATTACGATGGCGGTCGGAAAACCTCCCCGACTGCCATGGTAACGGGAAAAGACTGCCCGCAAGGCCCGCGACATATCCGCCGGTCGCATTAGGATGTTCCTTGCTCGAAATCCGACCGCGGCAGTCGGATCGCGGACCTTAACATTGCGGCGGTTGCTGCTGCCCGCAGCACCGCAGCGATGTCCAAATGAGCATGTCCTGCATTTCCCTGCACTGCGTGGCAGGCCTGCATAGTGCCTGCCACCTGGTACAGGGAAATGTAGGGGGGGACCATGGGTACCCACCCAGTGCACCCACACCCCCCACAAAACATTGGGGGCCCGCAACGGGCCCCCGGAAGACAATCACTGCATGCCTTTCCATGGCGGTCTGACCGCTGAGGAAAGGCTGGCTACCGCCGGCATCATAATCCTGCTGGCGGAGCCTGCCCTGCACCGCCACCATTATCCCGGTCCTGCTCCGTCCGCCAGGCAGGAGTGCGGATGGCAACCGGCGGAAAAGTGGCGGTCGGAATTTCCCACCGCTGCGGTCACCACCGCCATCCTAATTTGACCGGCGGATTTCTGGCTTGCGATCGCGGTCGGATGTCCACCGCCGGTCCGGCGGGCACATCCACCACCATCATAATAAGCCCCTATGTTTTTATTAATTATAATTATTTTTTAATTTATTTTATATTATTTTTAAGACATTTAAAAAAAACAATATTTTGAACAACGATATTTTAAACAACGATATTTTAAACAACGATATTTTGGTTTCGATATTTTTGTACTTACCTTTGTAGAGATAGGATGTCGATATTCTGTTCATCGATATTCTTGACACGATATTCTGGTAGGTCGATATTGTTGTCATCGATATTATGTCAGTAATCCAAAGTCAATAATACTTTTAGTGTTGGGCTCCCTGACTAGCTTAATCTCCGGCCATTTGGAGGCATAGTCCATGAGGACCAAAACATATTTGGACCCTTCTGCGAGAATCTCATATGGTCCCATGATATCCACTCCAAGTTTTACCCAAGTACCATGCGGACACTCAATTGGCAACAGGGTTGGAACAGCAACTTTAAGAGTCTTGTCTGCTGCACTGCAAACACAACAATTAGCAACAACATCATCAATCTCTGAATCCATACTGGGCCACCAAAAAGCGTCGCGAACGTGTCATTTGGTGAGAGAGGATCCTAAATGTCCTTCATGGGCCCTCTCAACAATCCCTCTCCTGAAAACATGCGGAGGGATGAGCTTATCACTCTGTAAAAGTAAACCATCTTCCAAGGAAATTTCACTCTCTGCTTTCGAAAATGGCTGTAACATAGGAGACAACGCCTTTTCTCTAGGCCACCCGTTCCTGAGAAGGGTACAGACATCTTGGCGAACATTATCCTCACGAAAAGCAGACCTCCACTCATCTTCTGAACAAAACTTCAACTCTGGTATCTCCGTAGCTGCAACTAGACAGTCCTCACAATCTTCATCAATGATGTCCCCAAAAGTAAACACATCATCTTCATCAACTTTGGCAGGGAAACGGGAGAGAAAGTCTGCTCTACCATTCCTACCTCCAGAAATGTGCTTAATATCGAACTGAGTATTAAGTATTAATGGGGTTACCCAAAAAGCTACCCGACCTGGGTCACAGTTACAGTACAATAAGTAAATGGTCGCAATAGGAACAATTTCAAAAGAAAAGAAGTATCAGCATTCACGAGGCCTAGTTTACATGATCTTCAAAAATGCAATTTATTGTCAAAGTGATTGGCAATTAATGCAATTATTATTCAAAGCATTGATCACATAAGGCAACACAGTTGCGCATACATCTAAAGATGTAATTGTATTTACAGTGCTCTTGGTGTGGGAAGAGGGAGGTAAGTGGGTTGGGGATCAAGTGAATAAGTGAAGGTGGTGGACAGGGAAGAGGTAGCGTGACATATATACATCAATTATACATGGTATAACCTTTCCGGCCTAAATCAGGTCAATTGTTCCCATATGTACACATAGCCCTGAAGGACATCAACTAATGAGAATTCCGTCGTCAGAGCTTGTGGGGTGAGTATGTATAGTCAACGTTTCGACCCCTGGGAAGGAGGGTGGGTTCAGTCCTCAAGCTGGGGTCTTTATCAGGACAAAACTGAGAAGAGCACTCCCGATAACAGCAGGTTGGCTCAGCTGTACAGTCAGAGGAAGTAGGCTCAAAAGAGCTCTAATTAACGAGAAGAAAGCATCATCATCCGTTATATAGACTGTGGGTCACAAATTCCTCGCAGTCGAAAGACAAATCTAAATCACTTCCTCGCGGCATTCCGACTCGGGAATGCCCGGAATTTGTGACCCTTTGACAATAAATTGCATTTTTGCAGTTCATGTAAACTAGGCCTCGTGAATGCTGATACTTCTTTTCTTTTGAAATTGTTTCTATTGTGACCATTTACTTATTGTAGTGTAATATCGAACTGATACTGCAAGACTTTACTGACCATCCTCAAAATTCTAGGGGTACAACATTTACTCACACTGCCGCCCAAGATGTTAAGTAAAGGTTTGTGATCAGTTTGTAGAAGGAAACGTTTCCCCCAAATATATGGGCGAAACTTTTCAATCGCCCAAGAACAAGTTAAAAGTTCCTTCTCAATCACTGAGTACTGTAACTCGGCAGCCCTTAAAACTCTGGATCAAACCCAATGGTATTTTCTACACCATCCTCCACCTGCATCAAAGTGGCCCCCAATCCCACTTGGCTGGCATCAACAGTGAGACAGCACGATAGACTGGGGTCAAAAGGTTTGAGCACAGCACTCTTTCCCAACAACAACTTAACTTGATCAAAGGCCATCACACACTCATCGCACCATTCAAATTTCACCCCTTTGTTTGGGAGATTGCTGATGGGACGAACAATGGAGGCATCGTGAGGAATAAATCTGGAATAGTATTCACACAAACCTACTAGCGATTTGACTCCGGTGTTATCCGTTGGTGCAGAGGCATTGGCAATGTCCTCGAGTAGGCCAGGTCTGGGACTAACCCCTTCTTGTGTTAGAATTTGTCCCAAGTTCTCCACTTCTGTACAACATTTTTTACATTTCTCTGCCTTTAACACAATGCCTTGTTCTTGAAACAATCTAAGAACTTTGTGGAGAATGCGATCATGTGAATTAGCATCATTAGTGAAAATCAAAACATTGTCTTGAAACACCAAGACACCATCAACCCCTTTAAGAATGATTCCCATCACTCTCGGGAATACCGCTGCCGCTGATGTCAAACCAAACGGCATGCGCCGATATTGAAAGGTACCCAGAGGTGAAACAAAGGCAGTGAGGTGGCGGGAATCAGGATGTAGTTCCACCTGGTGATATGCACTGGCGAGGTCGAGCTTGGAAAAAAACTTAGCCCACTTTGTGGATGCAAACAAATCGTTGATCTTGGGAAGAGGATGCGAGTCAACCCAAATTTCCTTGTTGAGGGATCTTAAGTCAACGCAGACCCTGAGTTGCCCACACCTCTTCCTGGCAATCACCAACAGAGAAAGCCACAGAGAGGACTCTGCGGGTTCAATAACTCCTTTCTCACACAATTGTATTAATTCCTTCTCAAGGTCATCTCTCACACTGTAGGGAACACCTCTGAGCTTATGCTTAACAGGAATGGCACCCTCTTTTACGATAATCCTGTGTTTGAAACCATGAATTTTGCCCAGATCACTCCCGAAAAACAGATGGGAATTTATTTTTTAAAACCAGAATTTAATCAGCACACCCCACAACCAACACTTGTTCCTTGGCTACTGGTTTGAGAATCATGTCAAAAAGCCCTTGATTGAATCAACCTAAAATATTCAATCCATTTACTGCTACTTAGATTTTCCCTTTGATTTTCCTCCCTTTGAAACACATCTCTTCCTCAAAGAAACCCATTAACTCTATTTTACGACCTTCATAAGATACAGGAGAGCGATCAGGAGGACACAATGGTTGGGAACCTCCCCATGTCTCTTCGAACAACCTTTGAGTGATCATCGTTATCTTGGCACCAGAGTCAGCCAGCAACTTGACAGTCTTGTCCCCCACAGTAATATCAACAATAGGATCAACACAAGACGAAGGATCGCCTTCAACCACATCTTGTGAGACAGTGGGATCATCGAGACTAGGACTGCTATTCGTGACTACCTAGACTAAATCCGTGTCAGAAGAGGAATCAGATTCTACAACACACACCACTGGTTTCTTTTGTCCTCTCCTTTTTAGACAAAGTTTGGCAAAATGCCCCACCTTTTTACAGTAGTTGCAGGTTACATTAACAGCCGGACATCTGGCTCCCTTGGAATGAGGAGGATTACCACACCTAAGACACAAATTTGAACCTATATTAAATGCGGTTTCAGATCAAATGGACTTGGTAAGAACATTGCCACCTCCCTTCCCTGTTTTTTTTTGTGGCTTGACAGAAGAGTTGGTATTGATTACATTGACCGAATCCAACACCTTGTCATCCAATTCCTTTAAGGAGACCATAGAGATTTCAATGCTCTTAGCTAATTTAATTGTCTCTTCTAGGGATGGATCAACCATGCTCAATAGCTTTTGCCTAATGTTTTTATCCTTGCAGTGGCATACAAATTGATCCCTAATAAGTTGGTCTGTAAAATTTTCAAATTTGCAATCAGCTGCCAACCTGCATAAAACTGAAATATAGGAATCAACGTCTTCTGCTTTGCTCTGCTTCCTTTTAAAAAACTTATGCCTGAGAACCATCAGGCTGGGTTGTCTGTCAAACCTGAGCTTAAGTTTGAGAACTGTTTCCCTATATTCATCGATTCCTTCACCTTCAACTTGTGGTAAATCAGGTAAGTGTTTGAATACAGACCTTCCTTCAAACCCAAGGGAATGCAAAAGTAAACATTTCTTTCTATCAGCACTGAATCTGGATGCGCCAATTGCACCAAGGTAAGTTTCAAAGGCATCATGCCAAACCTTCCATCTGATGGATGGTTCTCCTGGAGTGTCAAGGAACGCAGGAGGAGGATTAGCTGATTGTAAGGTGCACATGGTGAAAGACTACAGTGATGATGAGAAGCAGAGCGAATACAAAACAATCAAAAAGTAAACTATTAAAGCAAGGTTAATGTTGATATAAAACAAAGCAGAGATGTTAAAGTATGCCCAAAATGTGAGAAGCACCAAATGGTAGACCTCAATTGAAATAAAAGCATATATTGCGAAAACGTTATGAAGGTGTGCGCATCACCATATATAACAGGTTGATGGGCGAGTAAAAGCTATTAGTGTCTATTGAACACTTTGACTGGTAGGAAAATATGTGCGAGGTGTGTACATCACCGAATAGTACACTGTACTGAAGAGACAGAATAAATGTCACAGTGTGCACATCACCGTGTGATGAGCACAAACAAAAGCCCAAAGTAGTTGCCGATGACTTAGTGAAGAATGGTTACAACACATTGGTAGGAATAAATATGTGAGGTGTGTACATCACCGAATAGTACACCGTGCAGACAACCTGAGGAAAATAAATGTCAAGGTGTGCACATCACTGTGTGATGAGCACAAACAAAGGTGTAAAGTACTTGCCGATGAGTGGTTACCATGTAAACCACAACGCTGGTGAAGTCTGTGAGTTCTTGAATAATAGCGCAAATTTCCCAACCACATAAAATGGTTGCTGCCGTCTGGAAATACATGTAAACCCAATGAGCTAAGATGGCCGCTGACGTGGTGACGCGATACGCTGCTCCGGTATCACGTGATGGGTGAAAGCGTGACGAGACGGCAACGTAGAGAAGATTAAGCCCGGTGCGCGCGGGGTCACAATGCGTGAAATGGATGTCAGCAGACAGGAACAATGGAGTGGCGCGTGAAGCCAGTGCGAGGTGGACGCGCGTGAGGACAACACGAGAGCAGCAGTTGGAAGGTGAGCGCAGATAGCGATAAGGTTGAACAAAATAAAACTTGGTACCTTGGTAACTTAGAAGATAGAGTTACAGGTCCTTAACTGATAGACTGGCATGCAGCTCCCAACTGGTCTGATGTAGAATAGAAGAGCTTCTTGAGGGCTTGAAGTTGCAGATGAGTAGATTGATTGGATCTTGAGGGAGAGTGCACGCTGGGTACGTCCATGTAGCCAAGATCGTCACCAATCAAATGTAGTAAGGAAGCAGCAAACAAGTAGCGTCTTGAAGATGTTTATTTCCAGGCTACATGGAAAGGAGCCAGCAGAGAAGCAGCCAGCTCCAACAGCACAGCTTCAAGAAAAATAACACACATTCTTATGTCCCCAAGCAAACAGGAACATTCTAAATAGAACAGAAGTACTACAAATATTAAGATAGCTTAAAGGCACATAGTACATAAGATACCACACATCAGTTACATACTACATGAAGGAACACTTTTCTTTTTTACATATGAAGAATACAAAGGTGTGGAGTTGAACCTTAATATTAACAGGGTTGAATGTGGAGCATGGAATGAGACTGAAATAGAAGAGTGAAAGTCGGCTTGAGTGGTGATACAGAAACCCAGCGGGAATTTGAAATTTGACCAAAGGTCTATAGTGGTGCCCTGTCCCATTGGGTTAGTAGGGCCCCTCTCTGTTTTTGCATACTTACGAGGACTACTCAAAAAGCCAGGGGGCAGATTTACAAGCCCCTTGCGCCACTTTTGCGTCACTTTTCCCATATTAAAAGTGGCGCAAGGGGCTTGTAAATCTGCCCCCAGGTATTTAGCTTCTTGCAAAATTCAAGAAGTGAGGAGCAGGCTCGTATGTGTAACAGCAGGCCGTTCAATGCTTTAGGAGTGATGTAGGAGAAGGCTCAACCACCAGTTCTGGCATTGCATATGAGTGGGTTGTGTGTGAGTAGGAGGCTAGATGAGCATAGGTGTCTGGCAGGATTGTGAAAGCAGATGCAATTGTTGAGGTGTGCCTGGCCAGTATTATGTAGTGCTTTAAAAGTGTGGATCAGGAGTTTGAACTGTGCTTGTTTGTGAATGGGGTGCCAATGGATATCCTTCAGGTGTGGTGTGATGTGAGTGCAGCGTGGACGGTTGAGGGTGACTCTGGCCCCTGAGTTGTGAATGTAGCCTTCTGGTGAGTTTTTTGTTGATCCTGGCATAGAGGGTGCTCCCTTAGTCCAGCTTGCTTTTGACAAGGGCGGGAGTGACGGTTTTCCAGGTGCTGATTCGGAGCCATTTGAAAATCGTTTTCAGCATCTTTGGGTAGGAGTCTGCAACTCTATGTTAGAGTTTAGATCAAACACCTGTGCATCCTCCACAGTCACTATTTATGGATATATTGTATAGCACTGTCACACTTCTTACTCACTTACCTCACTTTCACTGCACAGTTGCATTGTTTAGGAACACCACTTTAATTTCAATTGTACATGATAACAGAGCTTAATGAGTTCGTCCTTTAATGATTCGAAATGTTGAATTTTCGAATATAAATGTGTTTTTTCTTGTAAAACCAATCTACTGATGGCTATTCACTAGTTTACTGTGGAAGTTGAGGTTCACACTTTCCCCTTCAGCTGTTCAGCTTTAGGCAGCTGGTCTTCACCCAGTGGGTGATTTCAGCTATATAGGCATATAGGCATTGAACTTGATGTGGGTGCTGGGAGTCATGTTCGTGAGGGAGAAAATGAGTTGCATGTCGTCGGTATAGGAAAGGACGTTTATGTTGGGATAGTGGATGATGCTGGCTAGAGGGGTCATGTATGCATTGAAGAGGGCCGCACTCAGGGAGGATCCTTGCGGAACTTCGTAGATGTGGTTGCGGGAGTCCGAAGGGCACGGTGCCAGGGTGACTGATTGGGTCCTTCCAGCCAGAAAGGAGCACATCCTTTGGAGTATGTGTCCTTGGATTCTGATGTCGTGTAGGCATTGGACGAGGATGGGGTGAGAGACTGTGTCAAATGCTGCTGTGAGGTCCAGGAGGGTGAGCGCCGCCGTGTCTCCCCTGTCCAAAGTCATGCAGATGTCATCCAGCACCCACCCCCACCATTTATGCCCGCAACCTCAGAATCATCCTCGACAGCGAACTCTCCATGAGACGTCACATCAACTTGGTTGTTTCCACATGCTTCAACACCTTCAGAATTCTCCGGAAAGTCTTCAGATGGATCCCAACCCACTCCAGAAGAACCTTCACTCAAGTCCTTATCACCAGTGAATTTGACTACGGAAATGCCCTCTACACCGGAACCACCACCCTCCTCCTCAAGCGCCTCTAAACAATCTAGAACATAGCAACAAGAATCATTCTGGACCTGCCCAGATGAGCCCACATCACCCCCACCTCTGTAGCTTGCACTGGCTCCAGCAGGAGGGACCCAGGCATGATGTTCATGATCGGTTGGATGATGTCAGTTTTGGGGGCAAGCCACATGCCTGGGGATGCTGCTGTCAGGGTGCACAAAGAGAATCTTTCAGGTGGTGTGGTGGAGGGGACGCAGATGACATATGTGGTCACCTGACTTTTTGAAAGATTATGTGTTGGAGTGAATGCTTAGTCATAGGTTTGTCTTCTCTGTGACCTAGCATGGTCTTGTTGTGGTTAGTTAGCTTGGTTTTTGTTGTGGTTGATCTCATGTTGGGCTCAGTTATGCATTTGTTATGCTTGTTCCTGTTTTAGTTGTGGTGTTTTGTCTTTTGTGAAGTCCGTATTGTATGTCTGTCTTGTTGTCTTTTATCCTCATCACCAATTTATGTTGGGTTCCTCTGAGTGACACAGACAGACACAGTAGGCTCCAGTAGCATCTTGAAAGGTAGACGTTTAATTATGGATAAAACCAGACAGCTCAACAGCAATTCCCTCCAGCAGCCCCAGGTGTCAGCTACAAACTGACTGGCCTGGAACCTAGAATAAGAATCATCAGTGCCCACATTCCAAACCCCATTGCTCTATTATTATAAAAGACACAGCACACACCAAACACAACACAATGGGCACACAAACTAGGACATGGGCATTTACATCACTACTTGGGTTTCTGAGACTGTGCTTCGACGTAGGTTGTACGAAGTATAAGAGGCAACATACAAACATTCAAAGTATAAAACGTTCAGTAGTTTTGGAAATATAAACATTTGAAAAGGTGCAGAGTAGGATTTAAAGGGTTAGGAGTATGCATACCATGGCTGTTCAAAATTGTGATTCTAAAAATAGTGAGTACTGTCTATCACATCTGAATCATTTTGGGAAATGCAATTAGGTAAGTTCTTTTTTTCTCTCAATCTTGAAAATCACAATTTTAAAAAATAATCATGATTTTTGGTGCTGTGGGAAAAAATCTAAATCAATGAGGGGACATGATGAGAAGTGCTAGGCCCCTGTGAGGTGCTTGGGGGCACTCAGAGGCTGTGAAAATGTAAAACAAAGTTTGTTTTTCATGAAAACCAATGTCTTGTAGGTTCTATTTTATGAACAGAAAAAATGCACCATTTTGTATAGAAAATGACAATCCCCTCCCCTCCAAAAATGGGAAAAGAATATTTATAAAACATTATATATAATATGGGAATAGAACCCCAGCTGTGCCTAGCCAGCCAGAAAACTTGAGCATCAGTTTTAGACCACCAACCGAGGGTTGGGCGCTGTAATGGTAGCCCACCTCTGCTGTGCAGGGCTGTAGTCTGTGCACAGTGGGGACTTGGCACCTACAGCTGGCTGGGCGCAGTGCCACATAAAAAACTTTAGTATTTCACTGAGAAGACCACAGTTATAGGTTAGTTATTGTTCATCGAATTCAAAACACCACAGTTACAATATAGTTATTGTCCAGCGAGTTCAAACTCAACAAAACCCTACAAATCACCATTTATGGTTTGCAGCACACACAACACATCATAACCTTTTTTTTTTATAACCTTTATTTTTGGTATGCAATAATAACACAGTGAGTGCACATTGACCAGCGAGCGGACAGCGAGAGACCAACAGCAGTTTACACAATAGAGAAAAAGACAACAAGGCAGTCAACTTCCAATCGTACATAATTTCAGAACTAGAGGCCTAGGGACAATCCACTTGGGGGTTGCCACATTAATCCTATTCCGTCCCACTGCTGGCTGCCTCTGAGTCATTCTGTTCATTCTCAGCCCCCTCTGTTGTTACGAGATCCCTACAGAGCTCTCTCCATATCGTGAGATCCTCAACCAGTTTCTCATCGCTCCTACTAGCCTTCATGTGTACTTCCTCAGCAATCGACCATTCTCGCACGTCTCTCCATCAATCAGTCATCAAAGGGAAGTGTCTACCCATCCACACTATTGCAATCCTACGTCTTGCTAGAACTAGGAGTAATTGCAGCAATTTGTAGGCCATCTTGCGTGTTTTAGACCTAGGAACCTGCCCCAGTAGGCAGTTCAGTGGGGTGGCCTCGATTAGAAGGCGGGTTCCTCCCCTCACCCACTCCACCACTAGCATCCAGAATTGGTGCACCTCGGGGCACCACCAGGCTAAGTGCAGAAAGTCCACCCCCTCCACTCCAGATCTAGGGCAAGCATCATTAGGGTCCGGGTCTATGAGGCTCAGTCTCACCGGGATCATATACACGCGGTGCAGGTAATTACAGTGTATTAATTTAAAACGTCCATTACAGGATACTGTATGGGTCAGGGCGCACGTGGTCTTCCAAACCCTGTCGCCCATGGGAGGCAACAGGTCTGCATCCCAAGCGACCCGTGCCCTGGAGGTGGGGGGCCACCGCGTCGGTCCTCATGTCCCTGTACAGAAAGGAGATCAGTCGGCGTCCACTGCCACACATGAATATAATGTCCAGAGTTAGAGTTGTCTGTGGAGCATCGGGGAACATGAACCATGTCTCCCTTGCTACATTCATGAGGCCCACATGCTGAAGGTATTGACCCTGACCCAGGCCAAACGCCTCGCACACCTGTTCGTAAGAAATAAAGGTCTCATTCGGGTACAAGTCTGCCAGCACCTGACAGCCCCCCTCCCTCCAGGCTTGGAATTACATATTCTCCATCATTTTTTGTACTGGGGCCAGGGACCATACATTCAGTTCCCAGTGGAACGACTCATGCCTGAGAATGCCTTCCACAAATAGTTGCCACACAGTTGCGGTCTGCCTGACCATGTATGGCAAGACGCCTGAGACACCCGCCCCCTCCATCAGGGCGGCCGAAAGCCTCTCCGATTGGGCTCTGCCTCCGATCAAGTGCTTTTCCCAGTTGTCTCCCTCGTCAAGTCATCGAGCCGCGTGTTGTAGGTGTGCCACATAGTAATACAAATGCAATCTGGAGGCTTCTAGGCCCCCATCTTCATAGCGCCTCGTTAAGACCTGCATGGCCACCCTGCTGCGATGAACCGCCCAGTAGGGGGCCACCAGTATGGAGCTCAGCTGCCTGAACACCGTCATGGGGATGCTGCACAGTGAGTTTTGAAGCACATATAAGCAACGCGGGAGGACAACCATCTTCGCCACCGCTACTCGCCCCATAAGCGATGGTGGTAAGGTGGTCCAGAAAGCCACTGACCGCTTCAAGGAGTCGCGCACCCCGATCACATTCAGTTGTATCAGCCGTGCGTCCGCAATGGCAACCTGTACGCCTAGGTATCGGAAGTGTCCAGTCTCCCAACGCAGACCCAGCCTCAGGAGGCCCTCCGGTAGCAGTACTGCCATACCAGCCAATGCGAAGTGCAAGGACTTGCGCCTATTCAGGTGTAGGCCGGAGTAGTCGGCGAACTCATACAGCAGCTGCAATAATTTAGGCACCGCCGTTCGGGGGGATGCGATATAGAACAAAGCATTGTCAGCATACAACGATATTAGATGAGAGCTTTCCAAAATGCGGATCCCCCAATGCCCGAGTTCACGTCGTGCCCACACCGCCATAGGCACGATGGCCAGGGCAAACAGTAAGGGCGACAGTGGGCTGCCCTGTTGCGTTCCCCGCTCTACCGTCCATTTCTCTGACTGGCTCTGCCCCACTTGGACCCGCACGCAAGGCTCTGTGTAAAGAATTCGTACCCACCGACAGAAGTTTGGGCCAAAGCCCGTCGCCCTCATCACCGCCTGAAGATAGCCCCAATCTACAATGTCAAATGCCTTCTCGAGGTCGATGGACACCAGCGCCAGTTCCTCTTCACAGGCCTGTACCTCATGCATGACATGCGATAGATGCTGGAAATTCATGCCTGTATTGTGGTCAGGAATCAACCCACACTGGTCCTCATGTAGAAGGTGTGACATGTGAGGGGCTAGTCGCCTCGCAGCACCTTACACAATATTTTAATGCTGGAATTAATCATGGTGAGTGGGCGGTACGCCGCCGGGTCTCGTTCGTCTCCCCCCCTGTTTCAAGAGCATGCAAATATCCCATTCCCATAGAGAGGAAGGAAGGGTTCCCTGCTCGAACGCCTCATTGTATACTTGCAGTAATGGCTGTACCAACTGCTCCAAGTAAGCTTGATAGCATTTGATCGGGAACCCATCCTCCCCGGGCGCCTTGGCCCTAGGCAACTCTCGAAGTGCCTCAAGCAGTTCATCGGCCGATAGTCATGCCTCCAGCTCCTTTTTGGCTGCCGGTGGGAGGCGCGTCAGTTGCAACCCCCCCAGAAATGGGACAAAGCAGTCAGCCCTAACTGATGGGTCCACAGCATACACCTTCTGCAAGTGCTGCTGAAACACTTCCAGTATACCTGCTGTAGAATATACTAAGTCTCCTGCGAAATTACGCACGCAGGTCGTCAACGAGCGGGCCCGCTCCCTGCGCAAGATCCAGGCCAGTAGGCATCCGGACATGTCGCCTTCAGTGTGGAGCCGCTGGCGGTAACGTGTGAGCATGTATTTGTCCAGTCTGTCCCAAATGTCACTGATCTGTTCATGCAGCACGTGCTCGGGGGCATAGTCAGTAGGGTGTACCTGGTCGCTGGTCTAGGTCTCCGCCAATGTGTCTTCCTTGTCCATCAACTCCCTCTGCAGCTGATGTTGGACACCGCACGTGAGCCCCATACCCACTCCCCAGTTAAGGGTCATATAGTGTGAGAGCACCTGAGCGAGAGTCGCCCTTCCCTCCTCTAGTATATCAGGAGGCATCCTCCACCTTCGGGGTCCCTGAGCGGAGGTATTCCACCGCACCACGTAACACACTGGTGCATGGTCTGATAGAAAGCGGGCTAGGTGTGTTAGCTAAGCCTCCGGAAATGCGGGCGTCTCCGACACCAATACCCTGTCAAGCCTACTGTGTGTGTTGTGTGTGGGAGAAAAACAGGTAAAAAGCCTCTGGGCTGGGTGTCTTGCCCTCCAAACATCCTGTAGGCCTATTTCCCTCATCACAGCTCGCAGTTAGTTCGTCATACTGGGCTTCGTGCCAGCTCTGGGGGGATGCCTGTCCAGTGTAGGGTCGAGAGCACAATTAAAATCCCCCAGCCATATCAAAGGTACGTCAAGCTCTGCTGTTATTAAATCCTGCATGGCCTGATAGAAAACAGGCTCGTCCGTATTGGGTGCACATGTATTCAGTACAGCTATGTCTTGGCCATCTAACTGTTCGCGCAGGAGCACAAAGCGACCCCCTACGTCTGCCTCCATGTACTGAAGGGTGAACGGGGTGCCAGGCGCCACCCAAACTAGCGTCCCCCTAGCATATGTAGAGTAGGAGTAGTGAAATACCTGACCCCACCACTTTTTTGCCACACTCGCTGCTCCCAGGTCATCTAGGTGGGTTTTCTGCAAGCAGGCAAATGTCATATTGTATCTTTTCAGGAAGAAGAGCACCCTATGTCGCTTGGTGCAATTGCCCAGACCCCTAATATTCTCACTGAGGAACCTAACCCCCTCTGTCATATGATCGCGATTCACCAACTCGGAGAAGACCGAGGTCCTCATCCTTGGACCCTGCACCTCCGCCTGGGACAACACCTGGTGGACCTCTGCCCTCAGGACCCCACCCACCCCGACAGACCACGCCCGGAACCTCAGCTTCATCCTCGACTCCTCCCTCTCCATGAACCGCCAGATCAACGCCGTCGCGTCCACCAGTTTCAACTGCCTCCGCATCCTCCGTAAGACATTTAAATGGATCCCCCTGACTGCAGGAAGACTATCTCCCACGCACTCGTAACCAGCAGACTTGACTACGGCAACGCCCTCTACACCGGACTCAACAGAACTCTTCTACACAAACTCCAAACCATCCAGAACGCTGCAGCCAGACTCGTCCTCTGGACACCACGTCACGAGCATATAACCCAACACCTACGAGGCCTCCACTGGCTCCCCGTCAAGAAGAGGATCACCTTCAAACTCCTCACCCACGCCTACAAATCCCACAACAACATCGGACCCAAATACCTCAACGCCAGAGTATCCTTCCACGTACCCAAGAGGAACCTCCGCTCCGCCGACCTCACCCTGGCAAAGGTCCCCCGCATCCGCAGAAACAGAACCGGCGGGAGAGCCTTCTCCTACATCGCAGCCAAGACCTGGAGCGAGCTCCCTGTTAACATCAGACGCTCCCCGACCCGGCACACATTCAGGAAGGACCTCAAGACCTGGCTCTTCGACTGATCCGGAACTGCTCCCCCCAGCGCCTTGAGACCCTCACGGGTGAGTAGCGCGCTCTACAAACCCCTGATTGATTGATTGATTGACCATTCATCCTGCCCTCAGGCCCCCAACCGCCGCCCAACCCCTCCGATTGCTGCACACCCATAACACTTACATTCATCAACAAACCAATGAAGAGGAACTTCCCACCCCCCACCCACGGACAATACAAGCACAACATCACTGTCAAGATTGCACATCCCATGCTTGTGCCAGGCTGTACACAGCTGCCCCAAGAGTCCAACAGGGACTTTTAACTAGCACAAGATGCTTCCCCAATGGGCCACCCTGCCATAGACCAGCCATTTCTTCTTCAGCAGCTAACAGCCATTAGTATAGATCAGCATCTAACTCTGGGCTCAAGACGTGATCCCCTCCCGTTGTTCAACCCCCCACCTCTAAGCCACTCAGAGTGCCATCTAAGTCACTACACTCATACCAGCATCGCTCCTAGGGTGCCCACATCAAACTCAGGCCCAGTTCTCAACACATACATGCGGGAGATACACAGACCAGACATCAACAGTTCAAACCGGTACTTGATTCAGACTTCTTCTGGGTCAGGAGCCTCGTCCATCAGGGTCTCAGGGACAATGTCTGCAATTGGACCCAGTATCTGCGACGGCCTTTCCGGATCCAGTGCCATATCTGTTAGCTGCAGGACATGGGCGGGAACTAGCTGCAATGATCCGTCATCCCCCACAGTGACCCTGTGATCGCCTGACAGGGCCCGGTCCCGGTTGATGCAGGATCAGGTTGACGTTGGGAATCCTTTTTGGTGCGGGAGCCTCATCTCTGCTTCTGGCCACATTGTTCTCGGGGAGGGGGATCCTCCCCCTGAAACTCCAACAACTCCCAGACCTCACCGGGAGATTTGAAGAAGTGAGCCTTGCGACAGGACTTTCAATTTGGCCGGGTAAAGGAGCATATATTACAACTGTAAGTCACGTACCTTCTGCTTAACTGCCTGTAAGGATTTCTGCTCCCGAACCTGTCTGGCATAAGCCGGGTAAATAGAGATTTTGTTATTTTCAAAGTGAAGATCCGGACATTCCCTTGCCGCCCAGAGGATACAGTTTCTATCGCTGTAGTTCAGCACTTTCGCTATTATGGCTTGCGGCGGAGCACCCGGAGGGGGGGCGGCACCAGGGCCCTGTGGGCTCTCTCTATAACAAACAGATCTGAGAGTCCCCGGAGGCACAACTGGGTGCAGACCCATTTCTCCAAGAATTGTTCAGCCGACCCCTGCTCCGCTCGTTCTGGGACCCCCAGCACCCGGATGTTACTTCGTCGGGCACGCCCCTCCGCATCCTCTGCCCGTTGCTCAAGTGCCCTCGTGGCTACCGACATTTGAGCCACTTATTGTATGAGCATCTTCACCGCTCCCTGCAGATCTGAAATATCTCCTTCGGCCACAGTGACCTTCTCAGCCATTTTCTGCAGATCTGCTCAGAGAAGGTTAACATCAATCGAGACAGTCTTGATGCAATCCTCTAGGGCCACCCTGGATGGCGGCAAAGAGCTCCGTCCGGGATGGTTCCGCTCATTCTTCCTCCTGTGCCTCATTACCCCCGTCTGCCTGATAATTTGTTGCGGCGGGAGCCTGGGCGTGGTGTACTGGGTGATCGTATTGGATCCAGCTGCCCTTGCCGCCCTGTCTTTGCCCATGTTCACAGCGATGTGGTGGATTTGCCGTCTCCCCGGACCAGCAACCCCTGAATCCCCTCCAAAGGAATTGTCAAGTACAGTACCTACTAGGCCACGACAACCGATACAGTAGGAGGTGTTCACTCAGTGGGTCCCTCCAATTTGCCTGAGGCGGTTGAGGGAGCTGGATTGCAGCCAGTCTGCTCTGTCCGTGGTCTCGTTCCCCCAAGCCCCCTGGCACACGAGCCACAAACCACCGTGCAAATTACCCCCTACCAGCACTGGGCAGGCAAGGTGGAACACCAGGGGGGTCCCGGAGTGTCACCTCTGCATGAGATTGAGCAGTCAATAAAGAAGGGGCCATTGTCTTAGCACCCGCGTGCACCCTGGTCCAAGTTCTGTGCTCCTGCAGGGATTGAGGTGTGCTCGCCCAATCCCTCAGCCAGAGCCGGCCTCAGGCCCGACGGGTCCCTCCTCTCTGGGGCAGTCTTAGTAGATCAGGCTGCTGGAAGAAGTCCGTTTGTGAAACACACATGCGAAATGCCGCGAGGCCCGCCAGGGATCAGCCGGGACCAAGCGGGCAGAGAAACAGCAAGGCCACCACGGGGAGTGCACCGCAACCCCCAGCCCTGCACAGCGACTGGGGCACCACTCACCATGTGCCGCTCAGTGCGGCAGCCTCAGTGCGCAGTCTCCGGCCGCGGCAGGCCAGTACAGACTGGCATGTGCCAAGCCCCCCCGCAAGCTCCAGGCCAGGAGGGGCCGCGAGTCCAGGGAGAGAGAGTTCCTATGGGCGGGAGAGGCGGTCCTCACCCCCGCGCCCAACAAGCTGATCCACAGGCCACAGGGGAAACAGGCACTTAAAAATTTCGAAACCTCTAAATTGTAAGTCCGATTATGTGGTTTATTTATTGGAATGTCCATGTCCCAAAGGTTATGTCGGAAGCACTAAGCTAGAGGCGCACAAGCGGATCTTACAACATCTGCATGCTATTAAGAATGCCGACATATCATACCCAGTAGCACGTCACTTTATGGAACATCATCACAGGGATCCCTCTAAGTTGACTTATTGTATCCTAGATCAAGTTGTCAAAACACTGAGAGGGGGTGACAGAGAGAAAACCCTGAGACAACTTGAATGCAGATACATTTTGAGAATGGGTACGAAGGAGCCGTTAGGCATTAACATCGATGAGGAGATGTACACTTTTTTATAAATACGTGCCTTTGAGATATTGTTTCTGCAGTATGCTTATGACCTTAGTGCTCTGCTGTCTCTGAACCCTTTCTCTGGATTTCGACAAATAATGGTCTGTGCATTTCAGCAATATGCCTTTTACAGGCTTTTTAATTGTTTAGTTTCTAACTTGCTTTGTTTGTCACCAAGACAAGTGTTCTAATATTATATGTCCTCTTTATCTTTGTTATAGGTTATCCAGATGGATCACCGAGGTTTAACAGCGAAAGAGCTAAGATATCTCATTTTTTATTGTATTCTATTTTATTATTGTTTCTTATTTTATTGTTATTTGACTTTTTTTTGGCACATGCATGATATTGCTGTGCATGTGTTATCTTAATTGGAATACCTTACAACTATGGTCAGAATTTGTCTATTATCGGCAACAGTCGTTTGGTAATTTCAGGACAGGATGTCCTTTCTACAGGCATGGATGACTTTGCCTACTGGGGCTGAAATGTTACTATAATTTTAGGTCTGTATTTTTGGTTATGCATTCCTGAGTCCTTTTTCTTCTCTTTTGTCAGTTGAATACATAAGACAAGTTGTCCCAGATTCACTCATTGTGATACAAGACCACTGGGGCTGAATCCACTTTATTTCATTTTATTTTGTTTACACTTAATGGGACCTGTAATGCATAACCAACTTAGTTGCATTCATGTGAATATTTGAATTTTTGTATATAGCCATGCACTGTAAACATGTTCAAAAATGGCCGACAGTTTTACTTACAGAATCAGTGCAGATTGTATGCCTCTTTCTATGACTACTATGTTTAAAACTTTATTTAATACTTACCTTGTGAACATAGCAGCGTTGTGAACAAGGCTTTCAAGCCGAAACGTGTAGACGTTGCCTGCCTTTGCTTTGTGCTTATTAAAATCATTTATCGTTTCCACGGAGTGCCGTCTCCTGCTTGAGTTTGCTGGAGCTGTCCTGTATACATATATATATATATATGCATTGGCATATTTATAACTGATGTACAAAAGATTTCCATGTAATTACCAAAGGGCAGCCTAATCACCATGATAAAAACAATGTTTAATGCCTATATATATACTGTTTTAAAAGTTTATCCTTTCCAAGATGGCGCTCACGGGCTGTGAAAGTAACAGTCCTTTAACCATTTCCATGGAAATTGTGCACCGGAAACACTTGCATTCAGTTAATTTAAATATGGCGTTTACCTGTCTGTGTTTACAGTGGAAAAAGGCGCGAAGCCGAAACGCGTCCTGTTCTGTTTTGTTTTCTCGGTGAAATAAACTAACCGAGTTTCATCCCCTGATTGAGTGCGGTCTCTTCACTTCCTTGGGTCGTGAGGTTTGGAGCTGATATATATATATATATATATATATATATATATACCTGACTGGGAGTGGTCTCAGTTAAAACATCGCAACAGCTGACCCCCAGGGAAAAGAGAAGCCACTTGGAACGGGCACTGATGAAAGTCATTTGGAGGCTGAAACGCGTCTGCCAAGCGTTTCAAGGACCTTTGATATGCCAAGCACAATACATCTAATAAAGCCTCTTTAAAGTTTACCCCGGAGCTGTGTCGCTTTCTTCCTTACTTGGGAGAGAACTTGGTCCTCGTATGTTGCCAGCAAAGCAGGAGCTGGCTCACGACACGCCCTCTCGGTCTGGAGCACCACGGGCTTCCTGCACTTTTGGTTGTGCAGGTATCTGCAGCGCGGAGCCCCCCCGGTACTGGTGATTCCCACTTGGATGTTACAGGTACATGGGGAGAGAGGAGGCATTATTTTAGTGCCTGAGAAGGTGGACTTGAAGAGGCTTTGGCTCTTACAGGCAACTGCGGCGGTGTGGGGCCCACCAGCCAACAAAGTGTGGGTCATCACCTGGTGTTTGAAAAGCCTCATTACTCAATGGGCTCTCACGGAGGACTCCAATATCCAGCATGCAGCTGTTCTGCAGGAGAAGCGCGAGGTGCCTTGCATCTCAGAGGCGGATGAGGGGCAAGTGACCACCTGACTGGGAGTGGTCTCAGTTAAAACATCGCAACAGCTGACCCCCAGGGAAAAGAGAAGCCACTTGGAACGGGCACTGATGAAAGCCATTTGGAGGCTGAAACGCGTCTGCCAAGCGTTTTCAAGGACCTTTGATATGCCGAGCGCAATACATCTAATAAAGCCTCTTTAAAGTCTACCCCGGAGCTGTGTCGCTTTCTTCCTTACTTGGGAGAGAACTTGGTCCTCGTATTTTGCCAGCAAAGCAGGAGCTGGCTTATGACACGCCCTCTCGGTCTGGAGCACCGCGGGCTTCCTGCACTTCTGGTCGTGCAGGCATCTGGAACGCGGAGCCCCCCCGGTACTGGTGATTCCCACTTGGATGTTACAGGTACATGGGGAGAGAGGAGGCATTATTTTAGTGCCTGAGAAGGGGGACTTGAAGATGCTTTGGCTCCTACAGGCAACTGCGGCGGTGTGGGGCCCACCAGCCAACAAAATGTGGGACATCACCTGGTGTTTGAAAAGCCTCATTACTCAATGGGCTTTCACAGAGGACTCCAATATCCAGCATGCAGCGGTTCTGCAGGAGAAGCGCGAGGTGCCTTGCATCTCAGAGGCGGAGGAGGGGCAAGTGACCACCTTATTGGGAGAGGTCTCAGTTAAAACATCGCAACAGCTGACCCCCAGGGAAAAGAGAAGCCACTTGGAACGGGCACTGATGAAAGCCATTTGGAGGCTGAAACACGTCTACCAAGCATTTCAAGGACCTTTGATAGGCCGAGCACAATACATCTAATAAAGCCTCTTTAAAGTCTACCCCGGAGCTGTGTCGCTTTCTTCCTTACTTGGGAGAGAACTTAGTCCTCGTATTTTGCCAGCAAAGCAGGAGCTGGCTTACGACACGCCCTCTCGGTCTGGAGCACCGCAGGCTTCCTGCACTTCTGGTCGTGCAGGCATCTGCAACGCGGAGCCCCCCCGGTACTGGTGATTCCCACTTGGATGTTACAGGTACATGGGGAGAGAGGAGGCATTATTTTAGTGCCTGAGAAGGGGGACTTGAAGAGGCTTTGGCTCCTACAGGCAACTGCGGCGGTGTGGGGCCCACCAGCCAACAAAGTGTGGGACATCACCTGGTGTTTGAAAAGCCTCATTACTCAATGGGGTTTCACGGAGGACTCCAATATCCAGCATGCAGCGGTTCTGCAGGAGAAGCGCGAGGTGCCTTATGTGTATACCTGACTGGGAGTGGTCTCAGTTAAAACATCGCAACAGCTGACCCCCAGGGAAAAGAGAAGCCACTTGGAACGGGCACTGATGAAAGCCATTTGGAGGCTGAAACGCGTCTGCCAAGCGTTTCAAGGACCTTTGATATGCCGAGCGCAATACATCTAATAAAGCCTCTTTAAAGTCTACCCTGGAGCTGTGTCGCATTCTTCCTTACTTGGGAGAGAACTTGGTCCTCGTATTTTACCAGCAAAGCAGGAGCTGGCTTATGACACGCCCTCTCGGTCTGGAGCACCGCGGGCTTCCTGCACTTCTGGTCGTGCAGGCATCTGCAACGCGGAGTCCCCCGGTACTGGTGATTCCCACTTGGATGTTACAGGTACATGGGGAGAGAGGGGGCATTATTTTAGTGCCTGAGAAGGGGGACTTGAAGAGGCTTTGGCTCCTACAGGCAACTGCGGCGGTGTGGGGCCCACCAGCCAACAAAGTGTGGGACATCACCTGGTGTTTGAAAAGCCTCATTACTCAATGGGCTTTCACGGAGGACTCAATATCCAGCATGCAGCGGTTCTGCAGGAGAAGCACGAGGTGCCTTATGTGTATACCTGACTGGGAGTGGTCTCAGTTAAAACATCGCAACAGCTGACCCCCAGGGAAAAGAGAAGCCTCTTGGAACGGGCACTGATGAAAGCCATTTGGAGGCTGAAACGCGTCTGCCAAGCGTTTCAAGGACCTTTGATATGCCGAGCGCAATACATCTAATAAAGCCTCTTTAAAGTCTACCCCGGAGCTGTGTCGCTTTCTTCCTTACTTGGGAGAGAACTTGGTCCTCGTATTTTGCCAGCAAAGCAGGAGCTGGCTTACGACACGCCCTCTCGGTCTGGAGCACCGCGGGCTTCCTGCACTTCTGGTCGTGCAGGCATCTGCAACGCGGAGCCCTCCCGGTACTGGTGATTCCCACTTGGATGTTACAGGTACATGGGGAGAGAGGAGGCATTATTTTAGTGCCTGAGAAGGGGGACTTGAAGAGGCTTTTGCTCCTACAGGCAACTGCGGCGGTGTGGGGCCCACCAGCCAACAAAGTGTGGGACACCACCTGGTGTTTGAAAAGCCTCATTACTCAATGGGCTTTCACGGAGGACTCCAATATCCAGCATGCAGCGGTTCTGCACGAGAAGCGCGAGGTGCCTTATGTGTATACCTGCCTGGGAGTGGTCTCAGTTAAAACATCGCAACAGCTGACCCCCAGGGAAAAGAGAAGCCACTTGGAACGTGCACTGATGAAAGCCATTTGGAGGCTGAAACGCGTCTGCCAAGCGTTTCAAGGACCTTTGATATGCCGAGCGCAATACATCTAATAAAGCCTCTTTAAAGTCTACCCCGGAGCTGTGTCGCTTTCTTCCTTACTTGGGAGAGAACTTGGTCCTCGTATTTTGCCAGCAAAGCAGGAGCTGGCTTACGACACGCCCTCTCTGTCTGGAGCACCGCGGGCTTCCTTCACTTCTGGTCGTGCAGGCATCTGCAACGCGGAGCCCCCCCGGTACTGGTGATTCCCACTTGGATGTTACAGGTACATGGGGAGAGAGGAGGCATTATTTTAGTGCCTGAGAAGGGGGACTTGAAGAGGCTTTGGCTCTTACAGGCAACTGCGGCGGTGTGGGGCCCACCAGCCAACAAAGTGTGGGACATCACCTGGTGTTTGAAAAGCCTCATTACTCAATGGGCTTTCACGGAGGACTCCAATATCCAGCATGCAGCGGTTCTGCAGGAGAAGCGCGAGGTGCCTTATGTGTATACCTGACTGGGAGTGGTCTCAGTTAAAACATCGCAACAGCTGACCCCCAGGGAAAAGAGAAGCCACTTGGAACGGGCACTGATGAAAGCCATTTGGAGGCTGAAACGCGTCTGCCAAGCGTTTCAAGGACCTTTGATATGCCGAGCGCAATACATCTAATAAAGCCTCTTTAAAGTCTACCCAGGAGCTGTGTCGCTTTCTTCCTTACTTGGGAGAGAACTTGGTCCTCATATATATATAGTATTATACCATCAAAAAACAAATAGGAACTGACCAGGAACCACGAGTGGCTCCTAAAATCAGAAATGTGGATTTAACAGCAGGGGATGTTCACCTTATGAAAACTCTCCACAACTTAGGCAATGAATCCAATGATAACCGGCTCAGCAGTGCAAATACCCAAAGCATAGCAGAGATGGAAGAGATAAACATATCATCCCCAGGAGATAGTCCCTTTAAGGCTCCGTCAACATTTGTACCCAATATGCCCCGTGACGCTGTGGATATTTTTCATGATCGAGTCACGGATGAACTAAAAAAACTTTATAAAACATCAAAAAAACATAAGAAAAGCTTCAATCATCAAACAGTACAATACTTCAAATTAATGAATAAGCTCAAGACCAACTCGGATGTGGTAATAAATAAATCGGACAAGGGAGGCAACATTGTCCTGTGGGGAAAAGATCAATACAAAGCTGAAGCATACCGTCATTTAAACGATCATGAATGTTACCAGAAAATCAGCCCTGGAGAGGTCAGGAAAATCTACAAAAACTATAAGGATGACCTCATGATGTGGAAAAGGGAAGCTCTAATCAGCAAAGATGAATTTACATTTTTGAATAATGATTTTCCTGTTTTACCCACAATGTACTTTATACCCAAAGTTCACAAAGGTATTAATCCAGTGCCTGGCAGACCGATAATTTCAGCCAGGAAAAGTATTTTTGAATGTACATCAAGATATATAGACTATTACCTACAGGAGTTTGTTACCAGTTTACCTACGTATATAAAAGACAGCAATTACTTTTTATATAAACTCAGTAAGCAAATATGGTCTAAAGAATACATTTTCCTCACTTTGGACATTACTGCCTTATATACGAGCATTAGGCATGGAGATGGGATGAAAGCTGTGGAGTTTTTTTTAAACAAAAGATCTATAGAATTTTATTCACATAATAGAATGTTGCTTTCCATGATAAGATGGTGTTTGCATAACAATGTGTTTACCTTTGATGGAATTACCTTTCAACAATTACAGGGAGTAGCTATGGGGGCATGCTTCTCCCCCAGCTACGCGTGTCTTCACGTGGGCTGGTGGGAGGAGCATGTCCTACAAAGGGAACATCATGACACTTGGTGCAAACACATTATACAATGGTGGCGCTACATAGACGATATTTTTGTAATATGGCATGGTACACAAAGTGAAGCGGAAGAATTTGTTAGTAAAATTAATGTCAATTCTATGAATTTACAATTTACTGCCAACATTGATCATAGTACCGCAAACTTCTTGGACATCAAAGTATACACCTTCCAAAATGAAATTCAAACCTGTCTATATCGGAAGCCCACCGCTGGCAACACTCTATTGCATGCTAAGAGCTTCCACCCTCCACACACTATTTCTAGCCTCCCCTATGGTGAATATTTACATATTCGCAGAGCATGTAGTTCTGAAAGTAACTTAATATTCCATCAAAATGCAGCTACACAAAGGTTCATAGAGAGAGGCTATAGTCCCAGAAAACTCGAAATAGCGAAGAGAAAAGCCAATAGTAAAGACCGACTGACGTTGTTGAAAGGACAAGATTGTACGACTAGTGCCGCACCCCACAATGAAATAGACAACAGCAAACAAAATATGACAACATGCAGGCTCATTACCACCTACAGCAAACAGGCCCAAGAAATCAAATCTATTATTACCAATCAATGGCCCATAGTCTTGACAGATGCCATATTGAAACAAGTACTACCTGAGAGGCCCACGTTTACTTTCCGTAGAGCGTATTCCATGCACAATGACCTAGTGAAAACCAGTCCTGAACTAGATAACAAGAGCAGCTGGTTATCTCCTAAAAAGGGTTCTATAAATGTAACTCTTGCCGTGCGTGCAAATTTGGCATAAATACTACATCATACACGTCGGCATTTTCCACAGAGAGCATAGAACTTAGAGGTCATTTTACGTGTAGAACGGAATACGCGGTGTACGTGTTACAATGCAAATGTGGATTATGCTACATTGGTAGCACCAAACTACAAGTATATGCCCGTATATTACAACATCTGCGGGCCATAGTCAATTCCGACCCAACTTACCCAGTGGCAAGACATTTCAAGTTGGAACATGCTAATAATTTGAATTGTCTTCAATACTTTGTCATTGACACGGTACCCATTAATAAAAGAGGGGGCAATCGCGAAAAACGATTACGTCAATTAGAATCTAGATATATCATTGAACTTGACACTAAGTACCCCCAGGGTTTAAATACAGGAGAGGATATGCATAATTACTTGTAAGTTATGATCAGGACTATTTGCACTTGGTGGACCCTTAATATATATTGCCTAGCAGAATATTATGTGGGTCAGTTGAGAGTAGTACTATCTCCCTCAGTGTCCCATAATGAGAATTTTTTCTTAGCTGTGCTCATTTTGTTTTTAGTAGCTTTTATGTCCTGTAGTTATTTTTAAGGGGCTCCCTACGGTTTGCGCCAAAAGGTCTGGTCAGGATAGAATCATTTTTTTTTAAATATTACAGCATTCTCGTACCGGCCGCTTTTTAGTAGCACAGTTCTTATTTTTATACACTTTTAGACACGAATAAGTATGCACTTTAGCACATATTTTGCACATTTGCACGGCACTTTGGAGCTAACTGACTGAGATTTAGCAGAACAATCCAACCATTTGTGGTCAGTATATTTGCACTAGCAATATTTGCACTTGCGGTATTTGCACCGGTAAATATATTTATGAAACCTTATTTATGTATTTATTCTATTTATGTGGTTTTTACATAATCAAATCCTGTTGGTTACATATAATAGGAGCTAATCGGAAGAAAAACAAGGCCGAAAGCATTTGTGCTATGTATATTTTTTGTTTCATTCTGTTAGTAATCAACGTACAATCAAGAATGAATGTTTGGCCAGTATATTTTGCACTATCAGTATTTGCACTGTCAATACCTATACTAAGATTATGCCCATCAAATTATATCTATATATTTATTCTATTTTTGTGGGTTTAACCTGGAGAAATCATGTTGGTTACAAATAATTGGGGCTAATTGGAAGAAATGTTAAGTTATCAGCATTTGTGCTATGTACATCATATTGCATCTTCCATTACTAACTAATGTACCACCAAAATATGAATTAGATATTAAATTCAATTAATATGATTGTTATTTAAAGAAATGTACATCAGGTAATTTGTTTTTCAACCTCAATACATTGCCGAAATATAGAAAACTACAAAGTGAAGTATTTTTTCTAGCTCCATTGTAGTGGTGCTAAATGTGTCAGGTGATGGGTGCTTTCCACCCAATAAATTCACTGTCATAACGTAACGTGACCATGTGATCAAGGGCCAGGAGGCCCGAAACGCGTCATGAACTTTGCACTTATCTGAAAAACACAATAAAAGTTTGATACTGGCACCAGCAAAGAAGTTGTCCGTTCCCGTTTTTGTGCGTGCATTGCACATTGGAGTGTAACTGGATATATATATATATATATATATATATATATATATATATATATGTATATATATAGCTCTACAATGATGAAAACCAAAGGTTAAAGTAACGTTATAGTCAGGTGTGATTGTGATAAAAAGATGTTTTTGTTTAAAAAACCTTAGAAATTCACTGAAACAAAACACAGGTTAAAGTAACGTTATAGATAGGTGAATTTATCAATGATAACATTAAGGATTTCACTGATGACCTCACTGATGACATCATCCAAGCTTAGTTTTCCTGCATATTGCTCTATAAATTACTATGGCATTAGAGGCCTGACATTGAGTACAAAGTATCTCAGGAGAATATTAGCCATCATTATTGCCATCAGAGGTACAACTCCCTTAGGTGTAGAAAACATGAATTATGTGCAACATTGACCCTATGCCATACACTTTACTGCTAGCATATTACACATTAACAATCAACCACAAATATATAGGAAACTCTCATTGAGTGTGGTGTTCAATCTGTATACAACTGTTCACAG
This sequence comes from Calotriton arnoldi, assembly GCA_963921515.1. Classification (NCBI taxonomy): domain Eukaryota; kingdom Metazoa; phylum Chordata; class Amphibia; order Caudata; family Salamandridae; genus Calotriton; species Calotriton arnoldi. Next base: position 1,662,219 of record CAWUFW010000441.1, read on the forward strand.
AAAGCCAAGTTCCTAAAAATAGTTGATGTCAGTTATAAAACAAATGACCTACTACAGACAGCTTTTATCTGTATCAAACCCCTGAAACTCACCAAACCTACATTGAGAAATGAATTTGATATCAGTAGAGAACTGGGTACTGTAAACAGTGCTTACTCTCTGGAGAGAATTTACTTTATACCACACTGTTTGCAAACACTATACTAAAAAGTATCTACTAAGAACAGAGCACACTCTATGCAACAGATGTAATAAAAAACACTATATGCTCAAAATAACCAAGATCTGAAGGTGCTAAACATCATACTACATGCAGCCTTCATACTGTGGTGAAAACTTTACAGATAGCCCATCTTCTGAAGCAAAACAAGCACATGCATATAGGTTCGTACCTGGTGCACACAGTCTTCTATGTTATGTAGAAATTGTCATGTTGACAGAATTCTGTCTAATAACTCAAGGCTGCTTACAAAAGTTAGTACGTTTAATCTTACACCTGTTAAAGACTTTTTCTGCAGAACCAAAAAACTTGTGTGGGACATAAGACTCTTGAATACAAAGATGTATAATGTGTACAATACCTCTACACACCTATGGTGCTTTAGGAGCATGTGTGTTTTTTAAACACTTAAACCCATTAGCTGGACTCAGGCTGTACAAAATTAGGTAGACAACTATTATGGTACTTACCTGCCACTATATAAACTATAAAACATACTAGGACACTCATTGAATGATGTCATCGGTGATGTCATAGATGATGTCATAGAACATGTCATGAGTGATGTCATATGTGAGATCATAAGCAGTGCATGGCAGGGGGCAAGTTATAGTTAGTGCAGCTAAGTATAACCAGTAAAGTTCTCTGTTTTTGTGGGCCTTTTGGGGCTCATTAGTCAGTGCCGCGTGTTACATTTAAGCCCCAGGGGTGAACTTCCCAGGGCCTTTTCAGGCTCGGGGAGGGGAGCAGTGTGGCCCCGTTCCCCATATAAAGGAATTTACCTAACTATAAAGTTACTTTAATCTTTGTTTTTTTCAGTGAATTTCTAAGGTTTTTTTTAAACGAAAACAAATTTTTTGATCACATATAACTATAACTTTAACCTTTGTTTTTTTCGGTGAATTTTAAGGGTTTTTAAAGATAAAATAATACTTAAATACCTTACGTAAATGCAACCCCCATGATGGCCGTTGGTGGGGGGGTGGTGGCCATTGGTCCTGGCCCTGGAGACCCGATCCTCCATGGTCGTTTGTTTTTTAATTAAATTGGAGGGGGCTGAGGGGCCTCCTTCTGAGTCTCTTAAGGCCCTGGTTACCCCATACCCTAGGGCAGTGTATTTTTCTTAAGAGGACGGGGCCCATACAGCCCCCCCCAAGCCGTTATTGGGCCCGGGGACCACAACCCCCCAGAGCCACTTATTTAAAAAAAGAGGAGAGGAGCTGCGTGGTCCCTTTCCCTGGGCCTTGTTAGACCCTGGGGACCACATCCCCCAGGACCACTCTTTTAAATAAAGGGGAGGGGGGCGTTTGTGGACCCCCCTCCCTGGGCTGATTTTGGCCCTGTGGATCCCATCCCCTGGGGCCTGGAATTCTTTTGAGGGGAAGTGGGGCATGTGTGGCCCCCCTTCCCAGGCCAATTTTGGCCCCGGGGACTCCATCCCCCGGGCCCTTGTGAAATGATGAACCCTCGGCACGCCAGATGGTGAGAACATAAGTACATTTATTCTTTATGTATAGCAGCACCAGGAGGGGGCTGCCAGCCAGCTTCGTAACATCTCTGTCTCTCCACGTTCTCCCCCCCAGCAACCACCCTTCTAGAATCCTGAAGGCTGCAATATCACACGAGACAATACAACACATCTCCCTCCCATTAACACTCTGAAGAATTTCCTTCAACACAGATATACATCACAATGTTAATCAATAATACATAATGTAACACAGTACACGTAAAGTAATAATAAACAACAACCACTAATATCAACATCTCATAATTACAATGACTTCCTTGAAAAGAAATGCAAATAATAAAAAGAGAAAAATTCCCATGCATCACTAACATTCCATTACAAAGTCAGCAAACCTTCTAGGTGTTCGGTGCACTTTTCCTTGACCTCCATCCACATGCTCAAACACACCATCATCATGAGATTTCTTATTACCTTTTTCTCCTCCCATATTACCTTTTTCTCCTCCCAGCAAACATTCTGCCATCCTTACCACCTTCTTGGTGTTCCACACATTACCATCACTCAGCAACAACGTATAACGATTTACCTTCCTGATTTGGAGAGGCTTTGAAAACTGAGAATAACCCCTTACACTCTCTCCATCCCTTCCTTACACGCACTGAATCCCCCACTGCCCACCAGGGGCCTCTGCAGGCTTGGGGATGGTGGCCACGCAGCCCCCTCCCCTTTATGAACATAGCCCCCGCCATTTTTTTTTCCAATCCTGTGAGAGTCTTGCTGGATCGTGCCATTTTTTTCCCAGTTTGTTTCCTTTGTGGTCCCAAGGAAAAGGTCCCTCTAGGCCTCCCTCATGAGGCCTAGGGGGTCAGGGTACCCCTACCCTGCCCCCTTATATCATTTTTTTTTTTTTACTTCAGCACAGGGGACTAAGTCCCTGAGTCCTGTAATGGCTGCCAACAACATTTTTCTCATGTCATAGCAGCCAATCAGAGCGCTTGCTCTCGTGTGAGTCTGTCTCCCGTGTGAGCGAGATGGACCAAACAAAATAAGGCTCCCTGGGCCAATCAGAATGCACTATTTTTAAATTGCCACTCCCTCAAGTGTCTGTTGAGACTCTCGCGGACCCAACTGCCTAAATCTATAATTACTTTTTACCCTAATTTCTCAAAAACTACTGAATGGATTTACACCAAATCATAAAAAGCACATTTCGTGGACCAAGATCTAGCTTCCTGCCAAATTTGGTGTCATTACGTTCAGCAGTTTTTGCAGTAGCCTTGTCTAAAGAGGTCTACGAGAAAATGCATGGGGATTTAGGGTTTTGGGCCCCCCCTGTTTTCTCGCCCCTGCTTGATGGATGACCCCGAAACTTTCCAGGAAGGAGCTCAGGTGCATGAACTTTTTTTTTGTTGAAGGTTTTGTGAAGATTCATCAAACGGTAAAGCAGACCTTTTCTACTACTTTCTACTACTACTTAACTGCCACTAGGTAAATATTATTATATTATATTGCATTGTGTGTAGCGTTAAATGTAAAGCGCTATGCCATTGTTCCTCGTCTTCAAAGTTGGTATGTGATGCTGGCAATTTTAGACAATTAAGAAAACCTACTGCAGTTCATAAGTGCAATATATTATTAGACACTGGTGCTTTAGGGATTTGCTATATTTTAAATTCCCTATTGCTCTAAATTGTTATATTTTCTCTGGCCAGAGATCCACGATTGAGGGTCTCTTTTCACACTTATTGGACTTATATGCGTTGGGGTGTAGACGCCCTTTGAAGAGGCGATGACCCTCTCAAAGAAACCGCGCCCTACAGAAGCCGCGACAAACCTTGCCTGTCTACCAGTTAATCCCATTCAGGGACTTACTCAGCAAGTGAGGAATATGAACTGATGACGTCCCACACCCCCCCCCCCCCCCTCTTCATTCAGCCTTGCCTTTCATGGCTCGTTAATTGCAAGCCGCCATTGTCTCCAGAAGGCCCTCCCCAAGAGCCGCCTATTGATTTCCTGTCCGCGGCCCACTCTAGCTGAGAGGTGGCTCCCAAGGTGAGGTTCAGGCAGGCCCAGGCCGCGGCGGCCCTTTCTGCCCAACGGGCCACCTTTGTCCCCCTGATGGGCTAAAGCCTATTCGGGCCCCTCGTGTTTTTCACCCCGGTGATTCCTGACACCAGGCCAGATGTGACCGCTTCCATCCTGGAGCTTGCTGAAGGGAAGATAAAACGGATTAGTTTCGAGATCGAAAATCACACCCTCCTTTTGGAGCAAGCCTTGTCCCGGGGTTTAGATCTCTAACTCTCACTTCTAATGCTTTTTGTTGGCATCCAGTGATCTGTACCCTTCCTCCCACGGAGGAGCACGGCAGGAAAGAAGAACTGTTGCTGGGCACCAATAGCTTTGATGGACATGCTGCCTACACAAGAAACCCATACGTTTTTAGGCCTCTTTCTCACACCTGCTCTGAGTTATGGTCGCCCTGAAAGGCAAGGCATGTCTGGGTGTTGGCTGGTAATGGCCTTTATTAATTGCATTTTTTTATGCTATCCTTTTTTTGGTCATATTTGAGTCTGATGCAAGTGGTGTGCCCAACCACAGCACAAAAGTGTGGTGAGCTATTACAGAGCCACTGTCATAAACATTCACATTTACCAAAGTTTGTGCAGGTGCTCACACTTAGCACACAGTTTACGTTATGCGGGCCTTTAAATGGTAAATTGACCCTGACTTTTGCGTCAAGTTGCATCGCAAAACTTTGGTAAATGTGAGCCTGAACTTTTGAAGTTGATGCTTGGGACTGCTGAATTAAGAGTTCAGCTTGTAAACATCCCGACAGTGGTGGAAGGACCCGCATTGGGCTTTGCAAGAATCTCTGATTGTTGAAGCACAGCCCTGCATAGCGCCCAGGTGGCATGCCCTGGGCACACTGGCCTGCCACCTTCACTGGTACCCTCGCACCTCACTTCAGAGAGCAGTGTCTCACCCCTGCACAATCATACAGAGCAGCGTATGAGACCAGAGCCTTCTTGGGGTGCCCAGTGGGCTCTGCAATTCATTTTATATCAGCATTTATCTCCTTAAAATGCACTTCCTGTTGATAACCTTGGCCGCATGTATAGAGAGTGCTGTCCTTGTGCCCAATCTTGCACACTCAGTACACAGAATGGCACTAATGAAATGAAATGAAAAGGGTTTATTAAGCGCATACTCCCGCCCGAGGGCGTCTTGGCGCATCGTACAGTGAAATATTAGCTATTCTACCTGGTCGCATTATGTAGCTCCGAATATGTTACTTCTTATAGGAATGACTAGCAGGAGGGGGCATCTAGAGGTAGAGGGGGCCTACCAATAGCCAAAAAAGCAAACCCCAGGTTTTGACGCACAAGTGCCTCAGTGACCTCTGCCCTGCCAAGCGAAGGGGTTTCAGAGCCTCTAAAATTCCAAATTGACCTGCATTATGCAGATCACAGAAATAGGCCATTTTCCTCCCTATCCGCCTCTTCGTATCATAACGGGCACCCTAGATTATCATTCCACTAGTCCTACAGGCTTCTCTAGTGGGGTTCCTTCACTGCCATGAGTAACAAGGATCAGCCTGGTAGGGAACAGTGGGTAAAATCTGGTGATAGTGACTGCCCTCACTCCTCCTTAAATATGGTGACAGCCTAAGAAACTGCATTTCTAGGATGACTGGTCCAGAACAGCCTAGAACCCATCTACATCTGCTGAAAAGCTCTAATAGACTGCTGCACCGTTATCAATAAATGTAGGGCACCCACTTACATGGTCGATTCCCCATGCGGCAACCCAAACATCTACCTCTCTTACTGTTCCTTCCTCGCTCTGGCACAACGCGTTGCCTTCTAGATCCAAGCCAGTCCAAGCCATTGAAGTGTTGAGGTTCCAGGCGATCTCTGAGGATAATTTTCCAGAAGTTCAGGATCTGCATAGTGCCTACCTGTCTTTGACCGGGACTGTCCCTAAATACTCTATTGGCCCTGTGGTGACCCCCTCATGGCAGGCCTCCCCCTAGGGTAACGACCCGAGAACCTGGAGGGCACCTTTCTCCAAGCGGCTCTCTCGCTCTCAAGCGATTTGGAGGCAGCAACTGCTTGCGTATACGTCCAAACAGTTTCTCTACTGCCTGAGTCCACGTACACCTTTTCTTCAACTTAATCAGTCACACACTTCCATCATTTACACTGACAAATACACTGTTTACACGTTCTCTCATGCTTCAGTGTGGCTAGGGGAAATGGTAGTTTTTACACCCTCTTCTAGACAAACGTTGGTGAGCAGTCAGAATTATATTTTGGCCCTTTCTGTGACATCATTCTGCGCCCCCTGCATGGTCGTTCATGCAGGGGTAAAATATTTGGTTTTCTGGCACCAGAATAGTATGTGGATGTACCTACAAAATTACTTCAGAAGCAGACCCCCCGCCACCCTGGGATATCCTTACCATCTTACCATTGTACAAAACCAACAATAATCAAATAGAGGGAGCTTGAGTATCTACAGAGCAGCATACAATGTGCGACTTCGAGAACTTCCGGGTGAAAGGTCGGGCATTTATGACCACAGAAAAATGGAAGGGCTTCCAGTAACATTTAAAGGGCTATTGCTGGTTCCCGCTTTCTGGGCTTGAGCCATCCACAATCTGCAAGGATGATAACCAGGAAGGATGAATTGTAGATGCCTGCACTTTTTTGTTTTTTTAAGATAATATTTTTCATTGAAATTCACATTCATTATACAGAACAACATCCTTTAGGGGACCAATTTTTTGTAATAAATAGGTTTACAATATCCCAAGGGAAACAACTGAAACAACATTGGGGCATATTATCAACGGCCAGCGATAATTATCGCTGGCCGTGCTTAGCGATAGATTTCTTATCGCTGGCTATCTCCGAAATTATCGCCCTGGTAGCGCGTTATTAACAACAAGCTTCTCCAGGGCGATAAAATTCCAGAGATAGCGAGGTTATCGCCGTTTTGCAGGGAACATCGCTGGTTTTCCAGCGATGTTCCCTGCAAAACGGCGATAACCTTGCTGATACGACCCTGTGGTCGTATCAGCACAATCCACCCCCTATGTTAGGGATGGCTAAGTCGGGATAATAGCAGACGTTAGATTTTGGCGAAAACGGCCGTTTTCGCCAAAATCTAACGTCTGCTATAATCCTGTGGGCTGCCTTGTAAATATCGCGATGTGCACATCGGCGATATTTACAACGTAGCCCATCTGAGGTACGCCCAGTAACGCCCACTTTGCATCTCATTAGAGATGCAAGGATGGGCGTTGGGGGAAAGGGCGATAGTGCAGGGATTCACGCGATAGCGTGACCTTGCTGATTAGGCGATAGAATTATCGCCGCTTTCCGTCCGAAAACGGACGCTAAAGCGGCGATAATTGACTATCGCCTGGTTGTTAATATGCCCCATTATATCTAGACTAACCAAGAAAAAGGCCCATTGCTATCACGATAACTAAAGTCTTCTAACGGACTGAGCCAATCACAACATGCTTCAGAGAGTCCTAGTTTGCATTGGTGCTGAAAATTAAGCAGATGCCCATTAGGACTAACTTCAGCATCAGTGAAGTTGAAAATGGAGCAGCACAGAAAGATAGGAACAGGGAATGTGAGGCTCAGCGATGTTGTGTGATCTCAGATCTCTGCCTGGAAAACACTGGTTTACGGGAAATCACTATAGAAAGTCTTATATTTGATATCTTAAATTGACTTAATTTGGATTGATAGAGGTTGTGATGTAAATTCTCATTCTTTGAGGAAATGCGCTTGTGATCCTTTGACGTTAAGATGCAATTCAATCAAAAGATACTTGAGTTGCTTTTGCCCACCCTGCCTACCAGAGAGACAGGAACCTGGAGATCTTACTTGATCACATGTGATCTGTCTGGAAGTGATTCAAAATAAACCCAGGAGTTTGAGTTATGTCTTCGGTAAAGGCATGGCACAATTCATTCAGGAGAATTAATTATTTAACAAAGAAAAATACTGTGTCTGGATGCTTGTGTTTTGATATGCTATGTACTTAACTTTTAATGTAAAACCAATTCCAGCCGACACATTTCGTCCAAGAAGGACTGTGTCGAGGCTCTGCATGTGTCATTATGTATCATCATACATGATGATGAACTTTGGATTGTCTCTCCACACTGAATTTGTGTTGCACATATGAATTACTGACATTGAAAATGAGACAGAAGGAGAGAGCTGTCTTTCAGAACTTGTCAGAAGGGCACTAGTGAGACTGAAAAATTTGGTACAACTTTGTCATTAAACGTTCTTTCAAAATCACCTACTACTGAACCAATATTTAAACACCTACGATTGAAACACCTACTACTGAAACACCTGGGTTATCCTACTGCATGTTAAAGTATGTCTCACGCCTTGTCTGCTTCCACTTCTCATCACATTCATTATTGAAGCGGCAATCACTGATTCTCTGAATCCTTAAATATCAGATGCCCCCTAGAATGGTTGCTGTAGGTTTATGGCTCTCCTCTCTTGATGTATAATCGAAGCTTTGTTAATGCCGCTACATGAGGGCTGAGTACCTAACACATATTTTGCTTTTGTTTTACACCTGAGAGGCACAACTTTGGCTGTATTACGAGGTCTTTTAATTCCAGTGGGTCCAGTGAGGGTAGTTAAAGGTCCCATCAGAATATAAAGTCTGTGGTAAATCCACAGACCCAGTAAATGTTATCCAGGGACTTGTGCTGATGCAAGAATCTACAATCTCTTTGCAAACATAAATCAATCTTGTTGCTGGCGGGAGCATCCAGGCAAGAGTGAGGAATTATCCGCAGAATCGACCTCGGAGTTCCTGATTGCCCCAGTATTTCTTCATTTCTCCATGGAAGTTCAGGGAGTTACCAGTAACCCCCGGCATTGGCAGCTCTGGGGGGCGGAGCTACTCAGAAAAAATCCAGGGACCTCATAATGAGGCTCTTTATGAGTTCGTCTCTGTATAAAAAATTGTCAGGGCTTTGATGTATGGAAGGTCCTTGTCTGCGCGTATATAAAGCTTGAAACAAATTTATAATTAAACTGTGTGGGGTTGTGATCAGTGCATGTGGCGTGTGCACTGTGTGTGTGTCAGTGTATATTTGTGTGTGAATGAATGACAGGTGTCTTTATCTGAGGCAAGTGTATTTGTAAATGTGTGATTTGCATTTGTGTGGAGTGTGTGTCTGATTATTTGTGGTAAGCACGTGGTTGGTTTGTGTTTACGTGTGGTTTGTGTAAGCGTGTGTAGCCATGCTGGAAGAAGGCTATGAGAATGGGTAAGAAGTTTGTTTTCAGTACAATATTGTACTTTCCAATAATATGCAAATGTATGGGCCCAGACCTCAGCAGACTGACCAGTTAAAAGAGATGCTCACACCTGGCAGATCGTTTAGCCAAGCACAGAAATGCCTATGGATTAAAAAAGTGAAAAGACAGGCTCGGGGCCTCTGACACGCAAGAATGTTGTGGTCGTCAAGACGAGTAAGGTTTCATTACAATTTTTCTCCAGCCGACAACAAAAAATGTTTCTTTCACTGATTTGCAATTAGATGAAATTACAAAATTCAACGATTTTAAGAACATTCACAAACCCCATACATATTTATGAAAATATAAATATTGTGAGAAAGTCGCATTGCTTTGTTTAGGATACAATATTTCGCTTTCTGCCGAAGAGAAGCTTTAAATAGCTAGCAACCATTGGTGTGTGGATTTTCTGAGGCCTGACGCTCGGACACACAAAAAAAGCGGGCACCTTGTCGAAAGGACCCCATTGAGCCCGGATGAGGGGTAAGCGTCGGGTCCAGGCAGCGGCGTGGGGACCAGTTTACTGGGAAAGAGCCCTGGGCTATTAGCGGGCCGCTGAAAAGAAGGACGCCAAAGTATTATGGCCGGGGGAGAATTGAGACGAGGTGACGGGCTAATCGGATTGAAAGCGAGCCATGGTGTTCATGTCAGTTCGCGTTTCGTCAGCTGAATCCCAGCCCTTGGCCCGAGGTTCACCGACGCGGATCCGGGCCTCATCCGATTCACATACGATTCTCACTCGAGCGTCCCTGCTTTATTCCACGTGCGTCATTGTAGGGAAACCTTTTGGGCGCGTTAGTGATGTTTTCGGGGATTTGCTGGGTAATAAAAGAAGCTGTGCTGTTTAGGACAAGAAAAGCTTTAAATTCATGTGAAAGAAAGTTGTGTGAGGACTCGGGGAAGCAAAAGAGCATCCGTGGAGCTCCCAGGACAGGTTTCTGGTACCGTGGCCGGCGCAGCGCGGCTCGGATTGTTCACGCGAGTTTAGCTATTCATGAAGCGGTGTCCGCTGCTTCATTATCTATGTCTGTGCGTGCACTGGTGACCTGTCTTCAGCACAGGGCTTGTGGGTAGGGGGAGGATTGTCACGAAGCAGGGCACACTATTTAAGCAAGGAAATTGTGGTTTAAACCGACGGCCTCAACGTTTACTTTAAAAATAGCGTCAGAATCATTGCTGCTTGCCGTCTGAGGCAAGTTGTTTTTACCATCTCATGTGAAATCAGTTCTTCTCCGCATTTCTCCTTTTGCATCCCTTTAAATGTTGCTCCTGTCTCCTTTCAAGCCGGCACATGCTGTGGACTGCGCCCCTCTCGCTCATAGGAGGATTCCAGAGAGAGACTCTTAATTATTCACAACAACCAATGAATGTAAAGCTCGTGTTCTGTCTCACCCCTCTTCCTACCCTTATATGTAAGGGAGTAGCAGGAAATTAAAATGTCCCCTACTTGGATCTAAACCTCCAATGACACAGAGGGAGCCGCAAGTCAGCCACACCCTTTCTAGAATCTTTCCATTCACCCGTGCATCCACCCACCTACACATTCATCCTCACATCCACCCTCAGTTCTTGCATGCTCTTTCACCTTTCCTCCTATACAATCTTCCTCCATCGTATCACCATTCCATTCATTTGCTGACCATCCATTCATCCATCCATCCTTTTACCCTTTTACCCATTCATCCAATCTTCCACCAACCCATCCATTTAATGGCCATTGTTCCCATCCATCCATCGATCCATCCAGCCATTGATCAATCCACCCACCCACCCATCCATCTCAAATAGTGTTTCATTCTTACTTCCAGCCATTCTTCTTTACATCAGCCCATGTATACAGCCCTTCATATCCTCTTCCTACCTTAGTTCTTTTCACCTTTCCTGCCTTCCTTCACCCTTCCTTCTATCCATTTTTCATTCCTTCCTGTTATATTTTCTTACATTCATCATTTATCTCTTTCTTTTACTCGTTATCCTTTCCAGTTTTGACTTCCAATTTTCCTTCATTTTCTCACCTTATTTGTTCTCTCTCACTTTTCTGTCTCCTCTCACTCCATTTGCAGCTGTCTCCTTTCACCATAATTCCTTACTCGGTCTCTTTAAATGAACTTGGCTCACTTAGCAGCTCTTGACTCTCTTGTCTCAGTCCTCACCTGGTATTAACGCTTCAATAGTAGCTTATTAACTGCAGAATCCAAAAATGAAACTAATAAACGTTTTAGAGGGATATGGAGCCCAGTGACAACCCCCACTTTAGCTGCTAAAGCAGAAGGTTGACGATGCCACTGGTTATACACCTGGCAGCAGCAACCTATGACATGATAAGAACAATAACTTAAAATCCTTCCTATTAAACCATGAGCTGGCCCAAATCTGCAACAGTCCCACACACAACAAGGGAGAGACTTTGGACCTTATTATCTCTAAGTCGGACACTATCTCCTTAGAGTCTATTACCCCATGTGATTGGTCAGACCATTATCGCATCACCTTCCTCATCAACTTAAAGGAGATCCCAAGGAATGGCCAACCGAAGAAAATCAAACAGTGGAAAAGGAATCTTAGTAATATAAACCACAATGATCTAACCACTCTATGCAACAACACCTTGATCCCACAGACCAACATGGAGGATGTCAACGACCTCACAGACTACTACAATACTTCGATACGAGAAGTCATGGACTCTATCGCACCCCTACAACAGAAAAATATCTCCATTAAAAACTCAAAGCCATGGTTTAATGACAACTTGAACACAGAAAGACGCAATCTAAGAACGGCAGAAAGAGCTTGGAAAGACTCCCCATCAGTAGAATCACTAAAACGCTTAAGATCAATGAGGAACACATACAATCGAAGAATAAGACAGGCGAAAGCTAATTTTATCAGAACCCAACTCGACCAGGCCAGAAATAGGCCCAAAAAACTATTCGAAATAGTCAAACAGCAATCACTGAACACATCAAACCCCGTAGATTCCGGACCCAGAACCCTACCAAATTGCGAAGAACTAGCCACCTTCTTCAAGGATAAAACAACAAAGATAGAGAACGAACTTCAACTAGCGAAGGAACTACTACCGGCCCTCCCAGTCAACCTATCTCACAACTCCCAATCTACGGAAGGGATGGAACCACCCTGGCTCACCTCCAAAAATAATGCCACTTGGAACACCTTCTCCCCAATCAGCGAACAGGAAATCTACAACATTCTCTCGTCTTTAAACCCATCTAACCACTTCACGGACCCTCTACCTCCCAGCATATTCAAAGAGATCAAAACCTGTATCCTCCCACTATGGTCAAAGATTCTAAAGGCCTCTCTACGCCAAGGCACTATCCCAGACTGCCTAAAAATCGGTAAAGTAACACCCATTCTAAAAAAACCTATGGCAGACTGCTCTGACCCTAACAACTTCCGGCCCATCTCCAACATCCCCACACTGGCAAAGCTCTTAGAAAAATGTGTACAGAAACAACTCTGCAATCACATAGAAAAGTTTCAACTACTCGATCAATTCCAATCAGGCTTCCGTCAAGATCACAGCACAGAATCAGCCCTTACTCATATTGTAGATGACATACTAAAAATGCTGGACAAGAACGAATCATGCCTTCTAATATTGCTTGATTTATCTGCTGCCTTTGACACTGTCAAACACGACACCCTACTAAAACTACTGGAACAAAGAATGGGCTTATCAGGGGCCATATTACAATGGTTCGCTTCTTTCCTCCAAAACAGATCTTTAAGAGTCAAAATGAATCAATCTCTATCTAAGTCACAAGCGATAACTCTTGGTGTTCCTCAAGGATCCGCTCTATCACCCATTCTCTTTAACTTATTCCTGGAACCACTAGCAAACCTCCTAAAATCAGCTAACATCCACTACCATATGTATGTGGATGACACCCAGTTATATCTCAAAATTGCCTCTCCAGATGACATTATATCCCTCAATTCCATCCTACAAAATACACACCTCTGGCTCACGGTTAACCACCTCAAACTCAACGCTGATAAAACGGAATTTCTTCTCATCTCTCCACCAAATAACAACCTCAAGATTGATCTGTGGCTGAATCATCTTACAGCCCTCAAATGCTCGCCCCACATCATAGACTCTGCCAGATCCTTAGGTATTACATTAGACAAACACCTAAATATGCAGGGTCACATTAGTGCTGCCACCAAAGGAGCAAACTACCAACTGAGCATTCTGCGGAAACTGAAACCATACCTGCCTCATGAAGATCTAAAACAAGCGGTCCAAGCCCCGTAGTATTACCCAGATTGGATTACGGTAGTGCCACACTATGTGGCCTCCCTAAATACAAACAAGCACCACTAAGAGCCTCTCTCAATGCAGCAGCAAGACTTGTCCTCGGAACTAAAAGAAATGCACACATTTCACCAGCCCTAAAAACCTTAAATTGGCTACCATACGAAGCAAGAATCCAACTGAAAATTGCTTGCATGCCGCACAAAGCGTTACACTTCAACACCCCCAGTTACCTGGCCCAAAAGCTAGAAAAATCAAGGGGCAGCAGATCCTCACGAAGTGCGCTCACCTTGTTGCTGAAACCCCAACGAACCCACAAAAAGAAAACTGGGGCTAGAGCATTCTCTGCTGTCGCTCCCAAGATATGGCACTCTTTACCGCCGGACCTTCGCCTAATTTCCTCCACCTACGCCTTCAAAAGAGAAGCCAAATCTTATCTACTGACTAAGTTCTTACCCTAAGTCAACATATCGATGACATTGAATAGACTCAGATAGCAAACTCTTATGTAGACTATACTGCCTAGTACTGGCTTTATTCTAGTACAACCACTGTTAGCCTATTCTTAATCGTTGATTTGTTTGTCTCTCACGCATATGTTTGCATGTTGATCAGACCAAGTGCTAATCGTGTTATCTCCATGTAAAGCGCTCTGATACCCTCGAGGGTCACGTTCGCGCTATACAAAACTTTCTAAATAAATAAATAAATGCTCTGGCCACTACTACAAAATCAAAAACTTTTGACATAGGCTGCACTACACTCTTCCAGTCAAGCACGCTGCACAATGTAACGTGCTTCCCGTCTTCTTACAAGTTATGCAGTTGAGTGCTGATGTCACAATGCCTGCTGCAGGATCCTGTGTGAAAGGCAGGTCATGACCATAATTACAGCCACAGTTTAATTAGGGAAGACAAGAACTGGCTTTTCCTTCTTCTGATATCTTTTCCTAAAAATAAAAACACCAGAAAGGCGATATCTTGCAGCTGCAGTGGTGACCTCCACTATGAACCCTGTGGTCTGCAGCATTACCCAAAGAAGTGATATGCATTGTGCTCGTGCCCTTTAAATTGTAATCTGCATCACTACCAGAACCACAAGTATGGAGGCTATCCCTATCTGAAGGAGCTAAACTTACTACTCGCTTTCTGGATCACAATCTCCTCCTTGTGCACTGAACTATCCCCCTGTGCTGGAAATCCTTGACACCCGCTCTCTGTCATCCTGACATCGGGAGCTGCAACACTGGGCACAGGCTGAGAGCACCGCCTTGCACAGAAAGGAGAACCTGGGCCTCCGTCGTGTCGCAATCGCTGACCTCTGGGACACCTTGGTACTTGCCCAAAAGGCCTTGGTTTCTATTGATGATCTACAGCTTTGAAGGGCTCCCCCCAACATATTATCTTGCATGATATATGCTGCCCCCTCACTTTTCTTTTTCAGGCGCCTAAACCGCCTCCGTCCCCCCCACTCACCCACCTAGTGCCGGCCAGGCAAAGGGACTTCTAGTGCTAATATTAAGCCCTACCACCGATAGGTATATTTACTACCCACTTTAAGCCTTGGTGCTTTACCTTTTTGACATACTGAGAGAGACCGCCCTTCCCCCCCCCACCACTAAGTTATTTTTGCTTAATCGCATGTTACTGTTTTTGGCTGTACCACCATGCTGCTCCATCCGCATCATTTAATCTCTTATCCTGTACTTGCAATGAAAGCTGAACCAATATGGCTGATGTACTACGGCATAGAGCACAGATCGACACGCATAAGACTGTGTTTCTTTTGTAAACACTAAAATTAATAAAAATGGGTTTGAAAAGAAAGAAAAAACACTTCTGTTGCTGCCCTGCGTTGCGTGAAAAAATAGTAAATGTGCCCCAAAGGGTACACCCCATTCATGAAGTGGAAAATCTCCCTTTACACTGGACCAACAAAGTCCATCCTACAAGCTCTGTGTTCTTGAAGACAATCTAA
The DNA here is from genome assembly GCA_963921515.1 of Calotriton arnoldi. NCBI lineage: Eukaryota > Metazoa > Chordata > Amphibia > Caudata > Salamandridae > Calotriton > Calotriton arnoldi. The sequence goes on from CAWUFW010000441.1 coordinate 1,677,524, forward strand.
GACCTCAGTGTTTGGGTATTATACCTTTCTTAGAGGTATCTTAAATACTCTCTTGCACTTGGTTAATGTGCAACGGAATTTATAGTTCTTCATCCAATGGTGTTATCGATCATGCCATTGGTGATGCAATGTGTGATAACATCAGTGATATCAATGAGGTAATTTGAAATAACATCATTGATATAATCGATAATGTAATTTGAGATGTCATGTGTGCAGGCAGTGTTTATCGGGCCATTCGTTATGGTTTGTTGTTAGGCATAACCACCCAATGTCATAAGCTTTGTTTCGCTTAAACCGGCGTTTTAAAGAGGCTTAATTTAAAATACTCTTTTTGTATGGGTGTACTTTGCAGACCCAGACCAGGAAGTACCCGAACCCTAAATAGGAAGTTCCACCGTCGCAAATGTGTTTTTAAAGGATTTGTAGCTGGGCTTTTCAGCTTTAGGATTTGGGGACCTCCCATTCTTAGCCATGCATTTTATTTTCTACCTGAGTTCACTACACATACATTCTATAATCACCAGGGTGAGACCAGGCAGCTCCTAAACACAGGTTTTGAGTACAAGTAATGTGTTCTCACGTGTTTGGTCTGTGAACTCAAATCGATTATTCATAGAATTACACTGGTGAGGGTTCATGTATTCTTCCACCGTAATAAATTGTGTGCTTGCTCTAACTTTCAATGACTGCTAATTAAGGGATTCATTTAAAGTTTGACGGTGTGGGAGCACCTCTGTAAATTGATGAAAGTCCTGCCCTGCAATCATGCAGACACCCCACTCTATTTAAAATCAAGGGAAGCACCAGGCTTACACCGGTGGAGCATCCTCTGGGTCTGCCAGTGTAAACCCCTGACCATCTGCCAAAGAGCCGCCAGAGCACAGTGATGGTCATCCTGCCATATTCAAGTCTGGGCGACCATACCTCATTTTGTCCCGGCTCCTTGTCCACCATGTGATACTTGGTTGACACAGGCAGGGAAAATGCAGAACGGCCCACACAAGCCGGGAGCAACCCCCCTGTACCTTGGGGCCAATTGCTTTGTGATTATAGAAAACAAACTCCCACTTCTGGAGTTAGTTTTCTCTAAATAAAAATGTTTGCCGTGTGGATCCTTTAAACATGGTACTTGCAGAGAACTGCTATGCTGTGGAGACAGTCACGACCTCAACGGATCCCTTGGCGGCGCACAGATACCTTCTAGGCAGGTGGGCATCTCGAACAGGCTGTGGTCCCCACTCACCTGGAGTGAACCTGTGGACCAACCGCCAGGGTCTAAATGTCTCTAAATCACATTTCAGCTCCTTCGCTACGGCAATGATCCAGATCTCTTGGTCTTGATTTGTTTCCCTCCTGGAGTTGATTTTCAGAGAAAAAAGGTAATGGTTTCTTCAGAACAGAACACACAAATATCACACTGGTTTCTGATGAGAATCTATGATTTGGAAACAGCTGGAGAGGAAGTTGCTGACACCGAAGTCACACTCAGAATCAATTGTTTCACCCCCGCCCCCAGCCCCTCCCCCCCCGTTGTAGAGGGTGAGAAATAAACGCATCCTGGCATCTCACGTGGCTGGCTACCTTCTGATGAAAGCCTCAGACAAGGCAAAACGTGACCTTCATCCATAAGCAGACGTCCGAAAACCATTGATGAAAAGGATTTCAAAGCAGAAAAGCTAAAAGGCGCCATGAGAAGGAATTGCCTGCTACATCAAGCTGAAAAGGAGCAAAGACACAGTGAGGAAGAGTTGCCTTCTCCACCCAGGAGAACTGCTCTCCTGGAACTACCTGCAGATGGCACTGCACCACCTCAAGGATGGGCCTCATAAACAGAAAATATCAATAATACTTCCTCTTCATGGCCATGTACTGCATTTGCTGCGGCAAGCATTGTGCCTTGGGTGAACAAAACAACACACACTCACTTCAGCACTTTTTTCATATCTATTTTTTTGTATTTTTATATAACTCAAACTGACATTAAAGCACTTATAAGAACACCTAGGGCCAGATGTAGGTAAAAGCAGTTTTGCGAGTCCCTATTAGCGATTTTTAGGGAATCACTATTAAGGACTCGCAAAATGCCATGTAGGTAGGAATCGCAATATTTTTTGTGATTCCTTAATATTCCTTAATTGCGAATCGCAAATTGCGATTCGCAATCAAGGAATACCTTCCCATTCATTCCTATGGGCCTAGAGGCCCATAGGAATGAATGGGAATTGCGCACGCAATTTGCGAGTACCCAATAGGTACTCGCAAATTGCGTGCGCAATTTCAAGGGTGCAAGGGTTCCAGAGGGACACCCTGTTGCACCCCTGAAATGTGCATGTGTACACATGTGGCGCACATACATGCCCTAAGGGCATGAATGTGTGCCACATGGCACTTTAAAAAAAGCAAAAAAGTGCTTTTTTAAAGGAAATCGCAAATTACCACCAACTTGAAGTTGGTGGTAATTTGTGATTCCTTAAGGCAATATCGCAATTTGTGATGCCTACTAGCATAGCATTTAGGGAATCGCAAATTGCGATTCTCTAAATGCTTACGCAAAATACGGAATCGCAATTTTAATGATTCCTTATTTTGCGAGTAGGTATTTGCCTTTCTACATTGGACTCAGCTGAATTGCGATCGCAAACGCCAAAATTCGCAGAATTTCTGCGTTTGCGATCGCAATTTGGCTTCCTACATCTGGCCCCAAATTACGTAAGGACCGAATATTTAAAAAAAAATTTTTTAGCCACGAGGCAATTTAGTGATTTGGGCAGAATCACAGGATGTTGCCCTGATGCCGGTACTCGAACCTGGTCCCCCATTTCCACAGTTGATTGCTCTGGCTGTTGCACTAGTTCTCTTCTGGGTAGTTTACCCCTACTTAATTTTTAGAAACCAACAGTTGTTCTTCTTAAATTACCATTTTGTTTTTAGTAAAATAAAAATATATAGAAAAGTAGCTCGTCTTAGAGCCACATTGACTACTCTAAAAATAGAAACCTTTCTTTTCCTTTTTTGTAACTATATATAGATCTGTGCACTCAAGTCTTGTAAGTATATTTTATTTTTGGCTAATGACTTCTACTACAGAAAACACAATCATGGCTTAACATATAGATATCCCAAAGAGTAGTGTATGCCTTTTAAAAGTAATTATACACTCATACATAGAAACAGAGAATCAAGAAATAAAAGAAAGGCTAAGAAAGAGAGAGAGAGGACTTTGTTGTATTCGTTTTCCTAAACCGCAGAAACAAATTCTTGCCAGAGCTTTTAATGCCTGTGGAACCAAACGCATTTCGAATAACATGCAAAGATAATTTTCAAGAGAGCTTCCATAATTGTTCAGTATGGAAAAGACTTAATCGGTCCCTAATTGTGTTTTCATCCGTTGAACAGTTGTTGGACTCTTTTTGCAAGTCTCTCCATCTAAGGTAAGGCTTTATTCTTGATGGCTCCTTAAGCTTTACATCTGCCCCCTTTGTATGCAAGTCCCACTGCCCTGCCAGTTTCCATCCTGGCCAGTAAAACCTCTTGACAAATGTGTCTTTCGGGGATATTTGTTATAAGACTTGTTATAGGTTCAGCTGCTGCTGCTTATATTCAGTGGTGACAGGAGGATTTCATGGAGTAAGGCTGCCCTTGGCTGTATTCAGTGTTCCTACCGTGCTGTTGCTGTTATCCTTATGACTGATGGCTGCCGGCCTTGAAAGTTAGGCAATTATCCGTGTCTTGTTTCTTGTATGTGCAGGTGTCCTGTCCCAGTCTTTGGTCTGCTACCATAAGCGCTCCCAAAAGGTGGTCTTCGAAGCCCCAAGGCTTATTGACATGAATTATACCACTTGAGTCCCATAAGGATTCCTTTATTACAGTTAAAACATGAATACAATTGAGAATTGTATTGATGGCTTAGAAATGCCCAGCTGCTTCTCGACTCTTCAGAGGATTGGGCTAGGCTTCAAAGTACACCAGGAGCCAGTGAGAGAGAGAGAGAGAGAGAGAGTCTGCTTGTACGTTCATGTGTCTGTTTGTGTGTGCCTGTGTGTGTCTGTGTGTGAGTGACTGAATAAATGGGTGTTGGATGTGTGTGTGCATACCCGAGTCTGTGTGATTGTGGTATGGGCCTGTGCAACTACTTGTGTGAATGTGGCGGGAGGGTGTGTGTTTGTGGGCCTGTGTGTATGGGGGTGTATGTGTTTGTAAACGTATATGTGTGTGTGTGTGTGTGTGTGTGTGGGTGTGAGCGTTTAATTGCTTCAGTGGAAGCAAACAAAAAACACACGCTCAAACGTTTTAGATTGTGTAACTAAAACATCTTGCCGAGACACAAGAAAGAGAGAGAGGTAGTGTGTATGTCTATGCAGCTGGTGCTGTCAAACACCCAGGTCATGCTTACATAGGTTCTGTGTATTAGGATTGCATATAAAACAATCATTGACAAAACCATTAATTTTGGCCTAAGTGATAGGACATGGTGTTGCACTAGTAACCTATGTTTTGGACATTTTACAGCCAAGACCATTGTCGCTGGTATGTCAAAGCTGAAAGAGTCCCCTAATAGTCAAATGTTGGTGAAACTCAAACTTCCCATTAAAATGTATTGGGCGGGGTCGTTCGACATACTGGGGCTGATTTACCAAACATTTCTCCACTTGCTTGAAGAACTTCAAGAGTGAGTCATACCTAAGTCCATTATAAGTCACATTCTACTTGTAAAAACTCTGTGAATTATGCCCCTTAGTACTCAGGTGCTGTTTTCTGAGTCCTTCGATATTCAATAGTCACTGGGCATAATTCATGATTCGGACTGTCATTTTTAGGTCTTGCCTGCATCAGAGCATGGGCTGTTGCTTGTGAAAGATATTGTGTTCAATAAAGGGCCCATTGCTTATCATTCATGGGCTTCATTGCCTCTCTCATTTGCTGGCTTCTAACTTGGCAGCGCGAGCTGGCTTCACTTCATCTTCTTTGAGCTGGAGCACAGACCAAGTACTGATTGCTTCAGCTGGATTAGTGTCCTTCCGTTTCAGGCCCTGTGATTGAGGTACTTTATTTTTGTTATTTCTTCTTTTTTGTGTTGTTTCTTCCCCTCCCACCCCATCCACGTAGTTACTTCCCCTCCCACCTACATCCGCTTTGCTTATTCCCCTCCCACCATCCTCCAAGTTGCTTATTCACTTCCCAATCCACCACCCCTATCCATGTTGCTTCTTCAGTCTATGTTGCTTATTCCATTCCCACCGAACCCGTCTGTGTTGCTTATTACCTTTCCCTCTACTCTCTGTCCGTGTTGCTTATTCCCATCCCACCTCTGTCCAAGTTGCTTATTCCCCTTTCACCCCCTCCCGGCCTTGTTGCTTAATCCCCTCCGACCACTGGCCATATTGCTATCCTCCTCCCACCCCTTCTTTGTCCCTCTTGCTTATTTCCTCTCCAACCCCCATAAGGAAAAAAAGAGTTATGACATGGCCAGGTCTGGCCGCTTCATAGTGCTTTTTTTAACCGTCCAGCTATAACGTCCAAACATTTAATTTATTTACATCTAAGAAAGCAGGTCAATTAAAGTTACAAAAAAACAGATGGCCACTGCACAATCTACAGCCGAACTCTGATGCCCAGTAGAAATGTAGCACTTAGATGGTAAACTGCTATAATTCAAATACAATTGAGCTCAATGGGGTATGTTAGGGCATTTCCGGCTGTTTTTGTGTATGCTCAAGTCTTAAATCTTTTACTGTGGACTAGTTTTACAATGTGCAGTCATCAGCGCAAAGGTATCAGACAGAATGCTACAGTGTACCAAGCAAGCTAGACTACACATTCTTTACCTTAGTTTCCCTTGGACCCTTGGTTTAAGCGTTGACCACGTTGTAAGTTTGAGACTAGATGGTTGTGAATCTACAAAAACAGTCACAAAAAGTAAAGTCACCACAAGCCCACCAAATAAAACTAGCAGGGTCCCTTCCAAGTCCAAGATGTGCACTACAGGGGCCAGGTGCTAGTTCCAAAAATCACTGTCTTTTTTTTCAGTTAATGGTGCTATGGAAGGGGACATATTGGAAACCGAGGTGGTAGAAAGAAATAAGGGATCAAACTGCTCAGAAAGTTAAAGTTGAAGTGGGAGACTAATGGTGCCGATGTACTAGCGCCCCAGTGTATGCACACTCAGGTTGCAAAAGTTCAAAAGCCTGCATCGTGCAATGGGCAGGTCAGATGGCAATGACACCCTAAGGATAGGGGCACCCATTAGATCCACTACGCCACCGGTTGGGACTTGTATTGACAGTCAGGGTGTAACCACAACTTTAAACAACAATACATCTGGAACTGTAAGGGTTTAAATGACCTTGTAATCAGGTGAAGCCAAGTGGGGCACTGGCCTAAGACATAGGGTGATGAGGAAACCTATTCAAGCATATGTGTAGATGGAAGCCACAAAGTCACGGTTGATACAGGGCAGATCAGGGAGGATTCTGCAAAGGCGCCAATCGGACTTGACTCCGGCATGCCGCACTTATGGCAGTTGTGCCAGTCCCCGGGTAACGAAGGGGTCGGGGCGGGCATCATACGCAGTGTGACGCGGCCGACGCCCTCCCCGTCTCTTGCCCTGATTGGGCGTTGTGGAAGTTACCCGGAACCACTCAAGTGCAGCAAGGCGGTGTGGGGTTTAACTGTTGGGCAACAGAATCACTATTTTGCTTGGGGTGCAGAATGTGCCAGTAGGGACGGCAGTGGCTAGTGGTACAGCAGCCAACAAGACAGGACAGGAACCTCCCAAAACAAGCTCGACTTCGGAGGGTGACAAGGCAAAGAAGCAGGAGACTGCAGGAACTGGCATGGCGCAAGTATTACCAAGCTTAGGTTTGGGCGAACTGCGATCATCCAGGGAACGGCTGGGTAGGCACATCTCTCAGGAGGTGAGAGAAAAGATTTGGAAAGGGGAATATGTAAACATGTTTGCTTTGTTACTGGATAACACGGATAAGGAAGAGGCAAAAAAGAACAAAGAGTGGGTGCACCCTAGAGAATGGGCCAGTTGGTCTCACAAGAAAACGATTGAGGAAACACTGGTTAACTGGATAAAAGGTTTCTCTAATTTGCGATAATGGTTGAGCACTTCCCGGTTTTAGGAGCACAGATGGCATGCTACCAAAATAGGATAGCCTGTGTGCATGATTTGATAAATTGTTTAGATCCCCAAAACTGCAGACTATTTCGCAAGGGTGCATCAGGGGTGAAAAGTTTTTTCTACAGGATGGTGTTCATCTCTCAAAAATTGGGAACAAAATTGTTCTTGAAAACTTACTAGCCTGGTTGGAGGGGGCACGGAGCAGGGCATGACCTTAGGGTGCGAGGGGGGGGGGGCAGATAGTCGGTCAACTATGCTGGCCTGTGGTGGTTAAGTCATGATTGGTGGGCAATTTTTACGGTCCTTAGTAGGCATCACCATTGTCAATGGGGACGCCTGGGGGTACAGTGGTCTCTCATGGAACTCCAGGGAGCGGTTACAGCCGGTAGGCTGGAATGGTGCCGGGGGAGGGGAAGTTCCACTTCCGGTAGGCTTTTTGGGCCAACCCCCGCACAAGCGCATGGGCGCAAAAACTTGGCCTAACAGCACAGCCCCTTGGAGATAATATTTGATGGTGTAGGGGGTGTCCGGGGGAGATAACCTTCTGGGGAACTGGGCCTCCTGCGCAAGGTCACTCCGGTAGGAGGGTGGGGCCTAGCACGTTCTTGGACCAGTCATGACCTTGCCCGTAGGCTCATTTCGGGATACGCAGGAAAGGAATAATGTAGTTCATTTAGTTTATGACAGGAATGGCTATGTATTAGATAACATGTTAAAGTTAGCCATCTGAAAATATTGTACATATTAATGTAACTGAATTTTGGTGTACTAATGTAGTGGATTAATGGACGGGTCTTTTCTGCGTATTGTAAATATTGTAAATATGACATTTTAATCTGTTTGTTATGTTTTGAATAAAATGCGGCTGGTATTATTACAACCCTTAACCTAAGACACTGTGTTGCTATGCATTGATGCCCCAGGGGAGAGTGGAAGGGTTTGGGACCCCAAAGGGGCAACAAGTGTTTTAGAGGAATGGGACGTGTCGGGGGAGGGGACTCAGCAATGCCTGGCCATATGCAAAGGCGCCAACTGGACTGGACTTGGGCACGCTGCACTTATGGCGGTTGTGCCAGTCCCCGGGTAACGAAGGGGGCGGGGTGGGCGTTGCACGCCGTGCGACACGGCCCACGCCCTCCCCGCCTTTCGCCCTGATTGGGCGTCGTGGGAGTGATCCGGAAGCACTCAAGTGCTTCCGGGGCACACACGGAGGGGCAAGCCCAGAAAGCCGGATGCAGCCGGTTTTTCCATCGATTAGGGGTTAAAGGGGGCTGTGTAGCGGCGAGACGGTCTTTTCCTTCGCCGCTCCACAGCCAGATCCCCACGCCAAATCGTGTCTCCATGACGGAGACTCTCTCTTTCTTTTTTCCCCACCCACCATCCCCTGAGGCAGCAGAATTTGATGTGGGCAATGTTTGTTCTTGTGTATTTTAGTTGCAAATGGTTTGAATTGTTTCTCTCCAAATACATGTTAGGTAGCTTGGTAAAATATTTTTTCTTCGCAGGGCAGCTCATTGTCGTATTTTTATGTGAATTGTAAAGTATCCTTGGTCTGCGGTAAGGTTATGATTGGTGGGCAATTTTTACGGTCCTTAGTAGGCATCACCATTGTCAATGGGGACGCCTGGGAGGGGACAGTGGTCTCTCATGAAACTCCAGGGGGATGTTACAGCGGGAAACATCCTTTACCACGCAACCATTACATCGTGGTATGGTTACATCGTGGTTTTCACAACGCAAGTCGTTACATCGACTTGCACTGGAGGGCGCTCTAGACTAAGGAATAGTGTGAATTACTATTCCAACACCTTCCCTACTGTACGTAGACTGGAGTTGGAATAGTAATTCACACTATTCCTAAGTCCAGCGCTGCAACGCAAGTCGATGTAACGACTTGCGTTGTCAATACCGCGATGTAACATACCGCGTTGTGATGGTACGCGTTGTACCATCATACATTCGGTTACAGCCAGTAGCCTGGAATGGTGCGGCGGAGGGAAAGTTACTTAAATTACGTAGGCTTTTTGGGCCAACCCCCACACAAGCGCATGGGCGCAAAAACTTGCCATAACAGCACAGCCCCTTGGAGATAATATTTGAGGGCGTAGGGGTGCCCGGTGGAGATAACCTTCTGGGGAACTGGTCCTCCTGCGCAAGGTCACTCCGGTAGGAGGGTAGGACCTAGCACCTTCTTGGACCAGTCATGACCTTGCCCGTAGGCTCATTTCGGGATACACAGGAAAGGAATAATGTAGTTCATTTAGTTTATGACAGGAATGGCTATGTATTAGATAACATGTTAAAGCTAGCCATCTGAAAATACGATACATATTAATGTAACCGAATTTTGGTGTACTGATGTAGTGAATTGATGGACGGGTCTTTTCTGCTTATTGTAAATATGAAATTTTAATCTGTTTTTTATGTTTTGAATAAAATACGGCCGGGGATTTTACGACCCTTAACCCAAGACACTGTGTTAATATGCATTGATGCCTCGGGGGAGAGTGGAAGGGTTTGGGGCCCCAAAGGGGCAACAAGTGTTTTAGAGGAATGGACGTGTCAGGGGAGGGGACTCGGCAATACCTGGCCATAAGGCTCATCACGCTGCTTCTGGTTCTTCTTGGTCAGTAGACCTGTGCCTCCATAATGGGCAGAACAGCTTTCCGTTCTTCCTGGTCACAACAGCAGGGCTTTCTTCTAGTTCTCATTCTTGATCCAAGCCTTCAGGAAGAACATCAATGTGTAGAGTCATGTTCCTTGTTAAAATATCTTTGAGACGGTGCAACAGATTCCGGTTTCAAAGTCCTTGTGAAGTACAACTGAATCAGGTAGCGATTGCTCTGGTTTGGGAGAAATAGCAGGAAGCCAACCAAAGTACAAGAGAGAGAGAAGGAAAGCTCGGGCACTGTTGCAGGTCAGGTCTTTAGGCAGAATGGGGGTGTATTGATACCCTGAGTCCGTTGGTTACATGACAAAATATCAAACACAAAAACATCATGCTACAAAATTATTATGGTCAAACTGTCCACCACAAAAATATCGACTTTGCATACATGTAATGTAAAGTACAAAAATACCAACTACAAAAATACTGTGGTCCAAAATATCAACATTATAATTGTAAGTATTTGTATGTAATTGTAATTAGCATTATTGTAATATAAAATAAAAGTTACATTAAATAAAGTTTACATTGTTGTTTAAAATTACTAGATGAAACATAACAAGCTAAAACATACATTTTTTAAGTTCACAAAATATTTTTAACAAGATATAACTTTAAAGAGAACTATCAGTGAATAAGAAATGTATTTTAATATTACACTATAAATTACAATAACTGCATTTTACAAACATAAATACATCTTAAACAAAACATATAATATTAATAATTTATACTGAAATATAAAGCACAGCATAAACATATAACTAATATACGTGTCTAAAAAATCTTTAAAACAAATTCTCAATGTATCAACCATTATAAATAATATTTGACAAAGTGTAACAAAAATCAGTATTTTTAAATGTTATAAAACACAATAGAAAAATAATTAACATATAAAAATAATGTATACATATACATAATTTTAAATAGGCTCAAAATATCCTAAACAACTTTCAGTAAGATCTAGTAACCTAACTCCAGTTCAGAGTCATTGAAAATTAACAAATAAAAAATGAAATCCACTATTCTAATTACAGCCATACAAACATTGAGGAAAATGCATATTTTTTCTAGGGTGGGGTGGGGGGTGTTAAATTTACTAACAAACATTGGGAAAATTGCATACATTGGGGAGGAGGTCATATCTACTATTTTAACACCAGCCAGATAGGATATGTTATGTGTAAAGCACACTATCACCTGCGCAGTGGTCCTGGCGCTCCAGGCTAACAAATATTGAAGAAATAACATACATAATGGGGGCGGAGCATCTGATTTACTATTCCAACTCCATTCGAACAGTTATACATTCGGGTGGGAGTGGAATTTACTATTGTAACTTCTGTCCAACAGACATGGTGAACATGCATATGTTGGGGTGGGGGCTAATGTACTATTCTAACTCCAGACTAATTAACATTGGAGTAAATGTTTAGGGGAATGGTGGATTTACTACTCTAAGTGTGGGGGCTACTCCATCTCTAACACTGACATACTCCTCCAATGGGCCAACAGAGTAAAGGCCGTCGGAAGTTTGGCCATTTGTCAATCGCCCTGTTTAGAGTGGATGGCCAAATGTCAAGTTTTTACTTCCACACACCGCCATCCAAAACATGGTGGTAAGTGAAACATTTTATTGCCTCCCACCCATAGGAGGAAACTTCCATGGTGAGGGATCATTGTTTTTTTATTTTCAAAAAGAAAATCTTGCTTTGGAGTTTTGTTTATGAAAATAAAAAAAAGATATTGACAGTGTGCTGTACAGCACCATCATGTTAACAGAGACGGCCGGCACACTTTCATTCCATTGACAGGAACTGCCATGACTCTGGCTCATGAGTGGAAACAGCCGGCACTGGTGAACAGAGTAAAGATTGATGAGCAGTGAGGAACGTGCACTAGTAAGCAGCATGAGGTTCTGCCATTGGTAGACAGTGTGTGAAGCTGGACTGGTGGGCTGTGCAAGGTGCATGAACTGGTGGGCCATGTGATGAGCAAGCAATCATGGTCTGTGTGAATAAAGGCATTGATGATCAGTGCAAGTAGCCCCTATCTATGAGCAGTATGATGAGTTGCCAATGGTGGGAAGTGGAAACAGTCAGCACTGGTGAACAGAGTCAAGACCAGCAACTTGTTGCCAGTGTGAAGAGCTCCCACTTGTGGGCAGCATGATGAGCTAGCATTGGTGGACAGTGTGGGGATCATTCATTGGGTATCATTGCCAGGAGCTTGCATTTGTGGGAAGTGTGATTATCTCACTGTAGTAGGTTTTGTGAGTCATTACGACTAGTGTGCAACACGAGGAGCTGAATTTGTTTGGCAATGTGAAAAGCAGGCACTGGCAGGCACAGTGAGAAGGAAGCACGGATGGGAAGTTTAAGAAGCATGCACTCATGGACAGTGTGAGAAATGTATACTGGTAAGCAGTCTGAGGAGAGCTCCAAGATCTCAAGTGTGAGAAACTAGCACAAGTGCTAAAAGTGAAGAGCTAGTAATGATATAGTTGGAGGAGCTACCACTAGATGATCAGGAAGGATCGGTCACTGATGGGCAGTGTGGGAAACTTGCAGTAGTATGGGAGACCCCAAAATTTCTACACCCCAAAATGAACCTCAATAGAACACCCACAATTTGATGAATCAAAGACGGCGTAAAACCTCGATTTCATGAGGCAATGTATCCCTAAGGTAAGGCGCCTCCCATCACATCCAAAATATTACAAATATAATCCATTAAGGAAAAGGGCCCACTCAATAACTGCATTCTAGATCAGCAGAATATTTTAAAGGATTTATTACAAAAACGCAAAAAGCGATAGAAACTCATGTTTATTAAAATGCTAGGAAACACATGGCAAGCTAAACCATAGGACATCAGTAGTTCTAGGAAAGTCTCTTCACCTGAAGAAGAAGAGAGAGAAGAACACACAAAGCAATACTTGACCCCCATAATATCAGTTATTCAACATTTTAGTATAGATATTATCATGAAAACAACTAACTACTCTTTCCCTGTGTGTCAGTGTATGAGATCCAACATCATTATGTACTGTAGTTAATTCAACTTCTGTAGAGACATATCCCACCGGAGATATGAGGCACAACAATAGACCAACTAAGGGGTCTATTAGGATGTCTGGCGGAGGCACAACCGCGGTGGCGGCGGTGCGGAAAAATGCCTTTTTCCGCACGCCAGCAGCGGTCTTCACGGCCGCCATATTAGGATGGGAAAACATAGGCATTTACCGTCCGCCGCGGTGTGACGCCGACCGCCATCGAACAGCGCCCGCCACCGCGGCGGAGTGAGCCAATCACCACACACCGCCGTGCGGAATGACGTCCTGTACGCCGAAGATATCACGATGCCGGAAACAGGGCAGCGCACCGCGACGGAGAAACCGCACAGCGAAAGACGGCGGAGACATCACAGCGGAGACAGAAAAGAAACACCCGGGACACACCGCGATGGATCCCGCCCTACACGCCTTCCCGGTGCTGTACATGATCCACCACCTGCAAGTTATCCACCGCCACGGACGCCTCCGCAGGTACGTACAGACACAACAGTGCAAGTAACACAATACACAGCTCCAGGAGGGAAAAACATCGCATGGGAACACCACACACCCCTGTGGGGACAGGCACACAGCCATCACTGCACACACACATGTCCCACCTGTCACAAAAACATTGCGCCACATACTGCCCACCCATGTACCGCATTCATGAACAAATGTCCCGGTCACGTCACCGCCGCGGTCAGTGTGCATGAAACCATGCACACAACGCAGAGCACAGGGCCAGCACATGCCAAGGGCACCGTACAAATTGCACAAAGCCACAACTCCATCCACAACACACCAGCTACCTCCCTGAAGGGACACAACATGTGCCTCAGAAGTGCCACTCCTGCACAACAACCACACAACTACAGCCACACCATGCCCCACGTCCCAACAACTGCATATACAGCCACAGCAGGACCCTTTGCAAAGGAACACATAGCACAGAAGCCCAGGCCCCAGCCAACACACACACCACAACAACATCACACACAAGCCAAGAACACTGAGGGCAGGCACAAAATGTACACACACACAGATGAGGACCAAACACTTCACTGCACACACTACCTGACAAGTCACACACACACACACCACCCTGACTCACAGCTACATACACACACCACATGCCAGCAGTAATGGAGGACAACATATAGGAAAGCCAAAGTGAGGTGCCCACAAATGGAAGGGCAGTGACACAACCATCAAGCATGTGTGATGCACATGCAAGACAAGACACATGTGAGAGCACACACAGCCCATCACAGCACACATGGCTGACACAGTCAGTCAACACAAACCACGGTCACCCCAATGCAACAACTCCTGGAGACAGCAAGGACACCCATGTATAGGCACAGGGATGTAAGGAAGGCCCTGAACTCAAACACTGACCAGCCACACATAGGCATCCAAATACTGGACAAGACAATGTCTGCTGCACAACACACAGGGCCCAGTGACACACTACATGACAGCCAAGCACAAGTAGGATATGTCACACATACCTCCTCCCACAACAGCAACACACAATACTGCCATGTGCACAAAACACAACCACAGGGCTAAACAAGTACACATACAGACACACCACTCCAGGGTCACACATGGCAGTAGTTGACAATGCATGTGCACACACATCCACAGTCACAACAAAGTCACCCCCTTCACACAACACACTTCTCCACCACCCAAGTGCACACATTGGAAGTAAGCCATGGGACCTGGATAACTCATCACCACAAGATGTCCATTCACCGACACTGATTGGCACACAGAAAGGAAGCTCACACAGACCCCATGACCCTGGCCTGCCTGCCTGTAAGCCTGTGCTCAAACTCCCACCCTGTGCTGCCATTGCCCACAAACCTGACATGTGTCCACCATAGATAACATGAGCCAAGAAGGAAGATGACTACAAGATTTCATTGCCAACCACCTGCACTGCACCCATAAGTATCACAGTCATGTAGAAATGAAGTGCCTCCCACCCCTGCAAAAAAATGAAATGTGACACAACCCATTGGCAATGTCGAAGTGGCATACTGAGCCTGTGACACAGTAAACCATGCACACACAGAAACAACTTTATTCAGGAAGGACACTGACACAACTCACTGCAGGACCAACTGTGTTTATTCACAATTTGCATATAGAGCCAACAAATTTGGGCAACAGCAAAGCCAGTGGGCATTTCAATATGCACAGTATTTACATGAAAAGCTGCACATGCAAGGGGCACACAGCAGTGAACGACAAGGCCAGTGGGCAGGACAAAGTGCAGAGTGAATCCATGAGAAGCTGCACAGGCAGGGGGCACACAGCAGTGAACAGCAAGGCCAGTGGCCAGTCCAATGTGCAGAGTGAGTCCATGAGAAGCTGCACAGGCAGGGGGCACACAGCAGTGAACGACAAGGCCAGTGGGCAGGACAAAGTGCAGAGTGAGTCCATGAGAAGCTGCACAGGCAGGGGGCACACAGCAGTGAACAGCAAGGCCAGTGGCCAGTCCAATGTGCAGAGTGAGTCCATGAGAAGCTGCACAGGCAGGGGGCAAACAGCAGTGAACAACAAGGCCAGTGGCCAGGACACAGTGCAGGTGAGGTACATGAGAAGCTGCACAGGCAAGGGGCAAACAGCAGTGAACAACAAGGCCAGTGGCCAGGACACAGTGCAAGTGAGGTACATGAGAAGCTGCACAGGCAAGGGGCAAACAGCAGTGAACAACAAGGCCAGTGGCCAGTAAAATGTGCAGATGAAGTCCATTAGATCCTGCACAGGCAGGGGGCACACAGCAGTGAACAGCAAGGCCAGTGGCCAGTCCAATGTGCAAAGTGAGTCCATGAGAAGCTGCACAGGCAGGGGCACACAGCAGTGAACGACAAGGCCAGTGGGCAGGACAAAGTGCAGAGTGAGTCCATGAGAAGCTGCACAGGCAGGGGGCACACAGCAGTGAACAGCAAGGCCAGTGGCCAGTCCAATGTGCAGAGTGAGTCCATGAGAAGCTGCACAGTCAGGGGGCAAACAGCAGTGAACAACAAGGCCAGTGGCCAGGACACAGTTCAGGTGAGGTACATGAGAAGCTGCACAGGCAAGGGGCAAACAGCAGTGAACAACAAGGCCAGTGGCCAGTACAATGTGCAGATGAAGTCCATTAGATCCTGCACAGGCAAGGGGCAAACAGCAGTGAACAGCAAGGCCAGTGGCCAGTCCAATGTGCAGATTAAGTCCATGAGAAGCTGCACAGGAAGGGGGCACACAGCAGTGAACAGCAAGGCCAGTGGCCAGTCCAATGTGCAGAGTGAGTCCATGAGAAGCTGCACAGGCAGGGGGCACACAGCAGTGAACGACAAGGCCAGTGGGCAGGACAAAGTGCAGAGTGAGTCCATGAGAAGCTGCACAGGCAGGGGGCACACAGCAGTGAACAGCAAGGCCAGTGGCCAGTCCAATGTGCAGAGTGAGTCCATGAGAAGCTGCACAGGCAGGGGGCAAACAGCAGTGAACAACAAGGCCAGTGGCCAGGACACAGTGCAGGTGAGGTACATGAGAAGCTGCACAGGCAAGGGGCAAACAGCAGTGAACAACAAGGCCAGTGGCCAGGACACAGTGCAAGTGAGGTACATGAGAAGCTGCACAGGCAAGGGGCAAACAGCAGTGAACAACAAGGCCAGTGGCCAGTAAAATGTGCAGATGAAGTCCATTAGATCCTGCACAGGCAGGGGGCACACAGCAGTGAACAGCAAGGCCAGTGGCCAGTCCAATGTGCAGAGTGAGTCCATGAGAAGCTGCACAGGCAGGGGGCACACAGCAGTGAACGACAAGGCCAGTGGGCAGGACAAAGTGCAGAGTGAGTCCATGAGAAGCTGCACAGGCAGGGGGCACACAGCAGTGAACAGCAAGGCCAGTGGCCAGTCCAATGTGCAGAGTGAGTCCATGAGAAGCTGCACAGTCAGGGGGCAAACAGCAGTGAACAACAAGGCCAGTGGCCAGGACACAGTTCAGGTGAGGTACATGAGAAGCTGCACAGGCAAGGGGCAAACAGCAGTGAACAACAAGGCCAGTGGCCAGTACAATGTGCAGATGAAGTCCATTAGATCCTGCACAGGCAAGGGGCAAACAGCAGTGAACAGCAAGGCCAGTGGCCAGTCCAATGTGCAGATTAAGTCCATGAGAAGCTGCACAGGAAGGGGGCACACAGCAGTGAACAGCAAGGCCAGTGGCCAGTCCAATGTGCAGAGTGAGTCCATGAGAAGCTGCACAGGCAGGGGGCAAACAGCAGTGAACAACAAGACCAGTGGCCAGGACACAGTGCAGGTGAGGTACATGAGAAGCTGCACAGGCAGGGGGCAAACAGCAGTGAACCACAAGGCAAGTACAATGTGCAGAGTAGTTACATCAGAAGCTGCACAGGCAAGTGGCAAACAGCAGTGAACAGCAAGGCCAGTGGGCAGGACAAAGTGCAGAGTGAGTCCATGAGAAGCTGCACAGGCAGGGGGCACACAGCAGTGAAACACAAGGCAAGTACAATGTGCAGAGTAGTTATATCAGAAGCTACACAGGGAATGTATGCAACTCTACCATGCCATGCCCAGCAACAGAGTAATGGGCCTGACAATGGGCATCACACGCACCCCTGTGGACAGACAGGTGTGTGAGGGTGACCACCACTCAGATGGGGCTGTCTGTCGGACTTGGAGCTGACTGTGTGTTGGGGTCTGTTGGCGGACTACCCTGGGCAGTGGGAGTAACAACTGTGGAAGAGCCAACTGTGCATGTGGTAGCTGGGGGGCTGCTTGGACCAGGTGGGGTGGTGGCCCGGGGAGGTAGACTCATGCCCTGGTGAGACACAGTGTGTGCCGGAGATTGTGGAGGGGTGCCTCTCCACTTCTTGGGGATCCTGAAAGGCTTCCCTGTCAGGGGATTGAGGGGAACTGTGGCAGACACAACAGGTGACCCCAACACCAAAGCTGATTCTGGTGTGGATGGTGACCCCCCCTCTGGGGACATCCTGGAACCCGCTGTGCGCTTGCCTGGTGTTTGCCGCCGCCCTGCCTCCCTCTGTCCACCAGCTTTGCCCCCTACAGTGTCCTCCCGTGCTGGCTTCACAGGGCTTGGGATGGGAGTGGAGGTCAAGGATGGATTATCCATGGGGCCCTCATCCTGTGTAATGTTTGCAGGCAACACCTTCTCAGTGGATGTGGAAACTGTCTTTTTGCCTCTGCGAGACGTCTTTGGGACAGGGGAGTCTTTGGCAGGGGAGGAAGGTGAGGCCTGTGACCCTGATGCTTTTTTCTTTGCTTTGTGGCCCTTGCTGTCGCCTGATGGGCTTTTCTCTCTGCGCTCTGGGGTGGCCTTACTCTTATGTGGGGATGGTGTCTGTGCCCTAGTACGCTTGGGTTGCTGCTGCTCCTGTGTGCTGCGGGTTCTGTATCGGGACTTTGGGGTCCGTTGGGCATTGTCACTGTCGTCAGAGGTGCACAGTGACACGGGGCTGGACCGAGTGCTGGGAGCCGCTCCCTGACTATGTGCCTGTTGCAGGGCTGCTGTCACAGTTGATGACAAGGACTGCACAGTCCGGTGTAGCCCACCTACGTCGGAATGTAAGCCCTCCATGAAAGCTATAACCTGCCCCAACTTTTTGTCGTGCTCATTGAAGGCATTGAGAAGTGCTGTCTGCCCCACACACAGCTGGCGCAATAGCTCGACTGCTTCTGCACTGAGGGCAGCAGGGCTGACATGGGCTGGGGCAGCTGTGCCTGGGGTGAAGGTGACTCTTCCCTTCCTACTCGTGCGGACACGGGCAGCACCAGTGGAGGTTGAAGGGAGGCTGGGCACTGGACGCTGTGTGGCGGAAGAGGAGGCAGAGTCCCCGTTCCCTGTACCCCCAACATGGATGTGTCACCGCTGGCGTCAGATGAGGTAGAGCTTTGTGTCTCCAGCTGTGAATCCTCTAGCAGACTCCTGTCCCCCTCCTCGGCGCTGGTCACATCTGTGTCAGTCAGCTCCGGTGCGGCTGTTGCAGTGGAAGCCTCACCACTGGTGTCCGTCCCCTCTCCCTCTGCACATACGGGAGCTGCTGCATAGGAGAGAGAAGTACTGTGAGATGAGTGGCATCAACAGAACTAACACGTGCCAATACATCTGCATCCTAGGAAGAGGTGTGCAGCACATTGCATGCCACCCTGTGCACACATATATCTTGACACCCAATATTTCTACACAACGGTGCATGTCCGCCACACGTCCTGCCATAAGTGCCCCAGGTGATTCACACAGCACACCATCCTGCAGTTGGCTCACATCAGACACAGCCCCAAAATGGCCTGTGCACACACACTGTCCCGATGTTGGCAAGGATGAACACCACGACATGGTGCACATCACCTACATGTGTGGAGCAGTAGGGGACCACACAGACTACAACATACCAGCCCACAATGACCCTGCACACATGCCATCCACCATATCGAGTCCATGGGCACATCTACTGTTGCACATTGGCATCAGATGTCTGACTGGCAGACATCTGAGGTCTGGAATTGCACGCATTCATTGAAACGCATTCACAGTTGGCACACTGGCATTCCCATCCATCAGAATTCACACACTACCCCACAGCAGAAGGTACCTGAAGGCCACAACTCCAAATGTAAGAGAGATGCACAGTGCTAAAACTCACTTCATGAAGCGCCGTTTGGGCAAAAGCATGGCACATACACCCAGCACAGAGGCCACTCACAAAACATTGCACCACACAACCAACGTCACACAGCTGACAATTTGCACACTCTGTAGACACATGCACCCACTCCCAGCCAAAGGCAGCCTGCAACACATACTCACCCCTGGCTCGCTGCTGATTCTCCCTCAGTCGTCTGTCCAGCTCAGGTTGTGTGACAGCCAGGATGCGGGCCATTAGTGGTGTCATGCTGCGCCTAGCCAACCTGCCAGTCCGAGGGAGCAGCCCCAGCGTCATCTCGGCCACGTACTTGCTCAGCCGGCAGATGTCGTCCCACCTTTTATGACAGTGGGTGCGCCTTCGGTGTGACACACCCAGATCCCGGACTCTGGAGGCAATGGCCCTCCACACGGCTTTACGCTGGTGGACCTTCAGCTGCAGGCATGGGAGACAAGAGGGGTGATGTTCCAGTGACACAGTGCACAATAACAACACAACAAAAATGCAGTAGCAAGACACTGACTCATCCAAAACTCCAGCTACAACTGTCACATAGCCAACAATTGCTCTGAACATGGTGCAATGTCATTGGTCAATCAGACGTACAGGCATGCATGTTCGATGGTGGACACAGTACCTCCACATCCCATTCACATGCAGGATACCAACACAGCAAGCAACGTGTAGTCTGCCTGCAGCTACTGTCTGCAGTTATCTACAACTACACATAGAGAAGATAGCAAAACATGTGTCATGTTGTTGGACTCACTGTGTCCAACACTGCGCAGACCTAAGTGTCCTAGCCCTGTGAAAGCCTCACTGTGTCTTGGAACTCACATAGAGTGACAACAACTGTCATACACACACCCTTCTCCCACGCCTGCTCCTGTGCAATCTACATGGCAGAGATGGGACTTAGATGAAGAGGCGTGAGCCAAACACACATGGTACACACTGTACATGCAGTGATGTGGACATGTGGCATTCGGTGGGGACTGTGCAGGGCAGGTCGACTGACATTGAGTGGGTTAATTGGGAGCAACACAGCCATTCACACAAACGCTAACTGGCCAGACTCCTGCATCACCAAAATGCAGCTGCACTGTATGGCTGACACTACAGGACATGTCCCTCTACTCAGGATAGGCATGCAGGGTAACGTGTGAAAGAGCCCACCAAGCCCTTCCCGCTGTAGTAAACATGATAGGCAGTGCATGTCAGAGCCCCACAACCACTGACACATACCGAAGCACCTCCACCCCACGTGTGCACACCCTGCACTCTCACTCACAGTCTGGGAGACTTACCACGACATTAGGGCAGCCATAAAGCCTTGGGTACTGTGCAAGCACCCCGTCTACCAGGACCCCAAGCTCCTCACTGGTGAAGGGACTGGCACGGATCTTCTGAGTCCTCGACATCACATTGGACATGTGGCAGCAGCAGCACGTTGAGGGTGGCAGTCAGCAGTCCCTTGAGGCAGCAGCAGCAGGTGCAGGGTGGCAGCCAGCAGTCCCTTGAGGCAGCAGGTGCAGGGTGGCAGCCAGCAGTCCCTTGAGGCAGCAGCAGCAGGTGCAGGGTGGTAGCCAGCAGTCCCTTGAGGCAGCAGGTGGAGGGTGGCAGCCAGCAGTCCCTTGAGGCAGCAGGTGGAGGGTTGTCAGTCAGCAGTCCCTGGTAGCTGTGGGAATGTGGTGCGCCCTCCCACACATATATAGGCCCCTGGGGCTGTGTCAGTGGTCCCAGGGTGCTGCAATTGGTGTACCAGGTCTGCCTCATTCAAATACATCCAATGTCCGCCTCCACGCTGGCGGTGCACGCCTACCGCGATTTTCAAACTCGCATCAGGCTACCGCGAGGCTGCTTCCCATTGGCTGCAGGGGCATGGTCCATGCCGGTGACACACCGTAGGATGCATGTGCGCGCTACCGCGGTGGTGCATCTTTTGAATGCCTCCAGTGACCGCCTCCGCGGGGGCGGTGCACTCTTACCGCGATTTTCAAACTTGCATCAGGCTACCGCGAGGCTGCTTCCCATTGGCTGCAGGGGCATGGTCCATGCCGGTGACACACCTCAGTGGTCAGGCGGTAGGCACCACCACATGTCTGCCAGACAGTGCCTGGAGAGACCGTGATTTGGGTAGCGGTGCATGGTGACCGCTATTGTCACATACATATCTGGCGGTGTCTCCCGCGATCGTGCATGGGTTATGGGCGGTGACACACCTCAGTGGCCAGGCGGTAGGCACCGCCATATGTCTGCCAGACAGTGCCTGGAGTGACCGTGATTTGGGGAGCAGTGCATGGTGACCGCTATTGTCACATACATATCTGGTGGTGTCTCCCGCGATCGTGCATGGTTTATGGGCGGTGACACACCTCAGTGGCCAGGCGGTAGGCACCGCCATATGTCTGCCAGACAGTGCCTGGAGTGACCGTGATTTGGGTAGCGGTGCATGGTGACCGCTATTGTCACATACATATCTGGCGGTGTCTCCCGCGATCGTGCATGGGTTATGGGCGGTGACACACCTCAGTGGCCAGGCGGTAGGCACCGCCATATGTCTGCCAGACAGTGCCTGGAGTGACCGTGATTTGGGGAGCGGTGCATGGTGACCGCTATTGTCACATACATATCTGGCGGTGTCTCCCGCGATCGTGCATGGGTTATGGGTGGTGACACACCTCAGTGGCCAGGCGGTAGGCACCGCTATATGTCTGCCAGACAGTGCCTGGAGTGACCGTAATTTGGGGAGCGGTGCATGGTGACCGCTATTGTCACATACATATCTGGCGGTGTCTCCCGCGATCGTGCATGGGTTATGGGCGGTGACACACCTCAGTGGCCAGGCGGTAGGCACCGCCATATGTCTGCCAGACAGTGCCTGGAGTGACCGTGATTTGGGGAGCGGTGCATGGTGACCGCTATTGTCACATACATATCTGGCGGTGTCTCCCGCGATCGTGCATGGGTTATGGGCGGTGACACACCTCAGTGGCCAGGCGGTAGGCACCGCCATATGTCTGCCAGACAGTGCCTGGATTGAGCGTTAATGGAGTTGTGGAGTAGCTGTGCTGCACCTAACGTGTCCTCCAGCTCTCTGCATAGGCCAACATATACAGTGCCCAGTGTCTCAACAATTGAAGGGTCCTCATTTGGGCAAATGCACAAAAGGGACATGTCACTCCACGTCACCAACACATACCATATATGGGTCGCCAATACATTGCATGGGCACATACACTCGCACATGTCACATGTGCTGTGTAATGAAATGTAGACTGTCCAGTTAATGTGTGTTGCATAGCATATGGAGATAATGGTCAATGTCTGTGTGTGCAATGTAACGCACAATGTCGTCTCATTGACTGAACTAGGGGCATCAGCAACTGGCACATTGTCCAATGCACATGCACACACGTGTCCCCCACGCTCATCCGGTGGTCAGTGTGTAGTTGATGTGTGCCATGTGCAACCTGTGTTGGGAGGTGTATCAGGGCCAGCAACATGGTGTGTTCGGGTAGTATTGCAATTATTAACATATGCTGAGGGTCATACTCACAGGTATGCACACATATCTGTTAGTATATCACACTGTGCATGCGAATGAGCCGGAGGGGTGCACAGATAATTGCTGCTGGTAAGGGGACAGGTGTACGAGTAGTGTGCCTGATGTGAACCTACTTGTGAAGTGCCCTGTCGGTTAATAGTGCATGTTGTAAGACTTGGGAATGTGTCTGTAGAAGAAATTGATGTGATGCACATTTCATGGTCTTCTGCATTGACATCTGTGCACTGTGATCTGTCCTAGGAGGAGGAGGCACAATATCCATCGTCCGTTCACAGTCCTGGCAGACATGGAGAATGAGGAAATAATCCGCAAATTCAGGCTGGACCGACAAACCCTGCAGAACCTATGTTCCATGTTGGAGCCCCACCTGCAGCCACGTCGGACATATCCAACAGCTTTCACCGCAACATCTAAGGTGATGGCATGCCTGCATTTCTTTGCAATGGGCTCATTCCAGCACACGGTCGCAAGTGCAGGCGGGATGTCACAGCCGTTGTTCAGCATGGTGCTGAGGGATGTCCTGTTGGCCATGATGCTGTACAAAGACAAATATATCCATTTTCCCAGGGGGCCTGAGTTGGTGGCTGTGAAGGGCGATTTCTATGCCCTTGGACATATCCCCCATGTCATTGGTGCAATTGATTGCACACATGTTGGGCTTGTGCCACCACAGGCACGTGAACAGGTTTACCGCAATAGGAAGCATTCACACTCGGTAAATGTTCAAGTGGTGTGCCTGGCGGACATGATCATCTCACACGTGTGTGCCAAGTTTCCCGGTTCAGCCCATGATGCCCACATCTTGCGCAGCAGCATCGTTCCTCAGTTGATGGCCAATATGCTTCCTGAGCGTGCATGGCTTGTGGGTGAGTATGTATAGTGGATTAGAGTGGTGTGTGTGTGTGACATGCTGTTGTGTTGCATTTTGGGACTGCAAGGTTAATCTGTGTCTCTCACACCCAGGTGACTCGGCATATCCAAACCGCCCGTGGTTGCTGAGCCCATTGCGGAACCCCGTCACGCCAGCTGATGTGCGATACAATGATGCCCATGGGAGGACACGGCGTGTGATAGAACGGACATTTGGTCTCCTAAAATCAAGATTTCGGTGCCTGGACCGTACTGGGGGGGCCCTTATGTACTCGCCATGGAAGGTGTGTCAGATAGTGGTGGCATGCTGCATGCTCCACAACCTGGCCATTCGAAAGGCAATACCCCTGATCCTGGATGACGATGATGAGCAGCCAAGGCCGCCGCCTGCAAATCAAGCCGGATCCAGTGACGAGGGCAGTGGAGAGGAGGAAGGGGTCGACATGCGTCGACAGCTCATCACCCGCTACTTCACTTGAAGGTGACTGACGATGTAGAAGGGACGAAATGGTCTGATGGTGTTGCTGTTGCTGTGTGGGTGTATGTGAGCTTGCTGACTGCAGCTTGGTGTTGACTCATTGCTGCCTGCCAATGTATATGTGATTGGTTAGTGTGATACAGATTGTCTCTATGGTGACTGTTGCTCTGTGTAAAGTTTGTAGATCTGAGTACCTTGTTGACAAGTGTTGTGTGATGTGTGCAATGCCACACCCATACAAGTGACTCTTGTTCTGCGGTTTTCCCTAGGTCCCTTCAGCATCTCACTTGTTACCTACATTCCATTCCCCTGGACCATGTCCTACACGGTGAAGGTTGCACATCCTGTATTAAAGACGGAGAAGACACAACAACATGTGTGTAAGGTGTATTTATTTACAACTGTGACATGCAAGGGTGGAGAAAATGTGAAGGGGGAATTGAAGAAGTGAGTTGACAGTCATGGTAAATGAGATACTTGAGTAGTCCCCACAATGATGTGGAGACCCAGTCCAACAGATGGATGCCATTCACATGGCAGTGTGGTGAAGGATAGTCCAAAAGGTCAATGCAGTGGTGCAGTGGTCTGCCATCATGGCTGGTTCGGGGACTAGCGTTTGGCAGGTGCTTGGGCATGTGAGTCCCCCTGGCCTTTCCTTGGATGGCCCCTCTTGCGCTTCACTGGAGGGGCCACTGCTGCAGGGGCAGTAGTGTCTGTGGACTCACCCCCCTCTGTGGACGTAGGGGAGGATGATGAAGTGTCATCCTGCTGCCCAACGGGGGGAGGCAGAGGGGTAGAATGTTGCGCTTGCCTGTCCCTCAGAACCGCCACTAGCTGCCCCAAGAGGTCCACAATCTGTCCCATGCGTGTGTCCATGGACCTCAGCAGCAGGAGGTGCTCCCGAGATTCTTCCTCTAACCAGCCCATTCGTCCCTGGGCCTGTTGGTATGCCCCAAGGACTCTGTCGATGTGGCCCAGGGCTTCCGTCCCAGGATCAGTTCCCCTCTGCATGAGCCTGTCCCAACCAGCTGCACTGCTGCCACGGTCCTGCCCGGTCCTCACATTGGCCCGCTGCATCCTCTCCCTGGCCTCCGCAGTCAATGTGGTGGCTGCTCAACCCCTGGGGCAGGGAGGGTGTTGCGGACAGCTGTGGTGGTGGTGGTGGTGGTGGTGGTAGTAGTGGTTGACACACAGGCCGTGACAGCAGCTGTCAGAGGATGGTCAGGGGCTGCAGCTGATGTGGTTGGGGGGCAATGGGTGCCTGGGACTGGTTGCGGCCTGCCACACCAGATGGGCCAGCGTGGAGCTCCTCATCCAATGACTCCAGGGAGTCCTCATCCAGTTGTCTCTGTTCCGGGGGGACTGGCTCTGCAGGGTGGTGTCATCCTCTGCAGTGAGTTCTTGGTCACCTGTGGGTCAGATGAGAAATGGTCATTGTGTTGCACCCATCAAAGTTTGTGTTAGCAGTGTTACATCAACTCTTTGTACATCCAGCAGTTGTTCACTGTACAAATTAGCATTGACCGACATCCAGTGATGCATTGCAAGCTGTTGTGGTACATACATTACTTGTCCATATTGGGAGTTGTCAAGACATGACATGCACAATATAATTTTTTGACATTGACATTCTCATGTTGGCATCCTGTTATTGATCTATCATATGTCATCCATTTACGCGTATGTGCCACTTGTAGAGCCCTTGTAGCGGTTCTCTCTGCACAGTGAGTGAGCATTGTAGTTTCATGCATACCTTTTCAATGTGGTGTAGATATCTGTATTTGCAATTCCAGACATGCTTAAGTTTGCTTTAATTAGATCCTAGGTGGTCTGGACCACTGCTACTGTCAGATGGCATGTAGTGGTGTGCATGGTTGTGCTCGGAGTTCCATCGACATGTGTTTCAGTCATTCACACTTTGGTTGCTGTCACAGTTTCATTTTCTTGGGTGTGTGCACACTATAGTTGCCAATGCTATCTGGGTGTGCAGTTGTGCATTGAGAGGCCTGGTGTCCTATGCCAACATGTTTTTTTAAATGCATATCTGGCTGCATGTTGTGGCTGTTGATATGTTGTGTTTGCTGTGTTTTCCTTGTATTTGTGGAACCTCTCCGTGTGTGTAGGATGAGGGCTTCCATCTTGGTCCAGTATGGGACAAGTCAGCATGATATGTCCACATGCCAGTTCTTTTGAAGTGTACATTGCAATGACTGACACATGCATGTTGGTGCCAGGAAGTAATGGGTCTTGTGTGCTGGCGGTCAGGTGGGCCCGTGTGAGTTGTTGTGTAAGCTTCCCAGCCCCACACACCCCGACCTGTGAGATGCGGTTACCTACCTGTGAGTTGGGTGGGTAGCATACATTGCCTGACACATGCTTCGTATTGGGGGTGTAGTGTCCCATCCTCCATAGTGGTGGAACAGCATGCATGTTGCATTTTGTGGGACGGATAGCCAGACACACTGCACCGTCTCACTGTGAAGATGGCTAACTACCGTTTGGGGTGAAGGTGAGCAATGACATGGCTATGTGACTTGGTAGAAATCTTTGGATGGAATGTGTGTGTGGTGAGCATGATGTGTGTGTGGCTTCTTGTACCCATTGATTTCAGATTACATTTGGTCATGGGGTATAGCCCCCCATCACTGTTGTCCCAGCTATCTGGCTGTGGGGTTCACTCCCCCGACATTTGAAGGCACAATAGGGCAAGGGGTATGGTCTCGTAGCACAGTGGTGACATACAGCAGGGTGAAGATCTCACCCAGCATACATTTCCACACAGTCATGGTTTCATGGTATTTGTGGACCTGAGAACATGAGCCCAGTACTGGTGTAGCAGTTGTTCCAGGGCATCCATACACTGACATGTTGTGGTCAACAGTGGTGTGTGTGTGAGATGTACTCAGCCCTGTGCAGACAATGTATGGTTTTGGGGCCAGACTATACCAGCACTGTTCAGACAGACAGTGTGAGATGTGAACATTGTCAATGCATACACACATTGGTGGTCCAAACAAGACACCTTTGACAATTTAATTCAGACAAGGTGCTGTTCTGCAATTCAGTGCAGCACTGTGGTAGCTGGGTGTGTTGCAGGACATTTGGGATGTGCTTAGTTTAGCATTGTGAGTCCCAGCTGCAGTGTAGTTTTTGGGTGCACTGCACTTCCACTGTTTACATTGCAACACTGTGGTATGACATGGGTGATTTGCACTTTGCCATACAAACGGCCAGACACTGCTGCAGGGCAGCATGATCGTTGTTAGTGTTGCAGTGTGTGATGCCTGGCACAGTGTACACAATGTGGGTCAATTTTGAACAGAGACTTGTGCATGGTGACTACAACACAACTGTTTTGCATTATTTGTGTTGGTGACTGTGGACTAAGTGGCATGGTGTCATGTGCGGCTGCACAGACGTCACATGCCTATGAGTGGGACTAGTGCTCCATCCTGCTCAGCTGTGGGCCAAGGGGGCCTGGTGGGAGTTGTAGTGCAGGCCTCCCAAACACCCACCCACCTCCCGGTAAAGATGGCTACCTACCTGTTAGGTGAGGGTGTAGCACACAATGGCTGAGGCATGCTTCTGGGTGGGGGCAGTGCTCCATCCTGCTCAGCTGTGGGACAAAGGGGCCTGGTGGGAGTTGTAGTGCTGGCAGCATGTACACATGTACCCATGGTGATGTTGCTAACTACCTTTGGGGGCTTCAGGGGGAGTGTCTGTTGTATCTGTGAGAGATGTGTTGGGGGAGTGTTGTGCACATGAATGAATTTGTACCTAGGAGGTAATATTTTGTAATAGTGCAAGACAGTACATTTGTGTGATGTTAGGCATTTGTTTGTACTTACCAGCCTCCACTCCCCCGGGTATTCCTGAGAGACTCTCTGGATGTAGAATGCCAAGCACCTTCTCCTCCCATTCAGTGAATGTTTTGAGTGGAACGGGAGGGCCACTGCCTGTCCTGCGAGCCAGCTCATGGTTCTTGGCTCTCTTCTTTTTGACCACTGCCTTCAGATCGTGCCACCTCTTCACGATTTCATCTCTATTGCGTGGCACGGTCCCTACTGCATTGACCTTCTCTACTATCCTTCTCCACATTTGCGTCCTTGTTGCTAGTGGTGTCTGTTGGACCTGGTTACCAAACAATTGTGGTTCTACCCTGATTATCTCATCGACCATGACCCTCAACTCACTCTCACTGAATTTGGGAATTCTCTGTGGTGACATGGTATGTGATGTGTCAAGGTGTTTAGGGTGCAGGTTTGGGAGTGCTAGTGGTGGTTTTGATGTGTATGGTGTGTGCTGTGCAAAGGTGTTAGAGGTGCAGGTGTGGAAGTGGTGGTGGTGGTGGTGATGTGTGTGTGTTGTGCAGATTTGCCTCTCCTGTCATCTGTGGTGGATGTCCCCTCAGTTGTGGAGTTTTGCAAAGGATTGTGGTCTGTTGGGGGCTGGATTTATACTGGTGTCTGTGGGTGTGTCAGGATGGGGTATTGGTTGCAGGTGTGGTGTGTGTGTGTACCTGGGATTTGTAGTTTTGGAGTTTCCTATGGGGGTGTGTCTTTGGGCTGTGTTAGCTATTTTTGGGTGCATGCCTTGTATGGTTGGTGCACTTTGTGGCCATGTTGTGTGTTTTGCTAGCGACCGCCATTTTTTTAACGGAGCGTCCGCAGTGGTGGCTCGGCTATGGCGCTTCCGCCGTCTCACTGATTCTTCAATGTTGTCGACCGCGGCGGTCGGAAACAGCGCACTGCACCGCGGGGATGTCGGGAATATCATAATTTTGATGGCAGTGTCTCCGCTGTGGTTGCGGGCGTTTGGCCTGTTTCCGCTGCAAAACCGACCGCCGCGGATGGGTTTGGGCCCTTTCCGCAGGCGTACGGCGGTTTCTCGGGTCTCCTTTCCGCCGCGGTTGGAGTTTTACCGCCGAGGATCCTAATCTAGCCGTCGGTTTTCCCGCGGTAGCGGCGGGCGGTGTTTTCCCGCTACCATGGCGGTCGTTTTTTTTTCCGTCCACCATCGTAATGACCTCCTAAGACTGTTAGAATTATTATTTAGGAAATTAAGCCAATACTTTTGCAACATTTGTTAAATGCCATTTTTATTCAGAACAAAAATAAAGAACGTGAAGGTACGTGTAACTCCAAAGATCGGCAAATTAAAAAAAAAACAATAATAGAACTTTTCATTTTCCTTTCGTCTTTTTTCAAAGTAATAATCAAAAATCAAAAACAAAATAGACTTCAAATAGGTTTTTTTATCAGCTCTTTTGGTTCAGTTAATAGAGTTCATTTTCTCAAACTCTTTTCTTTGTCTGGGTTCTTTTGCAAAGTTCAAACTAATTTCACCACTGTAAGTCTTTTTCTCTCAGACTTCAAGGTGGCTCTTTTTCTTCTAGTTCATTTTCCAAAATGAATGGGCAACAGTTTATTGCACTGCAGATCTCCGTATCTGACTCAATTTTCTTCTGACACAGATACTAGATATATCCATTCAGGTGAAACATACTTTTGCTTTCGGATTCTCTTTCTTGCTGGTCTTTTAGCAACTGGTGACTCGCTTTCACTATTGTCTGTGTAGATTTTCATGACTTCAGACTCTTCTTTGGTTGCCTTTAATCTTTCATTTTGCCACTGCTTGTTTTTGCAGGTTCTCTTTACAACGCTTGGTGTCTTGACTCTTGCATCTTCACTTGTGAGTACTGCAGAATGTTCTCAACTCACTGATGAGTTGTTCTTTGATCACCGCTAGCAACTCAACTCACTCTGAAGTGCTTTCTCCATCTGGAGGTTCCCAAGGCTCAAATTTTCAACTGGAGCCTTTCACTGGTCGGATCAGAGAGTATTTCGTCTTGCTACCACTCGTGACTTTGTAACAGCTCTTCACTCTGACCCTCAAACTGGCCACTGCTACTGATACCTTCAGCAGAATTTTCACCTTCATCAGCAACTTCAGCAACTTCACCAATTTCACCAGTTTCAATTTCTTCACCGGCCTCTGGATCTATGTTGCAAACATAATCTTGTATCAGTGGTTGTTTTCACCACTTCTTTTGCTACCACTTGACTCTTCTCATGTGAGCGACATGGATCCATTGCAGGATTCCAGCACACTTCACAGTAATGTCAGTCACAAGTACGACTTGAAATAAGCCTCCCCAGCATTCTTCTAAACAACTTTTGCAGACATGTTTTTTAATGAGAACTTAATCTCCTGGGTTTAGGGGGTGGCACTGAATTTCTTTTGTGGATGCTGTTGCCAAATTCACCTCATGAGAAGCAGATGTCATCAGTCAGTGAAACAAGTGTAACTGGAGGGATTTAGGCCAATTTCATTGCTGTGTCCATTAACACTTCATAGGGCGAGAGTTCAGTCTTTTTAGCTGGGGTACTTCTAAAATGTATCAGGACAAGAGGAAGAGCACCAGGCCATTTCAAACTAGTGGATGCACACACTTTGTCCAGTTTGTTTTTGATGGTCCCATTTATCCTCTTGACTATGCAAGATGATTGTGGGTTATAGCTGCAAAGGAACCTTTAATCAATATGGAAAGCTGCATGAATCAATTTCATAATTTCATTTTTAAAATGAAAGTCTCGGAGCATGGCCAACCATCATGGCCGCTCGTACGTGAATCCGATCGGCTGCGCTCCAGGCTCCGCTTATGGTGTTGAAGCGGCACCTGAAATCGTACCAAAGCGAGCAAAGCTGACACACTGACTGAGGAGATCCAGGGGGAACATCTGGAGCCCCTACCTGCCACTGAAAATATGCTGCGGGCGGCGTGAATAGGAGAGGCCTGTGCAGCGATGAGAAGCTCAAAATGGCGGCATCCCCGATCCGCGCAACTGAGAAGTGCGGGAGTGACCTGGGCCATCAGGAAGGTGGTGGGCGGCGGTCTACCAGGCCCCGCAAGACGGCAACCATCGCTGGCCCGGTAGGTGAAGGAGGGTGACGGGGGGACGCAGCCACGAGCCGAATGGTGTCCCTATCGAGACATCCTGACCCCTGGGGAAGCTTTGCCGAAGCCCGCTGGTGGGGAGCCGGCCGCCTAGTGAGGAAGCTAGCACCAGATAGTTATGAAGGGGGGGTGCCGAGACCCCCCACTGGAGGCGGCACGACCATAGCGAGGGCACGGGGGGCTCCGGATCGGTCGCCTGTCCTCACCAGGACTTTGCCTGACCTTAAGATGGTTCCAACCATGGGGAAATGAAGCGATGAAGCAGCGCTGGGCGGATAAGCATGGGGAGAAGTCCTCACCCCTGAGGGAGATGATCACCTGAGGCAACCCACATACAGCCCTTGAACCCCCTGGGAGAAGGAGCTCAGATGAGGAGGTGAGCGCGGTCAGCGGGCAGTGTAGTGAGCCCTTGGGGAGTCCCGCTGGGAACTCTCAGAATTCACTGGCCCAGCGCAAAAACACAGGCACTGAGACCCCCAACCGGAGAGCTCCACATCAGGCCCGAGCGGATAGGAGGGTGGCCCCGTGCTGACCAAATGCCCTGTTCCCTATGCCACCAAAGAAGGCTCTCAGTAACAGAGTCTCCAGCTACTTCGCCACAGCTGGCGCAGGGGTGGATAAGCAGGGAGAAGCGCAGCCTAGAGGCAACATGGCCCTCACATGTGAAGATCTGATGGCGTCATTGTGGGGTTTCAAACAGGAGCTCCGGGAAGACACCAAAGCAGACATTGGGTTCTCATTTGATGCATTCAGAGCCGAAATGGGAGGGAAAATGGTGGCCCTATAGGAGGATGTGGACTCGGTCAGGGCCCATACTTTAGACCTTGAAGCAAAATGCCAGGAGCTGGAAGACCGGGTGAAGCCCCTAGAGGGGAACTCCGCCGAGTTACAGAGCCAGTTGCGGGCTGCGGTGCTCAAATGTGAAGATCTTGAAAACCGCTCTCGGAGAGACAATATAAGAGTTAGGGGCCTGGAAGAGGGCTGTGAAGGTCCCGGCCTGGAGGCGTTCATGGTGGGTCTCTTCTCCACAGTTCTAGGAGAGGACAGCCCAGAGGTGCAGCTGGAGCGTGTCCAAAGAGTAGGTCCATGGCTACAAGGAGATAACAGGAGGCCCAGAGACGTTTTAGCTAAATTTTGTTCCTTCAGAGTGAAAGAAATGGTCCTCCAGAAAGCAAGAAGCATTGACAAGATAACGTTCCAGAACACAACGTGCTCACTTTTCCAGGACGTAGCCCAAGCCACACTAGCCCGAAGGCAGCAGTTTTGGCCGATCACGGAGGCTCTAAGAAAACGCCAAATAAAATACAGTTGGACCTATCCCTTTGGCATAGCTTTCCTGCTGGACAACAAACACCTTCATTGCACGGAGTTAGAGGAGGCCGCGGATCTGCTGGGTCTCAAGATCCCTCCGAGACAAGCGTCAACCTCGAGGGACAACAAAGTTGAGCAACCGATGAAGCGACGTGGCGCGGGCCCTTGGCAGACGCCTGGACGAGGTGGCAAGAAAGCAAAGGGATGAATCATGGGGACTTTTTGGTCATTCGCAGCATTTCCATTTTAAAGAGACTCATGAGTTGGGCTTCACTGGCGACATGGTAAGGTGATCAGGAAACAAAAGAGACTAGGGGGACTTTCCTTCACCTGACGAGTCAGGTGCCGAGACTTATACAAAGGATGACACTCAGCGTAATGTGTCTTGTAATGGTTAATTCTTGGTTCTAGTGAGAAGACGAGCAGTTGATAGTATTCAAGTGTCTTAGATGATATGCAAAGGGGGCTCTGGAAGCGGAAGTGGGCACGCCCCTGGAGCTGCTCGAAGTACTGGGATGGAGAACCGCATAGCTCAAAGTTTCTGCTTGTATTTGTTATGGATGTTTAGTATCTTGGTGGTCACAAGTATGCCTGCTAAAACATGGCCATTGTGGGGGGCGGGTGGGGGGAGGGGGAAGGTGGCCCTTGAGGCGCACCATTGGCTGGCGCCGTTGGGCGGAGTTGTTGTCTACACAATGTTAAATGGCGGTTAACTATATGTCTTGGAATGTTAGGGGACTCAGCTCCCCCAATAAGAGGCAACGTCTTTGGAAATTGTTTGGAGACCATCACATTAGGATAGCTGCCTTGCAGGAAACCTACCTAAAAAAAAGTGAACAACAGCGCCTGAAGCATAAAGCCTACCCACATATCTTTCGCTCCTCAGCCACCACGAAGCAGAATGGGATGGCCCTTTTTTCCATACCTCAGTCCTCTTCCTCCCCCATGTCACTAAAACTGACAAAGAAGGGAGATTCCTGATGGTTAGAGGGGAACTAAGGGGAAGACCAGGTTCAATTGCCACAGTCTA
Organism: Calotriton arnoldi; assembly: GCA_963921515.1. NCBI lineage: Eukaryota > Metazoa > Chordata > Amphibia > Caudata > Salamandridae > Calotriton > Calotriton arnoldi. Next base: position 1,711,276 of record CAWUFW010000441.1, read on the forward strand.
CACGCCCAATACAGGGCAACTAGACTCCCTCAGCGCATTTCTAACGACGCTGGAGGGTTTCGCCACGGAAGATATAATTCTACTGGGAGATTTCAATCTAATATGGGACTCGTCACTAGACTTGACACACCCACATAGGTCAGCAGGAGGGGTCTTCAGCAAGCCGCTTAAAGCTTTTCTCTAACGCCTGGGTCTGTTGGATGCCTGGAGGGGCTTCCACCCCACGATACGTGACTACTACTTTTTCTCTCACTCCCATAGAACATATTCTAGAATTGATCATGTTTTTATTAGTCAATCACTTTCTTACACAGTCTCGGGGTCCCAATTCCACCCGATATGCCCTTCAGACCGCGCCCCCCTGGAGATAGTCTTCCACTGGCCGGCCCCCCGCTCGAAGCACGCCAGATGGTACTTCCCTAATTTCTTTAGTAGGGATAGACTTCTCAGTGACGAATTGAGGAAAGCGATTAAAGATTACTTCGATATGAACGACCCCACACACACATCCCATGCGAATAATTGGGACGCCTTCAAGGCGGTCATAAGGGGCAAATGTATCGAGTTAGCCACCACACTCAAAAACCTACTGAGAGGGGAGAAACTCCTGCTAGAGGGTGAACTACAGAAAGCTGAACAAACACACAAAGAGAGTCCATCAGTCCAGACCCTACGGAAAGTCACATCGCTGAAGGGGAAGCAACAAGCCATATACACCAACAGAGCCGAAAAGACTATCCTACGCCTACTGGCCCAGGGTTACGAAGGGGCAAACAAAATTGGCACTCTGTTGGCGTGTCAGCTCAGGGCAAAACAGGAAAAGGAATATGTAAAACAAATAGTGGACGACGCAGGCGTATCCCATTTTAGTGACGAGGGGAAAGCTAACGCCTTCAGGAAATTTTATAGTACTCTTTATACTGCAGACTCGTTAGAGTCCCAGGCCCAAATGGGATACCTTGAGTCCCTCGAACTCCCGCAGGTCTCGCCCACTGCTAACGAGGAACTTAGTAGTCCCATCTCAAGTTCAGAGGGCGGTCAATGCGCTCAAATTGCAGAAGGTTCCAGGCCCAGACGGGCTAAACGCTTAATTCTATCGTACATTTGCACCTGAGTTAGTCCCTCGTCTGGTGAAGCTTTCTAATGACATAGCGACGACGCAGCAGGTAACGGCTACCATGGGGGAGGCTCTTGTCACCATAATTCCCAAAGAAGGGAAAGACCCTAAAGCATGCTCCTCATACCGGCCTATAGCACTTTTAAATTTAGACGCCAAATTATATTCTAAAATACCAGCCACCCGCCTATAAAATGTATTGCCGGCACTGATTAATCCAGACCAATCAGGATTCATCAAGGGTCGTCAGACCCACGATAATTTACGGAGAATCACACATATTATAGAGAAAGTTCAGAAAAAGGGAATCCCGGCAGCCCTACTTTCATTAGACGCGGAGAAGGCCTCCGACCGCGTCGAGTGATCCTTCTTAATTCGGACGTTAGGGCAATTCGGGTTCAATGAAACCTTTATAGGTATGGTGCGGGCCAACTACCACTCTCTCAGATCCTGAGTCTTGGTAAACGGAGTAGCCTCAGACTCCTCCTGTCTCTCGTGGGGTACGAGGCAGGGGTGTCTGCTGTCCCCCTCACTCTTTGCCCTATGCATAGAACCGTTCGCGGAACGGATTAGGGCGAACCCAGACATTCGAGGGGTTCCGTTTGGTACAGATGAACATAAGATCTCCCTCTTTGCGGACAATGTCTTGCTCCCCATCACTGACCCGCTGAACTCGTTACCGGCAATTCAAGCTGAGCTCAATCTTTTTGAAAGTGCCGCAGGTTTCAAAGTAAACCTATCTAAGTCCTTCTTGCTCAACTTGACATTGACTCAGGTGGGGGTTATGGAGGGGATAGAGGAGACCTCCCCCTTTTGCTGCACACGTAAAGAAATTACATACCCGGGTGTCAAACTCACCCCCAAAATAACTGACCTTTACAAAGCTAATCCCCCCCCCCGCTGCGACAGCTTAAATCCGACCTTAGCAGATGGGGAGCTGCATACACCTCATGGATAGGCAGAATCAATGCCATCAAGAGGAATATCCTTCCCCATTTTCTCTACCTCTTTCAGGGACTGCCGATCCTGGTCGAAAAGGAGCAATTTGTGGAGCTGAAAAAGATGTCAACTAAGTTCATTTGGCAGGGACAAAGGGCCCATTTATCCCTTCGATTATTAACTAGGCCGAGCTTGGAGGGGGGCTTGGCCCTTTCTGACTTCCTGGGGTACTACGGTGCCGCCCAACTCCGGGTGATGACTGAATGGTCCCTCACGGCCTCTGAGAAACACTGGCTCCATATGGATCGACAGATAACAGGCAGGACCATATGGGACCTTCTGTGGAAACAGAAACGAGACAGGCCGCCAAATGTCTACCTCAGCACCCCCAAGGCCACCACTCTTCATGAGTGGGATAACCTCACTAGAACGTTGCCTCTGACAACTTTCCCATCCCCCTATACCCCCAATCACTTCAATCCGGAATTCCCACGGCTTTCCAGAAGGGACCATTCCAGGGTTGGTGGGCAGGTGGGTGCCATATGATAACCAACCTCTACAAACGGGGGGAACTACTGTCGTTTGCTGAATGCGCAAGGCTGTTCAAGCTGTTACCCACAGAAGAATACCACTACCTGCAGCTTAAACACTGGGTGCAGCAACCTCAGGTGCGGCTGGCCGCACCCAGAGACCTGCTCCCAATAGAGAAATTCGCACAATCAGGTGTAACAACGAAGGGGTGCATTTCCTTCCTATACTCCCTCATCCGGGCAGTAAGCCCGCAGTCGGCCCTGTGGCATCGAAACTTCTGGGACAGTATCCTCACCACACCCTTAGGGGAGAAACAATGGGGCTCCCTCTATAAGGACATTGCCAAATATATCCGCTCTATGTTTTTAAAAGAAGCTCATTATAAAATTATGTATGAATGGTATCTACACCCCCAGAAACTGCACAAAATATGCTGGAGGGGCTGCGGGCTATTGGGAGATTTTTGCCATATCTGGTGGGACTGCGCCTCTATTCAACCGTACTGGAAGGAAATACTTTCCCAAATTAAACTGATTCTGGGCTACCCAATCCCATCCACCAAAGATCGCACCCTCCTGGGGAAACGGGATCCCAGTCTGAAATTTCAAACTCAAGGAGATTGCTCAATAATGTGGCTATGCCTGGGTGCCGCCAAACTGGCAATTGCTGCAGCATGGAAAAAGTCGGAGGCCCCTTCCCTCACGCAATGGCATGCTAGATTGTGGAGGGCACTAGCCCTTGAATGAATGACAGATAGAGTGGCTGACTCAAGGAAGGGGTTCGATTATATCTGGTCCCCATTGGTGGGATATCTGTCAGAGGGCTTGCCCCTATTCGTATGTGGCCCCAGATTAAGAGCCCTCCACCTCTTTCAAATGTAATAGTTTGGGGGTGCTCCCCAGCTTGCAGCGTAATGAGACCCTCTCGGTCCCCGCACCGCCTTCCAAGACCACCCCAGGCCTTGGCCAGATCCTTAATACAAATCACCATGATACGACTGTTATGTTTATGTTTTATTTTATTTGAAAGTTTGATGTTTGGGTGGGAGGCACGAGCGCCAATCAGCATCTTGTCCCGCAACTATGTAAGTCCTGCAGGCGTAGCTCTGCAATGCCAGGATTAATATGATAGGGGTACAAATGAAGAGAAGTTCGTCAGGTTGAGACCTTGTGAACAAGCTGTATGTTCTTTGTGATTTCTGTAACTTTTGGCCTTATTTCAAAATCTTGTTATTGATTTTAAACCGTTACATAAGAAATTGTGCTTGATGCAACTACAATTTCTTTTGTAACGGTTTAAAATCAATAAAAAGATTTTCAGAAATAAAATGAAAGCCACCATCCATCTCAACAGAGGTTGGTAGGCCAAAACGGAGTAATAATTCCCTCAACAAAAGCTATGGCAACTGTCATGATATCTGATCTCCCACCCATTTAGAGAATAAGCAAATAATCAAAATGATGTACTTAACACAATTGTAAACTGCCAACTGAGTGAAATCTCCTTGTAGTCTCACAAATTGACCCTTTGATTTGCCAATATGATTCATAAGGACAGTAGCCTTTTCCCCTGATTATTTCTCTGAGAAATTTAACATCTCTTGCTCAAATCATCTGCAACACGTCTGAATTGGGAATTTGACCAATGCATATTGAATGTTTGGGTCATGGAGTCTCCTCCTGCATGTGACTGATTATGTAAATACCTAGCCATGTAATTTAACATTGAATCAGGTAATATTTATTTATGCTCAGGAGTGATCCATATATCTTGATCATTCTTTTTGTAACCTTTTCTTATCATCCTCTGGAGCTTCCTCCTGAGGGTCTCTCAATTCACTCAAGGAATTCTTTATTAGACAACAAGAAGCAATTTAAATTTTCTGCATTTTTAACAGAATTCTCTCTTAATGCATTTTGTTCTATCTCTTGAACCATATTTTGTTGATTTGATCTCCAAACATCATTCTTAAGTGCACAATGACTAGCCACCTGGGGCCCTATTATGTATAGGCCGCACATGCCATTTTTGCGCCCCGGCACACCTTAAAAAGGTGTGCCAGTGCAAACAGAGAAAGTGCGCCCTATTACATAGAATGTGCTGCCCACAGGGCAGCCGCAAACTCATGCTGCCCTAGGGGCAACGCATTCAAGTGAAATACGGAGCAGCTTTGAAGCAGCCGCTCCATGTTTCACAGTGCAGGTGGCTACCCGCCAGCACTTTTAAAGGGGATTAGAGATCCCCTTGTAGACGGGTGCAATGAGTGACTGCACCTACCTGCAAGGGGATGTCTGGGGGGTCCATTGGATCCCCTTTTAACCCTCCAGAGGGCTCCTATCAAGGGGTGCACTAACAGTGTGCCACCTTTTAGGTGGAGCACTGTCAGTGCGACTCATGAGAGCTTCTTTGCCTTGGCGCCCACATTTATAATACAGCACCATCGCAGGGGCAAAGGGATTCCCTCATTTGCATGGGACACGCCTACATGTAAATGAGGGAATGCCCTCTTAAGAAAGCTCGGGCACTGTGTGTGCGCCGGCGCTTTCAGTATTACAGAGCGGGCCGCACAAGCGTCTGCGATCCTTTCTGTAATACCAAAGTCCCCCGGGGGTGCACAAAGCAGGCGCAAACGCCCATTGGGCTCCCCAGGGCACTTTGTGTAATACAGCCCCTGGTCTGCACATTTATTCCTAAGCGTGACCATATCTTTTCCAGCCATATGGGCACTACACTTGACCACCGCAACCTCTTTTGGCTGTTGTATTGCCTCCAACAAATCAAGTATGTAGGGACTGTTCCTGATGGGAGTTCCAGAGGATGTCATAAAACCCCTTTGTGACCACAACTGTCTAAAGTCATGGACCACTACAAAACCATATTGACTGTATATAGTGCAACATTCAAATCTTCTACAAGGCACCAAGCTCTTGTCAGTGCAACCAACTCTGCCACTTGTCCTGAAGTTACATTCAGCAGGTATGATGCTTCAACAACTTCAGAACTGGAACATACTGCACAGGCAGCCTTTAATGCTCCACATTGTCTCTTAAATAAGAACAATCCACAAGCCAAATTTGACGAGCCATTTCTAGTGGAATCTCTTTAATGTCTGGTCTTTCCACGGTGCATAACTCTGTGATATTGATGCACATCATGTCACATAGTTATTATTATCATCATCATCACTCCCGGCTTTGTCCTCATTACTGTCTGGAACAGGAAGCAGCATTACAGGATTTAGGAAATTGCACTTTTATTAGAGATTTTCTTAACTGCCAGTATGACTTATTCATATCTGATCAGTCGACTGTTTGTCATATGCTGATTCCGTGTACGTGGCAGCAAAATCCCAGCAGAATATGAAACAAATAGAATCAAGGTATATCCCATCACAATTTCTTCACTTAGCTTGATTGCAACCGCTTTCAAACAAGCAGGAAGGCTTAAAGCTACTGGAATTAACAAAGCTGACAGGTAGGCTATAGGCCTCCCGACTGCACCATGCTTTTGAGTTAGGACTGAAAGAGCACATACACCTCTCTTGTGACAGTAAAGGAAAAACTCCATATTCTAATCAGGCATTCCAAGGGCTGGTGATTTTTTCCCTCAAAACCTGGAAGGCCTCTAAACATTCATCATCAAATGGTACAGAGTCTTCAATGTCACTGTGAGTTAGCCTTGCTAAAGGCTTTTCAATTAATGAAAAGTTTGGACTCCACTAAGGACAGTAGCCAACAATTACCATAAATATCCTCACCTCCCACTGGGTGGTAGGAGGATTCATATTCAGAATTGCAGAAATGCGTTCCTTTTGAGACTTATCTTGCCCCTTTCTCGATTTGATGACCAAGATGAATCACTTATTTTTTACAGTACTACATCTTTGTAGGGAGAACCAAGTGACTATTGTGAGCTAAATGATTCAGTAGTGCAATCGTATCAAGTTTACAGTCTTCTTTTGTCTCAGATGCCACCAGCAGTTCATGTATATATTACACCAGGACTGGGTCACAGAGCAACTGCAAACTTTCCTAATCCTTTCTCAGGATCTGACTAAAAATCAAGGGACTTTCAGTATACACCTCTACAATATTAGACCAAATGAGAACTTTATTTTGAAACTGGAACGTGAAAAGAAATTGACTATCCTCATGCAGAGGAATGGAGAAGAACACTTGGCATAAGTCAATGACTGTATACCATTCTGCGTCTGTCAGAATCTGGAACAAAAGAAGTGTAGTATTTGGTACCACAGGACATTATGGAATCACTATTTCCACTTGGTTTGTTAATGCCCATCCTTGGTGAATTCCAAGGACTGCCAAACACTTCCTGCAGAATTCCTTGTTCAATAATTTTTTCAATGACAGGCTTTATTCCTTTTTCCACCTCTTTTGAAAGTTTGTATTGTCTAGTTCTACGGATAACTGCATTTGGCTTCACATTTATCTTGAAAGACTTTGCACTTTTTATCAATCTTAACTCTTTTCCTGTGAAATCCCATACCTCTTCTTTGATAGTAGGTTTTTAATCCAGAGTCAAATGACATGTGGGAAGAAGCCGGGAACAACTGTGCTCTTGAATCATGTGATTTGATTGTAAACACTGAATTTTAGTCTTGGGTTTGAATTGCAACACCATCCAGTGTGCAATAAATCACACAGTTCATCTAGCTAAGCAAGTCTCTGCCTAACAAAATTGACAGGAATCGAATCACATAAACTGGGGATTATTCTCTAGTTATCTTATCTTAACTGGGACATCTGCTGTAACCCTGTTAACAATTTGTTTATTGCTAGGTGGCTTAAAGCCTGGCCGAGTAAGACATGCTTTTTTGGAGCTCCCGGCGGGAGCTGAAATCCTTCGTAAATCCTGCCAGTGTATGAGCTTGAAATGATTCTACGCTGCCCACACTCTATCTCTAAGGGGCACAGGTCGAATATGCCCCCCTCTGGATGGTGCAATGACTAACCCTGCAGACACCGGGCGAGGTCCGTACCCGAGCAGCGGGCCGCCGAGGAAAATGGTGGATGTGCGGCCCTGCTGATCGGCGGGACTGGGAGGCCCTGGAGGAGCGGGGGACTGATCTCCCCGTCCCCGGAGCGGAGATGTGCGGCTTTGCTTACCTCCCCCCTCCCTTCCTCCTATGGATTGTGAGGTCAGGCTGCGGGAGGCCTGGGGATTGTGATCCGGCGGGGCGCCATAGTGCTACCCTCCTGCGGCGGAGCCCCTGGGGTGAGCAGGCCCTTCTGTCGCCCAGCAGGAGGTACCTCGGTGGGACGGAGACTCGCCGCAGAGCGGGTGCGGGCACTGCTGGACGTGCCGTTCCTGCTCCCCCCTCTGTCTCCTGTTGTCCGGATTGCTGCTGTGCCTGGGCTGGAGCGATGAGGCGACCCGATGCAGCCTGTCTGGGCCTCAGGAACTGTGAGTGGCCATGACTGATATCCCGGGAGGGGTCTGCCGGCTGAGTGATTTCCTCCGGCGCCGTGTCGAGCGGAGCCCCTGGCCCCCCGTGTGGACCACCCGTAGCGGAGTGCCGCAGTGATTCGGAGAGCCCCAGGCCTGTTGAGTCTGTGCCCCCCCCCTGGGGCTGCACCGGTATTGGCTGCCATATTGGAACGGGCAGAGGCGTTGCCCTGGTCACTGTCCATGCTTGCCTCTCCGTCCTTTCCCTTTCCTACTCGACGGCACGACCGCTGGGCCTCCCCGCGGAACAAGCTCATCTGGTGCCACGGGGATGGAGGCCTCCCCCCCGCATACCGCCTGACCGTTACATGCCTGCTTGAGGGGGGGTGCGGTCTCGGAGCCTTCTGGGTCTGTGGCCTGCCCGGTGTTGCTTCCCCAATCTCTGGGTCGGGGGCCGGGGCTGAGGCTGCTGATCACCGTTGGAGACATAGACCGACCCAGCAGGTGGAACGCCACTGGACGCGTGGACGGAGCTTCTGCACAGCGATCCTCCTCTGGGCTTGTTCGACTCCCTGGGCCATCCCGGCTCCCCTGGTGAGTGCGCTGATTGGCCTGGTCGGCTTGGGCCGGGCTGTGCCCTGGGGGGCGGTCGTGGTGGCGCGGCCTGGTTGAGGGCCCGGGTACGGATGGAACTGTTGGGGGCACCTTGAGACCCGGTTTACGATAAAAGACAGTGTGTGTGGGGGTGCTTGGTTGCCGGGGCCCTCCTTCTTTGCCTAGGATGACCAAAGATAAGGACCCAAAACTTCCCCGGCAAGGGAAAATGGACAAATACACTAAAGTAGTTACCCCTCAGGACACTACGCAACCCTTAACGGATGCTGCTACTATACGCTATGCCATACAGTCATCTAGGGAAGCACTTGAAAATAAGACTACTCACTACTGAGGCAGGACCTCCGAAATGTCTCTGAGCGAGTCACGGGTGCGGATAACCGAGTCTCCGAGGTAGAAGACTCTGTTAAAGACTTGCAAAAGGCAGTGAAGGAATTCTGTAGTTTAAATAGTGACTTTCAATGGCGTATCAATGACGCCGAAAACAGGGCACGAAGGAACAACCCCCGCTTCATGGGTTTTCTGGAGGGGATTGAGGGGTCTGACTTGCCTGCATTCCTGACTACTTGGCTGAGAAGCATTATCCTACCGGAACATTTCTCTACCTGCTTTGTGCTTGAATGGGCACACAGAGCGTTAAGTGCGAGACCTCTGCCTGGTGCCCCCCAAGACCGATTATAGTAAAAATCCTTAACTTCCTGGACTGGGACATGATTCTGCGCGAGGCACACAGCCTGGGGGACATTAGACATGAGAACTCTAAGATTATGATTTTTCCGGATTACAGCAGAGACGTACAACGGCAAAGGAGGATTTTCGACTCCGTCAAAGCCAAGCTAAGGACAATGCAAATACAATATATGCTACTATTCTCTGCAAAATTAAAGGTCCTTTTTAAAGGCAAGGCACATTTCTTTCAGACTCCGGAGGACGCGTGGGTCGAGGAGAGGCCGGTACTCCGCCCCCTAGAGGGGCAGAATGGAGACGGCGGCCTGTCTCGGGACTCTGGGACTAGACTAGCAGGCAGGCAGCGCAGCATCAGGAGAAGTAAAGCCGGCCTCAGGAAGGTGAGCCAAGCGACACCATACGTGCTCAGAGGGCTCAGCAAAAGATCAGAAGAACCTGTTAAAGAGTCTGCTCGCAGTGAAATTGTGGAGGGCGAGGAGACGGACGGGTCTAGTCCACGAGACATGCTGGTAGACTCAGAGGACTTGAGGGACTCCTCCGGGAACGAGAGTACACACCCCCTGGTCACAGAGATAGCTGCCCTGGAGGGTGGCGCGAAGGGGGGGTCAACCTCCGCCAACGGGAGATAAGTAACTTCAGTTTTTCTTCTCCTGAACGCTAAAACCTGGCATCATTTAACTGGCCGGGGACTGGTAAGCTCCAAAGTAAAGCAACGTAACATGCGGCCTGCCCCTTCCGGCTGCACCACAAAGAACAATACTGAAATAAGGCCCGCTACGGATTTCGTCTTTGAGTTTCTTCTATAAAAGTTGCACGTAGCTGGGGCTTGTAGTGTATTGTTTTGCTGATCTTTTGGGGGTGGGCGACTGACCTCTCTATCTTTTCCTGCACGAGATTATTGTTTTCTTATGGGTTTGAGTGTAGAGGAAAGGGTTAGGGGGTGTGGTGGGGGGTTGGGAGGGAGGAAGGGAATGTTTTCTCACGAGTTTTTGTTGCTTGCACCAGACAGTCAAACACTACACGCACACCTCTGGGGACCTGTATACAGACTTGGGCACACATGGATAGAATTGCCCCTCCGACACTGCTACTCATGTCATCTCATAGAGTAGATGGGACCCTATCGGTCCTGACCTGGAACGTGAACGGCTAAAGGGATTAAACGCGGACTGGTCACACAGTACATAAAATGACAATGTCCAGACGTTGTACTGTTTCAGGAAACACACTTACTGGGCACACAATGCAATTTCCTTGGGAGGGCAATGTACACTGTTCTGGCACACTCCGGCTTCACTTCTGGCTCAAGAGGTGTTGCTATCCTGATCAAGAAATCACCCCCCCTTTGAAGTAACCCGTAAATGGGTGGACCCAGATGGCAGGTTCATGGGGGTAACGGGTACCTGGGGCAGACGTAGCACTACCATTATCTGTGCATACTCGCCCCCCCGACTGCAATCCCCTGTGCTCCTCAAGATATCAGATATTCTCCTGGAGACCCCTATGTCCTTCCATGTAATAGGGGGTGACTTCAATCAGGAGGGTCAGACAGAAATAACGACACCACACCCCTGGCTCACTTCGCAGATACCTTTGGGCTTACCAACACCTGAATACCCTACTTCTCTGGGGCCACAGATTATACTCCAGGCTGGATTAAGTTTTTGTCTCCACAGGTGAGCTAGGGGTGGTTGGCAAGGCGGAATACCTTGCTAGGGGCCTGTCGGACCATTCACCGCTGTTGGTTTCACTGGGGCCCAAGACCCGAGACTCCCGTCTCACCTGGAAGCTTAATGCATGGGATTTGCATAAGGATGTAATAATAAAAGCTCTTCGGAATGACACTACAATGTTCTTCCAGGAAAACCTGAGTACAGTGGACTCTGGGGTCACACTCTGGGAAGAATATAAAACTATACTGCGGGACCGGGCACAGAACCTGATATCATGGAATAAGAGGAAAGGCCGGGAACAAATATAGCAGATGGAAAGCCAGTTACTGACCCTAGAGAAGAGTTCTTTAGACAGGCCAGACCCCTGACCTCCCGACAATTAGAAGCTCTTCGGACAGAATACCGTGAACTGGCTCAGGAATAGGCAAAGAAACAGAGACTGTCAACCCTGCACCGTTTGTACGAAGTAGGGGATAAGGCCAGGAAACTACTAGCCTAGCTCAGCAAAAAGGAAACTGATGCCATATGGATTGCTTCCATTGTGGACGGTCGGGGGGAGACTCACACTACGGACACACAGATACTATCTGCATTCGCCCAACACTTCACAGACTTCTATGACAGGAAAACGTTCAGTACTACTGACAAAATTAACGACTATCTTGCAGGTATCTCCACCCCTAGAATAGATGAGGCTGATATGAAGAGCTTGGAGGAGGACCTTACATTGGCAGAGGTAGGGGATGCCGTGAACAGACTAAGACCCGGTAGAACTCCGGGCCCAAACGGACTCCCCGCCGAATTTTTAAAAAAACGTAACAATCTTTTGGGCCCTCGCCTCTTGGGACTCTACCGAGACGCATACACAGAGGGTGCTCTTCCATCAGATCTCCGAACTGCCACTGTGGTGGTCATCCACAAGAGGGGTAAACCGAGGGAGAGGTGCGACTCATACCGCCCAATATTCCTGTTGAACATGGAGGTCAAAATCCTTGCAACTATCCTGGCCACACTGCTCTTGAAAGATGTAACAACCCTCATCCACTGTGACCAATCTGGTTTTATGCCAGGTCCGGCGACCAGATGGAACCTCCGAAGAGCACATAACTGGATCTTGGCCATTAGGAACCGTACCATCCTGCATGCCTCTCTGGCTTTAGACGCAGAAAAGGCTTTTGACGCGGTACACTAGCCCTTCCTGGATGCTGTCCTTGTTAAATTTGGCTTCGGCCCTACATTTAGGAAAGGGGTCACCCTCCCATACACAGAACCGAGAGCAGCGGTACGCGTCAACGGTAGACTCTCCCCCACATTCCTGATTTTCCGCTGGACCAGGCAGGGTTGTCCCCTCTCTCCACTGCTGTTTGCTTTGGTAATAGAACCCCTAGCATGCATAATCAGACAACATCCTGGGGTGCAAGGCTTTCGGACTACATCTGCTGACCAAGGGGAGGAAAAAATCTCTCTATATGCAGACGATATCCTCTTATTCATACCAAACATGGCCACAACCATCCCTACAGTGTTCCATATCCTAGAGGAATATGGCCGTTTTTCTGGGTATAGGGTTAATTACCATAAATCCATACTATACGGCCCAAAACAAGACATGGACTGGCCACCGTTACTTGGAGATCTGCATATTGGCTCGGAGGGCTTCCAATACCTTGGGACCTTTCTTACCTCCCCACCCAACAATCTGTCACACACACAACATACAGCGGGTACTATCTCACTTTAAACAGGACGCAGACAGATGGAAAAACTTACCACTCACTATAATGGGGCGAGCAGCCATGTTTAAAATGATTTCTTTGCCCCAATATCGAGGCATACTACTGGGCAGCCCATCTTATGCCCATAAATGATTGGATACACGCACTAGGGGACCATCCCACCTGTAGATTGGAAAGGGAGACACTAGTGCCAAAGACATTCTTGCACTACTTATATGGAGGGAAGGGGACCAATAGGCTGCTTCCTGCAACGAGAGTCACCATAGAGGTCTGGGACAGAACCACTAGGGCATTGGGCTGGGCCCTCAAAATAACCAGGACTACCCCTTTGTGGATGGGAACACAATTCAAAGAACTGAATAGGCCCTGGGGATTCGAGACATGGGATCTGCTTGGGATCTCCACGGTAGGAGATATCACAGCTAGCGGTAAACTCAAACCCTTTCCCGCCCTTCAAACGGAATTCCATCCCCACACTTCCAATTTCTTAAGTATGCCCAGCTACGACATGCATGGGGTGCAGAGGGAATAGAGGACACTGTATTCCCTGAATACTCACCACTTGAAGGGAGAATACTCCAGGAAGAGTTAACAGCCAAGGCAGTTTCTGCCACCTATAAAACAATAAATAACAATATGCCCGATACTCTGGGCAAATTGAGGGGGACATGGGAGGGAGACCTAGGAGAAATGGAAGATATAGACTGGGAGGCTGCTCTGATACACCCTAGAGAGGTCGCGATCAAGGCCAGGCTCCGCCTCATCCAATTCAGAATCCTCAATCGGGTCTACTACGATAGAGAGAAACTGCATAAAATGGGTCGTGCGGAGTCTCCTTGATGCCTGCGCTGCCAGGCTGTCATAGGCAATTTCCTCCACATGGTGGTGACTTGTCCACTTATCGGGGCATACAGGCAGGAGATAACTGACAAACTGAACGCAATCCTGGGAATCTCCCTTCTGCTAGACCCTAAATTCATCCTCCTGGGAATCCCATGTGACATTGACGTTCCCCGACCCCAACTACTCCTCAGCGCACTGGGCTTGGTTGTGGCTAAGAGGGACATCCGCGACTTTGGGGTGCGTAGGAAATTCCCACATTACAGAAATGGAAGAGGGGTATGGATCTCTACATAGCAGCAGAAAGGGTGACTTATAAAAGCAGTGGGTGTCCCAAAATTTTTTCAAAAACCTGGGGCACCTGGATGAGATACTATGGCCTAACCCGGAATGATGGGTACTCATAAACCGGCGCAGTTGCGTCATTGAACTAAAAGGAACATATCGAATCTAAGAGACATGGGAGGAGGAGCGAGCTGGGGTTATAGTCCAATTCTAACCTGTACCCGAGGTATGGACGCAATTTTGCTTTCGTTATGTAACATGTTGAGTATACGGTTACTAGAAATGAGAACACTGTGCAAACATGTACGAGCTGGGTGCAACTTGTTGTTAATGTTATGTAAATGTTTTAGGGCTTTACGACAACTGAAAATAAAAATATATTTAAAAAATAATAATAATATATTTATTGCTAATGCCTAAAATTTAGACTTTTCATTCCAGAAGGTGCAGGTTTGGAACCTCCACAGAATGAACTGTAGAGCGGGTAGCTCCCATTACAAGAAAGACATGGGGTGCCTATCCACCTCATAATCTACATACGGGCCATTTTGGTCTATCTCCAGGACTGCTCCAAGTAAGCAATCCTCCTCCCCCCTCAGGTACCATCATTGGAAATTAATCTCTGGAGAATATTGAGGGAAATCATTATTCAGAATCAATGGATTCTGCTGGAACCCGCAACACTGCAGCTGTGGGCATATTTACACAAAACTGTCCTTGTTTTTGCACATTCTGGATAGAAGCTAATTGGGCTGGGACTACTTGCTGCATCAGGACCTTATTCACATTTGGCTGTATGTAGGGAACAAAGTCATTCTGGATTCAATCTTGATTCTTTCTGCATTCCAGCTACCAGCGGCTGATTTTACAGCAGAAATGTCAAGCAGTGCTCTTCTTCAGCAAATTAATGTTTGCATTCACCCAAGAAATACTCACACCTCTTCTTCCATTACCTTGTTTCTGCACCATCTCATTTCCCATTCTCACGCCCTGCATCAAATGCATCCCATTTGTCAAATGTCACAAAACCCAAATCAGAACCCATCATTTGGTTCTTGCCATTTCTCTGAAACTGTTTTGACTTTGGAACCATCAGCATGTGTTTGATCTTTTTCTGCTACGTACCAAACCAATCACTACTGTACTTGACATACTTCAGGATATCATCAATATCCTTAGTCTGCGAACACTTCACACTCTGTTGAATATGAGAACTAAGCTCAGGACACAAACCTATTTCAAAATCAGATACGAAACCACTACCACAATCTTTCCTGGGATCCTCAACTCCGTTAAGTTTCTCAAAAATCTGCATGAGCTTCTCATAATAAGCATGCACTGACTCTCTCGGTTCTTGTGTAGATATCAAAATCTTTGTAGAGTTAGTTTCTTTCTCTGGCACCTTCTTCTCATATGCCCTATCACTGAACTGTCCTTGTCACCAACCACTTCAAAAGGACCATTATTAGGCACAAATCTAGCTGGTTGCTCAGTCGCATATTAACAGCAACCTTACATTCAGGCCACAAATCACTAGGAACAATAATCTTACAGAGAGCATTGCAATCAGCCCAAAGCATTTTTTAAATCATCGTCAAACTATGAACCTCTTTGTACCATTTCTCCGGTTCCTCATGCCATTTTGGAAAATTCTTTGTAAAGACATAAAGGTCAACTCTCGCCCAAGGCACATGCACATAGTTCCCTGCATGTACTACTCTCATGGAAAATTCGGAAACTGCCTATAACTCGGACCCCTTTGTTTTTTTCCTGTCTCTTTAGTGGTAATTCCCTTCCTCTTTTCTCTGTACTTTCCCAAATCCCTCCAGCCCTTTTTTTTCCAACCAACACCTTAATGTGTGCTCGCAAGGTTATTAAACTCAACTCTTATTTCATCATTGGTCAAATGCATTTTGTATTTCTCTGCATATTTCTCATTCCACTGATATCAACCTCACACTCATCTGCCAATTCCTCAAGCTTATCATGTGCTTTGTTTGTGGACCTTGCTGCTTCCCAGATCAAGAACCTCATTTCATCCACATTCTATGACATTAATCTGTTAATGTCAATTTTTCCCTGTAAAATTTCTCCACATTCAATCTTTAAAAGCTCAACATTAATATCCCTCTCTTTAGGAGACTCAGTAGTAACAGTAGTAGCCATGTCCCTTGGAACTGGAGAGACAACAGTAGTATCTCTGCTGCTACTCGGCAAAACTATCAATGTATTAGCAGGAGTAACTACAAGCGTGGTCAATACCTGTGCGTGCACACTTGTGCCATCTCCCAATCACCCATATCAGGTACATGGAACTCTGGCTCTCTCTCTTTATCCCATCAGTGTATGGAGGAGGTCTGGAATACAAAAGATCATTTAAAAAGTTATCCTCCTCATCTCAATCTCATTCTCAGTTCTGCATCTCTTCGTCTCCTGCTTCACCTTTTCATTTTGCCTGTTGACTGTTTGACTATTGCAGGGAAAACTCTCACTCCTTTTTGTATCCTCTCGCCAGCTTTACAGTACCTTTTAAATAGGTGTCTCACTCGGGTTCCTCAGGCTTGGAGCGGGGTCGGCTTTGACTATGGCTCTAAGCATTCCCGTTTCAAACTTCATCAGGGTAAGCACCGAGGACTGCTGGCTTCTGCCCCCATCTGGGCACCGCACTACAGTCGGACTACCACAACCTCTAGTTTCACTGCAGGCCCAGTGTGTGAGGCCCACCATCCTTGCGGGGGCCTACGTGCGGGGTTGAAGCACCACCGGTCTGTTCTGTACGTGACCGCCCAGAAGAGGATTCCTCAGCGGGACTTCTGCGCAGCTGCCAGGACAACGCCGTCACCACTCTAGGTCTGAAGAACCCGAGTGAGGCACCCATTTAAAAGGTACTGTGACCTCGGGATACACGTGCTCCTGGCAATTGTAACCACGCAGTCCCTGCAACTACAAAAGCGGCCGCCGGCAGGCAAACTCACTAGTGTCTGCGCCCAGCACCCACGGAGGCTCTGCTCCCTCCCTGAGTGCTTCATGCCGACTCACTTTACCCTCAAAGGCATCTTGGTGCATTCCGGTCGCTCCATTACTGAAGCGGAGGCAGCCGTGTGTTCCCCAGATTATTACTGTTACTCCCTTAAAGGGAGCGGCCGCATCTTGTGGAGCCCTGTGATTCAACTGGCTGGTAAGGAACTCAGCTCCCAGTGGTCTGGAAGACCTCACTGCATTCCTTGCAGCCGCAGACACTTCGGTTTTATCCTTGCCCATAATCGGACCCGAGCTGTCTCAACGTTTCTTTACTGCGCTTCCCGCAGTGATTTTCCAGCACACGGCAAATAATATATTCCTCATAGTAGGCACACAGATGCTGCTGCAGGGGTTTCCGGAACCCTACACTTGCAATCTAATTACTAGCACAGTGAATATTGGTTTTGTCTACGGACTGAACTGCTTTATCCTTTTAAAAGTGATATCTTGGCTTATGTATGTTGGATGTTTGTCGATTTTGTCTTGTAAAGACTAGTTAAAGATTGGCTATTTTTCTAAACTGGTGTGATGTCCATTTGTAGGGTTTTCATTGTGTTACTGTGTGTTTTATGTACAAATGCTTTACACATTTCCTCATAGATAGGCCTGACTGCTCGTACCAAGCTACCAAGGGAGTGAGCAGGGGTTATTTTGGGTGTGTAACTTCCTTACCCTGACTAGAAGGAAAGGTCCCTACCTGGGTAGGGTGCAAGCCACTGCCAACTAGAGACCCCCATTTCTAACACTACCTATTTCCCCCCAAAAAAAGTTATCACTTATTAAACGTAATAAGGTAACCCAATGTTATCCTATGGGAGAGGAAGGCCTTGCAGTACTGAAAAACGAATCTAAGAGTTTTTCACTACCAAGACATGTAAAACTTAAAAGTACCTGTCCAACCTTTTAAATACAATGCACCCTGCCCTACTGGCTGTTTAGAGCCTGCCCTAAGGGTGACATATGTGTATTAAAAAGGAAGATTTAGGCCTGGCAAATAGTTTATTTTGCCAAGTATTATTGGCAGTTTAAAACTGCACACAGAATGCAATGGCAGACCTGAGACATGTTTTAAAAGGCTACTTAAGTGAGTGGCACAATGGGTGCTGCAGGTCCACAAGTAGCTTTTAATTTACAGGCCCTGGGTACAAGTAGTACCATTTTACTAGTGAAATATAAGTAAATTAAGTGTGCCAATTGGGTGTAAGCCAACTTTACTGTGTTTAAAGGAGAGAGCATAAGCACTCTAAGGCTGGTTAGCAGTGGTAAAGTGCACAGATTCCTAAAAACCAACACAAAAAGGTTTGGAAAACAGGTGGGGTGAAGGCAAAATGTTTGGGGGTGATCCTGCAGAGAGGGCCAAGTTGAACACACAGCATAATAATTCATTACATAACACAAGTATTAAAACTTTAATAGCCCACCAAAACACTCTCAATCATCAAAATCATTCCGCCCTATTCATACTTACAATTTGTTTCATTCAGAAAGAAGAGCAGTGCTGTCCAGAGCTGTAAAATCCACCGGGACTGGGCAAAGAGGAACATTTCTAAAGCAGAAAGGAGGTCCTCTCCACTCGCAACCATCCTCTGCTACCACAAATTTGTGGGTGTAGGGGACCCTGCAATTTTACATCCCAAAATTTACCTCAATAGAATGCCCACAATTTAATAAATCAGAGACAGTGTTAAACCATGGCAATGTGACCCTGAGGTAATGCTCCTCCCAGCACATCCAACATCTCAGAAATACAATCAATTAAGTACTTGATAACTGAGTTGTAGATCAGTGGAACAGTTTAAAGTATTTATTACAAAAACTCAAAAGTGCGCTGCAGAATAACTGCCATGAAGGCTCTCAGCAAATAGAGCATTACAGAAAAGTGCAAACTCAAATATATTCTAAGTCCCAAGTGGGCAGCAAAATCAGGAGAGAAACGAAAAGCATCCCTTGTAGCACAGGAAAGTTCTCTGGCTCACCCCCAAAATCAAGGGTTTTTATACAATATTTTCGGATAAGAAATTACTAAAATTGCAGATTCATCTGGGTATGATCAAATGTTTTACATTCTCAGCAAATGCCATCCGGAGACGGTGGAACAAACTAGATACATGAACAACAGCAAGTTATTATGAATGAATAGGGTACAGTGAGCAAGCAGAAGGTCCTTGAAGTAAAGATATAATTTTGTGACTAGGCCATAAGATCCTTTGAGAACAGAATGAACACTGACAATGGAAATAAACCAACATGATTCTGCTTAACTGTGTGCTGCATAAATAACAAACAGTGAAATGTGCAAGGGGAATAAAAGGGTGACATTCATTTTGAAAAAGATGGTTGCAAGGCCCAAATTGAGGCCTAGTTAATATGGGTCAGGAAATTGCACTTTTACACATGAAAGGAAATTCGATCTTAAAGACAATAGTACTATATACATGTGTAATCGAGTGTAAAAGTACATTCTGCACTTGGTTAATAATACACAAAAACTTAAATGGACAGAAATCTCTTAACAGTGGTTGGCAATATAAGAATGTTTCTCTGGTGAGCCATGTGAAAAGCTGGCTCTGGATGGCTGTGTGGGTAGCTGGCACTCTGAAGGTCTTTCTATGGTGGGCACTATGAAGCTGGTGCTATTGGGCAAAGACAGGAATTCACATTGGAGTTCAGGCCCCAGAGCACTCACTTAGGTATCTTTTGCAAGCACCAAATTCAGTTCTAATGTTCACTTAAATGACTACTTATGCCACACAAATAGACTTGAATTGGATATGATTAGACCAATAAGTTCCTCTCATCATGACATCATGCTGTAAGAAAGATGCAGACAGCAGTAGTCTAACCTTTGGTATCACATTAGGGGAACCTGCGTTGTATGTTTTATAGACATTGCCTTTTGTCCTTGGCATTAATAGTTCCCCACTCGCTCCTGCTTTCTGACTCTCCTTTCTTCTCACCCGGGGGTGGGGGACAGTCCGACTAAATTGCCAGGGCTGCTTTGGGTTCCCAGTCCGGCCCTGACTCAGGATGGAGAACCGGCCCAAGTGCGGACAAAAAGATAGTACTCGTAAATGCCCTTTGTGAATTCCCAAAGTACTAAACGTAGATGTTTGATCTAAGTTTACCTTTGAGAATCGGGCCCCATGTTTCCACTAGCTTTATTTAACTTGTTTCTCATGAGAAAAGATAGGAGGCCAGGAGTGGACAGACTTACTAAAGGGTCTGTGGAGACTTCGCCTGCAATAGTTTTTACTATGTTATCTGGTATTTACGATGTTATCTGGTAGTCTACCTCTTGCTATAAAGGGACCATCCATTGAATGATGTCCCAGTAGGTCTTAAACCCAAGCAGACATCATCAACCATAGGAACATTGTGGAATCCCTACTCTTGGTGATTGTTAGTAATACAGGACTAGGTGAAGAACCTGCCTTTAATTTATTCTCCTTGTCTCAAGAATTTGTTTTTCTCCACCCATTTCCTCATTCAGCATATTAAACAGATGGATGTCAGGAGTTTAGGTAATGAGGGTTTGTGAGCTGAGGTAAGGTGTGAAAGATAATAGAGTCACCAGTGAAATTTGAATATCTTTATCTCCATCCTAATGCACGAGTGAGGTCCTCAATACAACTCTCACAGAAATCCAAAATCAAAATTTTAAGCTTTGCAGAATTTTTGTGCTAGGTAAAGCCTATGAGAATTTGTGGGAGGAAAAACACATCATTGCAAATTTTTACACCTTTCCAAATTTGAAATTGTGGTACTCGGAATGGTGTGATAGTACTCTAGATGGTAAATGCCGAAACCTGTAGTATCAATAATTCCAGCTGCGTTATTACCACATTAGTTGACCATGAGTCACTGAAAGGAGAAGAGGACCCCAGCGATTTGAGAGAGATAGCCTCAAGCAGAGGATTAAGGCAAACTCAGCCGGGTTTCCAGACAGGAAAGCTGCAGGCGAGAGACACCATCTCCTGGCACTTGTACCAAGCACCGCAGTGCACAAGGAAACGGAACAACAATATTACCAACTAACTTTAGCATTTCTGGTACAGAGACACGAGCAAACAACTATTTATTCTATCCTAATATCAAAGAAATATTATTGGGCAAAAATTGAGAACTCACATGAAATAAAATGCTGGTTAGGCAATATAGAGTGCGCGCCACGACAAACACCTTATGATAAATGTTGCCTTGTCTATCCTGCGGTGAACTCCCAATACTTAATTTGGGGCAGATTTACTAAGGACTTGCGTTGCCCTTGTGTGACGCAAGTCATCGCAAGGAAAGTCCTCATCTGGGATTTACAAAAATTTGTGAGGTTTATTAAATACAAACTAACGCAAGGCAGCTACGCTACCTTGCATTACTTTGCATCGAGTATGCATTAAATGGGTGGGACACGCAGGGTCCAATGCATCCACCCATGTATTTTGACACAAACTTAAATTTACAAAGACTTTTAAACCAGAGTTTGCGCCAAAATGGTGCTCCTACCTCACAGAGGCATAACGAGGAGAAATATCTTTATTTCTCCTCATTATTTCCTCTTTCCACATGTGCTGCATTCTGCAGCACGCATAGAAGGAGGAAATAGTCTTGAAGGATTGTTTTTGTGCAGAAAGGTGTTCCTTCTTGCACAAAACAACCCTGCCCGTAACGTACGCACCCTTGCACTATGGTGCGTTGGTGCCATAGTTGGCACTAGGTAGCACACAGTCCTCCAGGGCATGGACAGAGCAGAAATGGTTCATATGATTGTAAACATGGAACATATCGCAGCAAGTTGTGTTGAGGCATTGCGCGAAAGAATTGTAAATCTGATCCGTCATGTTTTAAGTTTTGTATTACTCTTAATAGGAGTGGCAAGAAGGGTCCTCAGGTCTATTGTTCATTGGTTGTTTTTGAATGTTGTCAGGACTGTAGTGGAGAGAAGTCTACTACCAAAAGGGGCAGTAAGACAGTTACTGCCACCACAGAGGCATATAGAGATGAAGTGGAGGAAAAATAGTTCTGAGCAGGGCCAAGTAAGTAGAGGAGAGTAATAAACAAACAGGTCCAGACAAGGGAAGCCTGTTGGATCTGGAGGGTTGAGAGGGCCCTTCGGCTATGAAGGGAGTGGGGGGGATACGTCCTCCCAGGATAAATCACTATAAAGAAAAAGTATCCCACCAAGGTTCGAGGTTTTTTTTTGCCTATAAAATACCGGACACGGTGTAGGAGGGTGAATGGTCACCTCTTGTGGGTATGCTAGCTCCGCATGACTTGTGCGGGGAAGGAAAAATCCTTTTTATATATAACCCTCACACACCCTATTGGTGTCATGCTTCATCATCGGGTTCACCCTGACTCCTACAGGTCAGGGTGGGTTCAACCGTATTTCAGGGAGCACTTAATAGATGGGTGAGCAGGGGGCTTAACTAGAGATTAAAATCCCTCACCTTCGCCTAGGTATCCCTCTATTAGTGGAGTTGTTGGGGAGACTAAAATAATAACTCATGGGTAATGTGGACTATTATGGTCCTATGACCCTTGTTTTTCGACCAACATGTTTAGAAGTGGAGGGGCTGGACACGAGATACCACGGCTTTCACAACCTCAGTACCACCGAAAAGAAAGCATTGGACTCCATCAGTGGTAAAACGGACCTGGTGATCAAACCAGCAGACAAAAGGCGGAGCAATCGTCATACAAGACCTGCGCAGCTACAGGGAAGCATACCTTACACTACTTAATGATATTAGACACTACTTACCCCTTCAAATGGATCCAACAAAAAGGTTACAGAAGAAAATCAAAGACCAGACAGAGGAAGCCTTACAAAAGGGCTGAATAAACAAGAAAGAACATGAATTTTTGTGCACACAGGAACCGAGAATACCACAATTCTATACACTGCCCAAAATCCATAAAGGACGAATTCCACCACCAGGTAGACCCATTGTCTCTGGGATTGGTTCACTTTTGGAACCATTGTCCCAGTACACGGACTGTTTCCTTCGCCCACTGGTTACCAAAATCAGCTCATACATTAAAGACACTAAACATCTTCTGAACCTCCTCGACGGCATGGAATTATACCCTAACACGGAGACCCTGATATGCCTAGACGTAGAAGCACTCTACATGAGCATTCCCCAAGAAGAGAGAGTACGCGTCATCAATGTACTCCTATAGAACGAAGACTGGCCCTGGAAAGGCCCGATCGGCTGGATTATGACATTAGCTCATATTGCCTTAACAGAAAACTTCTTCCAGTTCGAAGACCAACTATACCTACAACAACACAGGACTTCCATGGGCAGCACTTTTGCCCCGAGTATAGCTTATCTCTACATGAGCTGGTTTGAAGAAGAGCATATTTGGAACAACAATCCCTAACATAATGAAATCCGATTATGGCAAAGATACATCGACGACATTCTGATAATCTGGCACGGTACCAACGATACCATGGAAGCTTTCAGAGAATGGCTAGACCAACTCAACCCATACCTATGCTTCACCATGACCAGCAACAAAGAGAAAACCTCTTTCCTTGACATAAACATCTTAGCAAACGGTGGAAAACTGGCAAGCTCCCTCTATACAAAGCCTACTGACCGTAATAGCTTATTATATTTCAACAGCGCCCACCCGCGGTCACTAAGAGAAAATCTCCCTATAGGACAGGTCCTCTGCTTTAGGAGAAACTGTTCAGACCTACGAGACTTCAAGGAGGAATCAAAGAAGCTCATGGAGAAACTCAAAAAGAAGGCATACCCTGCAAAAATCATTCAACAAGCACAGGAAAGAGCACGGAATACCCCACGAGCAGCATTGCTTGACACAAATAAAAAGCCTGAGACTGACTCAATGATATGTGTTACGACATATAATTCCTGTTCCAACGCAGTCAAAAGAATAATTTAAAAAAACTGGAGGATTCTTACATCGAATAAACTTACCTACAAACCTCCACTTTTTTCGTTTAAAAAAAACAAAAGCATCAGGGACATGTTGGTTCATAGTGACGCACGAAAACACCAACCGGATCATCAACTGACTCTTTGGAACCAACTGCGTGTCATGGGACATTACCCCAGTGGCTCGTGTACGGCATGTGCATTTTCCAGACAATCCAAATACATCGACCTGGGACTCCCTACCCCATGGGAACAGAGACAGCATATAAATTGCAACTGCAATAATGTAATATATACTATCACGTGCCCCTGTAAGCTTCGATATATAGGGATGACTACAAGAAAAATCAAGAGTAGGATTAATGAACACCGAAGCACTATAAGGTGCAAGAAATCCTCCACAAAATTGACTATACACTTCCTGGAAAAAGGACACATTGACATGGATGTAAATTGGACAATAATAGAAAGAATGGACAATACCAGGGCCCTGACAAAGAAACTACTGACTAAGGAACAACGCTGGGTGTACAAGCTAAAGACCCATACATTGGGATTGAATGATGAAATCCCATGGGTACAATTGAGATACTAACCGATAGGAACCCCGAGACACATTTACCAAGTTAAATACACGTGCCATTAGGATGTACTCCACCTATGTCCAAGTTTGTCCACATGCCTTTACTTTCTCACACCATCCAGCCCCCCAACTTAATAACTGGAATTAGTCTAACCTAATACAAAACATCTATGCAGTGTCCAATATATGTAGGATCATATAGGTACAGAATTGTCTATCACACCTACATGATGCACTTCACCTATGACAATAATATATACGCGACTCTACCACCTTGCATCCTCTAGTCCCTAGAGTCAACCTTCCACTAAAGAACATTAGTCTCTGACTACACCCATAGGATGGGTCCCATTAATAACCATAGTACCCTTGTGACTTTATGTATCTGTGTCCATGATGATATATTTTTGGAGGGCTAGGCCACTGCCCTGACCACATTTTGGATAGAAATAAAATGCTGAAAATCAGAAGTCCAAATAATAGTTCAGTTCATGCTTCCTTCATGGCTAATTTAGGTCTCATTGTAACAGGGCCAGCTTTAGAGTCAGAAGCACCTGGTGCGACAATCTTTTTTGCTGCCCCACCCATGACCTCCTTCTCCACAGATTTCCTCACTTCATCCTTCCAACAGTGATTCTTATCTCTCCACAGCCCCTCTCTCACATGCATTTATTTTATTTTAGAGTGCTACTCATTCCAACCCTAGGGTGTCAGGGCACTTTACATCACCAATACATTATACAGAGGCAATGAATCTTACATGTGTAAATCAGTCTATTGGAAATGTTATACAAAACAATGAGGATTACCATTCTGGGATCTGCATATAAAGATTCTTTGCAACAAGCATATTAACCATATTAAGCAAAACTACCATTATACAAAACTTCCAGCAGAAACATTATTCACCTGCATTATCTTGACATTTTTATTGTTGCCTGAAAACTGCTGGACGCAAGGAATCAGCAGGTGCTTTTAAAACCAAAAGTTATTTCTCAACACAGCAATTCTCATGAGGTCAGCGCCAGGTGCGGCTGCACCGGTCGCACCCCCCTAAAGCTGGCCCTGCATTGTAAAATGGTAATTCATCCGCATTTCTGCAAGAGCATACAATACAAGAATGTTCAGTACTGCAAGAAAACAAAGACATTTCTTCAAGAGCATTTGCATTCCTACCAGCTGGTGGCAGATTCTTTCCACTGACATTTTTTTCTTTTAGATCCTGCTCCTTAGGCTCCTGCCTAAACAAACAGACACAACCCCAACAATTTGTAACCCACGCCAGGTCCAGTGGCTCACTGGACTAATGCAGAGTCCCCCAGGGCTTCTCCCTAAGCCCCACTCTCTTCGACGTCTACACGCCCCCCCTCGCGGACATCATCAGGAACTACGGACTCAACATCGTCTCCTACGCCGACGACAGAGGTATGAAGGCCGTCGCCACCTGGATGAAGAGCAGCTGCCTCAAACTGTACTCGGACAAGACTGGAGTCCTTATCCTAGGACCCTCACCCTCAGCATGGACCGACTCCTGGTGGCCCTCTACACTGGGAACCCCGCATACCCCCATAGACCACGCACAAAACCTCTGCATAATACTGGACTCCTCGCACACAACCATCAGATTAACACCGTCACCTCATCATGCTTCCACACGCTCCGCCTGCTTCGAAAGACTTTCAGATGGATCCCTACCGACTCCAGAAAAACAGTCACCCATGCACTCATCAGCAGCAGACTCGACTCCCGCATCACCCTGAAACTCCTCAGGAAACATCAGAACGTTCAAAACGCCGCAGTCAGACTGGTCCTTGACATCCCTCGCCGCAGCCACATCTCTGAACACCTCCGAGAACTCCACTGGCTACCAGTCAACAAAAGGATCATCTTCAAACTCCTCACGCACACCTACAAAGCTCTCCACGATGCAGGACCAGCATACAGAGGACCACTGCCTCTCATTCCACATCCCCACCACACACCTCCGATCTGCCCAGCTGGCCCTGGCCACCGTCCCTCGGATCCACAAGACAAGAACTGGAGGTAGATCCTTCTCCTACCTCGCTGTCAAAACCTGGAATACCCTGCCTACCCACCTCAGACAATCCCCATTGCTGACCCAATTCAGGAAGGACCTCAAGACCTGGCTCTACGACTGAACACCATAGCGCAGACGGACCAGAAGGACCCCCCCACTCCATCCCCAGTGCCTTGAGACCCTTACGGGTGAGTAGCCGCGCTTTGCAAACCCTGATTGATTGAAGGCATGCTCTGCAGGGATTGGTGTGTAATCTCATGGTCACAGATTTGAATCCTGGAAAGATTCACTTAGCATGGAATCCTTCTGAGGTAAAATAAGTACCATTTAGTTGGGTACCTGGAAACACCTGTTATTCAGTTCAAGATACCCTTCTGTATGAACATGCACTTTAATAATATGTATTGTCATGTTGTGTTATGTTATGTTATGTTATGTTATGCTATGCTATTCTATGCTATGCTATGTCATCTTATATGGTATCTTATGGTACGGTATGGTATGGCTTGGCATGGCATGGCTTGGCTAGGCATTGCATGGCATGTTATGTCATGTTATGGTATGTTAAGTTACCCTGGCCTCCTAAGCTTTAGTTCAGGAGTCTGTAGGCTGGGAGCAAATACCACTGGAAGACCTAGGAGTAGGTGTGGGGGCAGGAGTTAGGAGACTGGGAGAAGAGAGTCTGTGTTTCAGAGGAGAGGAGGGATGAAACTACCAGCTCTTGGCATGAGAGCAGTAGCTTCTTCTGGACAGACATGTAAAGCTTAGTCTGAGCCAGTGGTACCTTTCACTCTCATTATTCTTCTGGTGTTTGTGTTCCAGTATTTATAAAGAGAAAAACAAAACTGGTAGCACCATGATGCAAAGAAAAAGCGGAACTAGGAGGGTTAGTGATCTCAACCCTGGACAACCTTCTTGTAATGCTTTGATTTTGGACTATTCACCCTGGCACTTGGTCATTTATGGGGTATATTTTAGAGTGCTTCTATGAAAGGCATACATTGTTTTTATATGCTGCTAAACTAGATTCAATACTCAAACAAAATACAGTGCAGTGTTTTCCTAGTATGTGTTAAAATGTAATATTAATTTTTATAAAATAACCAGTACTTACAAAACACTTGATCAGTTTTTTATTGCTTACTTACTAACTGATATTCAGTTGCCTAAAGCATTGCCTAGGAATTAAATAACTGAATGCAGGTGCTGCCTCTTTGGCACATGTAAAGAGAAGCTGATTGGATATAGTACTTTTGTAAGGTGATCTTTTCTTGTTAATGAGCTACATGTTTTAGAGGTGTTTTTGTAAGAGTCGGAGGAAGAAGGAGAAGTTGCTAAAGAACAAAGAGGGGGAATACTAGCATGTGTTCCAGCCATTTCTGTTGCAGGCAGGCACACCTGAAACCCCAACACATGTCACTGTTTCATGGTGGTGATAAGGTATATAGGTCATGGGCATGTTTGTGTTAGGGTAGGGCTTTTTGATGGTATTTAAATCCATGTATAACTAAAAAGGATTAGCACAGATTAAAAGCAGTTCTGAATATCTAATTTTTTAATTCCTTTTTAAGCCAAACCAAGGAGGATTGCTGGTTGTGTTTTCCATGTCTTGGCTGCTGCATAGGAAAAAGGTGTTTTGCCCAAAAAAACGTGAAGAAAATGTATGGCTATCTAAGAGGAATTTGCCTCCAGAAAACTAGTTATAAGACAGGAAGTAGATGTAAACTTTATTGGACAGAAATTATGTAGCACAACTGTAAACAACCCCGTGAAGAAAATCAGTTGATTTAAATTGTATTTTCTGAGCCACCGGTAGTCAATGGAGCTGAATCCTGGCGGTAGTACGGGCAGACGCATTTTGAATTAGGTGCAAGTTTCTGATCAACTTGTTAGGTAAGGCCACTGAATAGGAATTAGCATAGTCCAATCACAACTAGATGTATGTACTCACTACTAGCTTGTGGTTGTCCACTGGTATGAAAGAGCAGGATTTTCTTCAGGAGCTTGAGAAACCAAGAACAAGAGATGGTGATGTTGCAGGGATTCTGCCCAAGAACAGAACTATGCATAGGATTATAGGACCTTGGTGTATAGGGACTGAGTCCTCCTACCACCTTAGTAACTATGAGCCCAGGAACAACTAGCTATAGTGTCTCACTTGCTCTCCTACTCACTCACAGAGAAATAAATGATCAGACACCCCAGAACACAACACTCACTGATCTCTCAGGAATCGCGGTAGCAAGACACACCCTTTCGCTCGCACTCTCGTACTAGACCACAATAAGATCTGACAGAGACACGAAACAGTTTAAATTATTTAACTCACGTCCCCTAACATGCAGTATAGGTGCCACAACAAGCAGGAAAATGTATAGTACAAATACAGGCAGCATAGCAGCGAGTCATAAATCATGAAGGAAGATGTCATCATGGCAAGACAATAGAGCCTAACCTCCCTCCCCTTGCTAAGAAGTAGTATTATTATATATTAGAAGATCTCTGGGCTTAGTCAGCAGACCCCATACCTTAGCCTATAGATGGTAGATCTACATCATAGCTGCTGTCTTGCTCTTCTCCCTCGAAAGGTCCCTCTCCAAGTGTGTGCTACCTATTCGTGTATCCCAATAAAAACCAAAGTATGTTGTCCCAAATAACAGCTGCATCAGTATGTTTTGTCTATGGACTAAGGCCTGGCCAGAACAAAATAACAAGGGGCATTGTTGTTCGACCTTGCTCATAATGTTCAATCAAAATTCCAGGAACATGCAGAGAGTGAACACAGCAAGGGGTTCTTATGTGAAAACAGCCATAGAAATTATTGCAAAAAATAAAGACGTGAAGTAACGTGTGCAAAGCGGCAGACAGGCTGCAGCGTGCTCATGCTAACTTAGTGAAGACGACAATGTCACTATGGGCCACGTGACACCCTCCCCTTGGCCAGGTCGGTAGCACTATGCTAAAGCAAAAATCAGAGGTAAGCAGAGGCAAAGCGTCTCAGTGGTGTTCCACCTAAAATATAGGTTGAGCCAAATAAAAACAAAACAAATTCTTTAAAATTCAAAATGCCGCCAACGGGGCATCCAAAAATATATCCATTCACAGCAAATCTTCGGAGCCAAAAATGTTGCGAGAAAAGCGAAATGCCATAAACTCCAGTAAGGTGTCTGACCCTTCCATAGTAATAAAATATGTGCCATCCAATTAAGTAAGTCAAACGAGTACACATGCTCCTCATATCAAGAGGCCGTTAGGAGCATTTCAGGGCAACCTGCGTGAACTTCGATGAAAGTCCGAACCAAGAGGCGCTGTGCACGCGCACAGGTACTCAAGTCTGCCGTTGGTCCAAATAGAGGATGGCACACTAGGCGCCTACCCACAGAACAGTCCTGGTCATGGGCCATCAACTGACCCATCAACAGTTCATAATCCAGGGCAGCATGTGACGTATTGGAGAGTCAGACATCCAGGGCCCATTGAAAAGGGCAGTGGAGGCAGTGGAACACAGGCTGCACGCTGGTGAAGTAGGCATAATGGAAGGTCAGCCAATAGTCTGTGTCAAGAGCTTTCAAGGCATTGTACTAAAAAGCGGCCACATTCGATCACGGTACAACTGCAGTTGGACCGGGTTTGGCAGCACCACAGGTCGAGCAGCCATTGCATGGCAGCAGGAGAAGTACAAGTATGCCGCAAATCAACAGAAGCACCAGGGGAAACCCGTCGAAGGCGCTGGAAAAAATAGAATGGATAAAGGCTGGGATTACTCCAAAAATAGTCTCAAAGGAGGTGACAAGGCCGGATCCCACAAGTTTAAAAAAGTGGGCAAGGCCCGCTCTATCAGATGCATTAAATATTTGGTGAGTTAATTCTCCAAAATGGAGTGGGAGATTCGTGTTTAGCAGTGAGTGAATCTCACTTGTGGTTCTCGTCCACCTGCAATTCGAAGGTCTCATGAGCTGACGTGAGAACCACCTCTTGTTGAAACAATAGCGCTTTGAGTCTGCTTAGCTTATTGAAATCAGTTTTCAAAGTTGGAATGAAAGGCCAAAGTGAACTATCTACAATCCCATGCTGGGGTGGAAACAGGACAGTTACTATATACGGGATGCCTGCCCGTAAGCCGCAGCAGTCATGGTTATTTAGAATAAGATAACTTCCATTAGAAAACAAAGTTAGTGTGGGAAAAATAGCTGGGACAGGGATACCTTTTAAAAAACAAGCCAAATTAGGGGCCGAAACATTGCAGGCACCGTGAAGTTTAACTTATTTGCAGATGAGGGAGTGTCCTACTGTGGAATAACAATCCTCCTCTGTAAGGAAAACCTCTGTATCTGCGCGTTTACATCGAAAGGTGAAAGGCAACGACCATAATTCATGAATTTAGCTACTGCCTAGGGAGGGGGTCATATCTACCAACCAGATAGTGTTTCATACAGGGCGTAAACTGAAACAGTGAGATAGGCAATGAAATAACCCCATGTATTAACAACACAGCTGAATCAGTCCCTGCCACCGAAAATGGTAACTGTTCTAATTGTTCAATATGTAACAATGTGTATGTCGCGTCTTTCATTGACATTCATTTCTGTTTATCAGTCAAATTAAATGGTAAAAACAGTGTGGAAGCATTCAGGTAATCCCATGGTACTTTTCCACTTTTGACTGTTTGCAAGGTCCAAGCAAATTGCATTACAGAACGTAACTGATTTTGACCATGGTACAAAACAGACACTTCATTTTGAACAATGTCAATGACTGATGACACAATATTATCTAAAGTATATATACGAGAAGACAGTGTACTAATGCTGTTATCGATCGACTACTGCAAGAACCTTTTCTAAATTAGCTTGGTCAATTTGGCAGAGGCGCACCGCATCTTCCATCTGCAACAGTTTCCAGAATTCATTATATGCTGCATAAACGAAACGTTTTGCTCGTGGGAACTTTGGACCCAAAAGAAAACCAGCAAGATCTATGTCAACTGATAGAAGGGAAAGTTGCTGTTTCACAGATGACAATGTGGAATGTCCCAACCATTGTTGACATAATTTACCTATTGAATATGTGTTAGCCGTATGGGAATGTGGAAAACGAGGATCAGGTCTAGATTGTTTAAACCCCTTTGTGATATTCATAAAGCGTAATTGACATGCATCGGAGCTCGTTGGCCACAGCAACCATCCTAAAGGGTCAATTTTGGAAGAGTTAAGTGTGCCATTCTGAAACATGACAATTAAGTCTTTAATTGTGCAGTTCGTATGTGTTTGCCATGTGTCATAAGCAGCCAATAACGGAATAGACAGAGTATTGAGATTTTTGCCCGTGGCTAAACCAAAACAAGTAGTCTGCTGTACCGTCTCATTTAAAAATGGTAGGGTAGGGGGCTCTGGCACAGATGATGACGATGAAGATGTATCAGAAGAAAAGCTATTACGGTCTATATAGTAACCACTGGACCCCAGCTGAAACAACGGGGGTTGCTCTTCATTTGAAGAAGAATGTATTGTACTTTCAGGAATGTCAATTATAACCTCAACTGGAGGAGAAGTATACTCATTATCCGCAGTTGTGGATGTAGAAGGTAAAACAGGCAACATATCAGTTGAAGTTCCATCTCCCCCTCCTTTTGTTGGGGATTGTTCGAAGAAACAGAAGCCATCCAATTCAGGGAAAGATCCCAGCGTGGAATGATTGGAGGCATACTATTCAGTATCTGCCATATGGTGTAGCTTGACATGCTCGATTGAAATGTAACGATTCTCTTTACGACCAGGTAGTGGAGGTAGTATCACAGTACAGGTGCCTTTTAAACCTAGGACTCTGACCGGTGCATGGTATGAAGGACCAAATTCTTTCTTGTTCTCCACCTTCTCTCGGACCAGATCTCCAACTTTAGGAAGCCAGCCAGAAACCGGAATCAGCACCCCTGCATCCGTGGAAGAGGGCAAATGGGCTTTTGCTTGTGAATCACGAGCCTTTTGTAGATCCTGTAACATGGCACAATAGTTATCTATGTCAAACGTTGCGGCAGCCGCCACAACATCTAGACCAGAAGTCTTCAATCTGTGGGGCGCGACCCCCAGGGGGGGCGTGGAGTCCTGGGAAGGGGGTCGCGCATTTCCAGGCCTCACTTCTGCCTGGAATCTAAAACATGTGCTCTTCCTTTTGGAAACCGGGACGCTTCATTCAGGTCGATAAAATGCTTCTGCTGAAGGTAATTGAGTCTCCTGTTCTGTGAAAGGAAGATGCTGGGCAGACAGGTGAAACAATCTTTTGTGCCAGGGTGCCTGCTTGCCTGAATGAAATGCAAATGTGTGTTTTTTGAGTTCATCTGCAAATGTAAATTGTGCTTGGGAGCAGTTCTGGCTTTAATTGCTTTGTGATGGCAAAGATTTTTTTTTTAGTGGTAGTAAGAAGAGTTAACAACTGGATTGTGAAGTGCATGTTTTTAATCGCTTAGTACCTCTGAGGAGGTGTTAAAGGGACAGTTATGCAAATAAATAATGCATTACTTATGTTCTTGTATTACTAAAATCTACATTTTGGGAGCTCCCTTATATCCTAAAACTATTTGCACAGTTTGTAGCAGTCTACCTTATAATGTGTGCAATGCAAGAATAAATTAATGACTTACACTTTCACAGTGCTTTCTGTCACAGGCTGTGACCTCGTCACACTAATAATATACAAGCCACTATTCCCCACTGCACCAACCAAATTTAATTCTGTGGCTCTCTGGTTACACACAGACCTCTGCAGTGCATTAACTAATAGAGGTTTCCTAATGTACTACAGTGCATTCCCCACCGAGTAACAACTTTTTAAAATGAATTTTTCATTTAAGCTACCCAATATTTTATATGTAGCTACCTGATGGTGAAAGACCTAAAAAACCAGCAAAATATTTTGGGGCTGATTTATGAGAGGCTTGAGCCGCTGGAGCATCATTTTTTTTAAGCTCCGGCGGCACAAGCATCGCAATCGTATCTATGAGGCGACGCAAAGTCACTCTGCGTGGCTGAGTGGCCTCATAAATATGGAGTAAGACAAAGCAGAGCAAGTCGCTGCCTTGCCCTAGTCTGTCAAGTAGGAGTTCCATGGGCATTGTGGTGGGTGTTCCCACGCAACACCCATGGATTTTGACACTGCCCCAGATTTACAAAACCATGTAAACCTGGGGCAGCGCCAAAACCTTATGCATCCCCACAGCAGGCGTAATGAGGAGAAATGTTTTCATATCTCCTTGTATTTTTTCCTCTTTCCATGTGTGCTGCATTCTGCAGCTCACAAAGAAAGAGGAAAACCCCTCTCAGGGCACCTTCCTGCACAAAAACAATCCTGGCTTCATTGGCGCTAGGCAGCAATTTGTGCGCCAATGCAGTGGGAAAGGACAGGAATGCACCATATTTCATAAATATGGTGCAGTCCTGCCCTTTCACATTGGCATAGGGCAGCGCAGCAAGAAGTCTTGCAGCGCTGCCCTATGCCAATTCCTCATAAATTAGGCCTTTTGTTTTTAGCCAGACCTTTGACCACACCCCCACGCTCACTGATCTTTCATTTGATAAACACTGTTTAATATTATTTCCCCACTGTAAAAATGATTTGCTATGGGAATTGGTTGGCTTTTATGGTAGTCAAAAGTTGTCAATGATGAGGAGTACCAAGTTCTAGAAATTGTTGTCAGGAGGGGGTCCTTATGCCTAAAAACTTTGGACAGGGGGGTCTCGGCATCAAAAAGTTTGAAGACCTCCGGTCTAGACCATCAAGGTCTGGCACAAACATTTTAATGCCAAAGAGCATTTCATATGTGGTCCGCCCACCCAGAGATCTTCTAGGGGAATTTTTAAGTGCACGTTGAACTCCATATAAATGAGTCAACCAGCCCTGTCCAGTACCTAATTCTCTCGCTGTCAAAGAATGCTTTAAGTCACGGTTCATCCGCTCCACAACAGAATTGCCCTCAGGCCGATATGGAGACGAGAATTGCACCTGCACCCCCAGAGACTTCATCGCATCCCGATAAGCCTTAGAGGCAAAAGCAGGACCTTGGCCAGAATGGAAGGTGCCACAGGCAAATGCCCCTACAAAGACACGCAAATCTTTTATAACAGTTCGAGCATCAGTACTACGTTGCGGCCAAGCCCAAAGGAATCTAGTGCATAAATCCAATGCAACCAAGATATACTTAAAAGCGTTATCAAATCTTAAAGAACCACAGTGATCAAGATAAATACAACCAAACAGTTGATTCGGAATGTATAGTTGAGTGTGGGGTGGACGTGAAACAGTTGAAGGCTTAATCTGTTGACAAATGTCACAGGAAAGAACATATTTACGTGCCTGTTGGTACAAACCACGCCACCAGACGTTGCTGTAGAAGGGAAATAGTCGCTGTCACTCCGGCATGTGCCGAAGCTACGCCTTCATGTGCAGCCACTATTAAAGAAAGTCTGCGGTCCTCGTTGGGAATCAGCCGATCCCCAATGGATGGAATAGTCACAAATGGAATTTGATCAGACCACAAGTGGTATGTATTAAGCCCGGGCGTAAAACTCCGCTCCACTCGCGGAGTTTCTGGATTTTTGGCAACTCTGCGTTCCGCGTAGAACTGAGTTACCAAAAACTCAGCGCTCCGCACCTGAGTTTTTTTCGTGTTTGCGCGCTCAAAATGCGTTTTCATGCGCGCAGGAGCAACTTACTGGGATGCCTGCAATCGGCGACGAGATTTCCCGTCCGTTCGCGAGCACCACGAGATTTGGTAGCCGGCCGTACGGTCCTGCGAGAGTGTGTGATCGCGAACACGTCATTCGGGCGCTCCATCAGACTTCCGGCGGAAGTTTGTAACGATCGCGATCCAGAACACGCAGAATTTGCAATCTGGAGAAGAATCTCTCTCGAGCAGCATCAAAACCTTCTCGAAATGATGATTTGGATTAAAAAAAACTCCTCAGATTGACATTTGGCTGTACTTTTTTGTGCAAGGAGTCCGTTTTCTTTTTTTTGAAGAGGAAGGAAGTGCCCCAGTGTCTCCAACTTCCTGTCCAGCAGGCTCCTCCCAGTGCTTTGTCCATCTCCTGTTCACTTATCATTTGGATTTGGAGCTAGAAGGATCCCTTTTTTTGTCTGCTGCATCATATATCATTGGATTTGAGGACTTTTGGATTTGAGATTTCACAAGTAAGTTGGAAAATTGGTGTTGTTTGTTTGATTGGGGTATTGCACCTACATTTTTTTGTACTTTTCATTGTTTTTTTTAAATGTATTGTGGTGTGTGGCCTGTAGTTTCAGTAGGGGCCTAGGGCCAGATGTACGACCGTGGAAATAGCGCCTAGCAAATTGCGAGTTTTTTGCGACTCGCAATTTGCGAGGCGCTATTTCCAATGTACAACAGTGTTTTTCACAATGTTAGCAATTCCCAATGGGGTCGCAAATAGAGAGGCTCATGAATATTAATGAGCCTCTCGCAATTTGCGACCCCATTGGGAATGGCAGGCTCTCCCAGGTATGGTGGCCTGCTGGGCTCAGCAGACCACCATGTCTGGGACTGCTTTTAAATAAAGCAGTTTTTTTAATGCAGCCCGTTTTCCTTAAAGGAAAACGGGATGCATTTAAAAAAGAAAAAAATGAAACGTTTTCGTTTCATTTTTTAAGGGCAGGTAGTGGTCCCTGGGACCAGTGCCTGCCCTTAAAAAATATTTTCCCCTGCATTTGCAAAGGAGAAGGGGTCCCCTGAGGACCCCTTCTCTTTTGCGACCCCATTACCACCCTCTTGAAGAGGGTGGTAATTTGCGAGTGTTTTGCACCCGCAATTGTGGACGCAAAACATTCTTACATAGGGTTGCGCTCGCTATTAGGAAGGGAGTGCCCCTTCCTAATAGCGAGTCGCAAAACCCTATTTTAGGGTTTGTACATTCCCCATGCTGTTTTTGCATGCGCATGCAAAAATGGTCGTACATCTGGCCCCTAGTTGTTTCTTTGTATGTAATTTTTCTTCTAGTTTTCTTTTATAAAGGAAACATGTTGCAAAGTTCACTACATTTTCTCCAACTTTTGAAATCAATTTGCAATATTTATTTAATTCACTAGCCCAGTAGTCTGCCAATAGGCCTTTCAACCAGTAGGCCCAGAGCTACTCATGGGTGCATGAAACAACTGTTTCTGTGGTGTCTGTTGAACTTAAACATCATTTAGGACATGGATGGCATTGGATTGAAATGCAAAATGTGTTTTTATTGGGTTTTTCACTTTTTTTCATGTGTGTTAAATAAATGCCTTTGTTTGATGTGTGTTGTTGCAATTTGCAAACCTTTTTTACCCCTGTGGAGTTTAGTTTTTGGCATTGTTGTCAAGCTGTGTTGTTTAGCATGCCTCCTTTGTCTGACCAGTGTGTTTGTTTGTAATAGTGGGCCAGCATTTGCCTTGGCTGAGCCTCTCCGTGTGGTCAGAGGCCATTTTGTAAAGTCTGTGTCCATAATAGGCCTGCCTGAGTTCATTGTTTTCCAGGCCACCTGCTAGTTGTTGTTGTTGTGAGTGACCATGTGGCTGGTGGCCATTTTGTGGTGGTGGTAGTAGTGCTTTTGCCATAGACCTGCATGTCTTCTTTCCTTTGTTCCTCTTGGCTTATTGATTGCTTCTTGTTGTGGCCTGCCTGGCCATGTGGCTGGCAGCCATTTTGTTAAGGCAGCCAGTGTGATTTTGCCATAAGCCTGCATTGTCTGTCTTCCCTTTCTTGTTGTTGTGGCCTGGCTATGTGGCTGGTGGCCATTTTGTGAAGGCAGCCAGTGTGCCTCTGCATTAGGCCTGCATGTCTTTCTCTTTCCTTTCTTCCTCTTGGCTTATTGCTTCTATCCATTGTCATCTGCAGCTCCCTGAATCCCACGTGATGCACAGTGCCAAACAGGGTCCATTACATTTGTATTTTTGTTGTTGTTCTTCTTCTTTCCTATCCTTTCTCAGTGTACTGTACAGTACACCAGTAGTAGTACACCAACCATGACAGCCCTTGTTTTTGTCAGTCTCACAAATGTCTACACTGTATTGTTATGTTTTTTTTAATAACTGAGGTAATACATTTAACAATAATATTAATAAGTGTGACCACATACAAAGTTATATTTTATATTTGTTTGTTTGTACTAGTAGTAATTGAACCACAACAATGAATACCACATTGACGTTTCACTGATGTTCTTCTTGCTTCTTTGCTTTTAGGTGCACAAAAGAGGAGGAGGCGTCATCAGCCATTGTACTGCCAGACAGAAGTCCTGCTGCGCATGAAGTCACGTGATGTGTGACCACAGAGATCTCTTCAACTTGTGCCACTGCGTGCTGCTGACATCTGAAGAAGATGGCCCCAAAGAAAGGTACCAGGTCCTCCAGTACCAAGAAAGTTGCCAGTGAGAAGAAGGAACTGCC
Source organism: Calotriton arnoldi (assembly GCA_963921515.1). NCBI lineage: Eukaryota > Metazoa > Chordata > Amphibia > Caudata > Salamandridae > Calotriton > Calotriton arnoldi. The sequence goes on from CAWUFW010000441.1 coordinate 1,749,076, forward strand.
ACTTACCAAGACTGGTGTGCCGCCCAAGATCTTTTTTGGGAAAACAAAAATTGCACCTGCAGCAGCGGTGTCCAGGGAGCAAGCTGGGAGCAGCACCCCCGCATCAGTGGACCCACCCCACCAACCTAGGCCCAAGCCCATGTCTGTCACAGAAGCAGCCAGTCTAATCACGACAACGCCGACGAGCAGTGATGCTGAAATTGACTTAACGTTATCACAAAGTAGTACCCAATCAATGCAGGGAACTGAGATAAGTGGGCAACAACAGCCGCAACCGCCCCAAATAGTAGTTGTTCCTCCCGAAGTAGGGGCAGTTCAGGAGATAGAGCTTCCTGCAGAGGAAGAAGAGCAAGCCACTCTTTCCGAAGATCCATTGTCTTCCAGATCCCCAGCAAGAAAAAGGAGGGTTAGTCCATCAACTTCTTCTGCAATCCCCCCTTCTGATGATCTAGACGCCACCTCAGTCTGAGAGTGAGACACGCCACGGGACAAGGCTAGGGAAAAGGAAGGTTCCAGAAAGCCTTAGAGTTACGGAGGTAGATGTAGAAGAGGAGGATGATGACGAGCCTGTCATCATCATGGACATTTGTCCCGCCCCAGTGGAGACCCACATTACCCCATCCCAAATTCGCTGTGAGGGATGTGGCACGGATACCACCAACACAGATCATACCACCAACACCACCTCCAGCTTCCATATTTCGCCGGCAGCCACTTACATCCACCACAAGTACCACCTCAGCAGAAGTAGGTACTGCAGAGAGTCAAACTTCATGCCTACCTACCAGTTCATCCGGCATTGCAAGTGGCACCAGAAGCATTGCCATAAAGTTGACCTCTCCAGTTTGGGACTTCTTTTCTGTTAGCACGAAGGAGGTGAATATTGCTAAATGCTCCATTTGTGGACAAGGTGTTAGTCAGGGTAAGCTTGGTACAAACTATGGTACCGGAGGAAAACAACCCATCTGAAAAAACACCACTTGATCCAGTGGGAGGCGCACCTTAGCGGCTAAAAAACTGCACCCATTGCTGTTGGTGGGGATGAAGAAGTAGAAGATACGATAGCGGTGGAAAGTGAACAAGAGGGAGACATTTTCTCTGGTACACAAAGTAGCCCTATCCCCAGCAGTGCAGTGGTACCGCCCACATCCTCATCAGCAACATCGCAGTGGCACAAGAGTAAGAGTCAGGCTGAGACACCAAGGGGTCCCAAGCAAGAGAGTACTGCAGCGAAAAAAACATGTGTTGAGCCTAACAACATCTTGCGTCAAGAAGTCACCTGCATCAGTGGCACCAGAAAAGAAAAAAAATCCAGCCTACCATTCCCAGCATGTTTAGCTCAGAGGGGCAGTACGAACGCAACCACCCAATGGCACGTTTGTGCAATGCGAAGCTGGCTAAAATGTTAGCGCTGGACCTCCTCCCTTTTTCTTTTGTGGAAGGGGTGGGTTTTCTTGAATGTGTGACAGCCATTTGCCCAAAATGGAAGGTTCCCAGACAGTCCTATTTCGCCAGAGTTGCTGTTCTAGCATTACATCACGACGTGCTGGAATTGCTTGGACAAGCTTTGCAGCAGATTGCTGTTCACACTATCCACCTGACAACAGACATGTGGACCAGTTGCCAAGCCACTGATTACATGTGCATCACTGCACACTGGATCTCTTTTGTGGGGGTTAGAGAAAAGATATCTGCAGCAGGTGTTGTTGACACTGCTGAGATTTTTAATGCCACTCGGAAACATGCAACTGTAGCCATGTTCGCCATGGAGAAATCTTATACTGCTGCAAACCTTTTGGAAGACTTTGACTGCAAGGTCTTTGAATGGCTGCGCCCAAAAGGGCTTAACATTGGTTTTGTTGCCACGGAAAATGGCAGTAATATAGTTAAGGCCTTGTTCGATGGTGGCTATTTCAGGGTCCTGTGTTTGGCGCACTGCATTAACTTCATTGTTCAAGACTTTCTGAGAAAAGAAGACCGAGTCAGCAACTTAATGACCACCTGCAGAAGAATCTGCACACATTTCAGCCATTCTTTTAATGCCCGGAAGCAGTTGAGGATCATTCAACGTGAGCATAGAATGCCAGTTAAAGCACTCATCCAGGAGGTGCCAACACGTTGGAACTCAACTTATTACATGCTTGAACGTCTGTTTGAGCAGTACAGACCAATCAATGAATATGTCATGCAAAGAGGGGCTGCTACTGTGAAAGGCATGATCACTGAGATGGACCAATGGGGCCTAGTTAAATGCCTGACAGAGATGTTACTTTCTTTCGAGCTCTTTACACGTCAATCAATCAATTACGCGTTTGTTAAGCCCTACTACTCACCCATAAGGGTCTCAAGGTGCTGGGGGCGGGGGGTTTCGCAGATTTCAGTCCATCAAGGAGGGGGTCTGTCGAAGAGCCAGGTTTTGAGGTTTGTTGTGAAGAGAAGAGATGTTGTCTGTCTGAGGTGGAGCGGGATGGCGTTCCAGGCTCTGGCCGCGAGGAAGGAAAAGGAGCGGCCGCCTGATCTGGTCTTTCTGGTGCGGGGGACCACGGCGTAGGAGAGCTGGGCTGATCCTAGGGTCCTTTGGGGTGCGTGGAATTTGAGTCGGCGGTTCAGGTATGCTGGTCCGGTGTCATGGAGGGCCTTGTGAGCGTGGGTGAGCATCTTGAAGGTGACTCTAGCTTCGATGGGGAGCCAGTGGAGTGTGTGCAGGTGCTGGGAGATGTGGCAGTGTCTTGGCAGGTTGAGGACCAGTTTTGCGGCGGCGTTCTGGATGTTCTGTAGCTTGCGTGTGAGGTTTTTGTTTATTCCGGCGTAGAGTGCGTTGCCGTAGTCCAGTCTGCTGGTGACCAGTGCGTAAGTGACGGTCTTTCTGTGTTCGAGGGGGATCCATTTGAAGGTCTTACATAGGAGGCGGAGGGTGTGGAAGCACACGTGAAGTCAGCAAGGAGGACTGTACTATGGGCCAAGCTATCCCATTGTTGCACATGCTACAGGAACAGCTGAAGGGGGTGTCTGCAATGTACGCAGGCATGGAGGAAGAATAAAAAGAAGCATATGAGTTGGTGGAGAGCTTAACCCTTTGCTTATCTGAAAATACAAGGGTGCAAACAGGCATTGTGTCATCCAACCATTACATTTCTGCCACAATTCTGGATCCACGGTACAAACAAGTACTGAACACATTGATTCCTTTTTTAGAAGGGGATGTTGCCAAGTACAAAACTTGGATAGCTGCAGAAGCCAGTCGCTTAGAACAAGAACGGCTGGGAATTAGAGGCCTGCTACTCCAGGCCACAACAAGTACTGCAGGGCAGCTGGCGTCAAGTTCAACTTCAGAGCCTGAGGGCAGTGCGATTGGCTCACAGCAGTCAAAGCCACCAACAACACCAAGAACAACATCAACAACAACAAGAACAGGAGCATCAGCCCCACCAAAATTGGCACAGGAATGGTTTCTACAGCAAGGGCTTGTTAGGTCCAGTTTTGAGGCAAAAGAGGCAGAGCAAAGGGGAGCACCCCTGAGCATTGAGCGGATGGTCCAGGCCTATCTGGATGACCCAACAGAGGTCTTCATTGATTAAAACCCATTGCTGTATTGGTTTGGGAAAAGGCACCAGTGGGCCAGTGCTCAGCAGGCTGGCGATAAACTATCTGGCTTGCCCTGTCGCAAGTGTCTCTTCTGAGCATGTTTTCAGTGCTGCTGGTGCTGTTCTGACAGTGAGAAGGACCTGTGTCTCGCCCAAAACGTGGAGAGGTTAGCCATGATCAAAATGAATCAGCACTTTATACCACCGGATTACACCATACCTGAAGTAGCACAGCAGGAAGATGATGACGGCGACTTAGGTCATGGAAGTAGTGTGTTAGATTACCTACTTCTGGGTGAACCACCAGAGTTGGAGGACGAGCTCTACTTCCCTGACAACAACTAGGCTTTCGACTTGTTACTTTCTTTCTTGCTTATTTACTTTTATTATTTGTGTGTGTTTCCGTCTTTGTGGTTTGAATCACAACAAATCCATCACCACCGTCTTACTCTTTTATTGCCGGATTGGAGTTGCAACTGTGTGCAGTCAGTGAAAAAGTAAGTCCACTCCTCCGAGTCCTGCTCCAGTCCACTCCTGAGTCCTGACTCGCCCTAAATCCATTTTCCTCAAGCCAGACATTGGATGGAGAATACTAGTACAAGAAATGTCATGTGTGCCTGCCTCGTCGAGTCCCTCCAAAGAACCTGACTATGACTATCCTCCTTTCCGAGCCGAGATGGACTGCCCCGTAAGAACAGGTAAATGATGGCATGAATTGGACACTGACTCTGAGTGATTGGTGTTTGTGTTATTGTTGTGCATGATGTCTACTAGTATTTAATCTACACACAAAAAAGTGACTCAAGTCAATGTGTCCCTTCTTGTTGTTCAATAACAAAATTGTAATACTGCAGGCCGATCCATTGAATTTTTGATTCTGGACTCACTCTGTACACTAAAGAGTTGGACACCATGATGACCATACCATACTCGTAGTCAGTCAGTAGGATCAGAGATGATTGATGGAATAACTTGGGGCGTTTCATGAAGTGGCCTAAAAGGTACACAAGTCAACAACAACCACACCAGACCTACATGTCTGTGTAGTGGTTGAGCCTAGTGTAGTGGTATGAGTGACAGCGGTGCATTGATTTAGTTACTTAATTTGGAAAATGCTATGTTGCTGTGTATGTGTGCTCAGTGCTGTCTGGCTCAAAATCTAAGCTCAGTGGAGGTTGGGTGGGCGCCGCTGGCCTGCTCTGTCCTGTTGTTGTTGTAGGTTAATGCTGGAAACAAGAGTAGACATGATTTAGCCATACCGCCTCTGAAAGTGTTCTTGTTGCACTCCTTCTTAATTTATGCATTTTTACTTTTCTCCTTGATTTTTCAATATCCCTCTTGTTTTTCCATGTACACTTACAGGCCGGCCTTTACCCTGTGCTATACTGGGAAAAACAACTCACACTTACCTTACCAATACGCATCCGCCAGGCAGGCAGTGGCACCCAAGATTGACGGACGGAGCGTCCATGGAAGGAAGGACCAAGAGGAATGCCGAGATGCAACTCCCAATTTGACCATAACATATAGTATCATCTTTTATTTTTCATTTTGATTCTTTTTTTCTCTTCAATCATTATGACTGTGTGTTGTTGTTTATTTTGTTTGCTTACATATTTGACCCCTACAGCTATTTTTTAATTTTCTTTGCTAGCTTTAAAAGGAAGCCTGGTACAACAGAAGATAAAATGTATGTAATTTGGGTCTCTCGACTCTCTCTGGGGGCAGACAGGCAAGGCAATTGCATAATAATAATAATTAATAATATACTGCTGCCCTGCACTGCTAGTCTAGTACTACTCATCATCATCAAGTCATCATCATGCATGCATTTCCTTTTTCTCCCTTAACAGATTTATGATGGTCGTATGCCAAGATTGTGTGTTGTCCATGTTGTAGTGTTTGTCTTTGTCAAACCTTTCCCTCAAATACCCCTTCCCCACCATTCATCAAACCCTAACCCTCTTCCCCCGGGCTGTGTGATTTATAATATTGAGGTGTGACTAAATTAAATTTACACCAATATTTGATCACACACTTGCTGGGGCGGATGTGGTGAAAGCAACACTAACTCAAGGCAGGGCGGGGATCTTCTTTTGCTCTAATATATATATATATATATATATATATATATATATATATATATATATATATATATATATATATATATATATATATATATATATATATATACATATATATATCAGCCACACTGGCAACATATAGATTAGATTGCCCACCCATGCTCAGTATTTGCTATTCAATTTTTTTCCAGAGGAACCTAATTAACCCATCATAATTATTAATTGCCGGCATCGATTTATCATCCTTCCAGCACCAAAGGTTACGCTTGTCCACTTCATAGGTCGAGTCGACTTCAGTTTGTAACTTGTACTAGGCTATCCCTGCCACCATTATGTTTTATTTTACTTTAGCATTGCTTATCATTCATCATCATGGTTTCTTGTTTGGCAGTCTTCTTCTTGTGTACTGTACTTCTAATACTCGTTCCCTAGTCTCCATCAGGTAACTGACTGTCTCATTTTCTTTTTTTGCAAATGCAACTGTCTACTACTGCTACCACCACCCGCCATGGCACCTTAGGAAACCAAACCCATCACCATGCAGCCATCGCTTTGCCTAAACATCAATCACAGGTAAGAGAAGAAGTGTGGGGGAGGCAATAATGTATATACTATGGAAATTAACTAATTCACAGACCCACATCCTTCCCAGTACATACTACAAAGGGGTTTTAGTTGCAAAATGCATAGACTAGGAGGAGAGACTGACAGTAGTAGGACAAGTGAGGGTACTGCATCTATCTGTTGGTGTGTTACACGATTGGCAGATTTCAAAAACTGGCTGCGGCCCTGCTGAAAAAGGAGGAAACAAACAAGGTGACGCAAAAGAGTAACCCCCTCAGAAAAGAATGATTTACATCATATGTATTGTAAAACTATAAATAATGTATTACCCTAACAAATATCAACTATAAGAAGAAACCCACAACACTTGACCCACCCCTCTCCCTAACCCAACCAATGTCCAGTAAATTTGTCCATGATTGTCCAAGTCAATAAGTTCAAGAAAACCCCAACTTTCCCCAACTCCCAACATCCCACCCACCAAAAACAGATTAAAAAAGGGGCAAGGGTCGAAGACTGAGGTCTAGCGGCGGGGGTGCCGGCTAGTGCGTTCCAGGACCTCCTCCTGCCTGGCCTCTAGGCGTGCCATCCGGAGGAGCATGCGGTGCCGAAAGTTCCTGCAGGAACAACAGGGGTGGGCAGGAGTGGATGATGATGAATGTGATGGGCGGCGGGCGGCTGCCAGAGCATGGCGCCGTACCACCAGAGGCACATGGGGGGCCTGGCTGGGGCCTGGGGCATTGGAGGAAGCTGCAGCTGCCGCCTCCTCCACCAGGACAACCAGCTGGCGATATTCTTGCCGGATGGCCTCTAGCTTCCGTTGCCGGGCCCTGTCTGCTAGCTCCTGCCTTTTGGGTTGGGAAGGAGTAGCTATATCAAGAAAGAAAACCAATACTCTCAGCAAAACAGTAACACAAAATTACACACATAAAAATTATAGTGGCACAGTAGCACTAGCAGTTGTGGTATCCTCCTCACTTCCTCTGGATGTGATGAGTAGACTTACTGGCACTATACACTATGGAGTAGACAAGTATTCTTCTTCTCTCTCTTGTTTAGCACAATTAATTTTGTAGGCATGCCAGCTCAGTCAGCTTGTGCCCTAGACAGACATACTTGTGTTGCAGACTCATGTTACTTTACTACTGTCTGCAGGTGGGGCAACTGTACTACACAATTATCTATTTTTCCATTACGGCCATACTCTGTGAAATCAACGGCAAATGCTCAATTTCACTTTCACCCTGACTACTGCAATAAGGCACAACATGACATGCTTATGAATGATGATGATATACGGCACAATATCACGTCACTCACATGATGAAGATGATGATGATGACATACTGATTTGTAAGTAGTTACCATGCAGCCGATAGGCCACCCATGGCTGACACGGTCAAAATGACATGGATAGGGACTGGGGCGGAAGTGGCCCTCGGAGTCGGAGGGAGGCGATTGATGATTGGTGGGCAGGGTACATAATTATAGTCATGCACAACACACACTTACCTTACCAATCCGAGTCAAGGGAGTATTCCATTCTGAAATACAACCTCAAACCTTTAAATCAGATTCAAAAACCTTGCCAAAAAAAGTCCTAGTTCTTCCCAGGGCTTTTTTTCATTTATCATTGCATTGCTCTTCTAGCATTATTTTATTCTTCACCCTTGCCTTTGGTACTCTGGCACGGTTTAATTTTCTTTTACATTTTCTTCATCCAGTCTGACTCTTCTTCTCACCTACTATGATACCATCCAGGCATCCATCCATCCAAACATGGCCATCATAAACTTTTCACCGACAACATACATTTGTCATAGATATAACTAACCAACCACCACCCATGCGTCCTTGCTTGCCTTTAAGTTTGACCCCTCAAACCCCCCGGAGGATTCCTTTCACCCATACATTTTCACCCACCCAGGCAGGCATCCTTTCTGCTTTCTTTTCTTTCACCTTTCACCGATCCTTCAACTACCCATGCATCACCTATATGCATCCCAGGGCCCCTTCCTTCACCCACGCGTCCTTCTCTGCCAGTCATATATTACATGTCGTCTGTTTGTCTTCATCATAAAACTTTCTCTGCTGAGTTGAAGATAGAATCGAAAAGGCCATTAGTTACTCAGCCCCCGCCGCTAATGGTAATGTTAAGTAAAGGGTGTCTTCTTGAACTGTTCAGTGTTCATAACAACTTAGTCTCAGCAGAGGTAAAGTGTACTACTGAGTGTGTACACCCTTGCAGCGAGTGTATTCATCATTCTCAATGAGTAAGGAATATGACTTACCACCGCCCGCCACTGCTGCTGGCTCACCTCCTGCAGCTGCCGCATCCGCTCCCTCCGGAGTGGCATGGCCCTCACTGCTGGCCCCGGCACTGGTGGTCGGTACGCCTGGAAAAAACATTTCAAATAAATTTTTTAGATGCCATACGCCTCCCCTATTTTCTTTTTTTATTAGCAAGATTGAAAATACATAATTAATAATACATACACCACACACATCACTATCTACAATTCGGATACTAGAGTAGAGTAGACAGTATGTCCTATCAAAAATAACAAAATAATATCCGGTTGGGCATTTTGTTGGTGGCAATTTTTGGAAAGCCTCTCAATAAGAGGACAACACAAAGGACTGGACTCAGTGGCTAGAGCTATTGGTGCATCACATTTTTTGAAAAGAAGAAAGAGTGGTCAACTGGGTGGACATGAGGTCTCTCTTAGTTGGAAAATAATGGTGCCGTCCTCCTCCTCATACTTACGTCCTGCCATGGAGCACGGTAATCAGTTGTTCGGTGTTCACCATCAACTGCTGGTAATAAAAAAAGTACTAGGCCTGGATTACAAAAAGTAAAATACATCACTTTGTGGTGTCCAACGTGAGTGACCACCATTTACTGATTGAGAATGAGACAGTAAAAGAAAGCCTTCTCATCTCACAAACCTGCGTAGAATACCTTACTTGGGCATGCAATCTGCACAGCAGATTAGTGCTACTAGTACTAGTAGTAGTAAGGAGTCCTTACTACTACTAGTACTAGTAGTAGCCTAGGACCAATGGGTTCTCTGAGTCTTACAGTACCACTACTAGGCAATCCACATATAAGGAGAGAGGGAAAGCTGAGTGGAAACCCAGAAGAAAGCAAGCAACAGACAGACTAATACAGAGTCAGAGGTTAATCAGAGGCAGTTTGATTTGATGTAAAAAAATAAACCAGACACTAGAAACAATGTTAGTACTAGTAGTAGTAGGTAATGGAGCAAAAACAAGAATTTAGAAACAGATAGATTGAAGAGGATTTTGGAAAAATTAAAATTAGGAAATGGAAATAAGAGCAGTAAAAGTTAGGGAAATATTAATGTAACAACACCAGGAAGACTTCTGGGGCCAGCAGCAGAGCCATCTGTGCCTGAGGCCACTTCCTGCTGTTCCTGGGAGGCCCCTCCGGCTCCCGCACCCGCCTCAGCACTGCCAGCAGACCCATTCTTCTTCTTGCCCCTGGATGCTGATCATGTAAGACATAATTAAAGAGACGAAAAATTATTTGTGTTAAATAAATAAATATAATTGCTCTAAAAATGTTTTTAGACAGGAAACGGCAATTGCAATAACATTGACCTATCCTAAATCAGATCGACTAGTAGTAGACTAGTATCGCAGTCGCGCACCATCCTATCTTTATTATTCCACAGTTCAATTCCGATTCCTGAATCCTAAACATACCTAGCCCGCCTATTCCAGACTTTGGAATGAATTGAAAAAAAATTATATTTGCTTAAGTTCCGATCTCATTCCTAATCATCTCTCAGTCTCAACTCCAACCCCCTTTGACGGGCCAATCCCTAAGTCTGCATTTATTCTTCTTAATGCATAAATGGACGCATGCAAATTTCATTTTTGCATACACCAAATTGGTTGGTTGCTATTCACTCACTCTACGAACTACAAAAGGTTCTACTAGGACTGAAGTCAAATGAGAGGACGCGTCATGCAGGCCGCTAAATTACATAATACTAACTAACTTCTACCACTACCTTAGTGACAGGACAGGACAGCCTGACAGGACAAAGGAAAGGACTGGAGTCTTTCCTATCAGCATTACCTAACTTAAATTCTCTAACCTCTCTTACATAACCAGCCCAAGAGAGCGCAAAGTTGCAAACAAGTACGATTAGTTAGTAGCGCCGAGCACCTGTCTGGAGGTAACAATCACATAATATAAGATTTATAAGCATAAGTAACCTGCAAGCAGCAGCAGCATGTTAGCTATTTGCGAAAAAAAAAATAATAGCAGTAACACAGAACAGAAGAATACAATAGTAATATAATTAGCTACTCACCAAGCCCCGGGACATCAACACCTAGCAGGTCCAGCAGGTCCTGCTCCCGGTCCAGGATGTCGGACCACCGGTGCGTCAATTGGTTATGGGTGCGCCGGACCCCAGAGCAGCGAAACACTGCCCGGTGCACCCTTTCCCACCGATGGTGACCCTCCCGGAGCCCTTAGCCGGACCCAGGCCTGCCGCCTGCTGCCAGGGTTAAGGGGAGGTGGCGCTGCACAAAAAAAACCAGTGCGGCCACCTCCACCTCGGAGAATAAGGCCCGTGGCTGCACCCCTTGTGGGTGCCGCCTTCCGCAAGGAAGTCGGTTGCGGCTCTCGCTCCTTGTGGACCTCTTCCCCTGGCCCTCAGTCTTTTTAAGTCTCTTCGCCATGGTTCTGGGTAGGTCGCTGATTGCCTAGGGCACTGAATGCGGTCAAATCACGGCTCTCAGGAGCCAAAGAATGGTTGAAAAAACCATTGGAAATATCCAACATGGTTTTGTATTTTTTTTAACAATGATGTGAACTAACGTCGAGCTATGTGTGTTCTGAACCGCAAAGGTACGAACATAACTGTTCAAATGTCTGTAATCTAAAACTATACGATATGAACTATCCGGTTTCAATATCGGAAAGGGAGGATTATTCATTGAGGAAACACAGGGTTCAATTACACCCTGATATTCCAATTGAGTCAAGATGCCATTGACGGACGCTTTAGCATCACATTTAATGGGATACTGCGGTTGGGGCTGTGGTGTAGAACGCAAAGGAATCACATGAACCGGGGAATCCTTGTCCCAACCCGCCTGATTGCGATATAACGCTGAAGCAAGCGATAAAGCCCACTCCGCAGCATAAGCCATTTTGTCGTCATCAGGTACGTACTGTGAAAAACTAGGTAGAATAACATCTTCCCCCCTAGAGGAAGCTAGGACAAAAGGGGGAGGCCAGTCAATCTCCGCCAACAAAATATCATAAGAGGATGTCAAATTCTCCTAAAAGACTGCTTTAATTGGGCGTTTAATATCACCTTCAATTTGGAGGCTTACTTCATAAAGCTTATCAGGAGGGGCAACTCGAGTATCAGCTGTCTCTACAGTAATAAAAGTGTCAGTTGCTTTCGCCTCCAGACGCTGGTGGAGTGTCTGCCACACTATGGTAACTTCTGCTGCACTGTCAAGGAGGGTTACCGCCCAACTCCTGTCGAGGAGCAGGGTTCTCACCATCTGTGGCATACTTTGCAGTCAAAGCGGCAACTTTTTTCTTCTAAAATGGGGCACGATTTTGAGGTGGTTCCTCCTGCTTGACTTTTACATTAAACTTGCACTGCAGGTCATGTCTAGGTTGCGTAGACTCGCCTTGTGTGCGATCCTGACGCCCTCCTCTGTCGAATTGGTGATCCGATGATTCCTGAAAGGAATGAGGAGAATGAGGATCAGGAACCTGGAACCTCTCTGGTGTCTTCATTTTCGAGAGGTCACGCAAATCATATCTATGTTCAGAAGCATCAGGTGGAGGCGAACCTGCACGGGAGCCAAGCTTCTGTTGTTGCTGCCATTGGGTCTTATTCCAATCCTTTTTAGAAAAGACTGGATGACCCTCCTTTTCTGGAGGGGTCTATCTTATGGCTGAGTAAAAGGCCGAACCCCCAAGCTGTTGTGACCTAAAGATGTATACACATCCGAAATTATAATCGGCAACTGTCTTTCCCTATCCACATCTGCCACCGCCGCCAGGCGTTGACGAACTCGTGAGCAAACTGCCTCACCCTTAATATTGGCCAGAATCATATCGGAGACAATAGGGATCATTCCCACTAACTTCATCCCCAAATCCAGGGCTGGACCAACCCCATGCTCATCCTGTAGCTTCTTGAGAACGCTCGGCAGAGCGCTCATGGAGGGAGTGCCTAAGCACAGTGTATACACTGAAGCAAACACCGTCCCCCAGGTGGTTTAGTCAGCCAAAGCAGGAATCAGGCCACTCGACAAACTCATTGTAAGGATCCTGTGTTTTTCTACAGGCGTCGTGTGTGAAAAAACTGCCTCAAGCGGATGAAATCTTTGTGCAAGCCAAAATGGCAAATCATCACGATTTTGAGGATGTTTGCCCATTACCGAATTAATCATGACAGGACTAATCACATGTCCTAACACTCCCCAGCACACGTCATAGATCTGTGATAAAAACGATGAGTAATGCATAAACAGTAAGCATAATTTGCACAAAGATTACAGATACTCTCTGTTTCTTCTTTTTGTTCTTTTTTATTTTTTATTAATTCAGTGGGTCTTCGCAAAATGACACAGCCGACACGTGTTTCGTCGCGTACATGGGAATTAGTCCCGCGACTTTTTCAAGGCTGTATAAATGCAAACACAATAACACAACTAAAGTCATGACTTGTATGCCATACGTAGACATGAATTTAATTTCAATAGCGAAAATCAGCAAAGGATATATGCCTAAGGCATGCACAAGATGGAATACGTGTACCAACTAAACTGCAAAAACCAAGAGTGGCCAAAGGAAAAAGCTATCAAAAGATAAGGAGGACGGAAAAGCCCAAGACGACGTGAGAACGGTGAATGCATGAAAAATTTATTCAAAAGGGACAATACCGGGAATCTGGATGCCCAATGAAACATGCAAATGCGTGAAATTGCAACTAGGTGACGAAAGACCCGTGCCTACAAAAATGTTCCCTATATAGCCCAAATCAAACTCTGTGTCATAAATACCTAAGTCTTCTCAGTACGAACTCCTGTAAGGATCAAATATGCGATAATCTAATAAGTAAAATTGTCCAAAGGAGAGCTAACAAGAAAGAACGCGATGATAATTAGAGTACCTACTATTTCTATGGTGATAATTCCAACCCACAGAGGGTGTCTGTATTCTGCAGCGTCCCAAGTAAAATTCCTATTGATCCAGTAATTTCATAAAGCTCTGGTGTAAACACTGTTGGAAAACCATAATCAAAATATCTTGTTCAGGGGACCTCCGCAACATATATCATTTAGTTAAATAATTGGATGAAAGTCTCAAATCTACACTACTAGTGCCTAAAATATAAACAAATAAGAACAAATGCCCTTTAGTTACATGCTATGCTATTGCCTCACTCGCTATCATAATATTCCCATATCCAATAAACCGGGCTCGACCTCAAAGTATCAACATCCTCAATATTGGGTATACGTACAGACCCAAATAAAAGTTACCTAATATACGTTCAAAGCTGTCTCAGACGCTATTTACCGGCGAATAACATGCCCCTTCTATTCTCCTATTCTTACCGTAATTGTGTAGTCCTCATTCACGGACGCCGTCAGTAATGTGTTGCAGAGTGCGCACACATGTTATTCGCCGGTAAATAGCGTCTGAGACATTTTGTGTCCGGACGCTTGGACTATACTTAGTTCTGGTGAGGGATAGGCCTTTAAATGGTATGTGTTATCTTTAAATGATAGGACCGTATTCAAGTGACTACATGATTATGCACTGAGAAGGTATAATTGACAATTTACGAACGGGTAGCTGTAGATATGGGGGTAACAGCTTTGAACGTATATTAGGTAACTTTTATTTGGGTCTGTACGTATACCCAATATTGAGGATGTTGATACTTTGAGGTCGAGCCCGGTTTATTGGATATGGGAATATTATGATAGCGAGTGAGGCAATAGCATAGCATGTAACTAAAGGGCATTTGTTCTTATTTGTTTATATTTTAGGCACTAGTAGTGTAGATTTGAGACTTTCATCCAATTATTTAACTAAATGATATATGTTGCGGAGGTCCCCTGAACAAGATATTTTGATTATGGTTTTCCAACAGTGTTTACACCAGAGCTTTATGAAATTACTGGATCAATAGGAATTTTACTTGGGACGCTGCAGAATACAGACACCCTCTGTGGGTTGGAATTATCACCATAGAAATAGTAGGTACTCTAATTATCATCGCGTTCTTTCTTGTTAGCTCTCCTTTTGGACAATTTTACTTATTAGATTATCGCATATTTGATCCTTACAGGAGTTCGTACTGAGAAGACTTAGGTATTTATGACACAGAGTTTGATTTGGGCTATATAGGGAACATTTTTGTAGGCACGGGTCTTTCGTCACCTAGTTGCAATTTCACGCATTTGCATGTTTCATTGGGCATCCAGATTCACGGTATTGTCCCTTTTGAATAAATTTTTCATGCATTCACCGTTCTCACGTCGTCTTGGGCTTTTCCGTCCTCCTTATCTTTTGATAGCTTTTTCCTTTGGCCACTCTTGGTTTTTGCAGTTTAGTTGGTACACGTATTCCATCTTGTGCATGCCTTAGGCATATATCCTTTGCTGATTTTCGCTATTGAAATTAAATTCATGTCTACGTATGGCATACAAGTCATGACTTTAGTTGTGTTATTGTGTTTGCATTTATACAGCCTTGAAAAAGTCGCGGGACTAATTCCCATGTACGTGACGAAACACGTGTCGGCTGTGTCATTTTGCGAAGACCCACTGAATTAATAAAAAATAAAAAAGAACAAAAAGAAGAAACAGAGAGTATCTGTAATCTTTGTGGAAATTATGCTTACTGTTTATGCATTACTCATCGTTTTTATCACAGATCTATGACGTGTGCTGGGGAGTGTTAGTACATTTATGGGCTTAGGCTTCAAATTAGGGGAGGTTTGTGGTTCTCCTTACCCTGCAGCACCGCCACTTTAATAGAGAACTTTAGATTAATTCTCATGTGGATTTCTCCTGAGAGGCGCCAAAAGACCTAAAAAATACCACTACACGATTATTCTAATCACATGTCCACCACCATGTCCTGGTGGCGGAGCAGCAGCTCTTGCCGGAGCTGCTTGCAGTGCACATGACGTAAACTGCATGACACTTCGGTGAATATGAATCAACTGTGTATATAACAGACGTAGCTCTGAGAGAGTGACATTGAGATCATTGGGATGTGGTGTAAAACCAGCCAAAACCGTCCAATTGGCCCCATCGATAGATAAGGGGCCCATACGAACAATAGAGAGTGGGTGAGGAAGGGCGCCATTAAACCAGATGGTGTGCTCCCAGGATGTCAACAGAACCTCAATTAATGCATAAGGATGATAAGCCGCTGGAGGAGCCGCTCTGGTATATTCATGAAACAAATTATAATTTCCATCTACTGCTGGAAATATAACCCAACAATAAAAAACCTCGAAACAGTAAGCTGGATCTGCTTCGATGACAAAAATAAAGGTAGCCCTGTGTTGAGTTAAGTATGCTGTAACCGCAGCGCGGTTATGTGCCGCAATAGCGACTGGTTATGCCATGTCTATAAAGAATGCAATGAAGAAAATGGCAGTGCAAAACAGGGCCTAAAAACCTTTTAAAATTCAAGCTTGAAAAACCTATAAATATACAAATATAGGAGGCGAAGCTCCCCCACCATGGACGTCTCCAGTAACTGGTGAGAGGGTATTGTGGACAAGCACAAGTGCTACTCTGGGGTCTCGCGAATAAGTACCAGACCAAACGTTGGCAGCACTATGTTGCAGGGATTCTGCCCAAGAACAGAACTATGTGTAGAATTTTAGGACCCTGGTGTATAGGGACTGAGTCCTCCTACCACCTTAGTACCTATGAGCCCAGGACCGACTAGCTATAGTGTCTCTCTTGCTCTCCTACTCACTCACTGAGACGCAAATGATTAGACACCCCAGACCACAACACTCCCAGATCTCTCAGGAATCGTGGTAGCAAGACACACCCTTTTGCTCACACTCTCGTAGTAGACCACAATAAGATCTGACAGAGACACAAAACAGTTTGAAATATTTATTTTAACTAACGTGCCCTAACATGTAGTATACGTGCCACAACAAGCAGGAAAATGCATAGTACAAATACAGTCAGCATAGCAGCTAGTCTATAAATCATGAAGGGAGATGTCATCATGGCAAGACAATAGAGCCTAACCTCCCTCCCCTTGCTAAGAAGTAGTATTATTATATATTAGAAGATCTCTGGGCTTTGTCAGTAGACTCCATATCTTAGCCTATAGATGATGGATCTACATCATAGGTGCTCTCTCGCTTTTCTGCCTGGAAAGGTCCTTCTCCAAGTGTGTGCTACCTATTCGTGTATCCCAATAAAAACCAAAGCACGTTGTCCCAAACAACAGCTGCATCGATAAGTTTTGTCTAAGTGCTAAGGCCTGGCCAGAACAAAATAACAAGGGGCATTGTTGTTCAACCTTGCTCATAATGTTCAGTCAAAATTCCAGGAACATGCAGAGAGTGGACACAGCGATGAGGTCTCATGTGAAAACAGCCATAGAAATTATTGCAAAAAATACAGACGTGTAGTAACGTGCGCAAAGCGGCAGACAGGCTGCAGTGTGCTCATGCTAACTTAGTGAAGACGACAATGTCCCTATGGGCCACGTGACAGTGACCTTGTTTATTTGAAGTTCTAGAGTTTAACTGGCAATTAGATGACGCCAAGATTTTTTACTGTGTAAACGAGAGAGGGAACCAGGCCCATAATATCTGGCCACAAAGGGATGTCCATGTCTCTTTATGATTCCAGGTTAGTAGCACCTCTGTTTTGTCCAGATTCAGCCTTAAAGAATTAACAGTTATGACGTTCAGGCAGTAGCAGAGGTACCGGTATTAGAGTGTATTTTAAATAATACAGGTATTATCAACATGCATTGAAAAATGTACACATGTCATTCATTGCGGATGTCAGGGGTGAGATGCATAGATTAAAAACCAAAGGGATAGAAAAGATTGAATAGAACCCTGCAGCACACCTCAATTGACTGTGTTGGTTGAAGAGGACGCAGACTTAAAAATAACAGTTTGTTGATGACCAGGCAAGAAGGATTTAAGGACCTTATTATGACTTTGGTGGCCTTGGATCAGGGCCGCTATGCCGCGGTCCCACTGCGGTGCCTATGAAAAAGGCACCGCAATGGGAGCATCAACAGCCGTTCCTGCAGGTCATGGACTGTCAAGTCCATGCTGTGCAGGAACTGGGGTTGCATGCAGACAGGGGGACACATCATGTGCCCCCCTCCATGCATCCCCTGGCGCAGAGGCCCTTTGTTTCCTCACCACCACACTTTTCATGGCGGTCTCACCGCCATGAACACTGTAGCAGTGAGGAAACTCCTAATATGGTTGGCGGTGCTGCACCGGTATCGTTAGCATATTGGGGGCCTCAGCCCACTGCAAGACCTCCAGGGATCGCAAATCATTGGCGGCAGCAGCTGCCCATGGCGATCCGACCGCTCTACTTGTAAAATGGCGGTCGGACCACTAGTGCAGTGGAAGCCGCACCGCCTCCGTGGGTTTGGCGGTCCATCGGCCTACCAAACTCATAATAAGGCCCTAAGACACTTGATAGTGTGATTATGCAATCCAGAGGATTTGACCCTTTTAAGAAGATTAGCGTAGTCTGGGGTGTCCGGTGCTGCAGAGAAGTATGTGGGGCAGATAACTGCTTTAATTTGGCAGATTATTAGTATAGTATTTTACAATTGTAGTTAAGTTATTAAGACAATAATATGTAGCCATTTCAAGTAAATATCTTCTATGTTTGCCTGTGCTAGTCTTATAATAATGATCAGTGTTACACTTTGGTATTCTGTTTATGCAAATATATTGAATGATAAAGATTAATAAATAGTGAAATAGTAGGAAGTAATTTGTGGCTCTCAGAGCGGTGTTTGGACAAAATATCAGAAAAAAATATTGTAATACAAAGATATTGTGTCAAGAATATGGGAATATCATAAATATTGATGACAGTAATATTGAAGGATAAAAATATTGTTTTAAGTGTTATTCTTAATATCATTGTAAAAAATATTGATGTACAAAATATTATTATTATTGTACGTAATATCATTTGTAAGTGGTAATGAGTATGTCATTTATTGTAGTGTGTTTGATTGTTTATGTGTATGTTTTTAGTTAAATCATTTTTACTTATTAAAGTGTTGAAACTTGTTTTTTTAGTTGTATTAATGTTTATAATTAATTGTTGAATGCTTTTTTTTTAATAGCAGGATATTGAGTTTTAGGAGATAAAGGTGGGGAAATTTTTAAAAAATGTATGTTTTGAAATTAAACTTTAAGTAAATAATTTTAAAGATATGCATTTACAATTACAAAGAAATTTTTATATGAATATTTTAAATACAGTTTAATTTGGTGTGCATTAAGATATATAATAATGGTATTATTTATTATTAATAAATAAATAAATAATACATTTAAAAATACCTTTTTAATAAAGTAGAATATTTACCAAATATTTTTTTATAATATCTAAAATTGCCTACAAGATTTTGAAATATTTTTGATTTAAAATTGTAATTTTAATTGAGTTTAAATAAAATTATAAAATGTATTTAAATATTTTTCTAATGTATGGTTGTTAGTTTTGTATTATGATTTTATTTTCAGTTTATTCTTTAAAGTTTATGAATGGTAGTAAATATTTTCAAAAATATTTTAATATATATTAGTTAATAAAATATGTATTTTACATAATAAAATTAAAATATGTGTATAAAGGTTTGTAGTTTAGATTAGTGTGTTTTTAGATAACACTTTAGTTAATTTTATATTTAAAAAAAGTTATTATGGAGTATTGATTGTGTATGTAAAATGTTTATTTTGTATTACCTTGTATAAAATTTTTATTTTGAAGTTGATATTGGAATTTTATCTCTATGGCGTCCAACACTTTCTGAAAATAGCCCTAGATTGGCATGGGGAAAGTAAATGTCACCCCTTTAGTGTCCAACACCTTCCCCCAATATGATTATATTGGAGTCAGTATAGTAGATGTCACCCATTTAGTGTCCAACGCCTTACCGAAATTGGTTTAGATTGGAGTGGAAATAGTAAATGTCACCCCTTTAGTGTCCAACACCTTCCCCAAATTGGTTTAGATTGGAGTGGGAATACTATATGTCACCCTTTTAGTTTCCAACACCTTCCCCCAGATGACACCCCTTTAGTGTCCAACACCTTCCCAACCAAATTGGTTTAGATTAGAGTCAGAATAATAACTGTCACCCTTTTAGTGTCCAACACTAACCCCAAATTGGCTAGATTGGAATGGGAATAGTAAATGTCATGGCTTTAGTGTTCAACACCTTCCCCAAATTATTTTACATTGGAGTTGGAATAGTAAATGACACCCCTTTAATGTACAAAACCTTTACCCAGTATGGTAAGATTGGAGTGGGAATAGTAAATTTTACCCCTTTAGTGTCCAACACCTTCCCCAAATTTGTTTAGATTAGTGTGGGAATAGCAAATTTCCTCCCTTTAGTATCCAACAACTCTCCCAATATGGTTAGATTACAGTAAAAATAGTAAATGTTACCCGTTAAATGTCCAACACTTTCCCCAAATTGTTTTAGATTGGAGTGGGAATGGTAAATGTTGCCTCTTTGGTGTCCAACACTTTCCCCTATTATGGCTAGATTGGAGTGGGAATAATAAATTCCCCCCCTGTAGGGTCCAACATCTTCCCAAAATTGGTTTAGATTGGAGTGGGATTAGTAAATGCCACCTCTTTAGTGTCCAACAGCTTCCCCAATATGGTTAGATTGGAATTGGAATAGTAAATGTCACGCCTTTAGTGGCCAACTCCTTCCCTAAATTGGTTTAGATTGGAGTGGAATAGTAAATGTCATCTGTTTAGTATCCAGCTAATATGGTTAGTTTATGAATGGTAGTAAATATTTTCAAAAATATTTTAATTTATATTAGTTAATAAAATATGTATTTTACATAATAAAATTTAAATATGTTTATAAAGGTTTGTAGTTTAGATTAGTGTGTTTTTAGATAACACTTTAGTTAATTTTATATTTAAAAAAGTTATTATGGAGTATTGATTGTGTATGTAAAATGTTTATTTTGTATTACCTTGTATAAAATGTTTTATTTTGCAGTGGATATTGGAATTTTATCTCTATGGCGTCCAACACTTTCTGCAAATAGCCCTAGATTGGCATGGGGAAAGTAAATGTCACCCCTTTAGTGTCCAACACCTTCCCCCAATATGATTATATTGGAGTCAGAATAGTCGATGTCAGCCATTTAGTCTCCAACGCCTTACCGAAATTGGTTTAGATTTGTTTAGACACCGTCTCCCATCGCACACTAGTTGTCAGACTACACGACGCAGGCATACAAGGAACAGCCCTGGACTGGATCCGATCATTCCTCACCGGAAGAAGCCAAAAGATCAAACTCCCACCCTTCCTGTCCGACCCCACGAAAATCACCTGCGGAGTCCCACAGGGTTCATCACTGAGCCCCACCCTCTTAAACATTTACATGGCCCCCCTCGCAGCCATCGTCCGACAACACGGCCTCAACATCGTATCCTACGCCGACGACATCCAGCTCATCCTCTCCCTCACCAAAGACCCCACCACTGCCAAACTTCCAGAAAGGAACCAACAGCTGCCTGAAGCTCAACGCCGAGAAGACAGAAGTCCTCGTCCTCGGTACCACCCCTTCTGCATGGGACAGCACCTGGTGGCCGACCGCCCTCGGAAGCCCACCTACCCCCTCAGACCACGCCAAGAACCTCGGCATCGTACTCGACTCATCACTCTCCATGAACCGACAGGTCAACGCCGTCACCTCCAGCTGCTTCAACACCCTCCGCATCCTCCGCAAGACCTTCAAGTGGATCCCCCTGAGTCAAGGAAGACAGTCACCCACGCACTCATCACCAGCAGACTGGACTATGGAAATGCACTATACGCCGGCATCAACAAGTCCCTACTCCGCAAACTCCAGACAGTACAAAACACCGCCGCCAGACTTGTCCTCGGCATCCCCCAACACGAACACATCAGCCAACACCTACGAAGTCTCCACTGGCTCCCCGTGGAGAAAAGAGTCACTTTCAAAATCCTCACTCACGCCTACAAATGCCTACACAACAACGGACCCAAATACCTCAACGACAGAATCAACTTCCACGTACCCAAAAGAAACCTCCGATCTTCCAACCTCGCACTGGCCGAAACCCCACGCATCCACAGAGCCAGAGCAGGCGGAAGATCCTTCTCTCACATTGCAGCCAAGACCTGGAACGAGCTACCGGCAGACATCAGACGCGCCCCTCCTGAACACCTTCAGGAAGACCCTCAAGACCTGGCTCTTCGGCTAAACAGTTCTGCGGCCCCCCCACCCCACTCAGCGCCTTGAGACCCTCACGGGTGAGTAGCGCGCTTACAATTCCCTGATTGATTGATTGGAGTGGAAATAGTAAATGTCACCCCTTTAGTGTCCAACACCTTCCCCAAATTGGTTTAGATTGGCGAGGGAACGGTAAATGTCACCCTTCAGTGTCCAGCACCTTCCTCCAATATGGCTAGATTGAAGTGAGAATAGTATATTCCACCCCTTTATTATCTCACACCTTCCCCAAATTGGTTTAGATTGGAGTGGGAATAGTAACTTTCACTCCTTTAGAATCCAACACCTCTCCCAGTATTGTTAGATTGGAATGGAAATAGTAAATGTTAACCCTTTAGTGTCCAACACCTTCCCCAAATTGGTTTAGATTGGAGTGGGAATACTATATGTCACCCTTTTAGTTTCCAACACCTTCCCCCAGATGACACCCCTTTAGTGTCCAACACCTTCCCAACCAAATTGGTTTACATTGGAGTGAGAATAGTAACTGTCACCCTTTTAGTGTCCAACACTAACCCAACATTGGCTAGATTGGAATGGGAATAGTAAATGTCATGGCTTTAGTGTTCAACACCTTCCCCAAATTATTTTACATTGGAGTTGGAATAGTAAATGACACCCCTTTAATGTCCAACACCTTCACCCAGTATGGTAAGATTGGAGTGGGAATAGTACATTTCACCCCTTTAGTGTCCAACACCTTCCCCAGATTTGTTTAGATTAGTGTGGGAATAGCAAATTTCCTCCCTTTAGTATCCAACAACTCTCCCAATATGGTTAGATTACAGTAAAAATTGTAAATGTTACCCGTTTAATGTCCAACACTTTCCCCAAATTGTTTTAGATTGGAGTGGGAATGGTAAATGTTGCCTCTTTAGTGTCCAACACTTTCCCCTATTATAGCCAGATTGGAGTGGGAATAATAAATCCCCCCCTGTAGTGTCCAACATCTTCCCCAAATTGGTTTAGATTGGAGTGGGATTAGTAAATGCCACCTCTTTAGTGTCCAACACCTTCCCCCAATATGGTTAGATTGGAATTGGAATAGTAAATGTCACGCCTTTAGTGGCCAACTCCTTCCCTAAATTGGTTTAGATTGGAGTGGGAATAGTAAATGTCATTTGTTTAGTATCCAGCTAATATGGTTAGATAACAGTCGGAATAGTAAATGTCACATCTATCGTCTCTAACTATTATTTAGTATGATTTATGTTGGAGTGTGATAATTTTATTCATAAAATTTATTTTTATTTTTATTTGACTGTGGCAGAAATGCTTTGTGTCATTTTATTAATATTGTTGTGCTTAACAATATACAAAAATAGTTCATTGTATATTTATAACCAATAATATTATTAATGACTTTTTTGCAAAATGAAGATGTCACACCTTTTTCTATTTTTATTTTTTCAATTTTTATGTATTGCATATTTTTAAATTTGTATTCATATATACTTCAAGTAAAAACATTTTTATAAAAGCTTAGTAAATAGCATATATTACACTATTTTTTATTGGTACAAAATAGGTAAATTATGTTTATATACATTTGTATGTTGTACATTTTTAACTTTTATTTTCCATTGTTTAACAATTTTTTGACATTTCATAACTTTTTATATAAATATTTTCAACATTACTTTTACATATGCTTTATTAGTATATTAAATAATTGTATATATTTCATACAATTTTGTAATTTATACTTTACAATTTTTTCATATTTTTGATAACTTAGGGCCTCATTACGATGGCAGTCGGGCCACTGTCTGTGGTGGTCCGAACACCGATAGCCCTTCGGGCAGACCGCCGGTCGGCCCACAGCGGCCGGGGACAAGATCACTGCCTCTGACTGCATCTAAAATCCCGACGGGGTGGCGGTCTGAGATGCCTCTGACCATGACGGCGGAGCCGAGTCAGGCACCGCCTTTGGGATTTGGATATCCCTTTCCGACAGCCTTGTCATGGCAGGAACACCGCCAAGTAAAGGCTGTCGGAAAGAGATATTGGGGGTCCAAAATAGGGCCCCCGTTCCTTCTGGGACACTGTTAAGTGGCCCTGGGTGCACATGTAGTGCACCCACACCTCCATGCACCGTGTGCCATGCACCAAATGGTGCATGGCACATGGTGCATGGAAGTGCAGGAAGTGCTCCTTTCCATGGCGGCTTATGCTGCAGCCCTTTTCCTGGGCTTGGACACAAGCCACCATGGAAAGGAGCACTTTCCGACCGCTAACACGACGGTCGTATCCAAATGTGGCGGCCAAAACAGCGCATGGTTGTCGGGCGGTCTCCTGACCGCCGCGATAGCGGATGCCAGTCCAACCAATTGCCATCGTAATAGCCCTCATTGCTTGATACGTTTTACATGCTTAATACATTTTTATATTTTTGGAAACCTTTAATCAACATTTTCACACTTTCCCATTTATTTCTATGGGTAGATAGTCTTTTTTTTTAGTTTAATTTAGCG
This sequence comes from Calotriton arnoldi, assembly GCA_963921515.1. Taxonomy (NCBI): domain Eukaryota; kingdom Metazoa; phylum Chordata; class Amphibia; order Caudata; family Salamandridae; genus Calotriton; species Calotriton arnoldi. The sequence continues at coordinate 1,773,354 of CAWUFW010000441.1, forward strand.
GCCATTTTCTTTTACTGCTATCTTCTTTTTTGTAATCGATTTGTGTTATTTCTAGTCTATTTTCCCGGAACCAGATTGTGGTAATGTGCTGCTGTTCGTCAGAACAGGTAAGTCCTATTTTAAGGATTTTTAAAGGGTTTTGAGAGTCTGAGGAGTCAGGATGGAAGTCTAAAAGTAATTTATAGTGTTGTTTGTGGGGTTTTTGTATATTTAGATGTATTACTGCTAGTGTTTTCACTAGTTCATAGTTTTTTGTTTGTGTACACTAGTAATGTATCACTATTTTACGTTAACCCCATCGCTGCTAGGCCTTTTCCCACCCTGTGCTAAGCCTTTCTTTGGCTATTTGGGGTAGTTCGCACTTAGGCCCCTGTAACTTTTTGACCACATAAGGTATCCACGCCAAATTTGCGTCCTTTTCTTCCAACATCATGGGGATTCTAAAGGTACCCAAGGTTTGTGGATTCCCCTGGAGGGGACCCAGAAATTAGCCACAATACAGCTAATTTCTTTTTTTTTTTTTAAATGGGAAAAAAGTGCTGCAAATGAAAGTGTCTGTTTTTTTCCCTGCAAATGGTATCAACAAAGGGTTTGTGGGGCTGAAATCATCATGTTCCCAGTTTTCAGGTACTGACAGACTTTTGTCAGAAAATCAACATTTCTTACACAGTTTTGGCATTTTACTGAGACATAGCCTATATTTGCTATTTTTTGTGCTTTCAACCTTCTTCCAGTTAATGGTAGAAATGGGTATGAAAGCAATAATGGATCCTGGAAAGCTAAACATTTTAGAAAAATAGACAAAGTTCTGAATTCAGCAAGGGGTCATTTGTGTAGATCCTTCAAGGTTTCTTTATAGAAACTAACAGTTGAAAATAGGAATAATTGAAAATGAGTTGAAAAAAACAGCCATTTGTGCCAAAGTTTTCACCTGTAACTTCTTCTAATTATGACAGATGTTTGAAAGCAATATACCGTTACATTTTCTGGACCTTTCTGGTTGTGGGGATATATAGGACTTGTAGGTTCACCAAGAACCCGACGAACCCAGAGCCAATAACTGAGCAGCGTCTTGCAATGGTTTTTTATTGTGTACCGGGTATATAGCAATTAATTTGGGAAAATATATACAGTGAAAAATCGGGATGAAAGACACCTATGTATTTGTGAAATTGGAACACAATATAGAATTTAGAAACAGTAGCTATTTGCACATTTCCAAAATTGTGAGTACCCATACTAGCATGAGAATTATAGGACATTTTTCAAAGTAACTTCTTTTTTACACATTATCTTTCATTTGGAAGGCAGCAATGCATCGAAAGTCAATAGGTAATAACAGTTGCTCTGCAATTCTGTGTTACCCTAAGTCTCCCGATAAAAATGGTACCTCACTTGTGTGCGTAGGCCTAGTGCCCGCAAGAGGAAATGGCTCCAAACGCAACTTGGACACACTTCATTTTTACAGTGAATACTGACCCTTTTTTTTCAAAGTCCCTAGCTGTGGATTTTGAACTCTAGCTCTGCCGGCACCTAGGGAAACCTAGCAAACCTATACATTTTTGAAAACTAAACACCCAGGGGAATCCAGGATGGGGTGACTTGTCTGGCTCTCACCAGGTTCTGTTACCCAGAATCCCTTGCAAACCTCAAACTTTGCAAAAAGAAAACACATTTTCCTCACATTTTTGTGATGGAAAGTTCTAGAATCTCAGTGGATCCACAAAATTCCACCCACCCCGCATACTCCAAAGCCTTCCAATAAAAATGGCAGCTCACTTGTGTGGGTAGGCCTAGTGCCCGCAACAGGAAACGGCCCAAAACGCAACTTGGACACACCACATTTTTACAGTGAAAACTGACCCTTTTTTTGCAAAGTGCCTAGCTGTGGATTTTGAACCCTAGCTCTGCCGGCACCTAGGAAAACCTAGCAAACCTATACATTTTTGAAAACTAGACACCCAGGGGAATCTAGGATGGGGTGACATGTCTGGCTCTCACCAGGTTCTGTTACCCAGAATCCCTCAACCTCAAACTTTGTAAAAAAAACACATTTTCCTCATATTTCTGTGATGGAAAGTTCTGGAATCTGCGTGGATCCACAAAATTCCACCCACCCCGCATTTCCTAAAGTCTTCCGATAAAAATGGTACCTCACTTGCCTACCCCACAGCGTTCCCCTCAGATTCCAGAGAAAAATTATACCTAACTTGTGTGGGTGGGGCAAGGGCCTGTGAGTGGGAAGAGCCAAAAACAGAGAGAATTCTAAGCGCTACATTTTGTTTAAAAATAAGTTCTTAGCCAATTCTGCATTGGACACCCACACAAGTGAGGTATCATTTTACTCGTGAGACTGAGGGGAATGCTGTAGGGTAGGACATTTGTGCCTGCACCGTGATTCCACACAAAAATATGTGGAAAATTTGTTTTTTTCAGCTAAATTTGAGGTTTTGCAGGGGATTCTGGGTAGGAAAACATTGGGGGATCCACGCAAGCCATGCCTCGCTGGACTCCCCCGGGTGTCTAGTTTTCAGAAAGGTGTGGGTCTGGTAGTTTCCCAAGATGGCCGCCGAGACCGGGGCCAAAAACCCTGGGGACCCCCCTTCCAAAACCAGGTTGTTTGTGATAGGTAATTTTGATGTCTCCTCAATACGTTTTGGGCCCTTGCATGTCGCAGGTACTTGACCCACCCACGCAAGTGAGGTACCATTTCATCACGAAATCTGGGGGAACGCTGGGTGGTAGGAAATTTGTGGATCCACGCAGATTCCAGAACTTTCCCACACAGAAATTTGAGAAAAATATGATTTTTTGCAGCTAAATTTGAGGTTTGCAGGGGATTCTGGGTAGGAAAACGTTGGGGGACCCTCCCAAGCCATACCTCTCTGGGCTCCCCAGCATGTCTAGTTTTCAGAAATGTGTGGGTTTGGTAGGTTTCCCAAGATGGCCGCCGAGCCCGGGGCCAAAAACCCAGGTGACCGCCCTTGCAAAACCATGTTGTTTTGTGATAGGTAATTTTGATGGTCTCCTCAATACATTTTGGGCCCTTGCATGTCGCAGGTATTTGACCCACCCACACAAGTGAGGTACCATTTTATCAGGAAACCTGGGAAAACACTGGGTGGTAGGAAACTTGTGGATTCACGCAGATTCCAGAACTTTCCCACACAGAAATTTGAGAAAAATTTGATTTTTTTCAGCTAAATTTGAGGTTTGCAAGGGATTCTGGGTAGGAAAACGTTGGGGGACCCACACAAGCCATACCTCGCTGGACTCCCCCAGGTGTCTAGTTTTCAAAAATGTGTGGGTTTGGTAGGTTTCCCAAGATGGCCGCCGAGCCCGGGGTCAAAAACCCAGGTGTCCCTCCTTGCAAAACCAGGTTGTTTTGTGATAGGTAATTTTTATGTCTCCTCAATACGTTTTGGGCCCTTGTCTGTCGCGGGTACTTGACCCACCCATGCGAGTGAGGTATCATTTTTATCAGGAGACCTGGGGGAACCCTGGGTGGTAGGATATTTGTGGATCCACGCAGATTCCAGAACTTTCCCACACAGAAATTTGAGAACAATATGATTTTTTGCAGCTAAATTTGAGGTTTGCAGGGGATTCTGGGTAGGAAAACGTTGGGGGACCCACGCAAGCCATACCTTGCTGGACTCCCCGGGTGTCTAGTTTTCAGAAATGTGTGGGTTTGGTAGGTTTCCCAAGATGGCCGCCGAGCCCGGGACCAAAAACCCAGGTGACCCCCTTTGCAAAACCATGTTGTTTTGTGATAGGTAATTTTTATGTCTCCTCAATACGTTTTGGGCCCTTGCCTGTCGCGGGTACTTGACCCACCCACGCGAGTGAGGTACCATTTTTATCGGGAGACCTGGGGGAATGCTGGGTGGTAGGAAATTTGTGGATCCATACAGATTCCAGAACTTTCCCACACAGAAATTTGAGAAAAATTTGATTTTTGCAGCTAAATTTGAGGTTTGCAGGGGAATCTGGGTAGGAAAATGTTGGGGACCCACAAAAGCCATACCTCACTGGACTCCCCCGGGTGTCTAGTTTTCATAAATGTGTGAGTTTGGTAGGTTTCCCAAGCTGGCTGCCGAGCCCAGGGCTAAAAACCCAGGTGACCCCCCTTGCAAAACCAGGTTGTTTTGTGATAGGTAATTTTGATGTCTCCTCAATACGTTTTGGGCCCTTGCCTGTCGCAGGTACTTGGCCCACCCATGTGAGTGAGGTACCATTTTTATCAGGAGACCTGGGAGAACACTGGGTTGTAGGAAACTTGTGGATTCACGCAGATTCCAGAACTTTCCCACACAGAAATTTGAGAAAAATTTGATTTTTTTCAGCTAAATTTGAAGTTTGTAAGGGATTCTGGGTAGGAAAACGTTGGGGGACCCATGCAAGCCATACCTTGCTGGACTCCCCCAGGTATCTAGTTTTCAAAAATGTGTGGGTTTGGTAGGTTACCCAAGATGGGCGCCGAGCCCGGGGTCAAAAACCCAGGTGTGCCCCCTTGCAAAACCAGGTTGTTTTGTGATAGGTAATTTTGATGTCTCTTCAATACGTTTTGGGCCCTTGCCTGTCGCGGGTACTCGACCCACCCACGTGAGTGAGGTACCATTTTTATCAGGAGACCTGGGGGAATGCTGGGTGGTAGGAAATTTGTGGATCCACACAGATTCCAGAACTTTCTCACACAGAAATTTGAGAAAAATATGATTTTTTGCAGCTAAATTTGAGGTTTGCAGGGGAATCTGGGTAGGAAAACGTTGGGGGACCCACGCAAGCCATACATTGCTGGACTCCCCGGGTGTCTAGTTTTCAGAAATATGTGGTTTGGTAGGTTTCCCAAAATGGCCGCCGAGCCCGGGGCCAAAAACCCAGGTGACCCCCCCTTGCAAAACCATGTTGTTTTGTGATAGGTAATTTTGATGTCTCCTCAATACGTTTTGGGCCCTTGCCTGTCGCGGGTACTTGACCCACCCACGCAAGTGAGGTACCATTTTTAACGGGAGACCTGGGGGAATGCTGGGTGGTAGGAAATTTGTGGATCCATACAGATTCCAGAACTTTCCCACATAGAAATTTGAGAAAAATTTGTTTTTTGCAGCTAAATTTGAGGTTTGCTGGGGATTCTGGGTAGGAAAACGTTTGGGGACCCACGCAAGCCATACCTCACTGGACTCCCCCGGGTGTCTAGTTTTCATAAATGTGTGGGTTTGGTATGTTTCCCAAGATGGCCGCCGAGCCCAGGGCTAAAAACCCAGGTGACCCCCCTTGCAAAACCAGGTTGTTTTGTGATAGGTAATTTTGATGTCTCTTCAATATGTTTTGGGCCCTTGCCTGTCGCGGGTACTTGGCCCACCCATGCGAGTGAGGTACCATTTTTATCAGGAGACCTGGGGGGAATGCTGAATGGTAGGAAAATTGTGGTTTTTCTGATACCAGAATATTATGACACAGTAATGCAAGAAAAATGTGTGACTAGAGTCACATTTTGAGGTTTGCATGGCATTGTCAGTAAAAAAAAACTTGTTGGGATCCATGAGAGGCCCACCACCTAGCACGCCCCATTTTTTTTGCTTTACAGAAATATGTAAAGTTGGTAAATTTTCCCTAGAGACAGACTACACCTTAGCACAGAAAGACAGATGAGACAAATATGACTGCCTATCCATCTGTTCCTCAAGTACACACACATACTGGTTAAACTTGGCACGAGGGTGAGTGTAAGGTTCAAAATGTATATTTTATTAACAAGAGATTTCACAAAAAGGAAATGCACTGTTAATAATTAAAAGGTTAAAAACCTGAACCAATAACTCGCAGCTCGTGAGCTGCAAAGCCACGACAAGGCACGAACCTCTTTACAGGCCATTCACACACCTTTCATACTTGACACACACTTTCACACCAACAGCTGCAGCCCCAGCACATTACAACACTCACATTCACAGACAATGTGGAGACAATGTACCCCCTGGCACAGAGAGACAGAAAAGACAAATATTACTTCAAAATGAATAATTCCTTAAGTACTCACACATACTGGTTGGATTTGGCATGAGGGTGAGTGAAGGTTCAGAGCGTAAAATTCTATTAACAAGAAATTTCACAAAAAGGAAATGCACTGTTAATATTTAAAAGGTTAAAAACCTGATCCAATGACTCACAGCTCGTGAGCTGTAAAGCCACAGCACGGCACCAACCTCTTTACAGGCCATTCACACACCTTTCATACATGACACACAAGACCATTCACACCGCCAGCCGTGGGCCCAGCACATTACAACATTCACATCAAGAGACAGCGCCATCCAAGGGCCCATCACTTTCATACGCCCACATGACTGACACAGCAATCACACCGGCTGGTGGTTGACATAGTGTGTGCAGTGGCGTTTGACTAGCAGAATGTGTAATGACCAGCAGCAAGTCTCTACTCACACGCTGCCAGCCAAATGCCAGCCCACACGCGCCGCCAGCCAAGCACCAGCCCACCCATACCACCAGCCCACGCATACCGCCAGCCAAGCGCCAGCCCACACACACTGCCAGCCAAGCGTCAGCCCACGCATACCACCAGCCAAGCCCCAGCCCAGCCACACCGCCAGCCCACGCACACCGCCAGCCAAGCACCAGTCCATGCACACCGCCAGCCAAGCCCCAGTCCACGCACACCGCCATCAAAATTATTTTATAACAAGAAAGAAAACACAAACCAATTGGAACTAGATACAAAACTATAACTACAAGAACAACAGCGGTAACTAAAGACATCATTTCAATTCCAACTGTGAAACTGAACAACAACTATATAAAACCATACAGACCTGGCAGTACACTATTGGACTCACGCTTGCTCCCAAAAACTCTTTTGAGTGTGATACAATCTGAAACATGTGGGCACACACAGCCCAGGATTAGAAGGACAATCAGCACAGTGCATACGACTCTCCTTCCGCATACCTCTTCGCAAACAGACTCTACATCTCTTACAGGGATTGTTTTTTTGGGGTGTGGGAGGAATTAAATCAGGAAAGTGGCGATCTTTCAATCTAGCCACATCCTCCACCATTCCAACTCCAGGAACACTTGCCTGTTCCACTACAACAAGGCCTATCACAGACCCCTGAAACTGAACAAAAGTCATCTTTGACGCAGGAGAACACTCCTTGAACACAACAAAAGCATTAAAAGTTGCTAAATTGAAGAGATGGATGGCCAACTTCTTATACCAAATGTAAGCCTTACGAACAGCAGTGTAAGGTTCCAACCTCTGACCTACTCTATTGACACCACTCATGTGCTTATTGTAGTCTACAATGCACACAGGTTTGCGCACTTCAGCAACCTGACCCCAAACAGTCACAGGTGAAGTACTGTCATCATGGATGGTAGTCAGCATGTACACATCCCTCCTGTCCACAAATTTCACAGCTAGCAGTTACTCACTACGCAAGGCACTGCACTGTCCCCGCTGAAGCTTTTTGCAAACAAGCTCTTTTGGGTAACCTTTACGGTTAGAGCGGATTGTGCCACAAGCAAAAGTGTCCACTTTGAACAATTCCTTAAACAATTGCACAGCAGTGTAGAATTTATCAAGGTACAAATGGTGACCTCTGTTAAACAGTCCTCTAGCAAGTTCCCAAACAATTTTCTCTGAAACTCCAAAAGTGGACGGACAACCAGGAGGGTCAATAGTGGAATCCCTACCAGTGTACACCGGAAATTATAGACATATCCTGTCCTACTCTCGGACAACATACACATCTTAATTCCATAATGTGCCCTCTTGCTAGGAATGTACTGCCTAAAAACTAAACGGCTCTTGAACAGGACCAAAGACTCATCAACAGCTATTTCTTTCCCTGGAGTATAGATCTCTGAAAATCGATTTACAAAGTGATCAAGAACAGGCCGCATCTTAAAAAGACGGTCACAGTCAGGGTGATCTTGTGGCAACGCCAAAGCATTATCAACAAAATGCAGCATCCGAAGCAAAAGTAAATACCGATCACGACTCATAATTGCAGGAAATATGGCCGTTGCCATCAAGGGACTGGTAGACCAATATGAAGCCAGGGACGGCTTCCTTATCCAGCCCATCAAAAAAGTCAAACCCAAAAACGTCTTCATCTCATCCACATTTGTGGGTGTCTACCGGGTAGCTCTAGGGCGGGGCCTATGTCTGGCACTGTTGTCCCTCAAAAACTGTTCAGCATACAAATTAGACTGCTCAACAATCTCAGCCAAAATTACATCATCCATAAACAACTGAAAAAACTGTATAGGCAAAACATTTTCACAATCCACTCTGCATCACCACTAAGGGCAGGCAACACCAGCTGCACCATGTTTGGATCAACCCAGAGTCCAGCACTTCCAGTAGGAAGTATTGCAGCCCCAGGCTGCAATCCCAATGTGTCTTGCTGCACCATCGACACATCAGTGTCCTCCTCTAAAACAGCCACTTCATCCGCACTGAGAATAACTTCAACTGTACTGAGAGTAGCTTAATCATCAGATGATTCCTCGTGGACAGAAAACTCACTGCCAGAATCTTGCACTCCCTCCTCTCCCTCAGACGCACTGTCAGTCTCATAATCCTGCTCAGAGGAAGATTCAAAAAGCATACAAACCACCTGCTGAGCAGTAATTCTATGGCTAGCCATAATCCTTACTAATAAAGGTAACTTGTCAAACAAGTCAACAACAACAAACACTTTGTAAAATAAGTAATAAACAAAATGTGGCTTTATCACAAAGATCTATATACTCCAAAACTATACCACTCACTTGCCAGAAGCAGCTAGACTCACCACCACCTACTCTGCACAGACACAGTAAGGATCAACAATATCCCACTAAAAAAGAAAAAAGAAAAGAAAATTACACAGAAGACAATGCAAAACACACACCGCAAAGACTTTCATGCTCAAAACACTAACTAAATATGCTGCCATTATGACACCACTTACAAACAATTCATTCATGCATGACAATAATACTCATTTGAAGTATACACAAGAAAAATGTTTTTCCTACCAAATAAATGCAACTACGCAAAACTGCAGAACAACCACTGCCGAAACCGCAAACAAGAATCAAAAGCTTTGCACTAGAATAAAAAGGAGAAATAAAACATTACAATCACATATGCAAATAATGCACCAGTCCACACAGAATCCACCAGCCAAGCTAAGGGGTAGGCGGGCCTAAGAGTATAAGGCTGATCTGCCCCCAAGAGGGGCAGAAACAGCCAAAATATTTACCCCCGTAAAAGGGGAGCAACCCTTGCCCAAGAGGCCACTCCCCAACACCAACATTTAAAAAACCCTGGTGTCTAGTGGCTTCTGCCCCCCTTTGGGACAGATGGGTCTAAAAACATATGGCTGATCTGCCCCCAAAGAGGGCAGAAATGGACACAATCATCCCCCCATAAAGGGGAGCAACCCTTGCCCAGGTGGCCGGTCCCCAACAACATTTTAAAAAACCCGGGTGTCTAGTGGCTTCTGCCCCCCTTGGGGATGGTTGGGCCTGAAAACATATGGCCGGACTGCCCCCAAAGGGGGCAGAAATGGCTACAAGAATCCCCCCATAAAGGGGAGCGACCCTTGCCCAAGGGGCCGCTCCCCAACATAAAAAAAAACAAATCCCTGGTGGCATAGTGGGCCACACAATTGTTTTTAAAAATCAGCCGATCTGCCCCCCAGGTGGGCAGAAACGGCCAGAATAATGCTCCCCAAAGGGGAGCAACCCTTGCCCAAGGGGCTGCTCCCCGCAAAAATATCCCTGGTGGTCTAGTGGGTCAGAATGTTTAAAAAATATGGACCGATCTGCCCCCAGGGGGACAGAAACGGGCAAAATAATGCTCCCCAAAGGGGAGCAACCTTTGCCCAAGGGGCTGCTCCCCACAAAAATATCCCTGGTGGTCTAGTGGGGCAGAATTAAAAAAAAATACGGACCGATCTGCCCTCCCGGGGGGGAGAAACGGCCACAATAATGCTCCCCAAAGGGGAGCGACCCTTGCCACTCCCCATAACTAAATGCCTAGTGGTCTAGTGGGCCCGATTTTTTAAAAAAATGGTGAGATCTACCCCCCAGGGGGGCAGACACAGCCAAAAACATTGCCCCCAATGGGGAGCGACCCTTGCCTAAGGGGCCACTCCCCGCTAACAGTTAATCACATACAAAATAATATAATTTAAAAAAATTCCCTGGTGTCTACTGGGCATTCCTGCTGCATGATCGTGCGATCGTGCAGCAGGAATGTTCAAAAGAGGCATTGAAGGAAAGGAAAACCCTTTCCTTTCACCTGATACCTCTTTTGTTTAAATGCCCCTCTCCCCGAGGAGAAACTCGGCTCCTCTCTGCAGACGCGCTGGAAGCAAATGGCTTCCAGCGCGTCTGGTATCATCTAATGACATCCGCGCGCGAGGCGCGCTGACGTTATTAGATGATGTGGAGGAGGGGGTGGGGGGAGGTAGGGGAAGGGGAAGGGCTTCCCCTGCCTTCCCCGGTGGGGGCAACATAAAGGGCGGCCCACGGTTGGAGCGCCAGTGCTGCCGCCATGGGTGGGTGCTAGGACGGCCGGGAGCCGTCTGACACCCACGCCAACCGTGACGTCGGACAGCTCCCGGCCTTCCGTCGCACGGAAAGGGCTAAATTGTGTGATGTTAGTTACATTTTGATGATTTAGGGGCCTATTATGATGTCAGTCAATCAATCAATCAGGGATTTGTAGAGCGCACTACTCACCTGTGAGGGTCTCAAGGCACTGGGGCAGCAGGTCGGAGGTTTTCCGACTCACATTGTAGGTTTCAAATCTGACAGCCTTATTATGATAATGGCTGTCGGATTTTAAACCGGCCGGTCGGACCGACTGGCTTCCGAAGGCTCAAGGAGCCTGTCAGCCAGTCAGAGGCCACTCATAATCCCATTGGGATTATGATGTTGGTTTCCGACAGGCTTTTCATGTGGGGCTTTATGACATAAAAAGCCTGTCGGAAAGCGAATTCATGTCTCCGCAGGCTCTGTTTGGGGGCCTGAGAGGCACCTATTGTGCCCCCTCTAAATCCCTGCACAGTGTGGCAGGCACTGTGAGGCGCCTGCCACGTGGTGCAGGGATTTACACAAGCTCCCATTTCTCCATGGGAGCTTGTGCTATGGTCCGTTTACGGCCGCAGCACAAGCTCCCATAGGGAAATGGGAGTATGGGACCGCACCATTGTAATGGCGGTATCGGGACCACTGACCAGAGGTCGGTCGGTCCCGAGACCGCGGCGATGTCAGGCAGACATGAGTCCGCTCGACATCGCAATCAGGCCCTAACTGTTATGTAAATATTTTTGAGAATGTAGCGTGTTTTGCAAGTGGTTTTTTAATGTACTTTACAGGTTATTGTCTATAAACGTGGCCTATTGGCATTTGGAGTTTAGGTTTCTTCTTTAAAGGAAATCAGTTTTGGTTTATAATAAACCAATGGTTTTTACTTTGATTTCCTTTTTTCGAGTTTCCTGGAACCTTTCTTTTTTCTAATACTTTGGATTACTTTGGGGGATTTCTATTGGATTCATTATATTTTTGCATTTTGGGGGGATTTTTGATTATTATTTACCTTATTTTTGATGGATTACAATTTTCATTATGTGAATACAGAGAAAGATCTGCAGCTACAGAGCAGTAAGTTTTCTTTCTTTCTCTTCTTTTGGGTAGGAAATGTGATATTATATTGTTTATGTCAAAATTATCTGATTATTATGCGTAATTCTATGGTTTATGTGTAGTAATTAATTTATGTGATGGATCGAGTTTGTTTTCAACTATCTTGGTTGGTGATAATTACTTTAAAAAAAAAAATTTATATAGAATTTTATTATATCAGACTTTATTAACATTGTGATTTTAAATAATTGTTTGACTGATTTAAAAAAATATATTTATTATTTAAAAAAAGAAGGTTTGGTATGTTAGTCTATAGTTTGTCATAGTTTCTGAGGACTTTTGTAGATTACTATTTTTTCTATAAAATACTTTTAGCTATGATTTCTAAGTAATCTACTCATTAGTTATTTATGAGTTTGACTTTAAATTGTAGATTGTCAACATTCTTTTGGTTTGTTTGCTAAATTTAGGGGCAATTTAGCTAACAGATTGCTCCATTCGTAGTTCTTGGTAGCTTTGCTCTCTTTGTAATGCTGCTATAAACGTGTAGAGTGTAGGTTAAGTTCTGCCTGGTGTAGATTGAAAGGCGTTGTGCCATCCTTCCACTGCGTTGTTTATTTTGGATATTTAGAATTTGGGTTGGCGACTATGTCCAGAGCGATGTAGTCTGCCAGCCCAAGTGTCTTTGAAATAGTCTATTAGGGGACTACGTTTGTCTCAATTTTGTTGGTAGAAAGGGGTTTCTAGTAGTAAATTGTATTGGTTGTCTACTTCTGTGGCAGGAGCATAGGCTAGTGCTATAATTTTTTTAATTTCAAAGGCAAATTGGCTGTTCGTAGGATATTCTACACTTTGTGCAGATTTTGGGATATGTTTCCATATACTTTGATTGAAATGATAGTAACAGCCTTTTATGGCTGTGTGGTAGTAGATGTTTGGAATGGATTGAATCATGGCTGTCCAAAGCCCATGATTTCTTCTTTTGGGGGTAGTAGCTATTTGTTCTATGTTTTATATGGTTTAAGAGGTCGTAGTGGTGTTGCTTTGTTTATTTGGTAACAGGGCACATATAAAAGGGATATATGTGTTTTGATATTCAGAGTGAATGGTTTGGGACACATTTTGAAGGATCCATCCATCATCCAGGTTTGACATTGTCTGCTGTAGAAAATATTAGAATGTATTTCTTATTATTTAGGTTATCATGTAAAAAGAAAGGTTCCTCATTATGGGCCTCGGATCACTAATACAACAACGACTCCCATAACATCGAACTATAAAAATATCGAGTTAACAATATCGTATACAAAAATATCAACACACAATACAGAAAAGAGAAATAACACAAATATCGATAAAAAAATATTGTTTAAAAAAATCTCGATGTCAAAAATATCAATAACAAAAAAAAAGAACACAAAAATATCGATAACATTAAAATACAATGAAACACAAAACATCGATATAAACAATATCGACAACACAATCATCGATAAAATACATATAAACTATATCGAAAATAACATTTAAACATAAAAATATACTATTTACAATAATATAATAAAATAACATATACCAAATATTTTAAACAAAGAATAAAAATATTTACAAAATTAATAACATTAAATAAAACAAATACACTAAAAATCTCAAAACAAATAAACAATACAACATTAAAAAGATATCACAACTACCGAAAATAAACAAACATAAATATATACATATATAACAAATTATATCACATTTATCTACATATACATTTAAATAACAACAATAAACAAAATAAAACCAACATAAAATAAACATAATAAATATTAAACAAATTAAAAGGTAACAGCAAAAAAATTCAAAAAAGCTATCTCGACCAATAAATTTAAACTACACCAACACAAAACAATAGAAAACTCTAACTAATTAAATAAACACTATAAAAACAATCAATTAATTAACACAAAATTTACTGTATAACGGACAAACGCGGAGGAACAGTGAACCTTTGCAAGATAGAACACAGAAAGAAAGACAACTACACAAACAACTATTCCGAAAATCCCTCAATAAAGGTAAGAACAAAACTTTGTAACTAAATAAATAAAATTAGCTTTTGACAAAAAAATTAACTAAAACTATAACATGTTTTCCTTTACATATCACAGATTAAACTTCACAAAAATCCACCTAGAAAATTCAACACAACGATTTACGTACACAATAACAATAAAATCGACATTATAAAAAAATATATCACAAAGTAAGTATATCACAACCAACAAATATAGTATTTAAAAGTAATACATTTAATAAAAAAGCAAAACATAGCTAACAAATACTTTTCTCTTAACAGCTTCTACAGAAGTCCACAAAACCACAACAGCAACGAAAGACATCTCATCAAATAAAAAGAGTAAGTATATATTTATTTTTTCAAATAAATAAAAAGAGACTAAATAATTGAAGTAATCAAATTAACTAAAACGATAACGTTTTCTTTTATGTTTCAAAGATTACACTGCACTATAACTCCACCAAAAAAACTCAAAACAAACATTAACTTTGAAAACAAGTACAAAATAAACATTCAAGAAAAATATAAAACTAAGGGGGTCATTACGATGGTGGTCGGATGGCCACCGCCGGTCCGGCAGTGGCGCCCGCCGCACCAGCGGTGGACATCCGCCCACCATCGCAACCAAGAAAACCGCTGGTCAAATTAGGATGGCGGTGGTGACCCCGGCGGTGGGAAATTCCAACCACCGCTTTACCTCCGGTTGCCATCCGCACTCCTGCCTGGCGGGCGGAGCAGGACCGGGATAATGGTGGCGGTGCAGAGCAGGCTCCGCCGGCAGGATTATGATGCCGGCGGTAGCCAGCCTTTCCTCAGCGGTCAGACCGCCATTGAAAGGCATGCGGTGATTGTCTTCAGGGGGCCCGTTGCGGGCCCCCAATGTGTTGGGGGGGTGTGGGTGCACTGGGGGGGTACCCATGGCCCCCCCCCACATTTCCCTGTGCCAGGTGGCAGGCACTGTGCAGTGCCTGCCACGCAGTGCAGGGAAATGCAGGACATGCTCCTTTCAGCATCGCGGCGGTGCTGCGGGCAGCAGCAACCGCCGCAATGTTAATGCCCGCGATCTGACCACCGCGGTCGGAATTCGACAGCGAGTCATCGTAATACGACCGGTGGTGATGTCACGGTACATGCGGGCGGTCTTTTCCCGCTACCATGGCGGTCGGGGAGGTTTCCCGACCGCCATCGTAATAGGCCCCTAAGTAAGTATATAAATTAACCAACAAATAGAGCAAACTATTTAAAAACGATAAATTAAATTAAAAACAAATATAACTAACAAATACTTTTCTCTTCACAGCTTCTACAAACTTCAACATACAACAACATCAACGAAATAAACTTCATCAACTACAATTAGTAAGTACTATTTTTTTTCAAGTAAATAAAAATAGAGACTAAAAATCAAAATAATCAAATTTACTAATACTATAACCTTTTCTTTTATATTTCACAGATTACACTTCACTAAAGCTCCAATTAAAAAACTCAAAACAAGGATTAACTTCGAAAACAAGAACAAAATCAACGTTAAAGAAAAATATAAAACTAAGTATATAAATTGACCAACAAATAATGCAAACTAATAAAAATAGATAAAATAAATTAAAAACCAACTATAACTAACAAACCCTTTTCTCTTCACAGCTTCTACAAGCTTCAACATACAACAACATCAATTAAATAAACGTCATCAACTAAGAACAGTATTTTTTTCTCAACTAAATAAAAATAGAAACTAAATAAACAAAATAATAAAATTAAATGTAACACTATAATAAAAATAACATTTTGCTTTTAAACCAACAGAAAACAAACAGTGAATAAACCACGACCAGTGATAAAATATCCGTCAAGAAAATTAAATCAAGACAAATGTAAGTTTATTTTCAAATATAATAATTATACAAACATGTTTACTGTTCAAAATTGTATAATTAATAAATATATATATATATATATATATATATATATATATATATATATACATATATTCACAGATAGACAAAAAAATGGCAGAAGGAGCAAAATTCATAACTTCACAAAAGGGAAAACTACTGTGCTACATGGGCTAATCGTATATGCAAGAAAAAGTAACTGGAAACAAAACCCATTGGAAATGTAGTAAATATTACTCCAATTCTTGCTATGGGAGAGCCACTACAGTAGAAACAAATGTAGTTAATTTCAGAGAACACAACCATTCCCCCAATGTGACTGAAATCAAGGTCAGAGATGCTCTAGAAACAATAAGAGAAGCAAGTACCAGCTCCCAACAGACCTGTACCCAAATACAAAAAAATGTGTTAACTAGGGTTCCTGAACATGTCACAGGACAACTACCATCCATCCCCTCTCTAAAAAGATTAATTGCCAGAACTAAAAGAGCTACAGCTCAAACACCACCCACCCCCCAAACCTTTGCAAAAATAGAAATGTTACTGGAATACACCATCACCCACAAAGATGAAAAATTCCTTCTTCATGACAATAACAGTCATGAAAAACTAATTATCATCTTTGCCACCAACAACAACTTATAAAAACTCAAAACCTGCTAAACGTGGATGATGGATGGCACATTCAAAGTTTTCCCCAAGCCTTTTTACCAACTATATACCACCCACGGTGAATATGAAGACACTAACATCCCCTTAATATACGCACTACTCCCAATTAAGCAAAACACCACCTACATAGAGCTCCTTACAATACTAAAACAATACATCGACAACTACTGTCCACAAAAAATAATCATTGACTTTGAACAAGCAATGATTCAATCAATTTTAAAAATATACCCACACGCTGCAATACAAGGTTGCTATTACCACTTCAACCAAAGTATCTTGAGACACTTACAAAAATGTACTCTAAGTATAGATTACACCACCAATAGCAAATTTGCCTACCAAATAAAAACAATAATAGCCCTGGCCTATGTACCAACAACTGAAGTAGCCAACCATTATAACATACTTCTTGAAAGCCCTTTCTATCAAGCAAACAAAACTAAACTAACTCCCTTCCTAGACTACTTTGAAGACACTTGAGTGGGAAGGCTACATAGGTCAGGGCACCGAAGACATCCAAAGTTCCAAATCCCCTGGTGGAACATCTACGGCAGCACTAACAACGTGGTGGAAGGATGGCATAATGCCTTCCAGGCCACAATAGGAAGAGGACAACCAATCCTACACAAACTAATGGAAGCTATCAAAAAAGAACAGAGCTATCAAGAGCTAAGGCTAGAGCAATCCCTAACAAAAATCGTCCCTAAGCTCAGTAAACAAACAAAAACAATGTATGAATACCTACAACACAGAACTCGACTACTTCCAAACACCAAAGGGCTAGAATGCCTAGACATGCTTGCTAAAACTATACTTTAAACAAAAACAATGCTAAACATCAGAAGCATTTTAAATTCACAAAACATTTAAACAACATAATTCTAATCTTTTAAAATTAATAATTATAATGATGTCATTTAAAATTTTAAAACTAACACAAAAATATATAACATAATATAATTATTAAAATAAAAAAGAAACAAACAAACCAATGTAACCAAAAACATTTCCCACCCATAATAATAAAAAATAACTTAGGGGCCGATTACGATGACGGTCGGTGTCAGTACCGCGGTGCCGACGGTGCGGAAAAATGCCTCTTACCGCCCGCCAGCAGCGGTCCTCACGGCCGCCATATTATGAAGGGCAAATATGGCCCATTTCCCGACCTCCGCGGTGCAACGCCGACCGCCATGAAATTGCGGCCGCCACCACGCCGGTGTGAGCCAATGGAGACTCACCGCCGTGCGGAATGACGTCCCGTCCGCTCAACAAATTAGGATGCGCCAAACAACCCGTCGAACCGCAGGGGAGAAACCGCCCATCCAGACACGGCGGAATCTCGACAGCGGAGCGTGAAACGAGACTCCGGAGCCCTCCACTCGGAGCCGAACGCCATGGATCCAGCACTACACGTCCTCCCGGTGCTGTACGTGATACATCACCAGGCCAACATCGCCCGCCGCGGACGCCGCCGCAGGTACGTAAACAAAACACAATACAGCACAAAACAGAACACAAATTCCACGGGCTGAAACAGGGCACCTGGCCACACCAGACACACTGGTGTGGACAGGAACACATCCATCAGTGTACCCACACATGTCTCAGCTGGCACCAATTCACACCCTGCATCAAACCCACCAAAGTACTGCGAACATAATGTAATGTGTAGCTGACAACACCGCAGCGGTGAGCATGCGGGAAATCCATCGCACAAAGCAGAATGCATGTACAGCAACGGACAGGCCAGAAAGACCCCAGGCCACCACCACCACCCACCACCCACAGCTCCGCCGCACACAGCAAGAAATATGCCAATCCCCCCCCCTGTGCACCCCCATGTCCAACACCAAGCGACCTAAATCCACACCCAGCAGCACACAACTAACACCTAGGGAGACAGACACAGCAGCATTTGGTGTAGATTAACACACAGCACAGAGGCACAGGCCCAGGGCAACACACACACACACCACAACACCACATACATGGCAAGAAAGCAGAAGACAAGCACAAAATGAACATACACACAAGGAACATACAGACTACTGGACACACACCCTGCCAACTCACACAGACATACCCCACACCGACACACAGCCACATACACAGACTACATGCCACCAGCAATGGAGCACAACATAGAGGAAAGCATGAATGATGTGCACACAAATGGGAGGGCAAGGAGACAACCAACAACCAGGTGAACAGACACATGCAGGACAAGGAACCCAGAACAACATCCACACCCCATCCAAGCACATGGCTGGCACAGTGAGTGAAGTCAAACAACAGTCACCTCAGTGCAACAACTCAGGGAGACAGCAAGGTAACCCATGCATAGGGACAGGGATGAAAGGAAGGACCTCAAGCCAAACAGAGAACAGCAAGTACACATGAGTATCACACAGGGCACATTGGCACACTCAATGACTGCCAAACACAAGTAGGAGTCCCCAAACATACCCCCTCATATCTGCAGCACACAATCCCAATGCCAGACACACAGAAGGGCCTACATAATGTCCAGACAAGATACAAACAAACAATCAAACCCCCTGGGGGCATCCACAAACATCACACACACACAGGGATTACAGTACCAACGTCTGCACCAAAACAAAAATGGCAAACACAATTCTAAACAGAAACACATACAGAACCACAAAAATAACACACAGCACCTGTGCAGCCAAACTAGGGAAGGCAATGGGAGCACACACACAACAGGAGTGCACCACCTCATCAGCCAGGAAAAATGCATGGGCTACATACCACAACACAGACAAGAAGTGCACCATCACAGAACAACACAGACACATCAAACACACAACAGATGCACAACACCACAAAACACATAGCAAACACAGCAGTACATCAGGGGATGTATACTAGGACAGCACAAGGCAACATACACCCACAGCACTGAATGCACAACAAGCAGTGTGTGCACACAAACACACAACAGTCCCACACAGCCATGAGTCACACGCCAGTAACACACACATCAACACACACGACAAAGCCACAACCAACACACCGTACAACCCTTGACCACCCAAATGCACACCATGCAAGTAACCGTTGTGACTAGGATGACTGCCCATCACAACATGACTACACATCTACACTGCTAGGCATACATGAAAGCAAGAACGCACATACATGTTGAGCCTGGTCAGCCTGCCTGCAATCCCGTGTATATGACCCCTCTATGTGTTTGCAGTGCCCACATACCAGGATGCAGTAAAACATAGCCAACAGCAACAAGGAAGGAACATGAGTCTGGTATGTCACCGAAAACAACATCAATGACCCCACAAGTATCCGAGTTATGAAGAACTGAAGTCCCCGTCACCCCTGTAAAATAAATGATAAGTCAAACAAGCCAGTGGCACAGTTGAAGTGGCACACAGAGCATGTGGCACAGTAAATGTTAGACATACAGGAAAAGTCTTATCCAGTAAGGACAATGACACAACTGACAACATGAGCAACTGTTTTTATTCACAAATAGCACTGATAGGCAACAATATCAGACAGGACCAAGGCACAAGATGCAGAGCCTGAACATGAGAAGCTGCACAGGCAGGGGGCAAACTGCAAGGCCAGTGGCCAGTCCAAGGTGCTGACAGAGACAATGAGAAGCTGCACAGGCAGGGGGCAAACTGCAAGGCCAGTGGCCAGTCCAAGGTGCTGACAGAGACAATGAGAAGCTGCACAGGCACGGGGCAAACTGCAAGGCCAGTGGCCAGTCCAAGGTGCTGACAGAGACAATGAGAAGCTGCACAGGCAGGGGGCAAACTGCAAGGCCAGTGGCCAGTCCAAGGTGCTGACAGAGACAATGAGAAGCTGCACAGGCAGGGGGCAAACTGAAAGGCCAGTGGCCAGTCCAAAGTGCTGACAGAGACAATGAGAAGCTGCACAGGGAATGTGTGTCACCAAACTCCGCCATGGTCAGCAACACAGTCTGGTGTGACACGATGGGCAGCACAGGTACCGGTGTGGGAGAGACAGGTCTGTGACATTGATCAACATTCAGACCTGGCTGTCAGTCTGACTGGGAGCTGACTGTGTGTCGGGCACAGTTGGACCACTTGACTGGGGAGTGAGACGCCCAGCTGAGGAAGAGCTATCAGTGGCCTTGGACGCTGGAGGGCTGCTTGGACCAGGTGGTGTAGTGGCACGTGGAGGTGGACTCAGGCCGGCGTGGGACACAGTGTGGGAGGGAGACAGTGGAGGGGTGCCTTTCCACTTCTTGGGGATTCTAAATGGCTTGCCTGTCTTCGTATCAATGGGAAGTGGTGTGGACACAAACGGCACACTCAGCACCAAGGCTGCCGCAGGTGCACACGCTGGACCTCCCTTTGGGGATGTGCTGGATCCAGAAGGACGCTTAGCCTGGCATTGCCTCTGCCCTTCCATCCCCTCTTTACCCTGTGTGCCCCCTACAGTGCCCTCCTGTCCCTGCTTCACTGGACTTGGAATGGGAGTAGAGGTAGTTGGTGAAACAGCCTTGGATACCTTACTATGTGTAGCCTTGCCAGGCCCCACCTTCACAGTGGGCATGGAGAGTGTTTGCATGCCTTTGCGAGACGTTTTTGGGACCACAGAGTCTGTGGCCGGGGATTGCTCTGAGGCTTGTGACCCTGAGTACTTCCTCCTTGAATCATGTGCCTTTGCAACGCCTGACGGACTCTTCCCTTTGCGCTCTGGGGTTGTATTTCTCTTTGTAGGGGAAGGTGTCTGTGACCTTGACCGCTTGGGCTGCTGCTGCTGTGTGCTACGTGTGCAGTATCGTGACGTTGAGGTGTGTGAGGCGTGGTCACCGTCGTCAGACGTAGCCACTGGCATGGGGGTGGCCAAAGGGACTGGAATTGGACTACGCGATTGAGCCAGTTGAAGTGCAGCCGCCATTGTGGAGGACATTGTCTGGACAGTGCGGTGCAGCCCACCCACGTCTGAATGGATGCCCTCCATGAAAGCTAACACCTGTGCCAATTTGCGGTCATGGTCTGACAATGCATTGAGGAGCCCTGTCTGCCCCACACACAGCTGGCGCATAAGGTCCACACACTCTGCACTGATGGCAGCAGGGGGCACAGGGGCAGGGGCAGCGGTGCCTGGAATGAAGGACACTCTACCCCTCTTTGTGGTGCAAACACGGGCAGCAACAGAGGAAGTGGCTGGGAGGGTGGGCACTGCACGCTGTGTGCTGGAAGATGTAGCAGACTCTCCGTTCCCTGTGTCCTCCAAGATGTCTGCACCACCGCCGTCATCAGATGATGTTGAACTTTGCGTCTCGGGCTGTGATTCCTCCAGCATACTCCTATCCCCCTCCGAGGCGCTGGTCACATCTGTGTCACTGGGATCCTGTGCAGCTGTTGTGCTTGTCTCACCACCACTGGTGTCTGTCCCCTGTCCCTCCGTGCCCACGGGAGATGCTGCATAACAGAGAGACATGTAGGGTCAGCAAAGTGACAGCAACAGGACAAACATATTCAAGCAAAGCAACACTGAGGATGACAAAGTCTACATGTTGCAGGCCACCCCGTGCATTCACACCATGCAGACACACATCACTACCTCAAACAGTGCGTACAAACATCTAAACACGGCACAGCTGAGCCATGTGATGGGCAGACAGCACAACATCATGCATGTTGGGCCGTACAAACACTAACACCAATGGACCAGGCCTGCAGCACACCACCCACAATGCCATTGAAATTCCCAGGACTGCAAAACATCACTAAGTGCATGTATGTAATATCCGTGACTGCCACACCCAGCACAGGGGCCACTTACAACCCACTGCATCACAGTAACCACATCACGTACACCAGCGCAGGTACAGGCATGGTACACATGCAGCCACTCACAGACAAAATCAACCTTCACAGAATACTCACCCCTAGCTTGCTGTTGATGCTCCTTCAAACGTGTGTCCAGCTCAGGCTGTGTCACAGCCAAGATGCGGCACATCAGTGGTGTCAAGCTGCGTCGTGACAACCTGCCACTGCGAGGGAGTATCCCCAGTGTCATCTTGGCAACGTTCTTTGCCAGTCGTGATATGTCGTCCCACCTCTTGTGGCAGTGGGTGCGCCGGCGGTACCGACACTCCCGGAGCCCGCACCTTGGTTGCAATGGACCTCCACACGGCCTTACGCTGGTGTACCTTGAGCTGCAGGTGTGGGAGACAAGAGGGGGAAAACATCAGTGACACACTCTCATGGTAAAACCTCTCCTCTGAACAGTGGCATGACACAGACTCATCTCCACACGGCAGATATGGGTCATTGATGTACACTCATGCGAACCACACACGTATCACACTCTGTACAGTCAGTGATGTGTCCTTGTCACATTGGGCGTGGACAGTTGCACTCACACCCCCACTGTTGGAGACTTACCACAACATTTGAGCCACCATATAGCCGTGGGTACTGTGTCAGCACCTCGTCCACCAGGACATCCAGCTCCTCGCTTGTAAATGGACTGGCACGGATCTTCTCCGTCCTAGCCATCACTGTGGACATGAGACATCAGCGGCGGCAGTGGGCGGTGAGGGGTCTCAGGCAGCAGTCCCTGGAGGCAGCAGCAGGTGAGGGGTCTCAGGCAGCAGTCCCTGGAGGCAGCAGCAGGTGAGGGGTCCCAGGCAGCAGTCCCTGGAGGCAGCAGCAGGTGAGGGGTCTCAGGCAGCAGTCCCTGGAGGCAGCAGCAGGTGAGGGGTCCCAGGCAGCAGTCCCTGGAGGCAGCAGCAGGTGAGGGGTCCCAGGCAGCAGGCTCTGTGAGCAGTGGAAATGTGGTGCTCCCTTCCACACATATATAGGGCCCTGGACTCGTTTCAGTGGTCATAGTCTTCTGCCATTGGTGTTCCAGGTCAGCCTTTTCAAAAGCATCCAATGACCGCCTCCGCGGGGCGGAGCACGCCCACCGCGATATTTGAATCTGCATCATGCCACCGCGATAGCGGTCCCCATTGGCTGCAAGGGCATGGTTCATGGCGGTGTCACACCGCGGGGTCCTGGCCGGCGCTACCGCGGTGGTGCATCTTACAAATGCATCCTATCTCCGCATCCGCTGAGGCGGAGCACGCCCACCGCGATTTTTGAATCTGCATCATGCCACCGCGATAGCGGTCCCCATTGGCTGCAAGGGCATGGTTCATGGCGGTGTCACACCGCGGGGTCCTGGCCGGCGCTACCGCTGTTTGATTGCCATAGAGTGACATGGGTGACCGGGATGTGGCTGGTGGAGCATGACAAACGCCATCTGCAGCTATGTGGAGGGCCATCACTGACACCAATGTGTCATGTGCAGCACATGACACACTTGCGTCAGTGGTGGGCATCGACACAGGTACAAATGGTGGTTGGCATGCTCCGCCACCCAATTCACGGACAGTATGTGCGTCCGCCATGGGGAATATGCAGCACAACATCGTACACTCTGTGTGTCATTGTGTTTATGGGGCAGGTTTGAGGCACCTACGGACAGTTCTTGTTGTGTGTGGATCAATGGGCATTACTGTGCTACACACAGTGGATACGTACAGTGGCACATGGCACTGGATAACATTGATATGGTCTCCTGTCACAAATGTCAGCCACTGTGTAACGTCTCACACCAAATGGAACACTGTACTCCATCATGTTGATCAATATTTACACACAATGTCGTATCTGCCACCCATGCTGACCACTATCTCACACCTGAGCCCATGTGTTACACTGAAAACCCAGATGAACTCATTCATTCAGCATGACTGTCATCATTGGAAACAGATGTCACCCTGTTGTGTTATTGCTAGGACCAATTACATGCCGCATGTTATGTCTTTGTACACACTGGCAACTCCTGCAGTGTATGTCCACATGTACAGGGGGGCTCGACCCGCTAAAGCATGACGAGTACTTCAGCACCACACCTGGCATCCGTTGCATTATTATTGTTTGTCACTTGGGTAGACGGCCAGAGCAGATGTCTTTGCTACATGTCTGCCACCTGTAACCACAGGGACCTATGTGGTAGTGTCAGGTCTGTGCTCATGTTGTTTGGACTGTTGTATGTGAATCAGTGACATGTACATTTCAACAATGGTGCTTAGCTACACTATGTTTTTGAGTGTTGTGCTGTGTCCCGGTGCTACTCACCTGCCACCAGTGCATGTCCATTGTTCACATCAGGAATGTAGCATTGGCAGATGGACTGCATGCACGGTTGTGGATTGTGCTAACTGTATGGAATATAGTATGCGACATTTGTCCACAGGCTATGGGTGTCCAGTTTTACCCGTGCAATGTGTGTGCACTGATTAGCGGGAATTGTCTGCAATGTTGGATGGTCAGCACAAGTGGCACACGTGTGCAGTGTGTTGCCACCAACACTAGTGTATGTGCATGCTATGGGGTGGTAGCCATCCTTGCTCACCATCTATTCCAGCACTGTGTGGGTGGATCACATCTGCTGGTGTATCAGGATGGTGTGGGCACCCAAGACAGGTGAGATGTACCTTGACTGTTGTGCCTGTGACACTCATCCAACTCTGACATTTGGTCAATGTGAGGTACCAGTGTCCCACTACCCATGCACAGCCAGCATGTTTGTTAGATGTGGGATGTTGATTGTATGCTGTGTTGGGCCTGACAGCCTGTGTGGAATGAGGGTCAGGATGCATGTCCTTTGGGACATGTGGTGTAAAATTACATCCACTGGTGTCAGGTGTCTGAGCCAGTAGTCCATATGTCATGCATACAGTATGTTCATGCGTGGTCTTGTTGGCATACTGGCTTGGCGTTGTCCATGTAGTGTTGTTTGTTTGTGTTGTGGCACTGTTGTGTCTTGAAACAGCTGGATGTGTATCACCAAGGTATGTGTTGTGGTGCACATGTGTCCTTGGGCAGTCCCTCCTTGATGCTGCATGTAAATGTCCAAAATGGGGGAAGATTAAGGGTGCATACAGGCCCTGCTGATCACGTCACTCATCTATTGTTAATGTGTGCCACATTGGCTATCTGTGTGCTTGTAGAGAGTATTGGGCAGTGGGGTAATGGTGGCCTGTTACAGTGGTACACATACTCTGCACAGGCGTGACATCATCTGTCACTGTCCAACTTTGTATTCAAGTCAGCAGCAGATATGGCCTGTGTACTGATGACATTGGCACATGTATGGGTTTGGGATGTGAATGTCATTGAATTTGAGTGTGTTCGAAGTGGCACTGAGTACAAAGACAATCCCAATGATCCATCCACATTGTGTTGTTGATGTGTCCCCTGCAATTATTGTCCAAGGAGGTGTGGCAGGTACAGCAGCAACGTGGAAGCCAGCAGTGTCTCTGCTTCACACATGTCCTGTGTCATGTACACCCAAGGCTGAGTCCACCTCAGCTCGATATGTGACACTTGGCATTCACATAGACAGTGTTCGTATTGTGTCCACTGACTGTGCACATCCATGACAGTTGTACAATTAATCTGTCTCATGTTTGGGACAACACTGAATTGCACTGTGTGCTTTCAGGGATGACAGTCAATGTTAGCGCCGTGACAGGACAGACTTTATGAATTTGTGCACATCCTAATTTATGTTGCTATGACGTGTCCCCTTTCATCTCACCTAGGAGGCGACCTAATGTGTTTCGTACCTTCACCCTGCTGGCTAACATGGAGGATACCGACATCATAAGGCGATTCCGTCTGGATCGGACAAACCTCCTGGAACTTTGTGCACTATTGGAGCCACACCTGCCTCCACGCAGGACATACCCAACAGCACTCACGCCAACGGCAAAGGTGATGGCATTCCTACATTTTGTGGCTACGGGATCCTTCCAGCAAACTGTGAGCATTGCATGTGACATCATGGTGCTACGTGATGTCCTGTTGGCTATGATGCAACACAGGGACCAATTCATACATTTCCCCAGGCGGCATGAGTTGGCGGATGTGAAGGGCGAATTTTATGCACTTGGACACGTTCCTAATGTAGTTGGTGCAATAGATGACACACATGTTTCCCTGATTCCACCCCAAGCACCGAAATAGGAAACATTATCATTCCATCAATGTGCAGGTGGTGTGCCAGGCAGATATGGTCATCTCACACGTCTGTGCAAAGTTTCCAGGATCAGCCCACGATTCACACATAATGCGCAACAGCATTTTACCACAGCTGATGGCCAATCTGGCACCGGAGCGGGCATGGATTGTGGGTGAGTACAAAGGGTCGAGTCGTGTGCTGTTTGTGTGCCATGCTGTCCTCGGACACATGTCAGACACTCAATCTGTATGTGTCTTTCACACTTAGGTGACTCTGCATATCCCAACGGACCTTG